>CM053769.1:118805564-118861598 GCA_028658325.1 Potorous gilbertii
TCCTTCACCTTCTTCTTCGTCGTTGTCTTTTCCTTCTTTTCCTTCTTCTTTTCCTTCTTCTCCTTCTTCTTCTCCTTTCTTCTTCTTCTTTTCCTTCTTCTCTTCTTTCTCCTTCTTCTCCTCTTCCTTATTCTTCTCTTTCTCCTTCTTCTTCTTCCTCTTCTTCTTTTTTCTCTTCTTCCTTTCCTTGTTTTTGTTCTTCTTCATGCCTCAGTAACATCTGGCAATCTTGGTAGCTCAGTTTTGTTAAAGTGGCACAAATAGACAGAGGTCAATTTTCCAAATTCTTTTCCTGATCTTTTGCTGTAAAAGCCAGTTGTTACCAGACTTTTTTAAACATCGTAAGTGCCACATGGATCAGTTAGGAAGCCCTCCTTCCTTGCCTCTGTCATTTCCTTTCAAATTCCAACCTTTGCAGGAGACTTTTTCTGATTACCCCAGCTGAGAGTGCTATCTCTTTGAGATCACCTTCCATCGACTGTATAAACCTTGCATATGCTTAGTTCTTTACTAAAAATCCACCGAGGTGTTGGATCTCATCTTCTCATTCAGATGCACTGTTGTGAGTGACACCAATCCTCCATGGCAACCTTGCAAACTGCCCCATCCATGTCTTCCTGATAACCCTGAAGTTCTGTATCACTTCCATACTAATAGTTACCTCTCCTAACAAATCTCCTGCTTCTTATCTGATTATCTTCATAGTCATTCGATTCTATTCTGAAGCTAGAGCTATCTATCTACCACCTTCTTCAAATATGCTACTTGAAAAACCCCTGTTTCCAAAACCCTTTCCAGGTCCAAATCCATCTGTCAAGGATGGATTTTTCTCTCTTAGAAGACTGATGGCTGGTGTCTCTGTTTCCCAAACTCCGCACAGAAGCAAATCCACACCTCATGAATTGATTCCTTCGGTCATCATCATTGATTTCTGATGAATCTGAAGTCTTATTAAAAGCTTCTCCATTCCATCCCTGCATTGAAAGACAGTATGTGAGGTTTGAGGAGTTCTTTGTCTCAATCTTCATCTCCCATGTTGTCCATCACAGACAGCCACTACCTCTCTGCACTATACCTAGTTCCATGCAAGTTGTCTTCCTCATTACAGTGTGAGTTTCCTGAGGACTGGGACATTTTCTGCCTTTCTTTGCATCCCTAGTATGAAGTGCAGCTACACGGCACAGGGGCAGGTAGGTGGCACAGTGGATAGAGTGCTGGGCCTGGAGTCAGGAAGCTGAGTCTTCCTGAGTTCAAATTCATCCTCAAATGCTTACTTGCTGTGAGTCCCTATGCAAATCACTTAACCCTCCTTGCCTAAGTTATCTCATCTGTAAAATAGGTTGGAAAAGGAAATGGCAAAGCACTCCAGTATCTTTGCCAAGAAAACCCCACAAAACTGAAAATGACCGAACAACAAAATTGCTGAACAAATCCTTCCTTCTGACTCATTGTCTGGTCCATTCCTTTGGAGTGTTAACCAAACATTCCTAATTTATATTAAGAATAATTCACATTAATATGCAACATTAAAGACATTCATTCATCACAGCAGTTCTATGAAGTGTATTATGGAAGGATATCCATTTTACAGATAGGAAAACTGAGACTCTGAGAGGTAGGATGACTTGCCTAGCATCATTCAACTAGAGAGAGTGAGTCAGAATTTAAAACCCACATCTGCTGACTCTATTGTAAGTCCTGTGTTCTTTCAATTACACCACTCTGCCCCTTACCCACCATCTAACTGTCACCCATGAATTTATATAAAGCCCTCTTAAATCTAAATTTTCAGGCTGAGCCACCTCTTGAGTATTTGAGTGCCACCCCTTGGGAAAACCAAATTCCATAACTTTACCTCTGGTTTGTCCCCAGACTCTCTCTTTCAAGCTTCAGTGAGTGTCTCCTTGGTGAACAAGCCCACTTTCTCTCTCTCTCGGTGCCCTTCATCATTTTATATCCTTTGATTATGTTACCTCTCCCTGCCTCTATCCAGGCTGGAATGCTATTTTTTTAGACTGTCCTCATTCAGAACCCCCTTCATCCCCTTGATCATTTTAATTGCCTTACTCTGGATCTCCTCCAGGTCCGTTATGCCTTCCTTGAGGTTGAGTGAACAGAGCCAAGTACTCGTCTTCCAAGTGTACATGTGCCATGCCTTTGTCCAGGGAAGGACATTTTACTTCTTGGGCAGGCTCAGATGGTTGTTGCTCCTTTGGACCACCGTGGCAAATGAAATGGACTACTGCCTTCAGGAAGAGGTTCTTGTGGTTTTAAAGCAGTCTCTGTTTGGAACTTGGACTCTATATGGGATTCTTCTATGTGACTATCTCCCAAGTACACCCAGAATTACACACCTATTTTGGGTGGTACTTTGTACATAGTAGGTGTTTAATAAAAGAGCTTGCCTCTCTCATGTTTATGTCTTTGCATAACCTGATGTCAAGACCCCTTTCTGACCTCCACGGAACCCCTAATTCTCTTTAAGACTCAACTCAAGTGCCATCTCCTAAAAGAAGACTTTCTTGCTTTTTACTCTAATTCCTTGGCATTTATTTTCAATATTATTTATATTTGCTTGTCTAGATCCATGTTATTTCCAAGGACTTTGTCTGCTTTTGTATCTACCACCCAGCATTGTGCCTCCTTGGAAACCAGTCTATTGATGTACATGATAAATATAGTTAGGATATTTGGATCCTAGATTTAAGGATAGAAGGGACCTTAGAAAGCATCTAGTTTACTCTTCTATCTCATTTGACAGAGAAGGAAACTGAGATTCAAAGAGGCTCACTTAAAGTCACAGAGATCAATAAATAGCAGGGTCAAGATAGCAGCCCAGGTCCCTTGGACCCAATCTTTCCACTCTATGATTATCTCCAAATTGATCTCTTTGGAGACCCTTTGTTCCAGGACCTTATGTTTCCAGGCTCCTCCTTCTCCCCCTTTTAATTTGTTCACAATGTTTATAGACTTTGACATGAAAAGCCCTATTAATGTTCATAAATGTCTTTGCTGATGGGTCAAAAGGTCACATGAAAGGTAATGTAAAAAAACTAACCTCAGAAAACTAACCGATAAGGTCTTTGAGGACAGAGAAGGCAGGAACCCCACCCCTAGTATTTAGCATGGGACTCTTCATCCAGTCTCATAGAATGTTAAAGCTAGACCAGGGTCAGTGATGGGAGTATAATGAAAATAGAGCTAGATTTGGGTTCAAATCTTGTCTCTGTTATAAACTCTGTGAGCCTGGACAAGTCACCAATCTTCATCAGTTTTGGCCTCAGTTTTCTGAGGGAGCTAGATCAATGAGGGAGCTGGACTTGGTGACCTCTGACTAGTTCTAAGTCCATGATCCTATGAGGAATTATAGATGTTGGGTGATGTGTTGACCTAGGTGTCTTTCTGGACCCCAGGGGATGGCTCAGAATCCATCATTGGAGAGACAATAGATTTTATTGCCCTCCCCTCACCCCCCCTCCCCAGTCTTTCCCTTTGAGCTGGAAAATACAATATAATAGAATACAAACATGTCAGATTTAGAGCTTGAAGAGATTTTAGAGGCTATCAGGTCTAACATCTCCCTTTTATAGATTAGAAACCTGAAGCACAGAGTGATTTGTCCAGATAGCAAATGTCAGAGGCATGATTTGAACACAGGTCTTCCTGACTTGAAGTCCAGTACCTCATGCAGGTTCATTTCTGGCTAACCTCCTCAGTGACAGACTAGCTCAGTTCAGCTCATCTCAGGACTCTTCCCTTTCTCTGACATGTATTTTTGCCCTGGTTATCAGAGACTGTGTTCTTTTCTTTTCTTTTTTTTTTAAAGGCAAGATGCTTCCAAGGGCCTCTCCCAGGCTCCCATTACCCACCTCCCAGATCTCTATCTCTAATAGAGATCACACTTTAATGACAGAGACAAGTCCTTGGGAAGATTAAAGGCCTTGTATAATTAAAAAGATAAGAGGAGGTAGGGGAGAAGGAAATTGGGATTCCATTAACACATGCACCCTCCTCTCAGCCTCTCCCTGCTATCAAATGTTGGGCTCAGAAGGGCCCTCTTTACTGGGGAGAGAGTGAAAGGCAGAAGGCTCCTAATTTATGGCCTGGCTGGAGTTGGGCCTGGGGCCTTACTGGACTGGGGAGTTTGTTTACTTAGAGTTCAAGAGGGGAGGGGAGGGAGACATAAATGCTGGAGAGACCAGTGAGAAGGTGCTTTTGGCTCCTTTTCTTTCTCTGTCTGAGTTCCTGTGATCTTCTTGACAGGGGAAGAAAAATACTCCATAGAAGGCCTATTTCCTTCCTCTCTCTGCCTGAGGCGGACAGAGCCGACTAAGGGTCACTGCTGAGAAAACTCTGGGGGGTTATTTGTGTTGGGAAACCATATCACTTCCCCCTCTCAGTCTTTCTCAGGTTTCTCTAAAGGCAGAGGGGAGATAAGGACAGAGGAGCAGCTGCTCAAATAGCCTGTGGGATTGGGGTGATTTGTGAGAAGGGGGAGCCAGTCCCACTGGGGACACCCTTAGAAAGAGTTCTAAGAAGACTTGAGGATGCCAGATCTTTGCTGTACCCATTGGGCTTCAGAGGAAGAGGGGTGGAGGTCAGCTAGGGTCACTCCTGTGCCCCCTGGACTTGGTAACAGAGGGAAGGGGGCAAAGCAGGGGGAACATTCTTGTCCCGACTGAACTCTGGAAGGGGGAAGGGTGGGAGTCCATGGGAAAAGAAGGAGAAAAAGAGCAAGGTGACTTCCAGGGAAAGACAGACAGGGATGTCTTGACCTGTGCCTTGGATACCAGTCTACAAGCTGTCTTGTCCTTGTCTGATCCCTGGGGACAAGTTCAGTGATCTCTGAGTCCTATTCCTGACTTTTTGACTTCAGATTTCTTACCCATTGTGAACAGTCTTGATGAGCTTTGAGATTAAAGTCCATTATCATAAATGTTCAGAAATGCCTTGACTGAAAGTTCACAAGGTCCCATGAAAGTATCTCCTAGTTCCCTACTCCCTATAGAACACAGATCACTCCTGGAAAGCTATTCCCCTCACATGAGATCCCATCTCCCATGTCCATACCTTTGCACTTCCATACCTGGAATGCACACCTTTCCTACTTTCCCCCCTCTCAGGATTCCTAAGTTCTTTCAGGGCACAGGTCAAGCTCCAACTCTCATATGACACTTTTCCTGAGGTTTTCAGTTTTCGGGAACTTCTCACCCTATCATATTACTTTGTACTTTTTAAAATTTATATAATTTTTATATATTAAGTATAATGCATTACATATCCTACAATTTTATATTTACTTATCTGGGTACATGCTGTTTCTCTTTAGTAGAATGCTAGTTCCTTGTGGCAAGGACGGCTTAATTATTTCTTTGTATCCCCAGTGTTTAACACAATGTCTGGTACCTGGCAGAGTCTTAATAAATAAATGCTTCTTGAATGAATAAATGAATGAATCATTGAAAGAAAGAATGAACAATGAACCTCAGCCATAGTAGGTCAGTTCCATTGACCCCCTAATCTCAAAGAGGTGAGGTTTTGGGGATGTGGATCACCGTTTCTGACCTGAGCTAGTGCAGGGCAGCATTTGTGGAAACTTAGACTGGATGTTGTGGAACTAAAACCAAGAGGACCATTGTAGCAGGAGGGAGAGAAAAGCTTAAGCTTTCTTCTAGAAAGAGCAAAAAATAAAAATAATGACAATATACAACTAGCATTTTTGTGACAACTGATATGTGCCAGGTACTGTGCTAAATGCTTTACAAATACTATCTGGGAGGTAGGAGCTATTATTACACCCATTTTACAGTGGAGGAAACTGAGGCAAAGACAGGTTAAGTGACTTGCTCAGGGTCACACAGTTAGTAAGTTTCTGAGGCCAGGAGGAACATTGATGAGACATAGAGCATCCAGATGAGGTCAAGAGGATGGTGGAGGGTCTTGAGTTCATGACACATGAGGACTAGTCAAAGGTATGTTTAGTCTGGAGAAGAGAATCCTCCAGGGAATGGGAAAGCTGCCTTCAAATATGTGAAGGGCCAGTGTGACCTCAAAGGCAGAGCCTGGAGTCACAGGTGGATGCTGCAAAGAGGCAGATTTCAGCAATCAGAGCTGTCCTGATGTGCAATGGCTTGGTTCAAGAGCTGTCAGGTTCCCGCTCCATAGGTCTTCTGGCAGAGGCTTATGATATAATGTGGGATCCGTTTGTAGAACGAGTTGGATTAGATTGTTGAGCTATTTTCCAACTTTCAAATTCTGTGATTACCACACAAAACCTAAAAGCAAGTGATAAAGTCTACTTGGCATTCTATCTCTTTACTGACTGCAACTCAATTCCACAAACATTAGATGAGTACCGTGTACAGGGTCCAGTTAGTTTTGGTACGCTGGATAGATAACTGGGCTCATCTTCTAATCAGGAAAATCTGAAGTCCTGAATTCAAATCTGAACTGACCACAGATCCATGCTATCTGTGTGACCCTGGACTAGTCACTTAACCCCTATTTCCCTCAGCTTCTCTTCTGTAAAGGGGGAAATGCTGGAGAAGAGAATGACAAACCACCCCAATGTCTTTGCCAAGAAAGCTGCATAGACAAGCTCAATGGAGTCACATAGAATTAGATACAATTGAACAATAGTTATGTATAAGACAATGTCTTAGGCTATGGATTTGCAAAGATGAATATGACAGCATCTCTGCCTTAAGAGATCATATAATTAGTATCATAGAATGTTAGAGCTGCAAGGATCCTTAAAGACAATCTAGTTCAACCCTGCCATTTTATAGCTAAGAAAACAGAAACTTTAGAGAGATGTAGGAACTTGTTCAAGATGACATAAAATGGTAGGGTCAGGACTAGAATCCAGATCTCCAGAATTCCAGATCATTTTGCTTTCCACTAAATTAATACACTGCTAATAGCTGGTGTTTTTCAGAGCTTCTCTACCCCAGGACCTGTTTGTGGGGCTAGCTACCCTTTACCCAGAATCCACCAGTGCTACCTACCAGTCTGCATTTGGACACTTCGTCTGGTACTACGCACCCCTGTTGGTGTCTGCTTCTCCCATTCCCAACACACAAACCAAAGGTAATTACCACCATATTTTATCTTCCTTCCAATACCCATGGAAAAATAACTACCCTGTTCCTCATTTCCTCATGCATATATGAAACATCCTTTCCTACATCCTTAGAGGGGAAGGGCATGTTTACAGAGCATGGGCATGATTAAGAAATGTGTACCAAGGACACATACACAGAGAATGGATTCAATCACTATACATGCATGGAGAGCACTTCCTTAGCCCAATTGATAGTCAGGGGCATGCATGAAAGGGCTCAAGTGGCCATGTCACATGTATAGAGACAACACAAATAGGGGCATGCACACATGGGACAACCCACACTTCTGCTTCTGTGCCAGATTTCTATCTTTCTTCCATATATTTGCTAGCAACTAGATCACTATGTCTTCTCTAGAAAATTAATTCCACAATTCTTTCCCTCAAATCTTCAATCTTCCACTCTCTGCAGTTTCCTTCTTCAATTTCCTCAAATTCGCCTGTTTCTCCCGTCCTTCAAACATCTTGACTACCCTGCTCTTGAGCTGTCACCCTCTATTCTCCCCCCCCCCATTTCTTGGTCAGATACTAGAAAGAGCTGTCTTTCAATAACAGCTCTTCCTCTCTCACTCACTTCTTGTCCATTTGCAGCCTGACTTCTGACCTTGTCACTCAACTGAAACCTCTATCTTCAAAGTTACCAATGATCTCTTAATTGCTCAGTTTGATAGCCTTTTCTTAATCCTTGTCTTTCTTGACCCCTGTAGTTTTCTACATGGTTTTCCACTCTCTCTTCCTAGATACTCTTTTTTCTCTGGGTTTTGGTGATGCTAATTTCTTCTGGTTCTCCTCCTACTGTGTGACTACTCCTTCTCAGCCTCCCTTGCTGATCATCAGGTGTACCACACTGCTGAACTCTGAGCATGTCCCAACGCTCCATCAAAGGTCCTTTTTTCTTTTTAGTCCATGATTCTTTGGATTACTTTTCCACTTGCAGAAAACTTCCCCTTTCTCTCCCCACATTTAAGTTCCTTTTAAAATATAAATTCCTCAAAACACTCTCATTTCATGACCTCATCACTTCCCATTTCTATGAGGATGATTCCTTCGTACTCTTCTGCCAAATATGACTAGGATATATTTAGCCAGTCCTGTTTTCTCTCCCCAGTACCAATTATCTATGATCACTTGACATTTGGATTTAGAAGTAGGAGTCTCATAGGCATCTTTTTAAAACTCTAATATGTTCCAAACAGAACTTATAATCTTTCCCTGCAGAGCCACTCTTTCTTCTTATTTCCCCCTATTTCTGCCAAAGATACCACTAGTTACTCAGGTTTGTGACCTTGGTGTCATTCACAATTAGAAAGATAGACAAATGAAGCATTTATTAAGTGTTTATTATTTGCCAAGCAGTGTGTCAAGTGTTGGTAATACAAATACAAGCTAAAAAAAAACAAACCGCAGAAGTTCCTACCCTCAAGGAGCTTATATTCTGAGAATGGAACTGAAAAGCAGAGAAGAGAAAAGATACATGCATGGGGGCAAATTGGAAAAGTAACCCAGGGAACTATGGACCATGCCAAGTTTTGAAGGGAATATGGCTGGTGTAGTGCTTCCTCAAATGGGGGTTTTCAGAGAAATTTACAATTATCAGTAAGAGAAAGGACGAAATGGAGAAGTTGCCTGGGGTGTCATAGGCTGTCTCCTCACACTGGATTTGGAGTCAGGGGACCTGGTTCAAATTCTAAGTCTGTTGTTTGCAGTCTGTGTGACCTTGGGCAAGTTGCTTTACCTCTCTGAAACTCAGTTTCCTTATCTTTAAAGTGAGGAATTGGGATGTGCCATGTCTAAGGTTTTTTTTCAACTCTAAATCACAGGATCCCAGATGTGCTTTGTAGGTGGCTTACAGGAGGTGTCCCAGGTTGGCAGTAACATCAAGGTACTAGAGGAAGGGGCAGAGAAAGGAAGAGTCACAGTCTGCCAAGTCAGCCCTGCTGCTCATAACAATCAATCAATGAGTATTTATTGAGTGCCTACTGTGTGTGCCAAGTGCCAGCTGAGTGAAATCTACAGGATGCATTTCCTGGGAGGACCATTCAATAAAGAGCCAGGGGGTAAGGGGAAATGAAAAAAGAAAAGAGAAGCAAAAAATAAGAAAGCTGTAACATTTGAGCTTGAAATGTCACGGGGAGCCCAAGAAGTTGTCTGATGGATTACCCTGTCATCACTAAGCCAAAAGAAAAAAAATTTCAGATCCATCAATTTGTCCCTGCCCTTTTAATCCAAACAATGTGTTATACAGCATTGGGACGCAAGGAAATTATTTTCTTAGACACTCAACTTTTTATGTCTATTGGGGAGCATGCAGCCAGATTGGAAGAGAGCACAATATATGACTGCTGTGTGTGCATGCCTTTTGGTTCAAATGCATATGGCAGTCTAAGTGTACATATGATGGATTGTATGATTCTTTATATGATATCAATTCATTCATTCATTTGACTGGTATATATTAAACACCTACTTTGTCCATAATTCTGTGTTCCATGAAACAGGATACATGAGAATCATAAGAAGTATAAACAATCAACTGATAGGTAGTCATTGAGTACTCACTGTGTGCTGGGCACTGTCAGCTCAAAAGAATAAAAGTAGCCATCATTCCTATAGTTTTAAACTTTACAAAGCACTTTCTTAAAAACACCCCAGTGGGTTCGATAGTCTAAGGATCATGAACTTCATTTTACAATTGAAGAAATTGAGACTTAGAGAGGGTGAGGCACTTGTTCACTTTCACACAGATTGTAAGGAGCAGATTTGGGACCTGAACCTGGACTTCAGAACCAGTATTATTTCCATTACATTGTATAGAAGTACCTCAAGCAGCAATGTGTGGAAACACGTATAAAACAGCATTGGGTAGATAGACTACTGGAGGAGGAAAAGACCAGAGCTGGGGAGATGAGTCAGGAGATGATTGCAGCCATCTAGGTAGGAGGTAGAAAATGTGTGAATCAAGGTGGTGATAGCATGAATGGAAAATGGCATGGAGATAAGACATGTTAGAAACATAGCCCTTGGTGATTAATTGTCATCAGAAGAATAATTGTAGTGATGCTTTATACTTAGCAACTAAAGGTTTATAATGCACACGTTATCTCAGTGCCAACAATGACCCTGAGAGATGATTTGACTGTGCCTCTGACTGTGTGTGTGTGGGTGTTTTGTGAGGGCAGATGAAGAATTCACGTATCAAGGAATCTTATGAGTTGGAAGGGACCTTTGCAATCACAGGATCTCTACCCTTACCTAATTCAAGAATTCCTTTTATGGCGTCTGTGACAGATGATCAACTCTCTGCTTGAACACTATAATTGATAGGGAGTCACTACCGCTCAAGGCAGCCTAGTCCATTTCTAGACAACTCTAATTGTTAGAAAGCTTCCCCTTCTTCGGAATTACCTCCCTGTGACTTGCACCTTGTTCTTTACTTTTGAACAACCCATTAAAAAGTCTATTTCCTTTCTTTATGACAGCCCTTCAAATATATAGACAACAATCATGTCTCCCCCTTTTCTTTTCTTCCATAGATGAAACATCCCCAGTTCTATCAAGCACCTTTTCTTAAGATGTCTTCTCCATCCTTTTACCATCCTGGTCACTCTCCAAAATTTATCGGTGTTCTGGGCTCTTAAAGCACAGAAGTAAGAATTGAACACAATTTTCCATGTGCAGTCTAACCAGGAGTACAATGGTCCTGCTACTTTCCACGATGGGATGAAGAGAGAACGTAGCACTGAAATTTGAGGTATGCCCACATTTATGGAGTAGGGGGTAGAAGTAGAACCAGAAAATGGGATCAAATATTCAGAGAGAATGTAAGAAAACTAGGCTTTATAGTGTTATGGAAGCTAAAGAAGGAAAATGTCATGTTGAGTAACCCTAGGAAGAAAAAGGGTGTTGAGTAAGTGTTGGTCAACAATGGAAATGGTGCAGATTGGCCAAGGAGGATAAAAAGGAAGAAAAAGCCATTGGATTTCAGTCAAGACCAAGACTGATTTTTGAGAAAGTAGTCTTGTTGAGGGGGAAGCAGAAGTCAGAATGTAGGGGGTTGAGGTGATTTTGGAGGTCTGACACTTGTTTGGTAAACTTCAGTCAAAATTGGATAATAAGTGGTAGGGCCAAGTCAAAGTGTTTTATAGGCTAAGAGAGAGTAGATCACATTTTTAAGATGGATGGAAGGAACCAGTAAAAAAGGAAATTTGAAGATCAAGGAACCAAAGGCAGAGAGAACTGGGGAAACAAAATCTCTGGATACTGAATCAAGAGTAGAGATGATAGCCTTGGAAATGAGAAGGGTCACCTTCTCCTCTGATATAGGAGGGAAGGAAAAAAGGTTCCTATAGATACAAAGATATTTTGAGATGTAGAAGATGAAAGTTGGGAGAAATACTAAATAATAATAATGTGAATACCAATGAGCAATAGCAATTAATTCACATTTATGATAAAATTCTAGCTACCAATTCAAAATGGCCCCAGTACTGCTCAATCTCCACCTACTTCTGCAGTAACAGTGATAGATTGGTGAAAAATAATAAATTTGTAATGTTTAAAGGCTAACAAAACTTTCCCCATACCAGACCTTTAAGGTATCTGGAGCAAGTATTATCATTCCCATTTTACTGTTGAGGAGACTGAGACCGAGACGTTTCTAGTGTGCCAATGACTCATAAACATCAGGGTCAGGGCTTTAACCTTAGCCTCAACTTTCAATCTAGCATTCTTTCCATTGTACGGTACTGCCTCTCTAAATAAATCTGTAAGAAATCCATCCTGGAGATGACATAATTTTCACAGTAGTCAGTGAGTGATTTTTCAAGATATCTCAAAGAAAGGAAGATTACACAAGAATGGAAATGATCAGTAATGGTACTTCAATTTTTTTTAACAACCAGGCATTTATTAAGCACCAACTACTCCAGGAGCTGAGAATACAAAAACAAATCCAAAAAGTAGTCCCTGCCCTTGAGGAGCTCATATTCTATGTAATATGTAACAGATACATATATATACATATGTATAGATACATGATATATACATATATATGTGTAAACATATGTATATACATACAATATGTGTATGTGTGTATACACACACACACATTATGCACAATAATTTAAAGAAAAGGAAGCCAACACTAATAACGAAGTATCTCTGGAAAGAATTCCCATAGGAGATGATGCATCCTGTGTGCTCTTATCTCTTACTCTTTTGCCACACCATCCCCCATGCTTATAATAAGACTCTTTACTCTGTCCCACCTTATGGAAAAATACCTATTATTCATGTCTTTGGTCTTTTTGCTGTTTAGTCATGCCTGATTCTTTGTGATCCCATTTAGGATTTTCTTGGCAAAGATGCTGGAGTGGCTTGCCATTTCCTTCTCCAGCTCATTTTACAAATGAAGAAACTGAGGCAAACAGGGTTAAGAAACTTGCCTGGAGTCAGATAGCTAGTAAGTGTCTGAGTTCAGATTTGAACCCAGGAAGATGAGTCTTCCTGATTCCAAGCCCAGTGCTCTATGCACTGTGGCACCATCTAGCTTTGGTCTTTTTGACATTGCAACTTCTTGACCACTCACCTGACCCTCCCTTACAACAAAGAAGCACAATTAAGCAGAAACATCCAATATTAATGCTCATTGCTCACCCTTGTGTAGTCCCCTGTCTCTCTACTCTAAGGATCATAGGTTGAAAGCTAGAGGGACCTTAAAAGCCTTTGAGTCCAACAATCTCATCTTACAGATGAGGAAAATTAAACAAAGAAAAATTAGGTGATTTGTCCCCAGGGAGCGAGTCATGTTTTATTAACTGTCCTTTGATCTTTTAGTTTATTCACTCACATCAGCAGCAACTTGCTAGCCCTTTTTCCCCCTTCATAATATATAGAAGAATGACTTATACATATACACCACATATCCTTGATGAAAACATCAGAAAGGAATGGGAAGGCTTTCCTAGGTGATTTCTTGCAGCAGTTGACATCTTCTTAGTCATACAGTTAATTGAGAGGTAGAGAAAATATAAGCTCCCACTGGTTATTATTCATTGATTTTTTTTTAAAAAGCATTTATCTTGGTGGCACAATATATAGTCTTAAAAGCACGTCTCCCACCGAAATGTAAGAGCAGAGATAGCTTTGTTCAACCAGTTCTAAACATCAACATCAAGGGATGTAGAAGTCAAGAAGGCGTATGCTCACCTAAAGTCGTTGTTGGGTCATGGAGGATATTGTTTGGAAAGTCTACATAGAATAGGAATTCCCTGGCCATGGAAGGATTCTCCAAATGCTCCAATTTACAAATGGCACCAGACTAGTTCTTGAGCTCTGGAATGCCACAAAGTGTCCTCAGTAAAATGCAAAGCCATTTAAAAAATGATGAATGATATCGATGCTTTTATGTTCGTTCATCTTTTAGTTTTATTTGTTATTTTGTTTTTATGCCACAGTCTTTTCCTTCTAACTTTTCCATATCTTCATCCCAATGCATAATTATTTGAAAGAGTTGGTCTGGTTAACCATACTAAAAACAAATATTGCCCAGGTCATGACATTTAATTGGATAGGAAGCCCAGAGTATGTCTTGGGCAAGCATTGCAGATGGACTCAACTGAATGGAAGAAGTGCCTAGCACATAGGAAGTGTTTTTTCATTCATTCATTCATTCAATTGAATTTCATCTGTCTGGACAACTGTCTAGTACTTGGATTTCTTTTCAATTCAATGAGCATTCATTAAACAATGATTACATGCAAGACACTATACCAGGCACAAAGACAAAAATAAGACAACACTTAGTCTCAGGGATCTTTTCGAGGAATACACCATATGCATAAATAGTAAAAGCAAGATAATTAGAGCAGGAAAACTTGAAAAACTATTCACTGCCACCAAAGCCCATCTTTTAAACATCACAATTATCCTGCTGATATTTGTAAACATACAAGATATGCAGGGTGTCCCAAAAGTCTTAGTGAAGTTCTAGCTTTTAATGGCTTAAAACTTCACTAAGATTTTTGGGACATCCCGTTTACAGGATAAATTTGAGATAATCTCAGAGAGAAATCAATAACATTAAGAAGATTTGGAAAGACATCTTACAAAAAGGTGGGATTTTAGTTGAGATTTGAAAGAAATTAGGGAATCCAGGATGTGGAGACAGGGAGGAAGAAGGCATAGAGACAGTCAATGAAAATTCATGAACTCAAGAGATAGAGAATCTAGTCATAAGAAGATCCAGGAGGCCAACGTCACTAGGTCATAGAGTACATGGAGGGGAGGAAGATGTGAAAATTCTGGGAAGGGAAGAAGGGACCAGGATACAAAGGGCTTTCAAAGTCAAACAGAGAAGATGATATTTTGTCCTGGAGGTGACAGGGAGCCAATGGAATTGCTTGAACAGGGGTGTGGCATGGCCAAATTTAGGAAAATCACTTGGATAGTTTTACAGATGATGTAACTGAGACCCAAGAGATTAAGTGACTAGTCCAAAGTCATACAGCTAGAAAGTGACAGAGTTAGGTCCTTCTAACTGGAGGGAGTTTCCACACTGTAGGTTTCCCATGGAAACTTACAGGTTTATGTCAACAAAGGCCAGTAGAGTAGCTTTAGTAACAACCTATTCTGACATCTTCATCATGGTGTGGAGACAACCTTGGGTTGTCAAAATCTATGCTTCCAAGCTCTGATCAGGAAGGGAAAGGAAATGAGTATTTAAGCATTTACCGCCATGTGCCAGGCATTGTGCTGAGCACTCTATAAACATCGTCTCATTTCATCCTCATAGCAATGTTGGGAAGTAGGTGATATTATTATTTTCATTTTACAATTGGGGAAACTGAGGAAGAGATTATGTGACTTGCACAAGGTCATATAGTTAATAAGTGTTTGAGATCAGATTTGAGTTCAGGTCTTCCTGACTTTCCGAGTTGCCTTGTAGGTATAAGATAGGTCTTTGTTCAGTTGTTTTCACTTGTGTCCAATTTTTTATGGCCCCATTTGGGGTTTACTTGGCAGAGATAATGGACTGGTTTGCTATTTCCTTCTTCAGCTCATTTTACAGATGAGAAAACTGAGGCAAATAGGATTAAGAGACCTGCCTGGGGTCACCCAAATACTAAGTGTTCAGAGTTCAGATTTGAACTCAGGAAGTGACTCCAGATCTGTTGCCACCTAGCTACCTAAGATGAAACCAGAAATACTTTTATTTCATCAATAGACTATATAAGCTTTCTGAGAATTAGCCTAGTTGTATTTAGAGAGGCTCATTATCATTTTGCTACAGTATAATGAATTTTTTGATCACGGAAACTATCCAAGACTAACTATGGTACTATGTTATGGAGACCCCCATGTCTTGCACCAGTTGAGAGAGTACCCTCACTAGTGAAATTAAGTATTGATGAGAAGGTGTTGCGGAGCCCCAACCTGGGCATCTGGAGAGCTGGATTCGAGGGTAGTCTTTGCTCTTTACTACCTCTGTGACTTTGAGCAAGACAAAGGCTCTCTGAACTTCATGTGGCAAACAGACAGGCCCATGCATGACCTCAGATTCTCAGAGCTGTTACTCCTTAGAGCTGGGTGATCTTGTATAAGTGACTTGACTTGGTTGAGTTCCTTTCCTTTATCTGTATAAAGAGAGGGGTGGAGTAGAAGATGTATATACCAACTTTCAGTCTCTTCCTTGGATTTGCAGGTTGATATCTTATGTCTAAATCCTGATAGCCTTTGTCTGCTTGCCTATGGCACACTGGGTAAGACACCTAATTTCTCTGGTTCTCATCTGTCAAACTGAGTGGATTGGAAGAAAAGAAATGTTGGACTAGGTGATCTGAGACCTAAATTTCTCAATCCAGATTTAGGATCTTCATAGTTTATACCAGAAATCTGAAAGGAGCTTCTGTGGTATTGCTCCCTTCTCTTCCCTACTTGGAATGTATTTTGTTTAAGAAAATGATTTCTGGAAATTTTAAGTCCAGAGCAGAATTTAAACTTCCAATCCTGCCCCCTTTCCACCCTCCTCCCCAGCATCTGGCTTCTCTTCTCCTTCTCCAGTCTCAGCTCAGTTGTCTGTCAAACGCTCCTCTTTACCATCTGTCCTCTGTCATTCCAGACAGAGGGATGGTGCAGTCCAGTGCCTCTGACTGAGTTTAGGACATGGAGTTAGCTGAGAGAGATCCTAGAGTTCTTTGGCTATTTGTGTGACTTGGGCAAAGTCATTTCATTCCTCTATTTGTCTATAAATGGAAAGTGAGAAGCCTTGGAAGATCTCTTCCAGCTCTGAATGAACAATGCACTGTGCTTCCTTTGAGTTAGCCCAAGGATGTCGATGTTATCTTACAGTTCATTTTACTGCTTAGCATCCCTGAAGTGACAGATGCCTGCTGGTGGACGTTCCTTAGGCTGGGCTAGTATCCTCATTTCTATCATTTTCTCCCATCTCCCTCCTGCCCATTCATAGGGGATTATCAGATTCGGGGCTGGAATAGACCTTAGTGATGAGCTACACTTACCTTTCCATTTTGCAAATGAGAAAATTGAGGCTCACAGAAGGATGATCATTTGCCTATACATAGTGAACCAAAATTTTTGAACTTCGTGCTCTTTCCCACTTTTCATTTCTCTTTCAATTTTTTCTCAGTTTTTGTTCTGTCTATACCCTCTCTCCCCACTTTGCGTGTGTGGGATGCATGTGGTTCTGTATCAGATTCTTTTCTTTCTCTGATCCTGGGGATATATTGCCTACAGGTGAGTAAGAGGTTATTCTTAAAACTCAAAGCCCTTGTGAGATTACAGATATGAAGAATCTGCTGTTTATATGGTAGCCATGGCTACAATTCCTTAGCAAGGCTGGGACAAAATCATGGCCAGGTTAGGCCTTGCCATCTAGAATCTCAAAGGGAAAGGTGTACTCTTAACACACCCAGACACTTCCCTTACAGTCAGGTAAATGTAGAGAAGGTGGTCATGACAAGATTAAAATGTTAAGGCTGGAAGGACCTTAAAGGTTCCATCTCCTTAACTGTGGCCCTTTCCCTCCCGATCTTGGGCTCCTTTGACCATCCTGTCCTTTGACTTTCTTTGGGATGGCTTTGATTAGGGGCCAGTGGTGATGGGATGCTTCAGAAATACAGGAGGCGGCATTGAAAGTGAAGGAGGTTGAGTATATAGCAGATGCTCAATCCATTCTTATTAGCTGATCAATTACTTGATTGATTGAGATATAAGGGAACGTGAGAGCTTATTCCAGCCCTGGACCACAGTGCTTTGGCCTGGAACGTGGACAGAGTCAAGTGAAACTTTCATCCTTGTCCATCATGAGTTCCCCAGATGCCCCTGCCATGCTTGAGGGGTTTTTGATTGGAGGGTTTGGGGCTGAAAGTGGGGGGCCAGGACTTGGGGGCTTTGGTCCAAGCATCCTTTGCCTAGATATCCCCAATCAAATAAAATTAGAGGCATCTGACAGCCTCCACCCGTCCTAGTCTTGGCCCCAAACAGGCATGGATTGCAGTATAGAATAAGCCATATGTATGTAGTTCCTCTTCATTAACTGGGAACAGAAGAACATAAGCATTTTAAATACACAGACAGACTGGAGGAATTTGAGATGCAGAACAAGAGGCTTATCCCTCACAAACAGAAGCAGAGAAGCAGAGAACATATCAGAACATAAGTGGCTGTGTTGAAATACAAGCAGGAGGTAGGCAAAGCATGACTGAAAACACAAGACAGTCAAGGGCAGACCCTTTCAGAATCAGCTAGACTGGTGTATGGGCCACAGGACCTGAGAGGGAGGTAGCTCCATCCCCTGGGGAGGACAATACTATCTGTCCTGCTGAGGGGAGAGCCTCCCATCAGAGAGTGTTCCTAAGGGGAGGAGAAGAGAAGTGGGAAGTGGAGGTCCTACAGGAGGGAGGTCTATGCTTCTCCTCCTCCACCGGCCATGGATATTTCTGGGGGCCTGGCTGAGGACTTGGAAGATTCAGGCCTATAGATCTCTTGAGTCACTTGTACATTCAATAACTAACACCTACTACTATCTGGTGAGTATCACCACCTGGCTGTCCCAAATAATAGCAACAGTAATCGCTAACATTGAAATATTGCTGTAATAATAATTAATATTTCTATACCACTTTAAAGTACTTTACATATATTGGCTCATCTGATCCATCACTGGAAGGGAGGGGCTGGTGTTATTCTACTTTTTCAGATGAGGAAACAGACTGGGAGACAGGTTAAGTGACTTGCCAATAGTCACACAGCTAGTAAGTGTCTGAGGCTAGATTTGAATTTGGCTCTTCCTGACCCCCGAACTGCTTTAAGATATGCTTAGTTTCATTCAAAGCACAGTTCAGGGGCTACCTCATTTGGGATTCCTTGCTCAATTCCCATCCTTTCCCCACAAGTTGCAGGTATACTGCCCCTCAACCTAAAATTACATTATGCTTACTCATTATTCTCTGTATATTCTTTATACATTCTGTATGTACTTATTTGAGTACACATTGTTTCCTCCCTCCAGTAGCAAGTCAGTATCCCTAGGACCTTGCACAGAGTGGGCATTCAATAAATGTTTGCTGAATTTAATTGGATTTTATAGCTTTTTTTTAAACCTCAGGATAATTTTGTTTTTTCCCATGACATGCATCCAGGGGAGAGTCTTGGAAGCCTCTAAACTTCCTCTCTCCCTTGGCCTCTTTCCTGGGGTCAACCTAGTGGAAATGATAGGAAAATTGGTGTTGATGCTTAGAGATCCATCTGGACTGCCCACAGAGGATAGCGGAATTCTCTCTCAGTGAAACTTATCACCCGTCCACCTAAGGACGGCCCTCAGATTTAGGGCTGGAGGAAATCTTGCAAATCACCGAGTCCAGCCTCCTCATTTTATGGATGAGCAATCTGGGGCCTCGAGCGATGGCATGATTCCTTGAGGTCACACAAGCCATTTAAGTGTCAGAGTCAGGTTTCAAACTCAGATCTTTTAAGTCCATAGTTATTCCCACTTTCTGAAAAAAAGAGGGAGAACCAGAGATGAGGAGCCCTGAGTTCTGAATCCTGAGAGTGCTTCATGATTGCTAAGGGTCCTCTGATGAAGAAGAATATTGCAGTCTACTTTTTCTGGCATATACTGGCTTTGTGAGACCCTGAAAAAGTCATTCAGTGTCCTAGGAAACTCTCTAAGGAGAATTGAAGAGAAGGTACCAGTCTGTGTCAGTAGAGAGGGCTCCCTCTATCCATGAAATCGCTGGGCCAATCTCAATGGTTTTTCAGCTGTGTCTGACTCTTCGTGATCCCATTCGACATTTTCTGGGCAGAGATATTGGATAGATTTGCCATTTTCTCCTCCGGATCATATTGCAGATGAGGAAATTGAGGCAAATAGGATGAGGTGACTTGCCCAGGGTCACAGAGCTAGTAAGGGTCTGAGACTGGATTTGAACTCAGGGAGATGAAGTCTGCTGAGTCCAGGCCCAGTGCTCTGTGCACTATGGTGCCACCTAGTGGCTCCTATTATCCCTACTACTTTTCCCAATTTTTTTTTTCCTCAAATGTAACAGTAACATCTCAATTGGATTCATTTATTGAATACTTCTTTATATACCCAGAATCCTTCTAGGCACTATGGGGGGTTAGGAGAAGTTTAAGTTTGGTTCCTTCTCCTCTTGTCCTGAGCTCACAGTCTAGCTGGTGGAGGAAAAAATTAGAGCACACGAAACCTTAAGAAAACCCATTTTTTAAGACTATACTTGTGATTTCATTGGTGCAGGCACATCCTAGATGAAGAAACTTTCTCTATAGTATAGTGCTTCTTCAACACTTAGTCTTAGAGAGTTGCTTGATTCACTGAGAGATTAACCACCTACCTAGGGTTACACAGATTTGTGTCAGAAGTGGGATTTGAACTTAGAGCTTGATTCTGAGGTCACTTGCTATATCCATTATACCACACAGCTTCTCTAGACAACACTACACAATTGTACTGTTATATTGTTATAGAGTACCCTACTGAAGAGTACTGATGGTGCATGCAGGAGGTCAAAGGAGAGGTGGATTCCAGTGGGCAGTGTCACTTACCTGTGATGGAAGGTATCAGAATCTCAAGGATGACAGATGAGGATAGTTTTGAAGATGTAATCTTTTGGACAACTTAGAAGACTGAGATTTTTTTAGGCATCTTGTTATCCAGGATATTTTTTCATGGCTCCAGGTGCTTTTTCTTGTGCGGTGGCCAAAGTCCAGTTGGCATAACCATTCACACTGAACTCTGCAGATGCCACTGGAAAACACTGTCCTAATAATTCATCAAAATTTCTTTCCTTTCCTAATGTGTCAAATCTTAGATGAGTCACTGGGGAAGCAGAGACCCATCCAGAGGAAGACAATGATGATGAGAGTCTCAGAAGTATGACAGATGAGGCATAGTTGAAGAGAATGGGGGATATTGAACCTTTAGAAGAGAAGATTAAAGGGAGGCATGACAGTGGTCTTCAAATATTGAATGGCTTTTATTTGGATAAAAGACTAGAGTTGTTATGTGTTGTTCTAACACAGGAATTCTTAACCTTTTCTGGTCCACCAATCCCCTTTGGCTACAGTCTACTGAAGGCCCCTTCTCAGAATAATGTTCAATGCATAAAATAAAATATGTAGGTTTACAAAAGAAACCAATTATATTGAAATAATTATCAAATATTAAAACAAAGTTCATAGACCTCAAATTAAGATCATGTGTTTTAGAGAAATAAGTGAGCTAGAAGTTATCAGAAAGCATATTTTTGACTCCATGTAATGATAAACTGGCACTCTTGAAAATCAAATTCTTTGCTTTAAAGATAAGGAGCTCCCCATCACTTGAGGTAATTAAGTCAGAAGCTGGCCAAACATTTGACTGGAGTGTTGTAAATGGACTTTATGCTTCAGAAGGGTGATTTTCGAGCTGTAGTGCTCCATGATTCTAAGAGAGAGAAGAGAGAAGAGAAGAGGAGAGGAGAGGAGAAGAAGGGAGAGGGTAGAATTCACAAATGTCTTGATAAAGGTTTTGAAGAGTTGTTTTCTTCTTTCTTTTTGGAAGATTCTATAGTTCTGCCTTGGTTTGCCCTGGTTGTTGAGTACTTTTGGTACTCCCACACAGAGGGAGGTCCATCTCAGGAGCCCTTAGCTTGTGGACACATGCCTTGTCTTCTCCCTTTGTTAAAATCAGGAAGGCCCAATTTGGAGATAAAAATATTTCATACCATACCTTTTCCTGAATAATTCCCAGCTCTTCTAGGTACTGTCCTCTCAGGCCTTGTCACAGTATTCTTGTGAGAAGTGAAAGGATTCTTCCCCTTGCTCTGGGAACCTGAGACTCACAGAGGGAATAGGACTTAAGCTATTGCCATAAAATTTTGACCACAACTAAGAGTTAGAAAGGACCTTGGAGATTTTATAATTTAATGATTTTTAACTGGAGTCTTAACTGGTAAGTTTTCATGGGTGGGAAGATATCTTCCTAGATAGTTTCTGAACTCATTGTCTACCCTTACAAAGAAATAATTACTTATTTTGTTTTACAAAAACTGAAAATTTTTTCAATAGAATTGGTTTTCTTTATAATCTTGTGTATTTTATTATGCGCATGTAAAAACACTATTCTGAGGAAAGCTTCACTGGATTGTCTAAGGGGCCCATAACACCACAAAAGGGTCAAGAACTCTAGTCCAATCTCCTTATTTTACAGATGAGGAAACTGAGGCCCATGGAGGTAAAGTGATTTGCCCAATGTGACTCAGCTAGTAAATCTCAAAGAAAAGATTAGAATCTGGGTCCTCTGACTTGAAATCTAAACCACATTCTACTACCCTGCACCAGGCTGCCTCTCAATATGTATTAATATTCTCCCCTTCAGAGTCCAGTATCCTGTTCTAATAGATCATCCTGCTTCATTTTAAACTAGGGTCTGGGGAGAAGAGGGTCTCAGTGAACCTCTGGCATTGCTGGAAGGCCTTCTTGGATGAGGGTCAAGTTGGCAAATGACCACATGGAAATTGATACCAAATGGAAATGCCATACAGATATTGGAAAGAAATTCCTATCATCAGGGGTAGAAGAAAAAAGAGAGATAGTCACCATGAGCTGGTTGGGGGAGCCTAGAAGCTCAGTAAGTATTTCCCCAGATATCATCAAAATCCCCTTTCTGACCCATTTTTCCTCTTTCCCCTCTCCTTCCCCTATTTCTGAAGCAATTAAGATATTTACCTCTATATAGACTTAATCCTGTTAATGAGAATGAAAAATGCAAACAGATTCGAAGGCAGGGGGGGAAATGGAGACCTAGAGTCTACTACCCTGCTTGGTCTGAAGGGGAAGATTCATTCAGATATTTATTTATAATTATTATTTCGAGGAGAGAAAAAAAAGCCAGAAATATTTCCAAAATGTCAACAGTATTAAGGAAATCTGAACACCTTAATCCATTTAAATGTCAGCTTGAGCTAGGCGCGGGTTTGCATGAAGGGGAGAATGGAGGAAGTAAGGAAGGGGGGCAGAGGGAATTAATACCAGATTCCACATAATCTATCAAAGTTTCTTTCTTTTCTTAATATATTAAATATTAAATGCTTCTTTGCATCTGAGTGAGAGAGAAGAGAGAGAGAGGGACCAGGGTGGAACTCATAAATGCCTAGATAATTGGTTTTGAGTTTTTTTTCCCTTCTTTCTTTCTTTCTTCTTGGCGGATTCTCAATTTCCCTATAAAAGAGAAAATTCATTTCCAGCCACTAATGTAATGTCAGCGTGCTGTTTACTAAGCATGGATGATGTATAGGGGGACACTACTTTCAGAGGACTACTTAATGATGCATAGAATTAAATCCTGAGCTCCTCAGCTGAGCCTCCTCCCTCCCTCCTGGTTCCCAGGCTCCTGCTGCATCCTGGGAAGAACAGGATTGGCATAACCTGTCTTGTCTTCTCCTTTGCTAGGCTTCTGGGGTCTCTGCAGAGGATGCTTAGAATCTATGCTATAACTATAGCAGTTACCCTTAACCACCTCCCAGGTCCTCCCTGTACATCCTGAGGGTGGGGGTGAGAGGTGGGAGTTGGTAAGATCCAGGGAAGGGAAAGGCTGATGGATGGAAGAAAAGGAGGAATTATGCACATTCCCTGAGGGCCAAGTGAAATAGGAAAGGGTGATTTCTTCAGGGCATTGAGGGGAGGGCCAGCTTTGGGTAGCCCTTTGCCAACCTAAACAGGAAGAGAGAATGGATGGAAGTGGGCCGATCAGTGCCCACCCATTGCCCTCAAGAAGCTGGAACATTGAAATGTCAATTGAAAATAGATGGCATCAGTTTAGCTGAGTTCCCTGAGGCCTGTCAGCAGTTACAGTCAGAGCTGCACCTCAGCCTTCTCCTTGAGTTGGCAGGTCCTTTGGGTCAGCATGGGCAAGGATAGTACAGGCAGAAACCTCCATACCTTTCCTAGGAACAACCAGCCAGAATGAGACTATATCAGCATTGTCCCCTGGGAAAAAAGAAGTGACCCAGTCAAGCAACTTTAAGAGATAGCTAACTCTACTTGGCTAGCTCAGCAACTGGAAAATTGGTAGAGAAGGTAGGAAGGTAGAAAATTGGATCTGGTTGGGCGAGGAAGTTTTCAGAAGCCTGGGGAAATGGAACTCAGTGGGGGCGGGGGAAGGGCTTTCTAGGTACTTATTCTTATGTTTTCCCCTCTGTCGTCTGATTTTGTCCCCCCCTGCATCAACACTCTATTGATGCTGCTTCCCTCAACGTTATCATTAGCCTCCATCTTGTTAAACACAATGAATGACCTTTTCTCAGTCTTCCTTTTTGGTGACCTTTCTATGTATTGTGCATTGTGTATTGTTAGCTATCCCCTCCCTCTCAAAACTCTCTTCTCCCTTGGCTTCCTCAGCACTTCCCTCTTTTAGTTCTCCTTCCAATCCTCTGACTACTCCTCTGGGTGCTTTCCTTCTTCCTCTCTTCTAATTGTTGGCATTTCTCAAGCCTCAGCCATGAGTCCTGTGCTCCTTTTCTACTTTTACTCCCTGGGTGAATTCATTACTCCTATAGTTTCAGCCATAACTTTGATGTATATGTCTCTTCCTATTAGAAAGTAGGCTTCTGGTGTTTTTGCTTTTTTTTGTGTAAGGGGGTGTGTGTTAAATATGTCTGGCATAGACTCCACAATGTAACCCCTTTGCATGGGATATGGGCCACTCACACATGCTCCCTCTCTGGGCTGACTAGTTCCCATCAACTCAGTGCTTAGCACAGGTCCTGACAAATAATAAGTGATTAATATATGCTCATTGACTGATTGGTGCAGAGCCCCATCCTCTCAACTATATTCCAGTCCCCCACTTCTACTCTCCTTAGGGACATTCCCACTTGGGTATCTTCCTAGACAATGAGTTGTCTACCCCTACAAGTCAACAATTTTCTTCAACTTCCCCATTTCTACTAATGGATTCATGCCCTGTGTTGAATCTGTTCTGAAGGCACTAACTTTTGTTTCATAACATAACTTGATGTTGTCCTTTCCTCTTCATTACCAGACACATTTCTCTAACACAGGTCCTCATCACTTTACATGCAGATTACTATAGCAGCTTCCTAGAAGGACTCCCCTCTCCTGACTTTCTTCCTCTTCAAACTACCTTGAGCATCATTGCCAGACTACTCTTCCTTAACTACTGCTTTTTTCATGGCACCTCTGCACAAGAGATTTCAGTGATTCCATGTTACCCATACCTGTGAAGTTCAAACTCTTCTGCTTGACTTCCAAGACCATCCATGATCTGTCTTTTACCTTCCTGATTTCTCTTTCCCAACATCCACTAGCTTCCCAATGTTTCCCATGCTCTTTCCTATCTCCATTCCTTTGCTCATGCTATATCCCCCGTTTGGAATAACCTTCACCTTGTGTTTTGCCAATCAAAATACCATCTTTCATCTCCACCACCCAATGGCAGTCTTCCTTGCCTCCTTCAACCAACACTGATCTCTTCTTTTTCTGAACTCTTATTCTATTTGAAGTCAACAGCATGTACTTTAGTACTTAATTGTCCTGTAATTGCTACATGTGTGATAGCTTTGTCTCCCTCAACTACTTCCAAGGTCCTTGAGGAGAGAAAGCTATCTCTTAGACTTTGCAAGTAATCTCTCACAGCCCCTCATCCAAGCGCCTTCTCCTATTTATCTCCTCTTCTCTATCCCCATTGTTGCCACTGCAGAATAGCACCCCATCACCACCTCCCGGACCCATAGCTTCCCAACAGGTCTTTGGGAAACCTCTGCTTCAGAGAGCAGTGCTCCATAAAGACATCCACTGGGGAGTCAAAGTCAAAGACAGATTCTTCATGGAGACCCTTTAAGCCCAAGTTGAGACATCCTTTGTGCTAGTGCCCCTTCAGACACCTTCCCCTGCCTGGGACTGGCCATTTCTTTCTCCACTAACTCAGGAAAACTTCTGGGAGTCCTCCGAGAGGATGGTAATAGTATTCACTAGTAATAACCATCATTTATCTAGAATTTTAAGATTTCCAAAATGATTTTATTTATGTTATCTCATTACCCTCATTTTATTGATGAGAAAACTGAGGTTGAAAGGCTAAGACACTTGCCCTGGGTCACACAGCTAATAAGTGTGTAAGGTAGAATTTGAACTCAGGCCTTCTTAATCTCCAAGTCCAAGGCTCTATCCACTAAATCACCTAGAAGGTTGAGGCTTGAATACTGTCACTTCTACCTGTTTGATCTTGAATAACTCACTTCACCTCTGCCTCAGTTTCCCTATATGTAAAATGAGGCTGGACGCCATGATTTCTAAGATCCTTGTCAATTCTGTGCCTATAATGTCACCAAATGACTTTATTTTTCAGACAAAGACTCCTACCTTGTAAGGTGCTCCAGAGGACACCTGGACAAATTCCCTCTTCTCCTTTCAGATTACATATCAGCAAGTCAAGACAACAAGTATGTATTAAAAGTTTACTCTGTGCCTGGAATTGTACTAAGCACTGGAAATACAACTAGAAAGACAGTTCTTACTCTCAAAAAGCTTATATTCTAAAGGAATAGTATCATTTTTCCCAATCTTAGTGATTCCATAGTCAATGTTTCCCCACCATGTCAGTGTCCTTCAGTTCCTATAATTTCCCTTATCCTTCCACTAAAGTGATTTATTCCTCATACTATTTCATCTAATCTTTACCTTTAAGCATTCTCACCCCCCAACTTCCTGCCCCTGCCATTGAACCCAGAGGCAGGAGATCAGAATTCAGATCCCATCTCTGAAGCATTTACTAAGTGTGTGACACTGGAGATGTTGTGCTCAATCATTGCCAATGACTGTAACTTCTTTCTGAGCCCTTACTCCCATATCTGTGAAAAGGCAGTAATCGACTTGCAATGCCCATCATAGTGGGGTTGGAAGAATGTTTCATAAACCTTATGTGGCTAGGGTTGAATTCAATTCGACAAGCATTCATTAAGCACTTACTCTATCCTGGCACTCTGCTAGTCTCTGGGGTATCCAAAGACAAAAATGAAGCCAATTGCTACCCTTAATAAGTTTATATTATGCTTGATGAATTTATGTCATTGGTATCACATTCTATTTCAATTCCCACCAAAGATCAAGGAAAAGGCACCCATCAGATTGTGCTGCCCTCATCATGATAGATTTGTGAGGATGTAGTGTGAGTCACACAGAATGAGAAGGTAGGAATGAGTGGAGACCCATATTCACTCCTTGGAGAAAGTGTCCGCAGTAACAAATTCATTGAGCCATCAAAGAATCAAAGTAGTTTTTTGTAGTCTAGTTAGTGGTGTCCACATCTTGTGTCCCTGTATTTGACCATAAGCTCTACAAGGGCAGGACACATGCTGTATCTTTTTTTGTAACTAGTTTAATAATTATTTGGGAAGGAAGGGAATAAGGGAAGGAGAAGAGAAGAGAGAAAAAATAAGGAAGAATGAAAGAAGGAAGGCAGGTAGGTAGGAGGGTCAGGAGCTAGGGAGGGAGAGAAGAAAAGGAAAAAAGAATAAAAGAAAAAAGAAGAGAATGAAGAAGGAAGAAAAAAAGAAAAGAAGAAAGGAATAGAGGAAAGGAAGGAAGGAAAGGAAAGAGTAAGGGAGAGAAGAAAGAAGCTAGGCAGAAAGAAGGAAAATAGAAAAAAGAGAAAAAGAGAAAGACGACATACTGTCTCTGCAGGGTCAGAGCTTTTCCTCATTTGACAGTGCTCCAACCTTGACTGAAAGGTGCCCCCAAGCCCCTCCTCCTACGTTATTTCCATGTGTTTGTGTCTCATACCCAGTGGTCTATGGGGTATTATGACCACTCTACCTAGGCTGAGATCCAACCTCTGGAGGTCTCTTAAATAATGAAGCCATTATCAAAACACAGAGAGAAATGATGCCCTCTGGGAACAGCATGGTCCTAGGTCCTGAACCCCAGCCACCTTGCCTTCCCTTCCACTTCTGTATTTCTTGAAACCAAGTATATTTGACACAAGGGACCAGCCACATAAGGAGTTTTATCCAAAAAAAAAAGTAATTTCTGACTGATCAGCGTCCACAAAAAGGCAGCTTTTTTTATTTGTAAAAAACAACTCCCTTGTTCACACTTGCTTGCCTCTAAAATGATTCCATGGATTTTCTTCAAACTTTTAAAGCAAAAAAACACCCACCCTCTACCTTGGGGCTGTGACTGAGTATGGGAAGTTTCATCCCCTGGGATGACTTTGGAGACAGTTACAAATGACTAAAATTAGGAAATTGGGATGGAAACAGCTTTTCAACCTTAACCGGAGTGCTAGTATCATACCCAAGTGTGGTAAGGGAGAACATTGGTGGGGGAGCACGAGGTAAAGAGGGCCCAGGGAGAGAAGTGAGAGGCTGAATAAACCATGTCGGTCCTGGAAATGATATCCAAATGGAAACACGACTCCAAATACTCCTTAGGTCATAAACACTCACTACAATAGCACTTCCCCCACACAGATGTGTGTAAACAACAGAAAAAGAGACTCCAGTCTGTCACCATCTCCAGGCACAGAGACTGGGCGTGGGAGAGGGGAAAGAATTTCTCCAGGCTCTAGTGCTCTTAACCTTGTTCTGCTGATGCCCTAATATCAAACTGAGAGAAGTCTTTGTCAGCCGAGTGCCTCAGTATCCCCACATCTAAAGCAAAGTATAGTAATGATGAAGCTGGTGGGGTCTCTCATGAAGCCTAAATAATTTACCATACCTCTTCTCGTGAGACTTGCTTTTCCTAAAAGACAGTTTAAGTTAAAGACTTCTCCATACTTTTATGGATGGAGAAATGGAAGCCCAGATTTGTACCATAGTCTTTAGCAAAACTGGGAGGGAATCATGGGGATAGCTCCTCTTACTGACCATACTAGGATAGGGATTCTTAACCTGTATTTAAAAAGCCAATAATTATTGCAATATAATTGTCTTGTAATCTGAAGTATTTCATTTTAGGCATTTAAAAAACCTTTATTATGATAAGGGGTCCATAGACTACCAGACTACCAAAGGCACCCCCATACGCACCAAGGCTAGGAACCTCAGGTTTAGGGCTTTGTCAACGACACACCCCTTTCTTTCCATACTCCTCTTCCAATCCCGCCTCCCCACCCTCTACCTTCTCTAGCTACCTTCCATCATCCCATCACTTTAGGTTCCTTTTAACTGCCCAGGGATTTAAGAAACCTTGAGCAAAGTAGCAAGGTACTACAGAAAGGGCTTGGGATTTGGGATAAGAAGACTAGAGTTCAAATCCAGTTCTGTCTCTTATTTCTTGTGTGGCCTTGGGCAAGCCTCTAACCTCTCTAGAACTCATCCTCCTCATTTATAAAATAAAAAGTTAAATTGGACAAGGAACAGTGTGGTGTAGAGGAAAGAATGCTGGATTGGGAGGCCAAGGACCTAGGTTTGAACCCCACTTCTCCATCTGTAATATGAGGGGGTTGGACACCATGACCTCTAAGGTCCCTTGTAGCCTTGTATTTTGTGATCCTATAATATCTAGGTTTCCTTCCAGTTCTGAAATTCCATGATATATTGAGAAAATGGAAACCATGAAATGCTAACTCCCTAATCAACCCTGTCCCTGATTCAAATGTAACATTGGCAGCTGGTGTTTCTCAAAGTATTGCCAGAGGCCTGACAAACGATCCCAGGAATGTATTCTGGGGTTATATTGACAGACTCTATCTAAGTTCTAAGGGGAACCTGAGACAATTGGTCATGACCAGGGACCATCAAACCTTTTTCATGGCATGCCTCTAGGAATAATTTTTTTTCATAGTGGATATAGGATAGAGAGGAGAGGAGATCTTCTCAGTGGCCCCTTTGCACCTATGTCTGTGGGTACACAGGTAGGGATTAGGTGGTAACAGACCTGATGTAGGGGTCAGAATGAGAAGGCTGAGAGCTTTTCTAGTAGCAGGAGGGGTGAAGTTGATAAATATTGAACTGTAAGAGGTAACTGGCACGTGAGGCTATGTTGGAGATAAACCACATAACTAGCTTTCCTGGTAAAGGCAAGACATTGCCCATCTTCTCACCCTCCAAATGATTAATCCCATCCTTTTTGATATTAAACCACAGGCTCCTGGGGTCATATCATGGCTGGAGGTGGGGCATTTTGGAGGCCACTGATCTTGACCTTATGACATCACTCTGTGACATAAAAGCTTTGACTACCCAAGGTCTTATTTTTTTCAAACCTATGAACTTCAAAACAGTGACTATTCCTGTTTTTCACTGACTTCTCATTGTCCTTCTCCTGCTAAGGTCCATTGGTCAGGGAAAGTCTCTGCCCTGAGATTTTGATAGTCTAAGATGGAGATTTTATTTAAGAACTTGTGATCCCCAGCACAGTTTGGATTGGGAGATACTGGTCTCAACTCCAGGGCACGTATTAAAGGTCCAGGAAAGAAGATCCTTAAACTGCATGGAGAGAAACTACCAAGTAGTTCCATAACTGCCTGTTCTGATGCCCAGGCCAAGGAGCAGGAAATGTGTCCCAAATCAACTTTTCCAGACAAGTCCAGTTGAGGGGAAAAGTCAGGAGAGACCCCAGGAAGAAATTTTGGGCCTCAAGACACAAGAGGTCTCATAGGAGGAGAGACCCAGGGTAGTTGGGGAGGTCATCCATGGGGAAGGAAGCAGGGTGGCATGGGCAGGGGAGTAGTTCTGGATTGTGGTCATCACAAGCAGGAGGATGTGAAGCATTTGGCAGCTTCTTATTTTGCCTAAGTATTTATACTAAGCTCAGTGCTTTCTACTTTCTGTCAGTATCCTCTAAATTTTGGTTGCTATTGGTTGGTCATATCTAACTCTTCCTGACCCCATTTGGGGTTTTCTTGACAGAGATACTGGAACTGTTCACCATTTCCTTCTCCAGCTCATTTTACAGATGAGGAAACTGAGGCAAACAGGGTTAAATGACTTGCCCAAAGTAATACAGTGAATAACTGCCTGAGGCCAGATTTAAACTTAGGAAGATGAGACTTTATGGTTCCAAGCCCAGTGATCTATTCACTGCACCACCTCACTGCCTCTAAATTCTGGTTCTCTGGAGCAAAGTGTTGGTTGTTCTGCTATAATTATAGCTCTGCCTCAAGGTCCCTCCTTGTTCCCCATCTCTGTAGCTATTCTTGCTGAAAAAATAATAGCTCACATTTAGAAGAGATTTATAGTTTGCAGTGAATTTTTCTCATAATTCCTAATGAAGGAGCTAGTGTTATTATTTCCATTTTACAGATGAGAAAACTAAGTATCAGACAGATGAAATGACTTTCTCAGAGTCCTATAGCTAGAAAAAGTCAAGACTGGCACTGGAACCCAAGTCTTCTAACTTGGTAATTGTCACTGCTCAGCAGCATTTAAATATTATTCTTTCCATTTACGTGGAAGTAATCATTTTGTAGGGTATTTCTGATTTTTATTTCTCTTTGTATCAGTTTATATATATATATATATATATATATATAAATATATATATATATATACATATACACACACATATATGTATGTGTATATGTATGTATATATGTATGTATATATATACACACACATCCTGTTGTATGTCTTTGAGTTACTTTTATTCAACATTTCTAATTCTAATACTCTCATTTTGACTCTGCCACCCTTGAACTTATTTACAGGATGGAGTGAATTCTTTCATTCTCTTGTCCATTTTAATGTGGGATCCTTTTGTAAAATCACATTGAGACCTCAAAGAGTCGTTGGAGTACATTTAGTCCAACTGTCTTATTTTACAGATGAGGATAGGTGACTTCCTCAAGGTGAATTGGATGGCAAAGCTGGGTCTCAAACTCAGGTATGAAGCTTGGGAATCCAATGTTCTTTCCAGTGTACCTAGGAGTCATTGTGTTGTACTATCTCATGGTCCTCACATGTGATGTTTTCCGGTCACCTTTGGTGACAACTCTGCCATTCCTTCTCCTTTCTTTCTTTCCACCCACACTCTGACTCACAGTTAAAAAAAAAGGACAGTTGGATTAAGTGACCTCTATGATGCCTCTTTATTTAAGTATTCCATGATTCTAGTGGTCCTGTGGTCTTCCATCCCTCTCTTTCCTTCCTTTCTATGAAAACATACTCACCCTATGCCACATGTCCTTAGGGTCCTACTAACTAAAGTTCATTTCATGAGCAGAAGGTATCTTGGTTAGTGATGGGGTCTAGACCTATGATGTTATTGACATAGAGAATTCCTGCCAGAGTAACTTGGCAACTTAGAGTCTTTTAAAGTGACCTAAAGTCTTGAGAGGTTCATGGATTTGCTCAGGGTTACACAGTAATCCAATATGTGCCAAGAGTAGTTCTTGAACCCAGGTCTATCTGACTTCAAGGCCAACTATCTATCCTTTCCAGATCCAGTAAAAAAATTTTAAAATGCCTTATTGAGTTCTTACTATGTTCAAGAATCTGAACCTGGTGCTGGGAAACAGAGATTTCTCCTCAAGGAACTTAAAAGACTAACTGAGAAACTGAGAAAGAAATTCACAACAAATTAAATAATGACAAAGGATTGCAATCACAGTTTAAACCAACACTGGAATAGATGTTGTTATGCAGAAAAAGAATAATCACCAAACAAATGGTACAATAATAAGTTCCATAGAGTTTCAGAGAAGGGACAGATCACATAGCTGCTTGAGCAAGCGAGGTGGTACAGTGGATAAAAGCTTGACTTGAAGTCTGGAAGACCTGAGTTCAAGTGTTACCTCAGATCTAGCTGTGGATGTGAGGAAAGTCATTTAAGCTCTTACAGCCTCACTTTCCTCCTCTGTAAAACAGGGATAAAATAGCATCTACCTCTAAGGTTTGTTGCAAGGATCAAATGAAATACACACATAAAGTGCTTTGTAAAGCTTAAAGTACTATATAATAGTATATTGTAAAATTATTATTTATTATGTTGGGATAGTTGTGGAGGGCTTAGAAAAGGAGATGGCGTTTGGGCTCTGTGGTAGGAGAAAGAAAAGAAAGGATGAAGACAGGGATAGAGGTATTCTGAGATGGAGAGCAGAGAAACATATGAGTGTGGAGCTCATGCTTGACCTCAGCGTTTTTGGTGAAAATGAAGAACTGGACAGAATTTTGGACTTGGAGAAGAGTACAGATTTGTTGTACCCATGGTAGAGGGTCTACCAGGACATCAATCACAGATTCCAGAAGGCATCGCTATGCCAAGTTTAAATAGCCTATATTTGTGTATCCCATGTCATGTGGAGGATGGGAGGGGGAACAGGGGAGATGAGGAGAAGACTTGGGTTGAGCCAACAGAGGAGGGAGGTTTACAGTTTGTGCCAGGAGCAGTGGGTACTTTTTCCAGTGATAGTTTGTGGGTCTAGGGTAGGAACGAAGAAAGCAGACAGTGTGGGTGGACCAGGACTAAGAGTTGGCACAGTAGACGAGGGAAGATTAAGAGAGTGGGGGATGGATTAATTAGACATATGCTTGATATCAGGAGGAACTTAGTAACGATTATTGTTCTTGTTCAGTTTTTCTTGGTCATGTCTGACTCTTTATGACCCTACTGGGAGATTTCTTGGCAGAGATGCTCGAGTGGTTTGACTTTTCCTTCTCCAGCTCATTTGACAGATGAGAAACTGAGGCAACCAGGTTTAAGTGACTTGTTCAGAGTTGTACAGCTAGTAAGTGTCTGAGGCTGGATTTAAACTCGAGTATTCCTGTCTCTAGGACTGACACTCCACCTAACTGTTCTCCTAATGACTATCCACAAATGGAATGTGTTGCTCCAGAAGGTGGTTGGCTTCCTCTCAAAGGAGGTCTCTAAGCAGGGGCTAAATGATCCCTTTTCAAGTATATTATGGTATAATATGTAATAGATGACCTCTGAAGTGCCTTTCTACCTCTAAAATTCTGTGACTGTAGCCCTAAGTTTTGAGTATTTCGTTAAAAGGATTTATTGTGTGCAGTCTAGAATGAGTATGGAAATAAAGCCAGTGAAGGGCTAATGGACTGGCAGATTTGGGAGTTGGTGAGGAGAGATGAGTAGTTTGTTGGGTAGACAGATGTGAGAGGCTGTGGTCCAATAGGGTGAGTTCTACTTGAGAAGAATAATAGGGGGTTATGCAGTAGGGGTGGTATGACTTGGAACCAGGGTGGAAGTGGGTCTACATGACAATAGACATCAAAAAGTTAAGATGGATGGCCTTCACTTTCAGGACTGAAAAGCATTTTCAGGGAGTCTTGACAGTCCATAGCTAGCGTAGATAGGATTAAGTATGTTCCCATTGCTTCTACATCATTTCTTTGTAATTCAGGTGAGCAGTAGGAGAAAATGACAACTCCATGGAAGAAGACAGGTAGAGAATTCATCCAATTCAGTCTAATCCAATATTATTCAAACCAATTCATATCCAAAAAAAATTATTATATAACAGACATTGTGTTAGGAATTGGGGGAAAAAGAGAAAACAACATTCCTTTATGTCTCTGCCTTTTTCTTGGATTCAGCTAAGCCAGTTTCTTGTCTCCACACAACTTCCTCATTCCCACCTTAGATCCTTTGCACTTGGCCTTGCCCCCACATGAAATGCCATCCTCCTCCTCTTCTGCCAAATTCTGCCACTCCTTCTTTGAAGCACGTCTCAGAAACCACTTCCTCCGTGACTCCTGAGATTCGTCCCACACAGACCTGTCCTGCCAATGACTCCTATAACACTTCATCTGCCGAGTCACAGTGACTTCTACCTGAGCCTACAGATTTCTGTTGCAGATGTCCTTGTGTAGATTGCGCTGGAGTTTGTCTGGTACACCTCCAGAGATGCTAAGTTCCTTTGTCCTTCCTTATTGTGGGAATGATGTGGGTAGCTGATGGGCTCAATCATTTCCTAGCAACACAGACTTTCTGAGTGGGAATGGACTTTAGAGCCTGGCTAATTCTGAAATAAAGAACCCCACTATAATATCCTTGACAAGTAATCATCTGAACTTTGCTTGAAGACTTCCAATGAAGGGGATTTATCTGAGTGATAGATGAGAGGACCTTCCTTCTTTGTTGCAATGAAACAAAAGTATTCTTATTTCTCAAATCTTTTTAAAAAAAATACAACCTTGTTAGATATTAGGTTTTTTCTCCCTTTTCAATACTGTTTAGAATCAAATGATGATAAATTTAGAGCTGGGAGGTCTGTTGACCTCATTTTATACATGAAGAAACTGGAACTTTAATGACAGGGCCACACAGCTGGTAAGTGTCTGAAGTGGGGTTTGAACCCAGGACTTTTTCACTCCAAGTAAATATAGCAGCCACAGAGCCACCCTTTGTAACAAAGTTTGAGAAAAAAGCAAGTAGTTGAGCAAAAAAACCTTATGCTATATGCAGTTTCTCATCTGTAGAGGTGGTGTAGGGGATGGGGCATGAAATTCAGAGTCAGAAGGATCTGAGTTCAAATCCTACCTCAGATATTTGCTGGCTGTATAACTGAGCAATTTACTTAAGGGTTAGTAATTATCATCCCCATTTCACAAATGAGGAAACTGAGACAAAGAGAGATTAAGTAACTTGTCCAAGGTCACACAATTAGTACGTGTCTGAGATTCTGTCTGAGCTCAGATCTTCCTCATTGAAGAAGCAGTGTAGTTTTATCCTAGCCACTATGTGGCTTGGTGCCTCAGTTTGTCCTATGTGCTTTACTTTCCTCATCTGCAAAATGAGATTAGACTTGATGCTTTCTGAAGTTCTTTCTGGTTCTAAATATCTGATTCTAGGAGTATTTTCTAATCTCTTCTGCCATACTTGTTTATTGTAACAACAGTGTTCCATTTCCTTTGGAGGGGTTCTTGTCATTTACATTGTTGTGGTGACCATGTCTATTTCTTCCTAGGTCTGTATATTTTGCCTTACATTTGTTCATACTTTTAATGCTTCTCTGAATTCTTCATGTTCCACATTTCTTACAACGTCGCAATGCATGCTCCATGACTATATTATACTCATGTGACAATTTGTTTAAGCAGTTACAATTTGACTGACATATGCCCCTGTCATATTCAGCAATATTGCCAAGTCAAAGTATTCCTCTCCAGTAGGAAGACAGTTGCCAATTTCAGGGTCTTCTTCAAGCCTCACACCTTCTCCTACCATTTATTTCTGTGAACATAGTTTTGATACATCAGCACTGTTAAAGAACTAAGACTGAGTGAAAAAGAGTACTGACTAGAAGACCTGAGTTCAGTCTAGTTTTACTCCTTGACAAAATCATGAAATCCCAAGGTTGGAAGGGACATCAGAGGTCTTCTAGCACATCCCACACCTGAGTAGGAACCTCAATTCACTCCCCATTAAGCATCTCACACAAAAACCTCTTCTGCAAGGCTGCAATAGACACCAACCCACCACAGGAACATGGAAGCTTCTCCTGTTTGAGACACAGCTCTCAGTTCCCAGGGCGCATCCCTCACTCTCACCTGGACCCTAGTTACTCCACATTTATGCCTCCATGACCTTGGGCAAGCCACCATTCTCCTATGAGCCTCTCCTCTCCCTTGTGAAAAATGTGGGGGTTGGACAACTTCTAAGGTCCTCTCTAGTTCTAAAGTCTATGAAAAAGAAAAATGACTTCTCATATCGCCAAAGACCTTAACAGCTGCAAGAAAGGTTAAATGCTTGATGGTCTGAATACAGAGATGCTACTTAGATGGGGTGGGAGAGAAATAGATACGGAATGGGTCAGTGAGTCCCCAGTGCTCAGTGATCACCAAGCAGTACTCTGAGTCCCAGGAGGAGTTAAAGAGGAAGAAAAAGGAACAGTACCTGTTCTCAAGGAACTTACAGTCTAATGGGAAAGATGACTAAGGACAAAAGGAGGCATTCAGAAACAATTAACAATAAGATAAAGCATGGCACGGTGCCTGGAGGCCTGGCCTTGAAGTCATGAAGACCTTGGCTCAAATCCTCCTTCTGACACGTATAAGCTATGTGACTGTGGGCAAGGATCAGGTGCTTAGTCAAGATTATAATAAATAAAATAGGGGTCATTAATCTGCATTTGTGTAGGGAATTTACACACTAGGAGTTCCCTCTCCCCCATGACGAAATCATACATCTATGCAACCCCTTTTCTCCCCCTCCACAACCTCCCAATTCCTTTTCTGATGCCACTATATGGAGTAGAAATGATCATGCTGAATTCTTTAAGTCTATGCCAGTGGAGCACAATCCCTGGCTGGTCCAATCAGACTGGAGAGGCATCAGAACCAGCAATAAATATACTTTCTGCATTCTGAGGACCAGGCTAGCTTAGCACATAGGGGCTCCTCCTCATCAAACTGACTGCAGGTCAACGAATTTTCCCAACACAGATATTCTTAATGACCAGCTATCCTCATGAGAGACTTGGACACAACTAGGTTGGTCAGCATCTAGAGTGCTGGGGTTAGAGCTGTTAAGAAGACCTGAGTTCAAATCCTGTTTTAGTCACTTAATAACCATATGGCCCTTGGCAAAGTCACTTATACCTCTATTCCTTCATTTGTAAAATGAGGGGGTTGAGTTCAATGGCCTAGGCTACTAGTAGGAAAAGAAATCCTAGATTCTTGAAACAACAAAGAGACTGATGTACAGTGGTAACATCCCTGAACTTGAAGTATGAGATCAGGGGCTGACTTTGTGCCTGGTTACCTATGTGATCTGAGTAAGGCACTTACCACTGGGGCCCCACCTTTCTCATCTGTTTAACAAACAGAAGCACTAGACCATCTTTAAGGTCCCTTCTGGTGTTAACATGCTGTCAGATGCTACCTTTTGCACTTTTCAAAACAATGAGACGTGTTGCAAACGGTGGGAAAGCGTAAGTCATGGGAAAATGAATAAGTAAGTTGTTGCTTGTGCTGATTTGAAATAACCATCATTAACAGCCCAAAATCCTCAGCTGTGTTGCCAATACTGGCTACCAAGGTCATTGTAGGTTATTCTCATTCCTGGACACCAGTAGAACTTACTCCAGGGGTATTAATATATCTCCTAACTCTGTGCTAGATTGGGCATCAGTCCAGGAGGCATCTCTAATGAGGCTAAATATTCATTAGGGTGGTGTTCCAAACAACTATGGGGTCTCCATGTTAGATAATTGAAGAGTCATGGACAAAAGAAGGCTGGTTGAGTTAAGAAGGCCTTGGGCACTCAAATATTTGTCTAGTTCATGATTGGATCATCTACACCTGTGAACTCTGAGGAACAAACATTTAGAACCAAAAATGACTTCAAAGTCCAGCTAGTCCAAATCTCTCTTTTATAGGAAAAGCAAAGATGAGAAGTGATTTGCCAGTAACCTAGGAAGTAAGAATCATGACCAGAATCTAGCCCCAAAACCTCCAACTCCAAGTCCATTGTTCTTTCCACTGTTCTACATTGCCTCTCCAACAAATGGAAAAGGGCTTGGAATGGGGACTTTAAGCTGGAGGTGATTATGAAAAGTATTGGGGAAGGGACCTCAGGTTATTGAGAATGGGTTGTTCAGATCTGGAATTTATAGAAAATCTATGGGAATTATATCCTGATGATATTATGAATAGTCAGAGAACAGAACATTCCCAACCGTTGATAATCAGTAGAAGCCATGATCTCAGAAAACAATAACAAATGAACCAGAGGATAAAGGAAAGAGACATTGTTGAATATCCACAACTTGGGGGAAAGAATTGACTGAATAAACTTTATCAAGTAAACATAAAAGTCATCATGCAGGAATAAAAGTGAGAGCTAACAGGTTGCCTCTACTTTGTGCTCAAAGCTGTTAAATATTAAAGGATCTCTGGAAAGGCCTCCAGTATTTTGGAGAAATCTTTTTGTGGTGGATTTATGGAAGGACATGGACCAAGATGAGAAGGCATAGATTGGCAGTGATTTGCACTGGTGGACAAAGTGTTTTCACAGTGAGATAACATGACCATCAAAGTTACAAAGGCAAGGAGAAGAAATGGAGATAACATGAGTTTGAAAGGGTAAGAAAGAGAAGTTGACAAGCATGAACTGGGAGGTGAATGGGAGAATTTGTTAATGAAGGAATTAATGGAAAAAGATGTTGTTAATGTAGAGATTATGAGATTAGAAAGGGAAATATTGGTGGGGGGTGGATGGGAGGAATAGTCTTGTGAACCAGTGGTGACAGAAATGAGGAAACAGCATTAATAATAATTCTTCACATAAAAAACAAAGAACAATGTGGGTAGCATACTTTCAAAGTTAAAGCACACGTCCTTCCATTCTGTTAACAAAAGGTAAACTACAAAAGTGGCAAGAAACATCAGGGAGTAGAATCTTAGGATTAGAGCTGGCAGAGATCTTGGAAGTGATCAAGCCCAGACCCCCTCATTTTACAGATGAGGAAACTGAGGTTGGAAGAGATTAAATGACTTTCTTAGGGTCACATAGCTAGTAAGTGTCTGTGATCCCAGGTCTTATTCATTCCAAGACCAATTCTTTATTCATTGCTTATGCAATCTTTCAAAAGCAGATAAAGAGCTGGCCTAGAAATCAGGAAGACATGGTGTGCAATTTGACCTTTGATGGATCTCGTAACACTTTAGTGTTCCAGGAAATTTTCTTAGCTGGAGTAAGGAATCTGCAGCCTCGAGACCACGTGTGACCCTGTAGGTCCTCAAGTGCGGCCCTTTGACTCAATCCAGAATTTGACAGAATTTGTGAAGTTTGTATTCAGTCAAAGGGCCACACCCGAGGACCTAGAGAGCCACATGTTTCTTTGTGGTCACAGGTTCCACATCTGTCTTAGACTATGAATTGTAGAACAGTTAGATAACTGAACCGATTAAAGGACCTTCCTACATCAACAAGATTACAGGACCTGCAAGATCCCCTTCTCAAAAAACACCCCAAAAAGTAACATGTCCTCTGTCATGTTATTAGATTGCTTTGCTGAACTATTTTTTGGGGAATTTACTTTTGGGGAGTATGATCAAAACAAATCTTAATTCTTACATTTGAATAACCCTTAAAATATACTCTCATATGGTCTCATTTTCCCTCACTACAACTTTGTGACATGAGGGCAGGTAACTATTATTAATCCCATTTTACTGCTTAGAAAACTGAGGCTCAGAAGCTTGCCAAGTCACACACACTAATTAGTTCTTTCCCTATACTACCAAACCAAGTGAAGGAATCTGAGAAAATTACCTTGAGGAGAAACTGCTAATGGAGCTCAAGCTCTGGCAGGTCCCATCAAGGTCTCCTCCAATTGGAGAACTTTCTTCTGGAACCTCCATTTGAAGAAGCACCCATGGGAGCCACATCAACTTCAAATCCGGTTTGAAGACCAAACTGTGCCTATTTGTGAGCATTTGTATTCCTGGTACTTAGCACAATGCTTTAGAGAGCTGGGCTGGCCACCTTGTTGGAATGCAAAACACAAACTTGCTGAAAAGACTGTTTTATAGAGAACTCATACACGGCAAGCTATCACATGATGGTCAGAAGAAGTGATACAGGGATACTCCCAAGGTCTCTCTCAAGAACTTTGGAATTGTTTGTGTGACATGGGAGACCCTGGCCCAGGACCTCTCAGCATAGCGTGCCCACATCAGAGAAGATACTTTGCTCTATAATCAAGGAAGAATTGAAATAGCTCAAAGGAAATGCAAAATGTTCAGATTTAGAGTATCCACCTCAAATGTTCAAGTAGACTATTTGTGCCCAATCTGTGGTAGAGCATTCCGGGCTTATATTAATCCAATCAGCCACAGTTGGACACATTGAAACTTGACTTTATCATGGTGATATCATTTTGATCCTCTTTGAGAATGGACAACAACCACTTAGCACAATGCTTGCACATAGCAAGCCCTTAATAAATATTTTATCCTTGTCAAGTCAGAAAGTCTGAGAAAACAGGCACAGTGATGTTTGTCATCTGAGGATGTTTCTCTAAATTCAAATAGGATTGTAATTAGGTGGGTCACAGGGTGGCACATGTCTCTCAAAGACCACCTACTATGTTGTAGAGATCCAGTAAAGGCACACCAATAGGATTATAACGTAAGATTCAAACCCAAATCTTTGGAACCATTGCTCTCTCCATTACATACCATGAGTGTGATGTGTGATGAGTGTGTGTGTGTGTGTTTTACAAAGATGGAGAGGAGAGAGAGAGCGAGAGAGAGAGAGAGAGAGAGAGAGAGAGAGAGAGAATATGTATTTAATATTTACCATATGCCAGTCACTGCAAAGTACTGGTGATATAAATGCAAGTAAGCAACATAGCCCCTGCCCTTAAGGAATTTATATTCTAAGGAGAAAAATCACACATAAAGTGAAACTGGAAAAATTTGGAGGAGAGGAAGTAGATTGGTATGGAGTTTGCTAGTAAGTGATGTGGAGACTTACTTATGGCCAGACTCACCCATGGCAGCCCATCATGTCAAGGGGTGATCCAAGTTCTGGTTGGGAGAGGAGGAGATGGAAATGATGGTTGGAATGGAGATAGACTTTGAAATGTTGAAGGTGTTTTTATGCTAAAGAAGTAGGATAATTTGGGGTAAGACACTGAGGAAATAATTGACAAGTAGAGACTGTGCTGAAAATTTGAAGGTAGATATGTGTATTAAAAGCAGAAAAAAGATCTTAAGGAAGGGTTGGGAGTAGAAGTTGAGACTATCTCCATTGTAAGGTACATAGAGGCAAGAGAATAAGAAATGTGAGTATATTTATATCTGCCTATCTATTCCCCTAAGATTCTATACCCCATCCCTGTAACCTTCCAAGTCAAGTCAAGTCAAATCAATAAGTCTACACTAACACACTATGCTAAATGTTGAGAATACAAGCATGAGTAGAAATGAAAATAGTTCTTGCCTTCAAGGAGCTTCCTTTCTAATGGGGGAAAGCAACACACAAAAGGAAACTAAAGGGAAAGGAAGAAAGGGAAGGGATGAAGGCACTCCATTATGGGGCTTTGTCCAGAAAGTCTGGGATGGTAAGAAGTGCAGCCTGGAGAGGAATAAAGACAGGGATGCATTGGGCATCCTTCTTAAAATGGAGGGTCTGGGAGGCAGCAGCCAGTCCTACACAGTGAGAAACCACAGAGGCAGAAGTAATTCCAATGTGAGAAATCTAAGGGTCACCTAAGCTTCCAGTGTGCAGAGGTTTATGGGAAGTTGAAGAGAAAGTCTGGGAGAGTCTGGAGCATGGTCTGGAGGAGAATGAGCCTCCCCTTGGCTCATTCCCCTATATATATTGTCTCTCTATGTTAGAAAGTAATCCCATTGAGGGCAGGGAGCAATTCTCTTGTGTATTACTACATTTAGCATGGTGCTTGGCACATAATAATCCATTAATTAATAAATTTTCATTCATTTACACTTTCATTCATTCAGTCACATATCCATTTATTTATTCATCTTTGGAACTTGAAATGCAAAAGAAGATTAAACATAGGTCAGTTAGAGGTGTCCGTGAGAGACAACGACGGAGCCTAAGAGAGAACTGTCTCTAAGTGTATCTGAACAGGATTAAAAGACATTCTCAGAACCAGAACCCAAAGGGGCTTTTAGAGTGCCAAGGAGATGTAGGTTAGGAAGCAATGGAATGAGATCAGCAAGTGAGGGGAAGCTAGCCTCATTCTGGAAAATTAAGTGTTTGACTTGCTTGTTTCTAGAAGATCTGCCAGGCTATATTAACACATTCTAGGGGTAAAACTGGGATGGGATAATTGAGAAGTGAAGAAGGAGGAAGAGGAGCAGCTAGAAATCAAAGGAAAGAGAAATTATAAGGAATTTGATATAAGCAACTGAGGGGGAAGAGTTAGTGTGGGTGATGATAGGCAATAGAAGAAGAGGAAGAGAGAACAGAACCTAAGATGAGGTGGGATCAGGATCTGGAGAAGATGAGTAAGTCAGGTAGGGTGACAAGACTATGAGGCCATGGGGAGGGACCACTGCCATTAATGATTGGTGGGTACTTAGGTCTAGAGTTTATCAGGGCCCATTTGGGTTTGGGGGTAAGGAGACTGAGAGCTACCGTAGGGAAGAATTTACAAAAGACTAAATAAGGGAGTGATGCTGATTTTGGGCACTAAGACTCAATGAGAAGGAGGGGTGATGGATCTCCATTCCCTGTGTAACCTTGGCTTTCAGCCTCTTCTGCAACGTGGCTTCTAACACTTTGGGGTTCATTGTTGTGATGTTATATGAATAACTCATTTATAAGATGCTTTCAGGTGTGTCAAGTACTTAACATACTTGATTGGGTCTCATTCTTAGTAGAGATCCTATCATATGAGACTCAGTATTATGTTGAGCAGAGGTGTCAAGCACACCCATGCATCTCACACCATTCCTGAGTCCCCTGGAACTATATTAAAATGTAATTGGAAAATATTTAATAAAATAAATAAAAATAAAAGAGTACACAGATAATGTTAATCTGTGGTTTTCTAAGTCAATGTACACCCATAGTCAGACTTTTCTAAGTCAGTGTATACATCTTCATGTAAACAGGCACCTGTTTCTATTTAAGATTGACATCCTTGACTAAAGGATCAGAGAATCATTGTTTTTATCTCATAGATTCAGAGATAGAAGTGATCTTCATTGCAGTTGTTCAGTCTCATGTAACTTTTCCTGACCCCATTTTGGGTTTTCTTGGCAAAGATACTGGAGTGGTTTGCCATTTCCTTCTCTAACTCATTTTACAGATGAAGAAACTGAGGGCAACAGGGTGAAGTGACCTGCCCAGGGTCACACAGCTAGTGTCTGAGACTGAATTTGAACTCCTGAAGATGAGTGTTCCTGACTCCAGGCCCTGCACTCTATGCACTGTGGCACCCCCTAGCTGCCCCCAGAAGAGATCTTAGAGGCCATCTAATCTACAACCCATTCACTTAATTTTATTGATGAAGAGTCCATGTTCTAGTAATGGGTAAAAGAGTCACACAGCTAGTAAGTTTCAGAGCTAAGATTCAAATCCAGGTCCTTTGATCCTAAATTCTGGTCCGTTTTTTACAGCTTACTGGTCCTGGCACCAGGTCTCCCTGCCTTACCAGTCTTCTTACACCTTACTCCTGACCATTTAATTTTGATCTAGTGACACTGGTTTCTTTTCTGTTCCTCAAACAGGAACTCTGGGTGCTTTCTCTGGCTGGTCCTGATGCCTGGAATGTTCTTCCTCCTCATCTCTGTCTCCTGGCTCCCCTAGCATCCTTCAAATTCCAGCTAAAACCCCATATTCTACAGGAAGCCTACCAATCCCCACTCTTCTTAATTCTAGGGTCTTTCCTCTGTTGTCTATTTTCAATGCGTCTATGATGTAGCTTGTTTGTACATAAATTATTTTCATGTTGTCTCCCCCATCAGAGCAAGGACTGTCTTGCCTTTCTTTGTATCCTAGACATTTAATGAAAGTTTATTGACGGATTGGCAGAAAGGTCTGATTTTGATTCCCATACCAGGCACTTGTTAGCTTTGTGACCCTGAGCAAGTCACCTTGCACGTAGATAGTAGCATCTACTTCACAAGCTGCTTGTGAGCCTCATATGAGACCATGCAAGTTTTGCAAACTTTAATTTATAAAATTGTGAACCATTATTATGTCTAGTTTACAGATGAGGGAACTGAGTTTCAGGGAGGTTTTAAGGAACTTGCTTATGGTCATATAGACAGGAAGTGATGTTTGAGCCCAGGCTTCATAGTCTGTCCACACTACACTGACTTGCCTCTCAGTAACTGTCCTGTGGAGATGTTCAGAAACCATCAGTGAACGCCAACAAATCCCGGGAAGATCAGGGCCAGACAATGACAGAAGTTGAGAGAGCAAATACTCTCAAAACCTTTTTTTTTTCTCTTTAAATATTTGCAGAGAGGGAGTGGGAAGTGGGCCCAGTGAATACCGTACTTATTGCTCACACTACATTAAAATTCAGATCGGCTTGTGCAATATCCCCTGCATAACGGCTCTGCGCTGATATTTTTATAACTCCTAATATCAAACAAATTGCCTCTTGGCGGAGACAGTTTAATGTGACGAGGGCCATCCCCGCTAGCTTCTGAGCACCGGCCCCATAAAGATCACCGTTCTGTTACTGGGAACAGTGGAGCCATGAATTTCCTATCAAAAATACGGCTGGATTATGCAGAGTAAATCTCCGGAGGTATTAAAGGGATCATGGAATTTTAATTTCTTTTCTTTTCTACCCCCTCCTCCCCCTTCTACCTTTTCTCTTGCTAACAAAATGAGGTGGAGAAGGGTTCTAGAGAGTGGGGAGACCTGCTTGCTTCCAGTAAGGTCTGGGATATGGTGAACGACAATCTGAACCCTGGACAGCACTGTTACTTTTTCCATCCTCCTCCTCTACCCAACCCAATACTACCCTGATGGCTAGTCTGATGAGGGGTCTAAATGGCCAAGAATTTCTGGAACGGTTTGAAAGGATCATAGATCTGGAGTTGAAAGGGACCTCAGCATGCCTCTGGTCCCCTTCATTTTATGAATGATGAGATTAAGGTTGAGAAAGGTGAAGTCTCTTGCCCCTAATCACACAAGTAGACAGTGATAAAGGCATGATTTTAATCCAGGTTCTGTATCTTTCTATCCAGTGCTGCAACTGACTTATTCATTGGTCAGTCTATACCCATGATGTCAATCTCCATGCCCAAAACTCCCTTTTCTTCCAGCTTTCAGGGGTGATGGCATTTGTGTCAAGTGAAGGGGTGGTGTGAATTAAATGTGATGTTAGCCACAACACCTGCCCTGGAAGAGAGACTATTGAGTTGGGATTCATATATAGGATGATTCAATTAAATCCTTAGGGAACTAACAGGTTTATTTGCAATGGTCATTATAATTCAATGTTTCAAAGGAACTATGATTTAAGCCATGTGGGCATAACTTACACCAGTGGTGGTTGAAACCATACATTTTTTTCTCATCCTGGGGGATTTGTGTTCATGTTTTCCCATACATCCTTCAGAGAGATTCTCACTTCCAGAGAGATATGATGGAGGCCTCATATTTTTCCATTTGAAAGCTACCAGGGAAGAACATGGGTTGTTCACTTGTTAACCCCCAGTTTTATTATATAACTGGGCTCACCTCCTATTTCCTTTTTCCTTATTCCTCTTCATAAGAGCTTTACATTGGGAATATACTGTATCTCATTGATGCCCACCATACACCAGTCCCTTTAGATCATCCACCAGTTTGATTCTTTGGATACTGTGATGCTCCCAGAGATTGGGAGAACATTTTGTGTTATATGTACAGAGAAGATAGGTAGTACAGCATTGGGCCTGGAATCAGAAAGACCTGAATTCAAATCTGACTGCACACACTTACCAGTTGTGTGACTCTGGGCAAGTCATTTGCCTCAGTTTCCTCAACTGTCAAATGGGGATTACAATAATACACTCTGGAATTGTGGTGAGAATTGATATCGTATTTGTAAAACTCAGAGCCTGGTACGTAGTAGGTGCCTTATAAATGCTTCTTCCCTTTGTAGTGTCAAGATATTACCATAGTAATCTATCAACCAATATGCAAGCGTTTATGAAGGGCTTACTCCATGCCATGCCCTGTACTAGCCCCTGGGATATGAATACACAAATGAAACAATTCCTGTCCTCAAGAGCTTACATTCTAGAGGTAAAGACAAGCAAGCACACAATGAAGTGTATACTAAGTACATGCCAAATAAATAAATACAGTGTAACGAGCAAGATAACTAGTAACCAGGGAGATCAAGGTTTCATGCAGAGAAATGTGTTAGAGAGAGTTATCAGCTTCTGTGCCCTCTGGAGAGATGCCCATATGGGCATGGTTCACACCTGCTTCTTCTCTCACACACTTTTAAGCAAATGAGTAGACAGGTAGCTTCTATCTCAAATTTATCATGCCACCTTATATTGATTTAGTTGAGAAATGACCTCTGATCTCTTCGTGGTCCTGAAGCATTTGCCATTTTCCAATAAAATGTTAAAGTCTACCCCTGTTGCTAGAACAGTAACTAGGATTCTGTCATTTGGAATGGCTATCTCCTCTCTCCCTTTACATAGATTGTAATTAATTTGATCCTTAAGAAACATCACTAACACCAACTAATCATCTTACCACACAATATAAATGATCTCAGTCCTGTCCCCATTTGCAGATATCTTCCCAATATTCTAACTGTGTAATCAGTTTGATGAAACATTGTGTACTCGATGGCTATTCTCATTTCATCTGATCCAATACAGACTATACTAATGTCAACCATTTCTCTGATTAACTAAACTCCGTAGGAAAACCTTACATGATGGATCTGGATGGATGAACATTGGATGTCCCCAAAGTTACATGAAATATGCTCACCAAATAACAGAATGTGAGAGTTGGGAGGGACCTTAGCAATCTTTTGTTCCAAATCATGCCTTGAAAAGGAATCCCCTCTAATAATAGTTAGCACGTGAAAGTTTGCAATGCTCTCTACATATGCTATCTCTCCTTGTTCTCACAACAACCCTGCAAGGCAGCTTCTATTATTCTCCCCATTTTGCAGATGAGGAAACTGAGGTTGGTGTGATTTGCTCATGGTCACTTCACTAGTAAGTGTCTGAGAAGGGATTTGAACTCATGTCTTCTTGACTCCAAGACCAGTGCTGTCTCTGCATTACACCACCTAACTGCCTCTACTTATGTCAAACCAAAACTTAAACCCAGTGCACTCTGAAACCCATAGATTGGACAACAATAGGACCCTGCCCAAGCTCCACTCAATGGCTGGCTTGGAGTGATTATCAAAAGTCAAAGTCTCTCTTTTCCTCCCAGCTTGGTTTAGTTATTTTTTTTCTTTTGCTCATTAAAGGGACCACTCCCTGACTACTTCTTAAAGACATCTTAAAGATGTCTATTAACTGAATGAGCATTACCTTCCTCTAAGAGAGTATCTGAAAAAGGCCTTAGCTTAAAAAGGGCAGCATCTCCCATTGCATCCTGGGCCACTTCCAGTCATCCTAATGAGTATGTAGTCACTGGATCCAGATGGTTCAGGATGAGAAAATGAGGTTGGTGACTTTGCACAGCCCTCCCTCACTCAAAACAAAGTCAAATGCAAGTCATGTCATCATTTCTCTGATGTCATGGTCTTCTTCAAAAAAGAAAGACCAACACAGCAACACAATTTATGCCAATACAGTATATCCAAGAAGGGGCCATCCAGCCTCTGCCTGAACACCTATCATGAGAGGCAAGCTATTACCCTGCAAGGCAGCCTATTCCATTTTGGGATGGCTCTAATAACAGTAGATTTATTTGTTTGTTTGTCTATTTGTTTGTTTGTTTATTTTCCTAGAGATCAAGGTTTAATTTGCCTCTTTTATCCACTGATTTATGTTCCTTCCTTATAGGGACAAGTGGAGCAAATCTGAGTCTTCTCCTCTTGCTAAGCATTCCTAGTTCCTTCAATGGATCTTAATAGAGTATGGATGTGAAGCCTGATTCAAGGCTTCTGGATCTCAGTGCAGGAGCCCTCTCTGAGAATGGATGGGGTTGCCACATCTTAGCCAAGAGAATATGGAGCTCACTCTGGGGAAGGAGAGGGGGAGCAGGCACTGGTAATATTGAGAGCAGATATGGAGCCATTATGGTTCCCATGACATTTTCAATTATTACCTGATGAACCTGAGAAGCATTGTCATTACAACTTAAGTCCATTTGTTGGAGATGCCATCGTGGAATTCTTATAGGCACAGGTTTGGAGGAGATATCCTTGGAGTTCTTTCCCAGAGATTCTCTGACACTTCTCTGAAATACATCACAATTCCGTATAAATGGAAACTCTAGGATGTTTGGTGAATCTTCATGATTTTCTTCATCACCATCATCATCCTCACCTCCACTGTTATCACCCTTACTGTCATCAACTACAACATTTCTCAAGGCTGCTGTTTGAGTGACCCCATGGGAGGTGCTGGCCATTCTGCAAGGTTCTTGTACGTACTCTTACTATATATTCCAATGGTTCCTACATGCTTTGAGGGCTCTTAAGCCTGAATCTCACCTCCTCTCTCATGACCAATGGGGTCATAGAAGGCTCACTATAGAATAATTACAAGTGAACAATAGTGGCCTTGGCCTTGTCTACACATTGCAGAGCCCCTGGGTCTCCTGTGGGATCAAAACATAAAGTAGGGTAACCTACGCCTTATGATGTTGGACACCCAGCTGGCCACATCCACCCACCACGAACGTTGGGTGGCAGACCCTGTATGGCTTTCTGCCTACTCCTCTCCTCCTTTCTCTTGTCCCTTCTTGTACAGAGACACAAATACATCCTTCTCCCTGACACCTCCTGAGAGACCTGCTGCTCCAAGCCCAATCTGTTGCTCTTGCATTACTGAAGAGGCTTTTGGCTTTCCCAAAGCCTCTGTCCCAGGGAAGAGGGAAGGAGCCCCTAGGGCTTGATCACATTCTACTGTTGGGAGTGGGGGGAGGCTAGCTGGGGGAGGGGTTCCCTGGAGTCTGCGGCAGATGGGGGAGGCCCCAGTGGGGTGCACGTGAATGAGTTTCAGGGAGGAGGCTATGTACCAATCGGCTCTTGTTCGCTGCCATCCAGTGTTTTCTCCCCCCAGTGAGTCTCTTAATTTTGCTCATTTATCTTAAAGAGCTCCGTAAGCGCCGTAGGCTCTGGTGGGGGGGGGTGCACATGGGGGCTCCGACACCCGACCCCCACGCCTGCCTCCCAGAGGAGCCATCCAGCACGAACCAAATCTCATTTTCCTACAAATAGTTTGTCAGAAGCAGCAGGGCAAGTAATAAATCACAGTGAGCGGAGAGGGAGAGGGGGAGAGGCACTGAGAGGGGAAGGGAGGGAGAAAGGGAGGGACTGAGGGAGAAGGAGAGGGAGGGACAGATGGAGGGAGACGGCAAGAAGGGAAGGGCGGTGCTGAGGAGAGGGAGAGAGGGGCAAGCAGAGAGGAAGAAAAACAGATAGGAGGAAAGAAGAAGAGAGATGAGAAGGGAAGGAAAAGACAAAAGGAGAGAGGGAAGAAGAGGGGGAGAAAGGAAACAGAGGGCGATTGGAAACATCAGAAGTGAGATGGAGAGGTAGAGACAAGAGGTAAATTGTGTCATCAAAGGGACAGACAAGAAAAGGGGGAAACAAATCTGAAGAGTAAATGTTTGCAGAAAGTATGGAACTTAGAAAAGAGAGTGAAGAATGGGGGTAGATGTTAGGGAAAGAGGGGAAAAATGGGCCCTCAGGGAAGGATGAAGAAGAAAGGAAGAGAGCACTAGAAGAAAAGGCAGACAAGGGGGAGACTCAGGAGGAGAAATAAGTCATCTGACTGAGATCCAATGGTCTTGGAAAGATCACTGAACTAGGGCAGCAGGCACTGGCTCTACCTCTCATTCGCTTTATGCCCTCAGACAAATCTCTTGACTCTCTGCCTCAGTTTCCTCATTTGTACAATGAGGGTCTTGATTAGATGAGGGGTCCTTAACCTTTGTGGGTTCATGGAACCCTCTGATAGTTTTTTTTAAATGCATAAAATAAATACATAGAATTAGATAATCGATGACTCAGATTCCTCAATGGAAGAAGACACATAGTCAGTGTAGGGGGGAGGGCAAAGGTAGGGCCTGGTTCCTGCATTTGAAGATAAGTGGGTGGAGACAGATAAATGAGTACTTTGAATGTGTTTTTGGGTCTTTGCAGTTGGTGTCCCTGGGCTGGATGTTGACGGGGTGACAACCGGGCCTGATAAATAGCGCTTTGGATGGGAAGTCCAAACTCTAGTCTCCTATTCAGAGCCTCCCCACCCAGACCTCTTTGTGATCTTAAACATGTCCCTCTCCTCCCTTGTTCCTTCATCTGTCAACAAGAGAGGCACACTTCATTGCTTCTCCTCTCTCTTTGCTTCCCCTCAAAAGAACTTTGGGGAAGGAATGAGGTCATGTTTGGAAAGTTAGAAGGGAGTCTGGTACAAGACCCGTGGGGGGCATCCTGGTTGGCAACAGGGCTTTGGTTTCCCTTTTCTCAGCCCCTTTCAACTTCTGGGGTCAGTCTGGGAGAAGAGGAGGCCGGCACGCAGACACAGACACTCCATGACAGATATATACAGAGACAGAGGCACTCCCAGACCCGGCACTTAAGGTCAGGGCTCTGGATCCTACCGTTGGTGGGTCTGAAAGGCTGCTCCTTTTAGACCATTTTTGTTTTCTCTGGTTTTGAACTTGCCTGACCAAAAAGGGAATCTGAGAATCCAAGGGCATGGAGGGTGTGTGTGTGTGTGTGTGTGTGTGTGTGTGTGTGTGTGTGTGTGTGTGTTAGGATTAGAAACTGACATGAATTCTTTATTTTTTCCTCTAATTAATGAGAAGACTCTCTCTCTCTCTCTCTCTCTCTCTCTCTCTCTCTCTCTCTCTCTCTCTCTCTCTCTCTCTCTTTCTCTCTCTCTCTCTCTCCCTCTCCTTCTCCCTCTCCCTCTCCCTCTTCTCTCTCTCTCTCTGTCTCTCTCTCTATCTCTCCCCCCCTCTCTCTCTCCCTCTCTCTCTCTCCCTCTCTCTCTCTCTATCACTCTCTCTCTCTCTCCCTCTCTTACTCTCTCTCCCTCTCCCTCTCTCTCACTCTCTTTCTCCCTCTCGCTCTTGCTCTCTCTTCCTCTCTCTCTCTCTCTCTCTCTCTCTCTCTCTCTCTCTTACTCTCTCTCTCTGTAAATATTCTACCCCTTTCTCAGAGCACTTTCTCCTTAGTCTCAGAAATATTGAATATCATACAATGGAAAGAGTTTGGAGTTAGAAAACCTGAGTTCAAATTCCACCTCTAACACTTGCTACCTGTGTGACCTTGGGCATTAATAAAAATAGTAATAGCTAATATTTATATAATGTTTTAAAGTTTGCAAAGTGCTTTCTATAGATCTATACACACATATTGTACATACACACATAAATAAATAAATGAATAAAATCTCACTTGATCTCTATAACAACCCTGGAAGGTAGGTGCTATTACTATCCCCATTTTACAGATGAGGAAACTGAGGCAAATAGAGGTGAAATGGTCTTTCCAGGGTCACCTAGCTAACAAGTATTATGAGGCAGGATTCAAACTCATCTTTCTGACTCCAAGTCCAGTGTTGTGCCACCTAGACCTCAGTTTCCTCATTTGTAAAATGGGAGGTAGGCCTAGATCCCATAAGAGGCCCTTTGCAGCTCCAGATGTATAAGCCTGTGATGATATCTGTTTCCAGGTTTCACGTGGGAGGCAGGAGTCAGAGGGTGCCTTTAGCCCATCAGTGGGTGAATCTAAGTCAGAGGAAGTTGAGTCAAAAGAGGGTCAGTCAAAGGGAGAAGCTTCTTAGGGTTTGGGAGAAGAGAAGAGAGGGAGACAAAGGGATTTGCAGACTTAGTAGGCACAGACCAAAGATTTCCCTGTTTTGATCTCCCAGGAGCAGCAGAAGCTCCTGGATGGGACCCTCTGAGTTTCCTGGGCATGTGGGACAGAGCATGGCATCTGAAGGATAAGCAGGTTAGCTCAGCTGACTGAATAGCCTTGTTACTTAGAGGGTTAGGGGGAATTTTTTTCCTTCTCTCACCCTCCTCATCACTCCCCTGACAAGCTCTTTGATCGAGGTCCCTGGGATCCCTCAGGCCAATGTGTGGATGGAAAACTAGAGAAAGAACATCTCTGCTCTTCCCTTAAGCTAGGGCTTGTAGGTTCTACAAGAGGCATTTATTTATTCTACAGTGTAAACTGTCTGACAGCTAATTCATCCCTGGACTCCCCTGGGGGCTTTTAACATGGGGTCCATGAACTTCTTCTAAAAAATATTTTGATAAGTGTATTTCACCATACTTTTTCCTTTGTAATTTTATGTATTTTCTTTTATACATTTAAAATTATTATTCTGAGAAGGGGGCCAGAAGTTTCACCAGATGGCCCAAGGGGTCCAGGACCTCCCCAAAAGGCTAAGAACTCTTGTAGTCTAGTTTTTCATTTCCTGAGCATATTTACTTAATGGCACTAAAAACTTCCCTTAGCCAGAAACATAGCAGCTGGGTGGTGCAGTGGATAAAGCACCATACCTGGAGTTAGGAAGACCTTGATTCAAATCCTTCCTTGAAAAATTACCAGTTCACTCATTTGTAAAAAGGAAATAAATATAGCATCTACCTCCAAAGATTGTTGTGAGATTAAATGAGATAATATTTGTAAAGTGCTTTTCAAATTGTAAAGCACTATACAAATGCTGTCTTAGATATTATTATTATTGAATGACCTTCATCGTACTAGAAGGAGACCTTTAAGAGAACATCATTGCTCATTTTACAGGAGTTGAGGGGGTGGGACAGAGGGAAAGTGAAACCTGGGGAGATCAAGTCTAAGATTCATCCAAGGTCACACTTCTTCTGTCTGTCCACAATCCACAGGACCCTTCTCTCATTTTATTCTCACCCTCTTACCTGCTTTTGATCCTATGGGATATTCTGCTGCCTCTCTGTGACCTTGGCTTTCAGGATACAGGTTTCACCTGGCTGATTTCCTACCTTTCTGATCTTCCACAATGTCTTTCCTGGGGAAATTCCATTCCATTCAATTGTGTTTATTTAGAACTTACCACATGCTAGATCCTTTGCTAAGGGCTGGAGGCACAGAGAAACAAGGGTCTTTGGCTGTTTCCTTGTGGGAAACAGGTCCTTTGATCTTGTCCTCTTCTCACTTCACACCTGGATTTCACAAAGATCCTGGATGAATCTCTTACCCCTACGATCATCGAGGTGGAAGTGTCCAATCTCCGAAACTAGAAATTAGGGGACTGGCATAGGATGAAGGAAGGAGTAAAAGTGATGTTTGAACCCAGGTCCTCTGATTGCAGGTCCAGCACTTTTCTTCTTAGATTATAGCTTAAATGGAAAGCCTAACACTCAGGGGAGTTTCTTCATCTTCTGTCCGTCACCCTCCCTGTTACTCAGTTTCCCTCTACTGGTGGTGTTTGATATCCCAAGTATATTACCTCAATTTAATATCTTCTCTAAAACCAAAACAATCACAAAATCCATCCGTCTCTTCCTATGCATCTCTTACATTTTCACCTTCCTACTTGTTTCTAGTGTTAATGCCAAATTGGAAGCCCTTGGCTCATCATTGTATTTTTATCTCCTTTGCAACTGACTTGTATCTAGCCTTCAATGAAACCTTACTCAGTTATGTTTGTGCCACCTCTGTCAAAATCATCTTAGAACCCTGGAAGTTGGAAAGGATTTTTGTTTCATTTAGTCCAACCTCTTAATTTTATAATTGATCTAATCTCAGAGAGGACAAGTAGTTAGTTTGTGCCCAACATGGTACCGTTGGACTGATGACTCTAGAAGAGAGAGGAAGGCAGATGACTTTGGGCAATTTCATCTCACTTAATGCAATTCATGCCCAAGTCAAGACATCACCTTTGCCATATCATTGGTCCTCTTTGAGAGTGAAGGATGAACAACTAGAACCCTAGTTTTCTGATTCACAGTCAAATGGATTTTCCATTGCAGCACCTGTACCTTTGATCATACCTTTGCTTAAAACTCCATGCCTGCCTCCCATTACTCTGGAGTTCCTTGCTCTTTGCTCCAAAGTCTTCCTTTGAAGTGCTCAGATGATCCTTCTTTCCTTTCTCTTCCCTGATGTTTCCTATTCTCTTCATTCTAGTACATTCCAGAAATGTTATTCAAAGTTCTCTTGGTCTCCTTACTTGTTCTTAATTATTCTTGACTCACTAGATGCCTGGAATCCCCCTCTTTATACCCATCCATCCAAAAAAATAAAGGACAAACAAAAATTCAAAGACAAATAAACAAACAAAAAACCAGTTCAAACTCACTTCATCAGCTCCGGATATCCTACTTCTTCCGTGAAGTACAGTGCCTGGCCGAGAAGAAGAACTTACTTTCCCACCTGCCCAAAGTCTTCTTGAATTGATACATTGTAGAGAACTCAGAGGACAGTGATCAGAATGGTGAAGAACCATTAAGATTATGCCATGGGAAGACTGGTTGAAGGAACAGGGTAGGTTTAGCTTGGATAAGAGTTAGGGTTTACACAATAGCTGTCTTGCAGGGATTTCAAGGACTTCCTTGTAGCTGAGGGATGTAATTTTTCTGATTGGATTGAGAAGGTGGAATGCAAGAACAGGTATGAGGATGTTGCTAGGCTGGTAGATTTAGTTTGGAGGGTATAAGTAATCTAATGGTGAGAGGTATTCCATAGTGTAAGGAGTTGTTTGGAATAGGAGTGAATTGTCTCTCCCTTCTTGCCCTTGGAGGGCATCAAGAAAAGGGTCTGGCTGACATTGTCAGAGATGTTAAGGAGAGGACTCTTGTTTGGATACTGTTTGGAATAGGTGGTGTCTCCTGCACTCTGAACAATTCAGAGACTCCAGGATTCTGTGATGCTGATGACACCATGGAAGCAATGCATTGTGGTTAGCCTTCTCCAAGTCACTCCAGGGTGGTCCTTGTCTTCAACCGTCCTGCATCTAGCTGTGTGCTCAGCATGATGCCCAACAGATTGTGAGCACTCAGTGAATATGTGTCAGGCAAGAGAATCTGCAAGCTCATTCAGATGGTCAATATTTCTCAGAGTAATACTCCTCCTGGATTCGTTAAATGATGGAGTCCCTCACAAAGCTCCAAGAAGAATTCAAAGGAAGCAAGATTCCTCAGCCCTGATGCCATTGGAAATTCCAGGTGAGAGTTTAGCCACCAGATGGCAGACACATTGTTGTGCCAGTTCATCCCACATAACTACTGAGAGGGCTGCCAACATGGAACTAGGGGTGGTGATGGAGAGGGAGAACCAATAAAAATACATCTCTGGCATTTCTCTCCTCCTCCGTGCGACTCAGAGTGAGCTTTGGAGCCTTCAACTTACATGAAAGAGAAACCTGAAGCCCCCAACATGCAAAGGATTGGGTCACAAAGGGAGGAAGAATGATAAAGTGGCTGAATATGATAGTAACAGTAACACCACTAGCAAACGTTAATGCAGCTCTTTAAGGTTTGCAAAGTGATTTTACGTATATTATCTCATTTGATCCTTATAATGTCCTGTGAGGCTGGTGTTTACTATGATGAGGCAACAAGGCAACAAGTATTTATTAAGCCCTTACTGTGTGCCAGGCTTATGGTATTATTGTGGTATTTTATCATCATATCATATATGAGAGTATTATAATATTAAGAGTATTAATGATTAGTACTCATGTTATACACAAATAACATTATAATACACTGCTAATAATATTAATCAATATTCCTATTTGCTACTATTAGTTATTACTATATATCCTAATATATTACTGGTACGCTATTGATACATTAATAGTATTGTAAAGTATAAAGTAGTATGTTATAGAGTA
>CM053769.1:118862098-118895705 GCA_028658325.1 Potorous gilbertii
GTGTGCTCCATGGGTGCTCTGACAATGTCAGGAGAATTCAAGGAAGACCTCCAGCCTGCTGGATAAACCTCCAGTGTATGGTGGGCAAGTATGGACAAGCTGTCTGTATCATTGGAAGGAATGCCGGCCATGGATGAGGTCACTGACCTCTTAGCATAACGAAGGACTTTATCATGTACAAAACTCTCTCATCCCTTTATTGCTCTTACAGATCTGACCATCACATGTGACCTAGACTGATCATCACCTTTCTGGGGAGCTCATCGAGAAGGGGTCCATATGGAAGTGTGAGCTGAAGTCCTTCATGGCTTTCTTTGCCTTGAATCCTGAATCAGCAAAAGTAAATATTTTCTCCCTGTGCCCCAGGGTCTTTTGGTGGTATACAATAATATACCATTTATTTATAATATTAATATTAACAATAAAAAACACTATTTGTATTATACTATACTATCCTATTTAATAATAATATACCATAATAATTCTTACTATGTGCCTAGTACACACAAAAGGCTTAATAAATGCTTATTGACTTTTTGTCTAATAGGGATCATGGAGTAGCCCCAGCTCATAGGATTGCTGGGAGGGCACTACTGAACTCTCTCAAGATGATGACTCTTTAGGGCAGGCTGGCAAAGTCTAGACCTGGAGGGGACCTCAGAGGCCATCTAGACCAACCCTTATTTTTACAAATGAGGGAACCAAGGCTTACACTAATGTCTAGGATTTGAACCCAAATCTGCCTAACTCCAAGTTCAGCACTTTAACCAAATTGCCTCTAAGAGCTTTATTTCAGCGATGAAGAAATGGAGGTACAGGCAGATCCCATAAAGAATGCTTCAGGTAAATCTGGCCTGTAAGCTAGAGGGGACAGGAATGGAGTGGGGTGGCACACAATTTAATCTCTTGCAGGAAGACTGTTGACCACAATCCATATAATTAATCATTTGGCCCTATGGTCATTAAAAATGATCAATGGTTCAGTCAATAGGAATTTTTAAAATTTAGGGTTTTTTTTTAAATTAACAATAATTTCTCTTTTTCCTTCTAAAAAAAAGAAAAGAAAAATAAAGCCCTAATTTTATATCTGTATCTGTCTATCTATCTATCTATCTATCTATCTATCTATATATATATATATATATACATATATACAAATATATATGCATAATCAAGTAAAACAGATTTCTGTACTGACTGTCTAAAAATAGTATTTCAGTCCGCACCCTGAGTCCATCATCTCTGGCTCAGGAGATGGGGAGTATGCTCGTGCTCATTCCTTTGGAATTGAGGAACAAGCATTTATTAAGCTCTTACTGTGTGCCAGGCACTGAGCTACATGTAGGAATGCAAAGAAAGGCAACTCTTTAATGAAATTAAACAAGCCTTTTATCACAACCAAGTGGTGCAGTGAATAGAGTGAGGGACTTGGGATCAGGAAGACAGAGTTCCAATCCAGCCTCTGACACTTACTTGCTATATAACCCTGAGCAAGTCACTTAACCTCTGTTTGCCTCAGTTTCTTCAGCTGTAAATTGGGAACGATTATAGTCTGGGGTTTTACAAAAAGGAGGCCTAGGAGTGCATTAAGTGCCTTGAAGGACTTGGGGAAATCCCTTTCCCTCTCTAGACCCAGTTCTTTTAGCTATAAAGTGGAGGAGGGGATGAGTCCAGATCACAGTACCCATAAAGCACTTTGCAAAATTTAAAACACTATATAAATACTAATTATTGTAATTATATCAACGGCGTCTAGAATGCTAGGATTCTTTGAGATACTCAGGGGACTCACCTATTTTCCTTAGTAATTTTTTAACATAGTAGGTGGCCAGTAAAGGGCATTTTCCTCAACAGTCTCAGAACACAGTGGGGAGCCAATAAAGGGGAGAAATGAACAGGGTGAAGAGGGGAAATATAAGAACTCTTTACTAATTCTATTTCCTTTGTTCTTACAACAAGTCTCCATTATTACCCCCATTTTATAATTAAGGAAACAGAATCAACTAAAAATTAAATGATTTGCCCAGGGCCACAAGCTAGAACATGTTTGAGGCTAGATTTGAACTCAGGTCTCCTCGACTCTCCCACACTGTACCCACCACACCAGCCACTTCCTCTCTAGGCAGCCAGCACCCTAGTTCTCAGAAACCTCTTTTACTTATGGTGCAACATGGCACTCTAACCACAGGAGACCATCCAAGAAGCTCGGTGCACAGCGGGCTTACTTACCCAGAGACAACCATCTTCCAAATGGTGCCCAAGTGTCTTGACAGCGTTAATGCTGCTTCCTCCCATGCCCGGCTCTCGCCCAGTAGGGGTGTGTATTCGTACACTGTATAGTCAGCTCTCCATTAGCCACATGTTGACTGTCTGCTTGGAGGATCATCCATGGACAAATGGAAATACCAAGCTGCCTGCCTCCCATCTCCTCCTGGTGTTCTCACACACAAATTGGCTCGGGGAATGCAGTAAGATTTTAATACCAAGTGAAGCAAGGGTAATTAGGTAGGAAAAATCTACAAGCCCCCCTTCTCCCTTTGAAAAATTTCCTAATGCCATCTAAAATCAAATAATGGAGGTTTATTCAGTTCAATTCAATTTGACTTAGTTCAACAAGCATTTATTAAATAACTAGTATGTGTTAGAGAGGCAGTTGTGTATGGATAGATTTCTTACCCTGAAGAAGGCTTCAGATCCTATCTCAGACCCTTATCAGCCCTATAATCTTTGGCAAAACCTTTGAAACATCTCCAGACCTGTCTTCTTCTATAAAATGAGAGCATGAGGGCATGAGGGTCTTTAGGGTCCCTTCCGTCTCTAAATCTATGACCTGGGTTAGGCACAGAGGCTTGAGAGACAAAAGTCAACAATCTTGACCCTCAAAAAGCTTATGCAGAGAAATAAATGTAAGACAGCTCTGGAGTGGGATTTGGACAGGTAGAAGAGAGAAGGCATACCAGGCATTGGCACAGTCTAGGCAAGGGTGGGGCATTCCTCACTGTTGTTGAATATTTCATCAGGACTATGTGTCAGTGATGCAGAGACAAGTGTCTGCGCTGCATTGAACAGGGGCAGTGGGTTTGGGGCTTTAGATTTGTAGTCATAGGACCTGAGTTTGAATTTCAGCTTCCAGTTCCATTTCCTGGCAAGAAAAAAAGAGCAGGAATAATTGAAAACATCTGATAACCCAAAGATCCCTTATGAGGTTTGCTACAAGTTTATGAGGCATCCTTTCAGAAGCCAGCTTCTCTGGGCCTCAGTTTCCTCACCTGTAAAATCAAGAGGTTGGACTAGATAACCTCTAAATTTCCATCCTGTTCTAGATCTGTAAATCTATGAATCTAAAAAAAAGCTTAGCAATATTTTGTGATGTAATAGAAAAAGCTGTCCCCACTGAAGTCCCACTCTGATGTCTCATTGTGGCATGGATTCTAGAAGTTTCTACCAGAAAAATACAAGCTTTGGCAAGTTGTCAAAAACTGGAAAACTTTGAGTACTGGGCTGTCAATAGACTGTAATTCTGTCATCTGAGTCTAGTCAAGCCCACAAAAACTGTATTAAGATACAGCGCTAAGAGTCAGGGATACAAAGAAAGCCAGCTTATCTAAGCACCAGCTTAACTAAATGTCAAAAGGCTTAGCACCAGATTGGCTGCAATATTCCTTGCAGGGTACAGTGGAAGGAGCAATGAATTTAGAATCAGAGGTCCTGGGTTCAAATCCAGCTTCTGTCACTTACCACCTGTTCAATCTTGGGAAAGTCACGCCAGAATTCTCTGTGCCTCAGTTTCCTTGATAATAAGTTGAGGGAGATTGACAAGAGAGCCTTAAGGTTCCTTCCAGCTCTAATCAAATCTATGGTCTGATTATCCTCCCAAGTCATAGAGAAATTGCAACCTGTTCTGGTGAAGGAATTGAATGGGATCACAGAAACTTGAACAAATAAGAGCTCTCTATTTGGAGATACAGTACCTGGGTTCCAGTCCTGGCTCTGGCTCTTGCTACCTGTACCCAGGGCTAACTTCTCCCTCATCTCCACTTGGGAGATAGAGAGGATAGTGTCAGGAAATGGATGACGAGTCATGAAGATCCAAGTTCAAATTCAGCCTCAGACACTTTCTAGATGTCCCCTGATTACCTGGGTTATTTTCATTTCTAAAATGGAGATCAATATAGCACCTACCACACATGACTGTGATGAGGTTCACACAAGATAGTAATTGTAAAGTGCTTAGTACAATATCTTGCATATAATAAATGCTTCTTTTCTTCCTTCCTCCCTCTCTCCTTAACTTTCTTTCTTTTTTCCTTCCTTTCTTCTTTCCTTCCTTTCTCCCTCCATCCTCTATCTTCCTCCTTCCCTCCTTCCTTCTTTCTTTCCTTCCTTCCTTCATTCCTTCCTTCTTGCCTTCCTGCCTTCTTCTTCTCTGAGCCTCATGTTTCCATGCATAAATATAGGGGTAAATGCCTATTATTTCTTCCCCACACCATTATTTATGAGGACCAAATAAGAAAAAAAATATAAAAGTGTTTTACATAAGGAAAAGCTTCCTCACAATGTGAGTTATCCCTAAGTGGAATGGGCTGCTTTGAGGTGAGCAGGGCATTGCCTCTCACTGCCGGTTTCCATCAGAAGGCAGATGACCATTTGGAAAATATGTGGTGATGGGAATTCTTGGTCAGTTATAGGTTGGACCCTCTAGGGTCCCCTCCAAAACTGAGATTTTATGATTCTACTGTATAAACAGTGAAGCCTTATTCAAAGTTGGGGAATTATGGATTGTTTTAATTTGCACCTGAGATTTCATCTTGATGTACTCCTGGTATGAACAATCTCTTTACCAGTACAAAATGACAACTCATCTTCAACTTGAGGCAACTAAATAACATAATGGAATGAGTGTTGGACCTCTGAAAAAACATATAAAATGTTTTGTAAACTTTAAAGAGCTATAGACTTGTTAGTCTTATAAATTCAATTGACTCCCCAGTCATCTGCATGTCCTATCAGAATTTGTCATCCACTTTGTTTGTCCTCTGTGAATTTTTAGACTGACCTCTTTTTGAATCATCATGGATCCCATTGAGGAGATATTATAACATTCTAGGGCTTGAATGTAGAAAATTTATTTAATAGAATAAGATGCTCAGTGAAGACAGAGGGAATGAATGTCTTCATCTTCCACTTTGTGGAGGTTCTCTGGCACCCTGCCATTCATTTTAGAATTTTGATCCAACATTTGGACATACTTTGCCACTTGACAACTTTCTTTTCCTAAGCATCAGCACAAGTGGACAACAAATGTTTGCAACTGATTTCTGAGTTTCCAAATTGAATTGCGGCAGACATTTCATTTAGGGATTATGTGTATGAGAGAGGAGGCACTTGAACTCAGGACAACAGCCACAAAGTCATTGTGGTTTTGTGAGTAGAAACCTGGCCTTAAAGTCAGAAAGACCTGAGTTCCAGTTCTGCCACTGATAAGTACCACCTGTGTGACCATGGGCAAGCTACATAACCTCGATGGGCACCATGTGACTCCCAAAGACCTTATATGTTACAGATAACTATAATGGTAACAATAACTAGCAATTATGTAGCACTTTAAGGAGTATAAAACACTTTAAAAACATTGTCTCATTGGATCCTCTAGGTGACTTTAAGCAAGCTAATATATGTCTTTGGACCTTAATTTCCTCATCTGTAAAGTAAGGGGCTGAACTAGGTAAACTCTCATCTTTCTTCCAGCTAACAACCTTAGGTGGAGGGCAAAGAGCACCAGCCTCCTGTCCTGTCCTGAGAAGAGCCGATGATTTTGTCAGACGTTCTCTGTTCTCTTTCCCAAACATTCGGTAAGTTTTCCCTCCTTGAGAGTTGCCCCCAGAGGACCCAGAGTCAAGTGTAAACCATCAATCAGCAGGTGCTTCCCTTTTCAGGAACATGTAGCAGGTGGCACCTCTGAGGTCCCTCGGGGAGACTGCTGTGATGGAGCAGAAAGAGCATCAGATGCACTTCAGGTCCCGACTTGGCCCCTCGTTAGCCTGGGTGACACTGGGCTCCTTCAGGCCAGGGACTTGGTCACTTTTGCATTAATGTCCTCAGCATCTCACGTGTTATAGAATCTCATGGGCAGCCTGGTGTCAAGAAGACTGAATTCAAATCTCCTCCGTGGCACATTCTAGCTGTGTAACCACGGGCAGGGGGTTTAACCTCTCTGGGTGCCGGTTGACTCTCTAAGATCTTCTAAGTCACAGATAAGTTCACAATCTTTGCTAGAGGAGGACTCTCCCCTCCGCCTTGAGCCTCCATCCCCACCCTGAGGGTGTAATAGCTGTGGGATGCTGGGTAAGTCAATTGACTTCTCTCAGTCTCAGTTTTTTCACCTGTAAAATGGGGATAGTCATAGCACTCAATTCACAGGATTGTTTCCTGGATCCAAGAAGATATATCTAAGACATTTGGTATACTTTGAGGTATCATATAAATTCATCTGTTGTTTTGATTTTGTGGTGGAAAAGGTTCCAATGGATGGCTGGTTGGCTGGCTTCTGTGGTCCTTGGCTGAAGGCATCGGAGGCGGATCATTTATTTCTTTTCTGCATGGAATATTATCCTGAAATCCTTAGATTGGGCTCCCAGCCATGAGGTTCTGGCTACTGTTCCACTGTAGCATTGGCAGCCCTTCCTGGGCAGCAGTTCCTGCCATATCCAACTGACTATGTCTAGCTTAGCCCTGCCTACAGGGTATCTCTTGGAGCCCTCCTGGAGGATGATTTGGGCAAAGTCCAGATCCCCATCTTTATGGAGCCAGAATGAGGAAGGTAAGGAAGAGGAAAGTGAAGAGAGGGTTCAGGAGCAACCAGTGCCCACATGATTAATATAGCTCCATCGTCAGAGAGACTGATCCACTGATGAGCAACCTTGGGACCATACTTGCCCCTCGTCCATGGAGTCTTCCCATGAGAGCATCCAGCACTCTCTCTGTACCCCCTTTCTGACCATGTTGCTCTGTGATTCATTGGATTCCAGGGACTTCCTTTTACCTCCAGGATCAAACAAAATCCTCTTTGGCTTTGAAAGTCTTTCACAGCCTGGCCCCTTCATGTTTCCAGTCTTCCTCCACTTAACCCCACCATATTCTCATTGTTCCTTGTATATGACATTCCACCTTTCAGTTCCATAACTTTACATTGGTCATCCCCCAGGTCTGAAATAATCTCCATTTTCACCTCCTCCTCTTGGCTTCTCTGACTTCTTTCAAAACTCAACTGGAAACCTACCTTCTACAAGGGACTTTTCCAGTTCTCCCTGACCTCATTGCCTTCTCTTTGAAATGAACTTCCCTCTACCTATGGATATATGTATGCTGTCTTCTCCATTAAAATGAAAACTTAAGAGCAAGGACTGAATTTTCCTCTGTACCCTGGCATAGCACAGTATCTGGCAAACGGTATGTGCTTAATAAGTGTTTTTTCACTTATTGACTGACTTCCTCTAGCTTTGAAAGGGATCAGAGAAAAGTTCATCTTTCAGGAAATTCACTTTTCTCTGGAGTTGACAATTGGACTTCACGGTTGTTCAAAAATATCCCTAAATATTTCTCTTGAGGTCTTTCTGTTATACAGTTCTCCACCTAGGCATTGCCCTAGGGGTGGACAACTGAAAAAGACCTCCCAGCTGTGTGAGCAACTCATTTCAAAAGGAGATGGTGACTGCATGTGATTCAATATATGCCGAAAGATACCCACACAAAAAAGAAAAAAATGTTTCCCTCATGAGATTTCTGAACTTCCGACCATTGTTAAAATATGTCACCCAAGAGAAGTAACCCATTGCTGCCTTCCAAGAGGAAGACTTGAGTGCAAATTCTGTTCTAGACACATACTAGTTGTGTGACCCTAGGCAAGTCATTCAACTTCTCCCCTCTTCAGGCACCTCTCTAAAACCAGAGGTTGCAGAAAAATACCATCTTGAAATGGGAAAGGAAGTTTCCTCACCTGGGAAGTCCTCCTTTTAGATCAGGTTCACTCCTTTTACCTGCCTTTACATTAGTGCCACTGATCATCCTTCCCCATCCCCCTCTCTTGTCCCTCTTCCCCTCTTTCCTAATTGACAGTTGTAATAATTAGAATTATAGCATTTAGATGTGGAAGAGACTTTAGAGATTGCTGTTGTTTAGTCATTTTGTTAGTAGTGACCCTTTGGGGGTTTTCTTGGCAAAGATCCTGGAGTGGTTTGCTGTTTCCTTCTCCAGCTCATGTTACAGATGAGAAAACTGAGGTAAACAGGGTGAAGTGACTTCTCCAGGGTCACACAGCTAGTAAGTGTCTGAGGCTGGATTTGAACTCAAGAAGATGAGTCTTCCTGCCTCCAGGTCCTGGGGCTGTATGTACTATGGCCCTCTTAGTGACCACTCTAATTTCCTGGCTCCCCTTCTCTAATCCTCATTTTAGAGGTGCAAAAACTGAGACAAGGGGGAATAAGTAATTTATCCAAGAGGTTATTGGGAAAGGGGAGAGACCCGAATGAAACCCTCATTGAGATTTCTCTTTTCTAGGTTAACTCTCTCCATTTCCTTCTGCTAGCTCTCCTATAGCATGGACTAGAGGTCCTCCATCCTTCTGGGAACTTCCTTCCCTATACTCTGCAGCTTATCCATCTTTGGATCAGACCTCTGATTCCATTTGTAATGATGAATCTTGCAGTGGAACTTTGTCTATCCACTCAAATTAGCTTCTGCTCTGTCCCTTAGAATTTTAGATGATTGCCTGGTCAAGGGATTAGAAACAAAGTGACTTGCCCAGGTCACTGTCACAGGCAGAATTTGAACCCAGATCTTTCTGACTTTGAGGTCAGCTCTCTCTTCACTGAAGCATACTGCCTCAGCTTATCAAAGTCCTTTCTGAAATAGACCTAGGAGTACACACAACTCTCCACATGGGGTCTGATCCCAGCAGGTTGATTCTGCATGGAAAGGTAGAAATCTGGTCCTTAAATATCCCATCCTCTCAGTGTTCATGCTCCATTAAGCTCTGGGATGTTGGATTGATTCTTTAGGGATAACAGGCTTCCCATTCTTTCAAGGAGAATAAGCATGACATCTCTAAATTGGTTGGATTTAGAGATGGCAGGCAAGAATGATAATATCTGACATTTACATGACATTTCAAGGTTTGCAAAGCTTTCTACACATACTATCATTATCCTTTGTTCCTCTCAACATTCCTGTGAGGAAGATACTGTTGTTATCTTCATTGTATAGATGAGGAAACTGAGGCACAGAGAGGTTAAGCAACTCACCCTGGATCACACTGCTGGTAAGCATCAGAGGCAAAATTTTAACTCATCTCTTCCCGACTCCAAGTCCAGATCTCTGCTGAGTACTTAGCAAAGTATGTAGCATATAGTAGGGATTTAATACATGCTGGTTGATATCCTTTGACTTGTGGCATCTAGTTGCTGCATTTCATCCTGGCAAGCTGATCCAAGATTGAAACATCTGGAAGTCACAGAAAAACAGGAGCCCCCCAGACTTGTCCTGCAGGACCTGATACTTCCAGGAGTCCCCATGGGATCTGTGCTGAGCTCCTACCAGGGACTCTGTCCAGACACGCACCTAATAATGTACAGAGTGGGACTGGTTGAGACTTTGCCTAGAATATCCTGCCCCTCCTCTCTACTCCGGAGCCAATTCAGATCCTTTGTCCTCCATGAAATTTTGTGACTGTCCTTTTTTAGGAGGCTTTCTCTCTTCCTTAAACTTTTATCCCTGCCCCTGATTAAAGTGACCATCTGGCAATAAAACATTCTGGTACTCCTTTTCTTCTTTTGAATAATTATCTCCTGCTGAATAATTTTTCATGGGTTTATGTCTCATCTAGGCAACTAGAGAATGGAGCAAATAGAGCACTGGTCCTCTTGTCAGAAAGACCCAAGTTCAAATCCAGTCTCAGACATGAGCTAGCTGTGTGACACTAGATAAGCCACTGAACCTCTGTTTGCCTCATTTTCTTCACTTATAAATGGGGATAATAGCACCCACCTCCTATGGTTGTTTTGGGGATGGAATGAGATCATTTTTGTAAAGTACTTATCACAATGCCTGATAAATAGTAGGTGTTTAATAAATGCTGATTCCCTCCCTTCCTTCATTTACACATGAGGCCTTTCCCATCTTCCCTGTTCCCCTAACTACTAGGGCTTTCCTCTCTAAGGTTGCCTTTCATCTAATCTGTGTATATCTTGTATATACTGATGTTTATACATGCCTGCCCCATTAGATTATAAGCTTGTTGAGGACAGAAACTGGTTTTACTTTTTTTTTACATCTGGTGATTAGTATAATGCCTGATATATTGTGAGTGATTAATAATTCCTTGTTGATTGATTAATCTCCTCAATAAGACTGTGAATTCCTTAAAGGCAAGGCCTGTGTCTTCAACTTTCTCTGCATCCACTATAGTAGACTCAATTGGAATAAATTGGGTTAGATTTACACACCCCGGGATGTTTACTGTTTAATAACACATGAACCTGTGAGCTGAAAGACCTTTGCCACATCATTAGATTCCGACGGCTATGTGCGAATGCTTCTGATAATATCCTGAGTCTCAGAAATGCCATTTCTGCGCATGGTTGGGAGGGTACAGTCCATTGGCACAGACATGTCCTGAATGAGAATGTCCTGGAGAAGCGTCTTCATCAGCATAATTTTGTATTAGAACCTCATTTTGTGTGTGTGTGTGTGTGTGTGTGTGTGTGTGTGTGGGTGGGTGTGGGTGTGTGTATGGGTGCTCCTGTATAGTTGGGATCATCCAGGCATGGAGAGGATTTCTAGTCCATTGGCATATGGACATTTATAGGTCAATATTGGTTTTAGTGAAAGATTTAAAATTAAGGCAAAAGCAAAACATATCTTCATTGTCACCTCCCTATCACTCAATCGGCCAATCCACATGATTTTATAACCTCTTCCTACCATGTCTGGACTGTGCCAAGTGATAGAAATACAAAAACAAAGAAACAACGAAGAGAAGATTGTCCTTGCCCTGGGAGAGCCCACATGCTAGTGAGGGAAGACCAAATAGACAGAAAAAGGGTATGTACAAAATACACAGAGAATGGTTAGTCAGTAAATAACATTAGAGCAGAAATCATTAATATAATATCTTTTTAGAAATTATTATATATAGACAATGAGAAGATATGTTTTGCTTAACTATACATGTTTATAACAGGGCTTTTTTTTCATTCTCTATGGAAAGAAAAGGTGAATTTCTGCTGATTGAAAAAGATAAAATATAATTTAAAAGGAGAAAAATCCAAAACAAACCAAAAAATAAATTATTTTGCTATTTTGAAAAAGGATGGTAACATAAACTTCACTCAGAAAAATTGTGATGACCGCTGGAATTGAGTAATTATGGTAATATTAAATTTGGACCATGCCAGCATGTGAGAGGACTGAAAAGGCCACTTGTATGAACTATTAGAATAATTCCCTACATAATGCTGCTTCTGTTCTCTTCCCTCCTTTTCAAATGCTCCCAGCAAACTGACAAGACACCCTTCAACGATTTCCCCATTGCCTTCAAGATCATGGGATTAGAGAGACATTTGGTACTGGAAGAGATTTTGGAAACCATCTTGTCAAACTGCCTCATTTTACAGATAAAGAAACTGAGGCAGGGAGGTTAAGTGATTTGTCCAAGATTTTACAGGTAGTAATTGACTAACTCCAAGACTCTTGGTTCAAAACCCAGTAACCTCAAGAGGAAATCTAAACCGTGACTCAGGGTGGCATTTGAATACTTCTATAATCTTACATGTCCAGCCTTGGAAATTTGCCTACTTTTCTCTGATCCTAACCCTCCTCTCCAACAAATCAAGTCTCTTTGTTCCCCACTCTTCTCTACACCAAAGATTCATGGCTACCTCCAGTCCTTCCCTCAAGCTGTGCCTTCCCTGTTCCTTGTTGCCTGATCTTACCCAATCTTCAAAGTCCCGCTCAAGACCTACTTTTCATGGGTCTTACACCACTTACTTGACCCACAGAGACCTCTGTAAGAAGCCGGGGATGTATATTTATAGATGGGTAGATCCACAAAAGTCCTTAGATCCCATCTAGTCCAATTTATTTAACAAATGAGGAAAATGAGACCCAGGTAGATAAAGAAGATGTACCCCCTAGCTTTCTCTTTTGAGAGCTTATAGTTGGAAGAATCTATCATTTGTCTAGGAAAAAGAATTTCTGGTTTGGGGACTCCCTCCACTATCTACCAGTACAGATGCAGCACCTCAGATTTCTAACCAAGAGACCCTGAGATTGAATCTTGGTTCTGCCACGAAGGCAGATAATCATCTGTGTGACCTCAGACAAGTCACTTAACTTCTAGCTCATCTATAAAGTGAGGCAATTTGACCAGATGCTTTCTGAGGTTCCATCCAACTCTAAATCTGTGATCTACTTTAAGACCTAGGGTGGGGCACTGAGACGTTTAGTGACTTACGCAGGATCACACAGCTTGTAATGGCTGAAGGCAGATTTGAACCCAGACCTTCCAAACTCAGCTGTCTATCTACTATACCATGCTGCCTGTAGGGTGGTAAAGGGGAGGGGAAGGAAGGGAAAAAGAGACTGCAAAAACATAGTACAGTCTCTGCGCTCTATTATTTCTGTTTCCTAGGTCTACGTCTTTGAAAGGGAGTATGAAACTCCTCAGGGAAACAGATGTCTTATACAGGGTATCCCAAAACTCTTATTCTAAGTTCATTAAAGCTCTTATTAAAGCTTAAAATTGCACTAAGACTTTTAGGACACCCTGCATTTCTCAGGGCATGGCTCAATCCTGTTCAGCAGGCAGTTCTTGAGCCCCTACTATGGTCGCAAAGGAAAGAACAAAGGAAGCCTTAAGGAAGCTGCATTCTCCTTGCAGGGTAGAGGTAGGAGGCAAGAAACATTAGACTCGTAAATTATATACAGAATGTAGAGAGAGTAAATGAAATTTGGAGTAGAGCCTTGGTAGCTGGGAGGGACCCAGAATGTCTGCCTGGAGAAAGGGGAACCTAAAGTTGTGCTTTGAGGGAGAGGCAGAGGTGAGGAGAGAAACATCCCAAGCATGAGACAGATGAGGACTGGCCAATGGATTAGTTGGATTGGAACACAGAATGCAGATGGGGAGTGATAGAGACAGGTTGAGGTCAGACTTGGAGGGCTTTAAATGCCAAGCAGTGAAGTTTGATCAAATGAGATAATACCAATAAAGTGCATAGCACAGTGCCCAACATATAGGAGGCATGAAAAAATGCTTACTCCCTTTCCTATAGAAATGAATTGAGTGAGATTCAGGAATTTAAGTCCCTTCCTGCTCTTGCCGCTACTTCCAGGAGGAGACATCATAGGGCTGGCCATTGAAATTAGTCCTGGGGTCGTTGAGGTCCAAAGTGTTCACGTAATCATAGACTGTCATAGCTGGAAGGGACTTTTCAGACCATAAATAAACTCATAAGAGGGACCTCAGAGTATGGTGGAAAGAATGGTGGGATTGAAGGCAGGGGACCTTGGGGGCATTGTGAGACTCTTTCAGTCTCAATTTTCTCTTTTGTAAAATGAGTCATAATGCTTGTACTCTCCATATTGTAGGTTGTGATGAGGAAGGAGCTCTGTAGATCTTAAAGCATTTATATAATTGTGGGTCATAATAATGGTGGTGGTGTTGGTGGTGATGATGATGATGATGATGATGCCATAGAAGACATCCTGGACTAGTGTATATAGAACTGCGTTGGTAAGACCTGAGTTCGAATTCCACCTTTAAACACACAGGAAAGCTCATTTAACTTTTCAGTGTCCCAGGCAATTAACACTACAATTTGTAGGACAACTGATGATCTTCTGTGGTAGGACTTTATTGGAAGTCCCTGATACAGATGAAGGACGGCTAGGTGGCGCCATATTACCTGAAGTCAGGAAGACTCCTCTTCCTGAGTTCAAATCTGCCCTTAGACACTTCTAGTGTGACCCTGGGGCAAGTCCCTTAACCCTGTTTGCTTCAATTTCCATCTGTAAAATGAGCTGGAGAAGGAAATGGCAAATCATTCCAGTATCTTTGCCAAGAAGACCTCAAATGGGGCCATGAAGAGTCAGATACAACTGAAAAGACTAAGTAAAAACAAAATGCAGATGAAATCACAGATTTGGAAGAAAACAGTTGATTATTAAGGCATCATAATTCAGCAGAATGATCAGTGAACTCAGAGGTCAGAAGCTTGAATTCAGATCCTGGTGTGGATACTGAGTCTCTGTGTAATTTTGGACAAATCACTTAAACTCTCCGAAACTCTCTTTACCTGTCTTATATAATCTATTTTTCAGAATTGTTATAAGAAAGTTCTTTGATTATAAATAGAATCAAATGGGTCAAAACCTTTTTTGGTTCCTGGAACCCTTGGCCAATCGAGTAAAACCTTAGGATCTTTTCTCGGAATAATATTTTTAAAATATGTAGAATCTCAAAAGAAAACCAATTATGTTGCAATACTATTACATTAAAAAAAGCAACCAAATTCATGCATATCTAGTTTAAAATCCTTGATTTAGAGTTAGAAAGAACCTAGAAGATCAACTCCCTTGACAAGGAAACTGAGAGAAAGGGATGGGACAGGTAAGATTTTGTGGAGAAAATGTAAGGGTGGAAAGAGTCCAGCAAACAGAATGAATTGGGACCCTGAGCATCAGGGGAAGGCAGGACCCCAGACTGGGCATCCCGAGGGTGTCGGCATGTCATTAAACAAATCACCGGCCCCACTATTTTGTCGGTCAACAATTTTCCCTTTTTGGCCTTTCTTGTGATCAAAAGACTCTTTCCTCTGGGTGGCTCAGGTGACATCCTGACCCCCCCCTCACACACACACACAAGCCAGGCTCTGGGAAGAGGCAGCCAGGGGAGTGAGGAGAAGCAGGAACTGGGCGCAGTTCAGAGGGCAGTGAGGCATGACCAGGCCCCACTTTGGACAGGCCCCAGGATCCGAATGGTAGGGCCTCCACTTCTAAAAGAGAAACACCAGGGGAGAGATCACTGCAGGGACAGGACCTTGGGGTCAGGGAGGATTTGTTTGACCAAGGAATTAGAGAAATCATTCAGGGGAGACGTAAGAGAAGGTGCATTTTCCACTTTTCCCTTGAGGAAATTGAGACAGAGTGAGTGGAGGGCCCTCCTGTGTAAATCAGCAGGGAGCCACAAAAACAGCCTGGCTGCCCAGCCCTACCCTTTCCTGAGACCAAGTGGATGCTTATGTGGGGCCAGATCTCAGGAGAAAATGTGGAGAGGTCCTAGAAGAGACCACAAAGATGATAATGGGTAGAAAGACCCTTAAACCTGATTCTGGGGAGCAATAGACAAAGGACCGGGGAGTTTTTGCCTCAGAAAACTCAAGGTGTCCATGAGTCCCAGATGGGACACTTGCCTGGATGCCCCTGGGCACTTCACAGCCCCCTCGAGGCCTCAGCCCCAGTTTCTCATCCATAAAATGGGGTGGGGGTTGAGCTGGAGGGCTGTATAAGCTGATGTCTAACATCCTTTCCAGCTCCTACATATCTCTGGGAGCCTAAGGGAAGGGGCAGTGCTGACATATGGAGGCCAGAAGACTTTGAGGGAGATTGGGATTTCCTTGTTCCTGTTTGCCAAGAACTCCTGGCAAAGAAACTCTTTCTGTTAATGCCAGCCACCCCCTGTGGTCTACAGTCTTAGAGATTTGCCCAGGGCATTGAGGAGCTGGGTGACTTGCCCAGAGTCACTAAGTTGATGTACTATGGGTGTGTCTGTCTATCTACACATGTACATACACACACAATATATGTGAGAAAATGTAGCTATGTGGGAGTAATATAAATATGCATGTATATATGTATATTCATATTTATGTAACTAAGCTAGAATAACTTGGGTTCAAGTCACATCTCTGACACATATTGACTGTGTGACTGGGTAAATCTCTGAACCTCTCAGTCCCCCATCCAACATTCTAAGACAATCCTGATCTGAATTGGTAAAGAAAGTTCTTCATTGGAGCACCTCACAATGATGAATCACAGGCCTGATAGATGTAGATATGGATGAATATCATGTTTATGTGAATGCCCATAGTTGTAGATATGTATGTGCACGTTTGTGTATAGGCATAGGTACATATATGCTCAGGTGACTTGTGTATACACAGATGACTTGCCCAGAGTGTCACAACTGTTAAGTATCTGAGGCCAGATTTGAACACATCTATCTTAACTCTACATCCAGTGCTCTTTCCATTGCCCTAACTAGCTGTTCCCAAGAATAAGGACCAAAAAAAACCCCCAAACAAACAAAAACAAACAAAACAATACAAAAAGCAAGTGAATTAAATCCCAATTTAATAGGGGATTATCAGTCTCAGGCATATGCATGTGTAGAAGATGTTCATGTGTATGTGTTTGTATATAGGTATATGATGTTTATGTGTATGTGTTTGTATGTAGGTATGTATGTGTATGTACATGTACATATAGGTATAGGGTATAAAGTATAGGTACATGTATGTATGTGCATTTACAGTATGCACATGTGTATTTCTATGTCTATATAGGTCTAGGTTTGTGTGCGCATGTATAGATGTGCTATATCTATGGGTACACACTTGTACACACAAAGGAAACATAATAAATACATAAACAAGCATTTCTGAATACTCCAGGAATTCTGTCACTCATTGGATGTACGAAGACGAACCTGAAATGAAGCAATCTCTACCTTCAAGAAAGGAAGGGAGGGAGGAAACAAGTATTTATTAAACACCTACTATGTGCCAGACACTGTTCTAAGTGTCTTAAAAATAGCATCTAATTGATCTTTACACCAACCCTGGGAGATAGATGCCACTGTGGTGTGTTGTTTAGTCATTTTTCAGTCATGGCTGACTCTTCAGGACTCCACAATTGGGATTTCCTTGGCAAAGTTAAAGGAGCAGTTTGCCATTTCTTTCTCCAATTCATTTGACAGATGAAGAAACTGAGGCAAATAGTGTTAAGTGACTTGCCTGGGATCACATGGCTAGTAAGTGTCTGAAACCAGATTTGAACGCATGAAGACAAGTCTTCCTAACTCCAACCCTAGTGCTCTGTACCCTGCGCCATCTAGATGCCCCTAATAGGTAATGTTACTATCTGCATCTTGTAGAGTAAACTGAATCAGACAGAAGTTACATGTTTTGCTCAGTCATACAGTCCTCAGCTAGTGGGGATCTGAGGTTGGATTTGAACTCAGGTCTTCCTGACTCCAGGCAGTTTCCCCACTGCATCACCTGGCTGAGGAAACCACGGTATACATATAGATAAGATATATAAAAAATAAATACATAGTAAATTTTGTAAGTGTGTGTGTGTATATATATGTATGTGTGTATGTATATATGTGTGTAGTATTTTCCATGGTAATTACAGTTAGCATTTATACAGAACTTTAAGCTTCAGGAGTATCTCATTTGATCTTTACAAGAACCCTGGGAGGTAGGTGCTATTAATATTTCCATTTTATAGTTGAGAAAACTGAGACAGACTTGCCCAGAGTGTCACAGCTATTAAGTGTCTAAGGACAGATTGGGCAGATCTACCTTAACTCCACATCCTGTGCTTTTTCCATTACACTAGCTAGCTGTTCCCAAGAATAGGGATCAAAAACCCCCAAACAAACAAGTAAACAAAAAAAAATAAAACAGAAAGTGAATTACATCCCAATTTAAAGATCAATTTTGGTATAAATTTTTCAAGGGGAATCATCAGTCTCAGGAAATTTGACAGTGATTAAGCTGTTATACACAAACTGTTCAATGAAGATGAAAAACAATGCATGTCCTGTCCTTAAGGAGTTTACAATCTGATATGTGCAGGAGGGCTGGATATAGCATGTGCCCCAATAAGTAATATCAAAAGAAAAATTCATCATGACAAAAGAGAGATCCAGACAAAGTGCTTTAGGAAAATCTAAGGAGGGAGAAATCATTTTCAGTTCGTAGGATTAGGGAATATTGTTATCCCCATAATTTCCCCAGAAAAAACTAAGGCAAACAGGGCCCTACAGCTAGTAAGTATCTGAGGTTGGTTTTAACTCAGATATTTTCCCAGTACTCTATTCATTGGGTCTGTTAGTTGCCCCCAATAATACATGACCTTTGCTCTCAAGGAGTTTATAATCTAGTTAGGAAGATCACACACACACACACACACACACACACACACACACACACACAGTAGCTCTAGTCACATGAAATGCTGGACAGAAGTGACCACTTTCCCATGAATTTCCCCATCCATGTCATCACTAGCATCATTTGACTCAATCTCCTCTCTTACTACTCAAGGAAACATTTTTTAAAATATTTATTTTAAACATTCTTTTCTTCTTAAATTTTGAGTTCCAAATTTTATCCCTCCTTCTCATCCCTCCCTCCCTCACTGAGAAGGCAAGCAAGTGATATGAATTATATGTATGAAATCATGCAAAATATATAGTTGTATTAGCCATGTGGCAAAAAAAAAGTTTAAAAAGGGAGACACAGAGTTCATCAGATCTCTCTCTGAAGTTAGTGTTTTGTTTCATCTTGAGTCCTTTTTGAGTCTTGGATTATTGTACTGATGAGAGTGGCTAAGTCTTCCACAGTTGACCATCATTCCAACATTGCAGTTAATGTGCACAATAATCACCGGTTCTTCGCACTTCACTTTGCATCAGTTGATAGAGATCTTGCAGACAGAGATCTGATACTACACCCTTTCATCATTTCCCACAGCACAATAGTACTTCATCACAGTCATATGCCACAACTTATCCAGCCCTTCCCCAATTGATGGGCATCCCCTCAATTTCCAATCTTTACCACCACAAAAAGATCTGCTTTAAATATTTTTAACATATATTACCTTTTCCTGTTTCTTTGATCTCTTTGGGATATAGATCTAGTAGTGGTATTGCTGGGTAAATTCATCTCATTCATATTCAGTTATGATTACTAACTACGTACTTCCCTCCATCCTATGTTCTTATGTCTGTCCTTTTCTCCCTCTTTTTATCCTCTTCCTCCTCAAAGTCTAGTTTGCTTCTGACTTTTTTTCTAGCAAATTTTTGTGCCTCTTTTACCAAGCTGTTAATTCTCTTTTAATAATTTTCTAACATCATTCTCATTTCTTTCCCCAATTTTTTTTTCCACCACTTTTCTTTTTTTCTTTAGTTTCCAGGAATTTTTGTTGAACTTGGGTTTAATTAGCATTTTTCTTTGAAGCTTTGATTGTAGCTGTTTTTACACTATTATCTTCTGAGTTTGTGTTTGGTCTTCCTTGCCACCATACTACCTTTCTATCATCAATTTCTTTTTAAAATTTTCAATATTTTGCTGTTTGCTCTTCCTGAAATGGCCCCTGCTCCCTTGTGACTGACCACAGTTGCTCCTTTTCATCCTGGAACTGCTTACGGGCAATAGAGTTGCGAATCAGTGCTAGCTACACTCAGCGTCAGTGAAGGGTACCCCTTGTTTAGACCCTTTTTCTGACTCCTTTAGTCTCTGGGCTATGAATCCAGAAGCTACTGCTACTGCCGCGTCCAACATATGTTGCTGGTGCTGTGTTATGTGTGTTTGCTCTGGACACAGCTCCACATTGGTGTCACAGACCTCTCCTGTTGTCCTCTTAAATTGTCTTATGATGGAAAAATGTCTCACCTGACCTTTAGTTGGCTCTGCCATTCCAAAATTTGATTTGCAGTGTTATTTGAAAAGTTGTTTGGAGAGTTCAGCTGAGTTGCTGCCTATACGCTACCATTTTGACTCTTCTCCCTCAAGAAAACATTTTAATTTCTGTTGCTCAATCTAAGATGATGACATCTGATAAGGATAAATATAAAATCTCATTTGCACTTGGGTTAACAAATTTGACTTACAGGATCATAGGTTTAGAAGTGAAAGGAAATTTAGAGGGTATAAGTCCAACTTATCATTTTACAGATGTGGAAACTGAGGCACAGAACAACGAAATGACTTGCTCATGGTCATATATAAGTGAATGGGATGGGATTTTATCTTAGGTCTTCTCAACTATAAGTCCAATGATTTACCCACCATACCATTCTACCACTCTTCTATTTACAAGATAGAAGAGGAACAATTGGATAGCAATTTGTGCAAAAAAAAAAAAGAGCTGGGGGTTTTAGTGGGCTGCAAGCTCAGCATGTGCCAGTAGCATGACATGGCAACCAAAAAAGCTAATGGAACCTTGGGCTACATTGGGAGGCATAGAGTCTGTGAACAAGGAAGGAGGTACAATCTTTTCTGCCCAGTCAGACCCCATCTGCAATGTTGTCTTTAATGCTGAACTGAATAGTTTAGAAAGGGGGTTGAAATGCAGAAGAACATTCAGAGAATGGCAACAAGGATGTTAAAGGGTATTGAATGAATACTATGTAAAGATCAATGCAAGGAACTGGGGATAATTGGCTTGAAGAAGACAAGACAGACACAATGGGGCTATCATATGGAAATGATATCAGACTTAATCTGTTTGGTCCCTGAAGTTAGGATTGGGGGCAATGGGTATAAATTGCAAAGAGGCCAACTTCAGCTAGATATTAGAACTTTTAAGAGTGAAATTAGCTGAATGGGTTTCTTCCTCAATGGAGATCTCCAAGAAAAAGCTGGATGATTGCTTATCAGTTATGGTGAAATGGGGATTTTTTTCCCTAAATGTAGGTTAAACTAAGTGACTGCTGAGGTCCCTTTTCAAACTTAAATCCTGATGCTGTGATGTCTACTGTCCAAGTTACTACCATCACAAGTTCTTCCATCATTCAAATGACTTGCATCATCTCTGAGTGTCACATCTGTCAGATGAGGGGATGGGACCAGACTAGAAGATCTCTCAGCTTCTTCCACTTCTAACATTCTATTCCTCCCTAATTCATTCCCCTTGGAAGATATAGAATCAGAATACAGGCCTTATTGGCATAGGGAATTTAGTCTGGGCATAATGCTTACAGGCAGGGGTGGCAGGACTTGCTCGGTCAATCAGAGGGTACAGGTCCTCAGATCATCCGCAGAAAGAGAAACCACCGTGAGTGATGGGAATAATTCATCTCCAGGAGGTGAGGGCACATCCCCCCATGCCCAACCCTGTTTCCCCTCCTCCTTTGCCAGGGCAACGTAGGATGTCAGACAACACTGTGGCTGCCTCATTATTAAGCTGCTCTGCCATTGTCCCCTGGACAATAGTTTCCGGCCATGGCTTTGTGTGGGGCTGCCAGCCGAAGTTATTAACCAGGGGAGCAGCCTTTGAGGGACTTCCAAGGAAGGGGTGAAAGGTCACCAAGAGCAGCTAGGGGAGCGGAAATGGGAGGGAGAGAGCAGACAAAGGAGAGGGATGAGCTCCTCTCCCCTCCCCCTCCTCCTGAGGGAACCCCAAACAGAAGGAAACCTGGAGGGGGTCAATCTAGAGGGATTCAAGAGAAGACAAGAGTAGGAAAGTTCTCTAGGTTGCTGCAGCTGCTATGGGTCATAAGGAAAGAGACGATGGAGAGCTACTTCCAAGAAACAGGGGGTAGATTTCTTCACAGGCTCCTAGGATGTCAGGGATCAAAAGCACCTTAGAGATCCTACCCAAGGACTCTTAACTGGTGGCTGGGGGCCTTGGTTTTAATTTTTTTAATTTTTAGTTTCGATAACTATTTCAATATAATTGTTTTCCTTATAAACCTATGTATTTTACTTTATCCATTTAAAGTTTTATTCTGAGGAAAAGGGTTCTTTAGCTTTCACCATATGACCAAAGGGATCCATTGATACAATAAAGGTTGAGAACTCCTGCTCTAGTCTTAACCCCTCCTCATTTGACACAGGAGGAAATTCAGGCCCAGAGATAGGTAGTGATCTGTCCATGGTAGTGCTGCTGCAACAAGAGTTCTGACCTAGTAAGTCTTAGAATGATGCCCCTTCTACTCTTCCCTGATCTCCACCTCTTAGCATCCCTGGCTTTCTTCAAGTCTTAGCTTTTCTGACTTAATGCTAATGCCTGTCCTCTGCTGATTATCTCCAGTTTATCCTGCCTATGGCTTGTCTGTACATAGTTACTTGCACATTGTCACACTCATTAGACTACCAGTTCCTCGAGAACTGTCTTTTGCCTTTCTTTCTATCTTCAGAACTTAACAAGGTGCCTGGTACATAGTAGGTGCTTAATAAATACTTGTTGGCTGATTTTGTTTGTATGTGTGTATGTGTGTGTGTATGTTTGTGTGTATGTATGTATGTTTGTATGTATTTATGTTGAGGCTTAAGAGGGGGATGAATTCAGTGGGAGTAAGGAAGAAGCTGACATTTGGGACTGGAAAAACATCTGGGATCATTAAGGGCCAGGGTCTGTAATGCACTTTCTGCCCCTTTACCATTCCTTGTAGAATATACATTCCTCACCCCAAATATGCCAGCTATAGGATGGTCTAAGAAGAGGAAATCTAACTATTCTTGCTTATATATGCAGAAATTCAACTACATTTTACCCCCTTGCCTCAAGTCTTTTCTTCTCCAAGTTAAATATTCCTATTTCCTTCATCTGACCCCAGTATGGTGTGGTTTCAAGTTTCCAATATCCTTCCAAACATGTAGAACCAGGGAATAAAAACCATATTTCTAGACTGTCCAAGCAAGAGTGGAAGTGACTGTCAAATGCCCATTCTGGACCTTATTCCCCTCTTAATGTGAGTCAGTATCCCATTAGTTTGTTTAATTGGCCAGGCTATGCTATTTATAGATAGTAAGTTTGCAGTCCACAAAATTTCCCCATCTTTTTCAGAGAGTCTGCTGTCTATTGAAACATCTTCCATCTTGTACATGTTGATTTTTTGAGTCCAAATCGGGAACTTTACATTTGTTCCTACTAAAAAACCCATCTTTCTGAGCATCATGGTGAGTTCAGTAGTCACAGAATGGAAACCACCTCCATTTCCTTTGAAGAAAGACCTCCAATCCTAATAGGGCTAGTAGATTGTCTCTCTCTAAACTTGTGTCTCAGCTCTGGTCCTACTTGAAGACTGGCTTCTCTTCAGTTATATGCTCTTATTCCTATCCTATAGAAACCCAAGGTTAGATTCCTCAAGGGACCACCTGGAGGCCTCTCTCATGGGATGACCTGAACCAGTGATGGTGGCTGGGGTAGCCCCTGAGCTTGGACTCTGCCTCTGCAGATATCATAGGGTAAGTGGATATGGGGAGAGTCTAATGTAGAGGGACCATAGATTTAAAACCTGTATAAACCTTAGGGGTTATCTAGTTGTTATTAGTGATTTGTTCAAGGTTATACTTTCCTAATTTTATAGATGAGGAAACAGGCCTAGAGGGAACTTGTCCAGTATCATACATAGAGTAAAACATGACTTTGAACCTGTCTTCTGCCCCACTGTACCACACCACTCTCCCAATGATCTAGGAACGCATGTAACACTGCTGCCACTGGACAGATGGGAAGACCATGGATCACCATGCCTCATCTCTACTGTGTCATCCACCCTCCCCTCCCCCATTCCATTCACAGTATCAAGGAATCCCAATAATTCCTAAAATCTCAGAGACAGAAAGGACTATAGAGGTAGTCAGATCCAAATCCTACTTATAAAAATAATGTTTTACTGGAAAGAATACTGGATTTGGAGCTAGGGAAACTACATTCAGATTTGTACTCTATTGCCTAACACTTGTGTGATGTAGGGAAAGTTGCCTTAAAGTTTCCTCATCTGTAAAATGAGGACATTAGACCAGATGGCTAAATCTTCCATCCTGTGACCTGTGTCTGGTTTGAAGTAGTGGAAGGAGCCATGCATTCAGAGCCAGAGGAATGGACTGGATCTCAGCTTTGCCACTTACTGTCTCCCAGAATCTGCCTCCCTTTAACTCTCATCCATTCTTGCTGACTCTGCATTCCTGTACTTATGCAAACCAAGACAATCCCCTCTTCCATGAGAGAGCCCTCCAAATATTTGAAGACAAGATTCATGTCTCTAGTAAGTTGCCTCTTAGATTTATTTTTGTTGTTCAGTTATTTTCAGTCGTGTCTGACTCTTCATGACCCCATTTGGGGTTTTCTTGGCAAAGATACTAAAATGGTTTGCCATTTCTTTCTCCAACTCATTTTATAGATGGAGAAACTGAGGAAAACAGGGTTAAGTGATTTGACTTGTGTCACAAAGCAAGTTTCTGAGACCAGAATTGAACTTAGTTTCCCTGACTCCAGAATTGGTGTTCTATCCATTGTGCTACCCAACTATCCCCCTTAAAAGGTTTATTTTTCAAGCATAAGCACTCCATTTGCACAAAAAAAAATAATTCCTAGATTCCTCCTTGAGGGTTGATATACTGTTAGTATCTGTAGACCAGAATAATTCAGGTTACAATGATCTGTGTGGTTTCAGCAATGTTTTAAAATAATAATAGTTTAAAGCTGGCCAAATGCCTTCCACATGTTATCTCATTTGGTATTCACAACAGCCCCAGGAGGTAGGTGCCAGTATTATTAGTTCACTTTTACAGATGAGAAAATTGAAACAAATAGGGGTTAAATGATTTTTCGGGGTCACGCAAGTGTAAGTGTCTAGGGTTGAATTTGAACTCGGGTCTTTCTTACTCCTTGTCTAACACTTTATCTGTTGGGCCACCTAAGTAAGTTCTATTTTATTTATTATAACAGCTTCTACATACATTTGAAAAATGGCCATAAACATGTAACATATTATTTATTCAGCCTCCAGAAAGTATGGTTGCTTATTTATTAGGCTGAGACATTTAAAGAGATGGACTTTTTTAGATGACTTTGTGGTTCCCACATGCACCACTACCCCCTCAGAAGTCCATGGCCCACAGGTTGGGAACCATTGGTATAAAATTTTATTCAGTAAATACAACTAAAAATAGGAATGCCTTTGTTCCTTATTCTGGTGAGGTAAGAAAGAGAGAATGAACTATAGGAAAAGAAAGAGAATAAGAGGGAGGGAGGGGAAAGAACATGCTAAAGGGAGAATCAGAGATCTTTGGAATAGGGAGACTCCTGGAAGGATAAAGAGACTGGGAAAAAAAGTCAAAAACTAGCCTACCCATGGCTAGTAACACCCAGGAACCTTCCCGCCTCCTTTTTGCTTGCCTTTATTCAGTGCCTCAGCTATTTCTCTCCCAAGTGGTCTGTTGGTTCCCCTACCCACTCCATGCCTGTTGCAGCAAGTCTGATCCTCTCACCCTCTCAGATCTCTGTATTTTCCATGTGGTCCATGAAAATGGTCCTCCTAATTCCAAACTGTTTCCTTGAGGTCCCAACCTTTCTTCCCATTCTTCTCCCAATCTCTAGCTGACATGGATTTTAACACTCGACCCAGGAAGGGTCTTTTATCTCCCTGACCCAGAACTGGTCTCTACCCTTATTGGACAGCCCTTCCATTGAAGGGAGCCTGAATCCCAACTCCCAATTAATCTATTATTTTCCCCCTACAAGGCAGTTTTTGTCTATGTAAACAGTTGTAGGGTGGCTGACAGGAGGTCCCAAAATGTCCAGGGTCAATGAATGTAAAGCATACTTTGGGTCCAGTTAGATATAGTCAATTGGCTGAATTTGCACTCACCAGTTGAGCTCAACTCCAGCAAGAAAGGGAGGCACAGGTCTCTGGGTCAACAGGTAGGAGAGCACAGGGGCAGGGCACATGGCAAGAGGTCCCAAGATTTTTGAGGTAGATGGATGATCAAACTCCCTTCTAAACAATCTGTTTCTCTCCTGACCACCCTGCCTTCTCTTTTTCCTTACCCTGGAGGGTGTCATTCAGAGCCTTGATGAACAATGTATTTATTAATCCTACTTACTGGGGGTTGGGAAAGATGAATAAGTTTTTTGGAAAAAAATAATTGCTAGTGACTCAGTGAAATTACACCAAGAGTTGGATTCAGACTGTTGTTTTGGGATTTTCTAACCTCTGCCTGAGACCATGCTATCTTCCAACATGGACGGTTGCCACCTACAACCTCCTCTCACAGGTTTTTCTGGTCTTTCCTATCTTGCTTCAGAAGGAAAGGCTTCCCGAGGGAAAAGTGCCCTCTGGGGCTTCTTCCACAAGCCAGCCTCCCCATTCCCACTCTGGCCCTTACCCCAATGTATCTGATGTTAGAACTCTTCTCATCCTCCTATACTTGATCCCTAGAATGTACCAACCCAGCAAATCCACCCTCTGCTCCTTCCTTGTCCCATGTGAGACCAATATATTTTTGGCAGGGAGAGGGGGATTCCATTTGGTCCCAATGGCAGCTGCAGCACTGTTCACATGGACAATTAATTAATTATTCAACTTCTACTCAATTCAGGAGGACAATGAAACTAGTACTATCTTCACTTTGGACTTGAGATGTTTGGTTTCAGGTGTCCTGTCCCTGATATTTGCAAACTGGGCGACCAGAGACAAGTAATTTAGCTGAACCTCAGTTTTGTCATCTATAAAACAGATCTAACCTCAGACTGGGACCCAGACTCAGAGAGGCTCTCTGATTCAAAAAATACCACAACGAGGATCTCTTCCACTATCTGACCAAACAGATGTCATCCAGTCTCTACTTGTAAACCTCCAAAGTTTGGTGTACATGTGGTTTGCATATGTAATGTGGGGTATACGTATCCATGTGTGTGGCAGTATGTGTCAATATGTTTGCATATGCTTTGTGTTTTGTGTTATGTGTAGATGTATGTTCTATGTGTGTGGTATGTATATTGTGGCATGTATATGTGTATTGTGTGTATCTATACATGTATTGCATGTCTCTGTAGTGTAGGCAGTACATGTATATATTGTATATTGTATGTCTATATTGTGCATATGCATGTGCCATATATACTAGTGTGTATGTTGTACATATTTGCATGTTGTATATCTTTGTGTGGTGCATGCATATCTGTGTGGTATGTGTATGTGTATGTGTATATATGCATTGTGTGTATTTGTGTTATATGGATATGTGCATGGTGTATGGTATGTATGTGTATTGTCATGCATAAATGACTGTGGTGCATATCTATGTGGTGTGTGTATATGTGTATCATGTACTTGTATGCATGTGTTATGTGTATTTATGTGTGTGTGTAGTGTGTGTGTGTGCGCGCACGTGCACCTGTGCTATTGGGGGCGGTGGGCAGGGCTGGCAGGGTGGATGGGAAATCCTCTAAGTCCTGGGGCAGCTCATTCCATTTTTGGAAATCGGAAATTGTTAGGAAGTCTCTACTTACAATCTACCTATCTGCAACTTCCCCCCTTCCTCCTAATCCGGCCCTGAGGGCCTGGGCCAAGAAGAAAGAATGTAATCCCTCTTCCACTTGACAGCCAGGTCAGCTCTTCCTTCACACGCTGGAAAGCAGCTGCACTGTTTCCCCTAAATCCTCTCTTCTTCAGCCTTAAACATCCCCATTTCCTCTCATCTGTCGCCCATCTCTGATAAAATGATGAAGGTCATGAAGGACCATTTTGTAAATGCTGAGTTGCCATTGCAGTGAGAGCTGAGATTATTAAGGGCAGCAGCGCTTTCCTCATGTGCTCATGGGGATCGGGGAAGTCCAGGAGGGACACCGAGAAGGCAACAACAGTAGCCCTGGAAAAGTCGGGGAGGACGCTCATGCAGAGGACTCGTGGTGGAATCTCTCCAAAGGCACATGTGCTCAAAGCTCTGGCCCTGAAATACAGCAGGCCAGGAAGAACATCATTTAATGAAAAGAGTAGATGAGAACAGCACCAAGGGACCTGGTTTCCATCTCTGCTCTGACCCACCCTGAGTGAATCTGGTCAAGTCATTTCCTTTCTTGGAGCCTCAATTTCCCCAACTGAAAAAGCAGTTGAACTTCATGATGCCCAAGATCTTGTTGAGGATAGTATAAAGAGTAAAATGCAGGGATTGGACCAGATGAGCTCCCCTAGAGTGTCTTCCAGTTCTAAGGCTAAAATCCCAGAGTTATAGATCTATGATTCCTTCTAAGTCTTTTCTTCTTGCTAAATACTTCCTACTTTCTTCAGATGGTTTTCCTAAGTCTATGACTTAGACCATTTGAAGGTCTGGACACTAGACACTTCAACCCATCCAGGACCTTCAGTGGACCTTTCTGGTCTAGAGCAAGCTGATGCTTGTTCCTACTGTCCAATTATTCACAAAGAGTGGAGTACATTGGAAAGAATGCTGGCATGGGAAATCATGTCCCTGGCCCTCAGTTTCTCATTGGACTAGTGATCCCTAAAATCTCTACCAGCCATTTATCTGATAACAACAGGGTGGCCTTCTGAGTGAGATCTATGGGAAATGCACTGTGGGATTCTGGCTCAGTTTTACAACCTGACCAATCAATCAAACAAACATTTATTGAGTGTGAAAGAAGCTTCAGCCCAGAAAAGTAAGTCAAATGACTTTCTTATGGTCATGCAGATAATTTGTGGCTAAACTTAGAAACCAAATTTTCTTCATTCCCAAGACAGCAAAAGTCTCCCCACTCCCCAAGAGTGTGCCAGCAGCATGGAAATGTCCTTGGAGAATTCTCCCAGAGCAGTAGCAGAAGGAGGAGGGGCTGGCGCTGCTTCTAATGATCAGCTTGGCTTAGGACCATCATAGGAACATGATTCAGAACTGGAAAGGACCTTGGAAGTCATTTCATTTGAGTCCTTCATTTTTTCAGATGGGGAAACTGAGGCCCAGTGAGTTTATGTGACTTATTTAAGGTCAAAAATAGCTGATGAGAATAGTTAGTTGAATAGTTAATAGTTAATTGAATAGTTAGTTGAATAGTTAATTGAACACAGCTCCTCTGACTTCAAATCCAACTCTATTTTTGAAGTCACATAGATAATAAAAGACAGAATGGTCATTCAAATACAGGTCCCTTGTCTCCAAATGTATTGCCCAAGTGGGAGAGAGTTAACATATTCCATGAAATGATCCTTTGTCTTTTGAAATAAATTGATATTTTTGTGATTGGATGGAATACATGGCCCCACAACTTCAGCATTAGAAATGATCTTAACCCATCTTCTACCACCATCTTCTGATGGTTCATCCTGGTGTAGAAGTGACCACAAGGTCCAAGGGCTGCAACAGCTTCCTCTTGGAAGAACAGCCTGGAGCATAAACTAATCCTCATAGCAGTGGAGCCTTTCAGATCTTTTTCCAATCACCAACTCTTCTTCTTCCACCTCTTTCCTTCCTTCTCTTCCTCCTTTTCCCATGATCTAGAGACTCTGCAAAATATCAGCCCAACGAACACTGGATTTGGGGTTTCCTCCCCAAAGCTCACCTTTGCTCTTTGCTCCCAGGTTTTTGACATAGAGTTGTTTCTGCCTCCTATAGTGTCCTCTGAATTTTAGTTGGCAAGAATCTTAGAGATCATCCCCAAGTTTCATACTTTATAGATGAGGAAATTGAGGTCCAGAGAGGAGAAATTACAAAGATAGTTAAGTAATAGAACTAGTATTCAAACTCAAGTCCCATGAGTGCAAATCTACTGATCTTTCCACACTGCTAGGATGCTTCTCATTGTTATTCAGTCATTTTAAAGTCATGTTTGACTCCCCCTTTGGAATTTTCTTGGCAAAAATCCTAGAGCTGTTTGCCATTTCCTTCTCCAGTTCTTTTTACAGATGAGGAAACTGAGGCAAACAGAGTAAAGTGACTTGCTGAGAGTCACACAGTTTGTAAGTGTCTGAGACTGGATTTGAGCTCAGGTCTTCCTAACTCCAGTTCAAGCACTCTATCTACTCTACCACCTAACTGCCACAGGATGCCTCTTGTACATGGGCCATAATTGGTCAATACCTTCTGAAAGAGGAATAGGAAAGGATTAAGTTAAGTCAAGTCAAGCCAAGACTTGATTTAAGACTTTATTAAGTGGGGGCATCTAGGTGACCTAAGGGGTTTCAGGCCTGGAATCAGGAAGAACTGAGTCCAAATTCATCCTTAGCCTCTTGGTAGCTGTGTGACCCTGGGCAAGTCACTTCATCTCTGCTTCAGCTTTCTTATCTATAAAATGAAGATACCTACCAGGTTGTGAGAATCAAATAAGATTCAGTGCTTAGTACGGTTGCAAGTGCTATGTATATTTATTATTGCTATTATTAGTAGCATTTAGGTGTCAGGCACTGGGCTAAGCAAGGGGGAGACAAAGAAAAGTAAAAAATCCTTACTCTCAAAGAGCTCATAGTCTAATGGGGAGATAACATACAAACAATTATGTAGATTCAGGGAGAGGCACAGGGAATATAAAACAGTGGGCCTGGAGTTAGGAAGTCCTGAGCTCAAATTCAGCCTCAGACTTCCTGTGTGACCATAGGAAAGTTACTTCACCCTGTTTGCCTCAGTTCCCTCATCTGTCAAATCATCTGGAGAAGGAAATGGTCAACTATTCCTACGTTTTGCCAAGAAAACCCCAAATGGGATCATGGAAAGTCAGATATGACTGAAAACAACTAAACAATAACAAATGTACATTCAAGATAAATACATGATAAATTGGAGATCATTTCAGACTATTAAAGGGGTGTGGGAAAGGCTTCGTTTTTACTTACTTTTATTCTTTTTTTAATTTTGTAGGAAAGACTTCTTGCAGAGAGAGGGTGGGTTTACCTGATATTTGAAGAAACCAGGGAGGTTGGCAGGTGGACATAAGGAGGGTATGGGAATGACCAGAAAATGCACTGAAATGGAACGTTTGGCCAGGCACACTACTGGAAGGGATAGGGGAGGGGCCACAGCTCACCTTTCAGGAAAGTTATAGCAACCCCAGAAATCAAGTTTTTGCCAGATGTTAGAGGATAAGTCTCTAGAGATTCTCAGGGGTATTATAGTAGCTGTCCATGTTCACATTCAAATTGAAGTAGATGACCTCTGTGCTCTCTGCCAGAGGAAACTCTTTGGTTCTGAGATCCCTGTGGACGAGGTAGAGTAATGTAGGCCAGGTGATGGATAGTCCAGTTAGGTCAATTCCTAGATGATTTCATGACTATACTAAAACAGTGTTATTGAACTGATGTCATGTTGGAAAGAAGTTTCCAGAGCTTAGCCCTCAACCTTGTCCCATATAGCTGAAAGTAACAATAACCCTGATGATCCAGAGACTTGACACCAAGAGCGTGTTTATCACATATTCAGATGCAGCCAATCTCCTATTGAAAAAAATTTTATTTTCAAGTTATAAATAAAATTTGTTTTATTCATAAAACTTTCCACTCTTGTATCATAATCACTTCCCCTTAAACCTACCCCTTTCCCATCACTTCATTGAACTCTTCCTTGTGGCAATAATAAAATACACTGTGATTCTAGTAGTGAAAAGAGCACTGGCTTTGGAATCAGGTCCTGAGCTCAAACCTTACTTCTACCCCTAATCTGTATGACCTTTGGCAAGTCATTTAACAAACTTCCTTTACCTCAGTTCCTTCATCTATCAAATGAAAGAGATTGGACAAAATGGTTTCTTTCAACTCTAGTTCTTAAAACTCCAGATCCTATTCCTCTCATATTCTGTGCAAATAAGCAAAACCAATGGGCATAGTAACCCATCTGAACATTTACATTCAGTTGCCACGTCTGTAGTCCACACCTATTAATTGGGAGGAGGGAGCTAATTTTCCACATCCCTTTTCCAGGACTGAGATTATTCATTACGATTCACATTGTTCCACTACTTTTTGATGGTGTTTATCTTTGTAGGGTTTTTGTCACTGTGTAAATTGTTCTGTTTTCTTCACTCTCAACCACTTCATGCATATTTCACATGGTGAGTTTCTTGCATTCATCATTACCAGCTGTAGAATCCCATGATCAGAGTCAGAGTCAATAAATAGTTTAGTAAACACCCACTAGGTGCTAGGCACTGTCCCTAAGGTGTTGTGGATACAAAGAAAATGTGCAAGTCAATCCCTGCCCTCAAGAAGTTCAGAATCTAATGGGGGAAGAAAACAGATAAAAGGAAACTAAGGGTATGGAACCAAGATGACAGACTAACAGCAGAGACTTTCTAGAGCTCTCCCCCCAAACATAGGTAAATACCTTTAAAAAGATGACTGAACAAATTTTGGAGCTACAGAACCCACAAAATGATGGAGTGAAGAAAATCTCCAGTCCAAGACAGCCTGGAAAGTCAATGGGAAGCGTCTGTCATGCTGTGCTGGGACAGAGCACACACAGTCCAGTGTGGGACATGTCAGGCACAGATAGGACCTGAGCAGGCCTGGGGACACTGAATCTTGGGCACCTGTGGTGGTTTTCAGACTTTACAACCCCAAAACATTGAGAACAAATTGGAAGATCAGTGGGAAAAACCTGTGAAAAAAACTGTGTGAGAGAGTAGAGAGGTCTGGTCTAGTCCCAGGGTGGCTGAGGGAACTGAAGAGCCTGTGGTAGCCACAGCAGCAGTTGCTGCAGCATCAGGGGCAGGGACAGCAGCAGTGGCTTTTCTGGAGCTCTAGGCCCACATATTGTGGGGGTAATGAGTGGTTGACAGTACACCCCTCCATCCCCATTGGAAGCAGAGATCAACCTAGACAAAGAGCTGAAAAGTCAAGTAAATGGCTGAGGAAATGAGCAAAAAGAGGAAAAATTTCAGACTATAAAACCTTACTTTGGTGACAAGGAAGATTAAAACATACAACCAGAAGGAGAACACAAAGTCAGAACTCCTACATCCAAAGTCTTCAAGAAAAATATGAATTGGTCTCAAGCCATGGAAGAGCTCAAAAAGGATTTTGAAAATCAACTAAGAGAAGTAGAGCAAAAATTGGGAAGAGAAATAAGAGTGATGCAAGAAAATCATGAAAAACAAGACAATTGCTTGCTAAAGGAGATCCAAAAAAATGCTCCAAAAATAAACTAACCCAAACAGCAAAAGAAATCCAAAAAGTCAATGAGAAGAATGCCTTAAAAAGCAGAATTGGCCAAATGAAAAGGAAGATCCAAAAGCTCACTGAAGAAAATCATTCCTTAAAGATTATAATGGAGTATATGGAAACTAATGACTTTGTGAAAAGTCAAGAAAATATAAAGCAGAATCAAAAGAATGAATAAATAGAAGATAATATGAAATATCTCTTTGGAAAAACAACTGACCTGGAAAATAGATCCAGGAGAAGCAATTTAAACATTATGGAACTACCTGAAAGCTATGATCAAAAAAAGAGCCTAGACATCATCTTTCAAGAAATTATCAAGGAAAACTGCCCTGATATTTTAGAACCAGAGGGTACAATAGGTACTGGAAGAGTCCAGTTATTGCCTCCTGAAAGAGATCCCAAAAGGAAAACTTCCAGGAATATTGCCAAATTCCCGAGCTCCCAGGTCAAGGAGAAGATATTGCAAGTAGCCAGAAAGAAACAATTCTAGTACTGTCAAAACACAATCAAGATAACACAAAATCCAGCAGCTTCTACATTAAGGGAAAGAAAGGCTTAGAATATGATATTCCAGAGGTCAAAGGAGCTAGGATTAAAACCAAGAATCACCTACCTAGCAAAACTGCATATAATACTTCAGGGGAGAAAATGGTCATTCAATGA
>CM053769.1:118896205-118913446 GCA_028658325.1 Potorous gilbertii
AAAAAAAAAAGAAATGAGTTTGAATTCTGCCTCATGCACTTACTAGCCATGGAACCCTTGGTAAATCATTTAACTTCTCTGAGCCTCAGTTTTCTTATCACTAAAATAAAGGGATTAGACTAAAAGGTTTTCCGAAGTCTCCTCAGACATAGTTCTTAATCTCTGATCCAGTGTTAAAAAAAAATTGGACTCATTTCCCCTCCTAAAACTACATCTCCTTCAAACTCCCTTATTTCTGTCATTGTGTCAGGTATAGAGATGTCTTTGAAACATTTGCCTTTAGCACACATTAGCCGTGGGATTCTGAGTAAGTCACAACGTCCCAGGGCTCTAGGCAGATCTCCAAGAGTATTCATTGCAAAGAAGGTACCAACATGCACTGGAAGAGGGAGTCTCTTTGTCCGAGAATTCTCTATACTAATGAATTCACAGATCCTGTCTCTGGACCCTATCCCTAGACTCAGTGACCTCTACTGTCCCTTCCAGTTCTACATCTATGATCTTAGTCTAAGAAAAAATAAAAGTGAAAGTCTATAAAATGAAATGCTTATGTGTGGTGATGGAGGTGATAGGGTGTGTGACATTTTTGGTTGCTAGGATTGTATCAAAAAGAATATGTGGCATTAGGAGACTTGTGTCTTGGTTCCATCCATCTTGCTGAACAACTATGCCCAAACCAAATGGATTCTTTGAGCTAGTTTCCTCATTTAGAATCAAAAAAATCAAATAACTTCTGAGTGGGTATAAGACCTTAGAGATCCTATAATCCACCCCCTGCCCAAGACACAAATCATGCTTTGGGATGTAAAATAAGGGTAATAATACCTGCTCTACTGACCTCAGAAAGAATGTTGTGAGCATAGTAGGAGATAATGGATAATTTTTTATTGGGTCTTGAAAACTGCAGAGTTCGATATAATGCAGAAAATTATTATTTTTATGATACCGATTCAAAACTTCTTTTCTCATTCTGGAGTAGTAACCTCTCCAAATCTGCCAGTGGGGATTTCAAGGAATTTTGAGTTTTGAGTTCTGTTGATTCTACCCTTTGAGACCCCCCCAGGCCCAAAGTGCTTTGAAATCGATGAATGAGACAGTTGGTAGTGAGAGTCATTCTTGGCTTGACTGCAGTTGAGTTTGGTTTTGGTTTTTTTCATCTCCATAATCCCAGGCTGACTTGGGTGGTGTCCCTCCCTCCATTACTCCCAACTCAACATAGTTACTGGGAATAATATGGAGGAGGATGAATTGGGATGATGAGAGATCTGGAAACCATCCTCTTTAAAAGGGAAGCAGTCTGGTGCTCTGAAAAGAACACCATCTTTGAAGTCAGAAATTCTCTCTCTCTCCCTCTCCCTCTCCCTCTGTCTCTCTGTCTTCCCCCCTCTGTCTTTTCTCTCTGTCCTTCTGTCTCTTTCTCTTTCTTCTCTCTCTCTGTCTCTCTATCTCTCCTCTCTCTGTGTCTCTGCCTCTGTTTCTCTACACTGTATGTGTGTCTCTGTCTCTCCTCTTTCTCTCTCTCTCTCTCTCCCTCTCTCTCTCTCTCTCTCTCTCTCTCTCTCTCTCTCTCTCTCTCTCTCCCTCTCTCTCTCTCCCCCTGTAGTTGGAGGGTATGAATAAGGTGAACTAGATTTCTAGTTCTAGCTCTAAATCTTTAAGGATCTGTGAAAGTTCCTGGGGCTATTTAGCCTGGCAATGAAAGGACTAAGGGAGACACAGTTGAGGTTTTCAAATATTTGAAGGTCTGTCTTGTGGAAGAAGAATTCTATTTATTGCAAATGGCTTCAATAAAGAAGCAAAAGGGTAGATGTTATCAGGAGATACTCCTATGAGGGAAGGCTTCTTGACTCTTAAGCATCCAACAATGAAATGGGCTACTTCCAGATGAGGTAAGTTGCTGGTCACTGCAGGTTTTCCAATGGACTGTGAATAATGGGAGTGATAATGATGAGACTAAGATCAGGAATGGACCTATAGAGGTGATACTAAGTCCTCCAGTGAGGTTAAGTGACATTCTTTGTATAGGGCTTGAACCAGCTGCCCCTGGAAGTACCTTCTGACTCCGACTCTGCTGTTGTTCTAGGCTTCAAGGAAAGCTAAACTTCTCCAAGTTTTGCAACAGATTAGCATACAAACAAATAACAACGGGAGAGAGGGGATGGGGGTTGGTGGGGGGAATGGGGGGGAAGCAAATGAAATGTTAAAAAAAATTAAGCAATACTTGCATTCTCATTAGTAGGAACATGTGAGATGAAGCGCATTATGTTATTAGGCATTCTCTCGATTCAGTAAACACAAGCTGAATAAATTTATAAACATCAGCATTAAGTGAGATTTAACGGGAAGCTGTTTATCTTCTGGCTGTCAGGCAGGAGGAGAGTGTCTCCATGTATCACCCACCAGCCATGCAATCCTCCTGTGTACCCTCTCCTAGGTAGGCTGGGGCAGGGCTCAGTTCTTGCCAGGCCCCAGAACATACCTAGCTTGAGCATTTTAAAAAAATGAGTAGTCTCACCTGTGTGATTACTTGTGTTCGATCAGGAAACATTTCACTGATTAGTTAACACATTATGTCTAGAGAGGCAGACCTACAAAGGAAAAAGAACCTTGAACATGGAGTCAGGAAAGCCCTAGGTTTGAATACCAGTTCTGTTACTTACTCCCTATGTGGCCTTGGAAAAAGTCACTTGGCTCTAGAGTCAGAGGATGAGGGTCCATATCCCACCTCTTGTGCTTACTGCCTCTGTGACCTTCAGTGAATTGCATTATCTCTCTGGGCCTCTGTTTTCTCATCTACAAAATGTGAGGGTTGAAACTGAGAATGCCTGAGGTCTCTTTCAAGATTAAATCTAGGAGCCTGCAAAGGATCCTATAACATCTCTGGGCTGATTCCCTTACTTATAAAATGAAGAGACTAGATAAGAAAATCTCCAAGGTCCTTTCTTGCTCTAAATTATATGAGCTCAAAACATAATGACATAGTGACGACTTGGTCAAGTCACTGCCAACTTCTGGGCCTCAGTTTCCTCATATGTAAACAGTTATTCTCGAAAGTTCCTTCCAGAGCTAAAGTTCTGAGTCTAAGATACCAAGTCTTAGGCACTTTCTTGGTAGGAAGGAGGGATTGGGATGGAAGGCTAGAAGGATGACATATAATTCATCTTCCTTAGTTCTCAATCAACCAGCGCACAAGCATTTATTAAGCACCAGTCATACATGCCAGCTATAGTGTGCTATGGGCTGGGAATACATGTGCAAGCAACGAAGCAATTCCTATTTGCAAGAGCTAACTTTCTAATGAAGAGGGTAACAAACCTATTTTTAAGTATATATAATATAAAGAATATATATAAAGTGAATAAGTAAAAGCTATTAAATGCAAGGCAGATTAAGATGGCAGATATCATTCATAGTTGGGGAGAGAGGAAGAGCTGCATATCAAAGGAAATGTTTGAGCTCAGTCCTGAAAGAAAACAGGGGAAATGACTTGCCCCAATTGGGCTACTCATAGTAAGGTTGGTGATCCTAGGTCCTATAACACTAAATGTAGGGTCTTTCGATTCTATCAGGGATTATATACACACACACACACACACACACACACACACACACACACACACACATAGTACAGTTGAATCAGAAGAGATGATATCTGTAGAAAAATAAAATTAAGAGGTGGGGGAGGAAAATATTGGGAGGAGAAAGGGAGAAATGGAATGGGGCAGACCATCACTCATAAAAGAGATAAGAAAAATCTTTTTCAATGAAACAGAAAAGGGAGGAGATAAGAGGGGAAAAGTGAAGCTTACTCTCTTCACATATGGCTTAAGGAGGGAATAACATGCTCCCTAAATTTGGCATGAAAATCTATCTTAGACTACAGGAAAGTAGGGAAGAAGGGGACAAGTTGGGTGAGGGGGATGATAGAAGGGAGGGCAAATGGGAGAAGGGAGTAACTAGAAGTAAACACTTTTGGGAAGGGACAAGGTCAAATGAGAGAATAGAAAAAAGGGGGGACAGGGTAGGATGGAGGGAAATACAGTCTTACACATGACTATTATGGAAGTCTTTTGCAAAATGACACATATATAGCCTATATTGAATTACTTACCTTCTCAGTGGGAATGTGTAGGGAGGGAGGAAGGGAGAGAAGTTGGAATTCAAAGTATTAGAAACAAATGTTGAGAATTGTTATTGCATATAACTGAGAAATAAGAAATACAGGTAATGAGGTATAGAAATGTATCTTACCCTACAAGAAAAGAGAGAAGATGAGGATAAGGGAAGGGTGGGGTGTGATAGAAGAGAGGGTATATTGAGGGAAAAACTAATCAGAATGAAAGGTGTTATGGGGTGGGGAAGGGGAGAGATGGGGAGGAAAATTGGAACTCAAAATTTTGTGGAAATGAATGTCAAAATCTAAAAATAAATAAATAAAACTATTTTAAAAAAAAAAAGAAACTTCATTGGATCCCAGTTTCCCCTAGAATAGAGCACAAACTCCTCAGTCAAGCATTAAAAGATTTTGTAGTTGACTTTCAGCCTATTCCAAATATTTCAACTTATTCCCTTTCAAACATCCTATTTGCCAGGAAAAATGTCCATTCATTTTTCTTCCTCTCTCTCTCTCTCTCTCTCTCTCCCTCTCTCTCTCTCTCTCCCTCTCTTTCTTTCTCTCTCTCTCTCTCTCACTCTCTCTCTCCCTCTCTCTCTCCCTCTCTTTCTTTCTCTCTCTCCCTCCCTCCCTTCCTCCCTCCCTCTCTCTCTCTCTCTCTCTATCCCCCCTCTCTCTCTCCTCCCCCTCTCTCTTTCTTCCTAATCCAGCATTCTTTCCTTTGCCTGTTTCTCACACTTGAAATCATTCTCTTCTAACCCCAGACTCTCAGAATCTCTAATTTGTTTCAAAGCTCCATGGCATGGTCTGTCCTAATTCAACAAGTTTTCAATGTGCTGTCACTCTTCAAATGATCTTGTATTTACTTGTCTATGTGCTGGTAGTACTCCACCAGTAGAATAGAAACTCCTTGAGATTAAGGTCAGTGCCTGGCACATAGGAGGTATTTAGTAGATATCTGTTAAATTAAATTGAATACATAGATTACTAACTAGAATGCAATAAGACCCACTTAACTAGACTATGTGTGTACACACACACACACACACACACACATATATATATATATATATATATATACACACATATGTAGTCAATTTCATCTCATTTTCTATAGCTCAGAAGGCATTCTGGGATCTTTCGATCCCTCAGGGTCCATAATTAAGAATATCAGTAATTACTCTCCTATAGATACGCAGAAATATTGGTTAATAGAAGAGAAGATCAGGACTGAGACAGGAATTGGACCTGTAGTTTTATTTTCATAGGGAACCTCCACACTTTCTGATGTATGTTTATACTTTCTTTGCAATTTAGAGCACTAGAGAGTTACCTGGAGCACTGAGAGAGTGAGTGACTTGCTCAGAGTGAAACAACCATTGTCCGAGGGGGGATTTGCACTCAGGACTTCTTGACTTCAAAGCCAGTTGATAGAGTGTTCTGGTTAATAGGATGCTGGACAAAAATGAGTCAATAAGCACTTGATAAGCATGAATTCTGTGCCAGACACTGTGCTATGTTTGGATGATACAAAAGCAAAAGATGGTCTTTGTTCTCCTGGAGCTCAAAGTTGGGGAGACAACCTCCAAAGTGCTGTGGATGGACAAGCTATAGGCAGGAGAAATTGGAGATAATCACCAGAGGAGTCGTCATTAGAATCGAGAGACTGAAAAAGGCTTCCGTAGAAGGCTGGGTTTGAGCTGAGAAACCAGGGAAGCCAGAAGGCAGAAGAGGAGCGGGAGCATTTCAGGCAGGGGGGCCAGCCAGGGAAAACGATCAGAGCTGAAAAGTGGAGGGTCTTGCTCCAGGACGTGCAAGGAGGCTGGTGTCACTGAGTCACAGAGTTCACTGGCGGAAGTAAGGGGTAAACAGATTGGAAAGACAGTAGTGAGTCAGGTGGTGAAGGGCTTTGGATGACAAACAGGATTTTCAAAATGTCTATTTAGTCCTGGAGGTTATTAAATGGGGTGGGGTGATGTAATCAGACCTGTGCTTTAGAAAACTCAGTTTGAGAGTTGAGTTGAGTGGAGGATGGACTGAAGTTTAGAGAGGACACAGTCCCTTCCCTGGGTTGGGGGTGGGGGCTTATAGTCTAGGAGGGAGGTAAAACACAACCTCAGATAACCATAATTCTCAATAATAAAAAAAATAAGTCACAGTGATGGGGGCAAAATATTGTAGTCTTCAGGATGGAAGCAAATTTACCTTGGATTTTGCAGGATAGGAATTTGACAGTGAAAGAGGAGAGAGGACATTCCAAGCCCTGGGAGCTCTGGGAGTGAAGGCACAGAGATAAACATCAGGCGTCTTCAGGGGATGGATTTCTTCATTTTGGGGTGAGCATAGAGGGAAGTCTCTCCATGGTCTAATCCATCATCCAAGCAGCTACCAAAGAGATATTCCTGAAAAAGATGTCTGACTTTGTCCCTCCACTACTCAAGAAGCCTCAGTGACTCCTAGTCACCTCTAGAAGCAAAATAGGACTCCCCTTTTGGGGATTTAAAATGTGTCACAAACTGGCTTATGGTTTACTGCACATTATTGTCATTCACACCCTTGTCATTGCTGCCTCTCTGTCATATTTTTAATGGCTCCAGTATAAAGCATCTTCTGCCTTTAAACAGGTTGTACTCTCTGCCTGAAATGAACTTCCTCCTCCCTTCTCCTTTAGTGGAATCTTGAGCTTTTTTCAAGGTTTAGCTTAAGTTCTGTTTCCTAAATGAGGCCAATGATAGTCCTTTCAGTTTCCAGTGCCCTCCTCTCCCCACTCCTTCAATTACTTCTTATCTTTAGACATAGGTGTTACAGTTGGTTTCTCCCAATAGAATGTAAGCCCCCTGAGGACAAGGATTTTGTCATTTTTTTGTCTTTGTACCCCCCAGGGACAAGTACAGGTGCTCAATAAATATTTATTGAATGAATAGCTGGAAAGACAACATGGTCCCAGATGGCAGAGGTCTTTATCTTGTGAGGGAAATTAAGGGGATTCATATTTCAGGTAGCCTCAGTGGTGTCTTGAGTCTATGGTTCTATAAATTCCCTTCACTAGCAAAGATTTTTGGAGATGATGAGGAAAATCTTGCTGAACCTTCAACTTGTCCAAAAGTGAATTGGGCAAAGGTCGAGAATACTGAGTTCTCCCTCACTAAAGGTCACCTAAATGCTAGGTGACCATTTGTTGGAGAGAAGATTCTTATTTAAGAATGGGTTGGACTAAATGGTTTCTCAAGCTCCTCTCAAGTCTGACATTCTGTGACATGACACTCCTCCCCCCAACAAAAGTATACTTACCTCATCACTGTTGAGGAAGGTAGTTGATTGCTGGAGAGGACTTAGTGTTATTAGTTTATCATAGTGAAAATTAGGCATAGTGAGACAGAACTAGGTGCATGTGTTACCTTGTTTAGCGTGCTAACAATCTCCTTAGGAGGCTCTGCCAGTGTTGGGACTGCAGAACACAAATAAGGGAGACATCGTTTTCACCTGCAGCTCTGCCTGAGTACCGAAGGGAGCCAGCTAATGGGGAGAAGTCTAGGGTAGTGTTCCTCAAACATTTTGGTCTCATGGCTCCTTTACACTATTAAAAATTATTAAGAACCCCAAATAACTTTTGTTTATGTGGGTTATATTGATATTTACCATATTAAAATTAAAACTAATTGTTAAAATATCCATTTTAACACAATGATTGTAGATGAATATAGCACATTTTAACGAAAATAATGTTTTCCAAAACAACGAAAAGATTTTAGTTAGAAGAGTGGCATTGTTTTACCTTTTTTGTTTTGCAGATCTCTTTAATGTCTGACTTAATAGAAGACAGCTGGATTCTCATATCTGCTTCTGCATTCAATCTGTTGCAATCTGTTGTTTTGGTTGAAGGATAGTTTTAAAAATCTAGCCTCACACAGATATGTAGCTGGAAAAGGAAAGAGTATTTTAGTAGACAAATAGCATTATTATGAAAATAATTTTTGTCTTCAGGATCCCTTAAAAGGGTCTCAGGGCCCCTTAGGGGTCCTTGGGCAACATTTTGAGAACTACTGCTCTGGTGTATTTATATTAAATTAGCCTATAGTGAATGGAGTGAGCATACATGGAGAAGCAGTAAAGTAAATACAAGGAAAAGACCAACTGAGGGTGAGAAGAATGTCCATGTTGTTTGCCAAAAAGACTATTTTATGGAGCTCATATTGGTCTGATCAGCCACAGTCGTACACATTGAAACTTCACTTTAGTTAGAGACAGAAATGATATTATCCAATCTACAGATGAAGTGGTGGAGGGTCAGAGAAAGGAAATTACTTGCTCATAGTCATATACTTGTTAGAGCAGATTTTTTAAAGTCTTGTCATTAGAGAATAGTTAATAGTCAGGTTTATTGTTTTAGCGAAGCCTTCTGGAGAGTCAAATGCTCAGTCTAAAGGAACCCAACCTCTACTGGTAGGGATTTCAAGGTTCCTTGGTAAAGATTATGGGGGCATATTTTGGGGCAGTCCACCCACAATTCCCATTACTGTGTGAATGTTCTGGGCCAATCCTGCCCTTGCAAATGTTGACTGAACACTCTTTGAGGCAAATCATTCTTCAAAAACCTAACGTTCCTATGATACACATGCTCTCGTATGAGCCTCATAATACCCCTGTGAATTAAGTACGAAAGTCATCATTATTTCCAATACTTTTGGAGGGATGATCTGTACCTGTGCCTAAAACTTCCAGTGTGGAAATTCCCTTCATTAAAGCACACCAATGACTTACTTGTAATTTTGCAAGATAGAATCCTGAAGCTAGAGCTAGAAAGGACCTTCAGGAGGCATGCACTCCAATCCTCACATTTTTGCAAATGAGGAAACAGCACAAAGAGGCTGAGGGACTTTTTCCATGTGGAAGTATCCTATACCAGTGCTGGTATCAGCCTCTACATGCTTCTAATGCTATGTGATTTTCATCCATGTTTTCCAATCAATTCTCCATGGAGGATCTGCCCAATGTGCTGAAGTTCTTGTCTGATATTTTAAAATGTTCTGTGGATTCCAGTGCTGCAATTTGACTGTCCATCTGTTATCCTTTGCTTTTTAAAATTAAAAAAAATCTCTTTAGTTTCCAAATAATATGAACATTTTCACATACAAGGTAGAGTAGAAAAAAAGGATTGCACATGAAATAGCAAATCTCTCTTAAATACAGTTTTTTTCCTTTTAAGTATATAATAACTGCAACATGTAACTTTAAAGCCATCCCACTTAACTGTGTTTCCTTCTGGCTTTGCTTCTGTTGTCTTTTAAGCAGTTAAAAAAATTTAATATGATGATCTACTTCCATTCCATTCCATTCCATCTCCTTCCTTCCTTCCTTCCTTCTTTCCTTCCTTTTTTCTTTCTTTCTTCGTCAATTTTGCAGGACCCCCTTTTTCTTCCATGTAGCCACAATTTTTTTTTTACAAAAAGAAAAACAAAACCCTGGAAACAAATATTCCTAGTCACTGTCCATGTCTAAAACCATATGCCTTCTTCCGCACCTTAAGTCGATCATCACTGTTAGGAAGTTTCATCATTAGTCTTCTTGGAGAGTGATTGGTAATTGTATTCATTGATCAGAAGTTTTGTCTTCTAAGGTTATTTTTCTTTACAATGCTATTTATTGTCTAAATTCTTATCTTGATTCTCCTGCCTTCACTTTACTTCAGTTCATAAATGGTTTTCCAGGTTTTTTTCTGAAAGAATCCCCTTGGCCACGGGTGGGGAACCTGTGGCTTTGAGGCCACATGTGGCCCTATGGTTCCTCAAGCATGGCCCTATCACTGGATTCAATCCAAAGGTCATGCTCAAGGATCTACATGGCCACATGTGGTCTCGATGCCACAGGTTCTCCAACCCTGTCCTTGGCTGTTCCTTATGGCACAATAATATTCCATTACATTAATATAGTATGACTTGTTCTGCCATTTTCCATTTGATGGGCACTCCCTCAATTTCTAGGGGTTTTTTGCTACTACAAAAAATAGATGCTAAAATAGTTTTATACTATGGGTCCTTTTCCTCCTTTGAATTCTTTAGAGATATAGGTCTAGTAGTAGTATCTTTGGGTCAAAGGTTATGCATAATTTGGGGATCTTTTGGGTATAGGGGCAGATTGCTTTCCAGAACAGTATCCTTCATTCTTGATCCATGCCTGGCCCACCTCTTTGATTCTTTCTAATTCTCCATCATCACATATGCTCTGTATATTCTAAGTGGTATGAGCAGTCCACTGAGTTCATGCATAGGGATAAAATACATTCATTGTTCACTTGACTTTTCCCATTCGAAGTAATCTTACTTATTTGACCTTTGGGCAGAATGTCCTCCATGGTAATGGCAACATGTTCATTGAGTTTTTCAATACTTCCAGTGGCTCCGTGCTCTTGTTGATTCAGATGCTCCCACCACTAATGCATATCCATGCCCCAATGTACCCTGTGCAATTCTTGTCCATATCCTCCCATGAATTCACCACCAGGGGAGGGGATCCATCAATGTGCTACTGGTCTGCCTCACTTTCTCCTAAGATCCTGAATGTATCCATTGAATCATTGGATGTCTACCTGACATCCTTTGCTCACACCACATAACCAACCCATCTTTTCATCCCAACATGAATTTATCTCATGACCCCCTTTATTCCTTTTCTACTTTGAAGTTCCTCATTGGTTTTCCATTGTAGCCTGCTCACCCCCACCGAACACTGCTTCCTTGTCCTCTAGTTGGTATTCATCTGCAGTTCTTTGGAAAACATTGTCTCCATATCTCCAAGCTATACAATATTTGATGAACCCTCTTGTTTTATATCTTGGCAGATCTCAATGATAATAACAAAGTATTTTTCATGCATTGTCTCATTTTATCTTCACCCCAACCCTGGGAGGTTGGTGTAGTTATAATTTCCATTTAATTGATGATAGAAATGAAGCTTGGTAGAGTAGTCGAGTCAAGCAGTCTTGGGGACTTGTTAAACAGTTTTCACTGAGGAAGAAGCTGTAGTGGGATTTCAAAAAATACTAATATATGCATGGGATTAATGCTGCATTTTGATCTGCTGTCTCATACTGTTTAGAAATATGGAAGCAACAGCAATAATCCCCTCATTAACACAACCATTAAGTGCCATGTTGTAATGAATACTGGGCCTGCCTTGGAGCCAGGAAGACATGGATACAAGTCTTACTTCCAGTCTATACTGGCTTTCTGACCCTAGACAAATCCGCAACCCCCCAGTTATCTAAGCAATCCTCTAATATGCAAGTTGTTTAAAATAAAAAAGATGACAACCTGCATTGGAGGAGAGAGTTTCCTCACTGGGGAGTTCCCTCACTGGTCCAAGCTTTACCTTATCTTTACATGCAATATAACACGTTGCCCTGGAAACCAGGAGCATATCCAAAAATAGATGAGTCAGTCACAGATCTCAAGGATCTGCTGATAAGACTATGGAGAGATAAGAAATGTACACAAATGAAGAGAATGAAATTAATGCATCAGAGGAATTCAGTGATTCTACTGAGAGGAAAAATTATATAGTCAGTCAGTCAATACACATTTAATAGGGGCCTGTTATGTGCCCAGAACTGTGCTAAGAGCTGAAGATACAAAGAGGCAAAAGACAGTCTTTGTTTTCAAGGAGTTCATAGTCTAATAGAGAAGCAACACATAAATAAGTATATACAGACAAGCTATGTAGAGGGGAAAATGGGAAATAATCAAAAGAGAAAAGGCACTAGAATTAAGAGGGAGTGGGAAAGGCTTTATGTCAAAGATGGAAATTTAGCTAAGACTTGTAGGAAGCCATGAGATGAGGAGGGAGAGTCATCTAGGCATGGGGGACAGTCAGATAAAATGGTCAGAGCTAGGAGATGGAACGTCTGGTTCAAGGAACAGAAAGAAGATTGGTGTCACTGGATCCCAGAATATATGAGGGAAGGGTAATGAAAAATATAAGAAGATTGGAAAATGGAGGGCTTAAAGATTATAAAGGGCTTTGAATGCTGGAGGGTTTTGTATTTGTATTTGTAGGGGTGATAGGGAGCCATTGGGGTTTATTGAATAGGAGAGTGACATGGTCAGATTCATATTTTAGGAAGATCACTTTGATGGTAGAATGGATGATGGAGATGGATTGGAATGGGGAGAGCCTTGTGGAAGGGAGACCAATCGGTGTGCTTGACATGAAACCAGAAAGAGCTTGGTTCAAATCCCAACTGACACAATTACTGTGTGAGCTCAGGAAAGTCCCTTAACCTCTCAACTTCAATTTCTTTATCCGTAAAATGGAGATGTTAATATTTTAGTACTGTGAGGTTGAAATGAGATAATATATGTTGAAGGTCTTGTAAGCCTTAAAGTACTATATGAATGTCTCTTGATGACTATTGAGAGAAGGTTGAAGGTAAAGAATCTCTTCTGGCTTTGAGGCCAAGGAGGCATGGGAGGATTGGGGACAAAGGGTGGTCAAAGGGTTATGTATAGGGACAGGCAGGCTGGTCCTGAAAGCAGTTGAGAACACTAAATTCTGCCTCCCAGTTAGGGCCATAAGAAGAGTTCTAAGGGATGGATCATCTAATCCTATCCTTTGTTTTACAGATCAGAAAACTGGGCCCAACAGAGGAAGTGACTTATCTAAGGTCACAAGGAGAGGAAGGAGGAGAATGGCTGTGGACATCCAGCTCCTTTAATAGTTTTCACACCCTATTGCCTTCTCAAAAGGCTATATAGGACCTCTTAAAGCCAGTTTTCTCATCTGTAAAATAGTCATGAGGATAACACCTGTAGGTCCAACCTACCACCATGATTGTGAAGCTTGAATGAGTTAATGTATATAAATGAGAGTGTCATAGTATCATTTAGAGGGACTTTAGGGACCATGAAGTCCAATGCTCCTGTTTGTGAATGGGGAAAATGAGGCAAAGAGAACTCAACTCGTAAACGTCTGAGAAGAGATTTGAACCAGGTCGTGACTTCCCTTTCCCCCAGTCCTCTCTAGCACTACACAAATTTGGTGATGATGATGTGACCCCGCCTGAAGCACTTCTCTGGGTCTCAGTTTCTCCATCTGTAAACTAGGCCAGTCCCCACTTTCCATTTCTTCGCGCAGTGGCCAAAGGGCCCCCTCTTGGCCCGGGGCTTCCTTCCCACCCCCTTGCCGATCCGTCCTGGTTTCCGCTTGCGGAGGGGGCTGCCGAGGCGGGCTCCGAGGCTGGCTCCTCGCCCGGCGCGCTCTGTTTGCTGCCACTCGCGCTCCCTGTCCCGTGGGGAGGCACCGTGACGCTGGAGCTGGCCAGGCTGCCGCGCCTCGCGGAGCTCGGGGGAGAGAGTGCAGGCAGCGCGCAGCCCCCACGGCCCCGGACCGGCGCGAGGATGCTCCGTTAACCTCCTGGATTGTTCTGATAATGAGACTGCATAAAGGGAAGGCTTCCATGCAAATGAGGACCAATGTAGCGGAAGGCTAAATACTTTTAATTAAAAGAAGACACCTGGAGGCCCAGGCAGCAGGAGGGGGGAACTGGAGCAAGGCAGCCGCAGTTCCTGGGAGGAGGATGGGGAGGAGGATGGAGAGGAGGGGGGACGAGGAAGGCTCTCTACATACCCCGCTCCCCATCTTTGCCTTGGAAAGTAGAGAAATAGAAGCCCTTCCTCCTTGTAGCGGGCTCGCAGAGGTCATCTACGTCCGGTAGAGGTTCTTAAACTTTTTTGGTCTCATCGACCCCTTTGACAGCCAGTACAGTGAAGCCTATAGGCTCTTCCCCAGAATTTTGTTTTTAATTCTAATGGAAGGAAATGCTAAATTTCGGGTAGGAGTTAGGGAAGACAAAAATATCATTTTTTTTCATCCTCCAAATTCATGAAATGTGTTGCTGGTCCCCAGGTAAACCCTTGAGCTATAGCATCACAGATCCAGGGCACTAAGGGACATTAGAAACCACCTAGGCCAATGCTGTCATTTGACAGGTGAAGAAACTGAGGCCAGAGAGGGCAGAAATTTGACCAAAGTCTTCTAGAGTAGAAGAAATGAAATTGAAAAAAAACAGGCCCTCCGCCTTTTTTTTTGATGAACTGCAAGGCCAGTTCATTTTACAGATGAGAGACCTGAGACTTATGGAGGGTAAATCACTTGTTCAAGGTCACAAGCTTGTCCTCCAGTATCTGCTTCCTGTACTAAAAACATCTGGGATTGGCACCGCTAGTAAATAGTACAGCTGAGACTTGTCATTGTTGCTGAATGGTTTAAGTTGTACCCTTCATGACCCCATTTGGGGTTTTTTGGCAAAGAAGATGGTGTGGCTCACCATTTCCTTCTCCAGCTCATTTTACAGATGAGGAAACTGAGGCAAACATGGTTAAGTGACTTGACCAGGATCACACGGCTACTAAGTGTCTGAGGTCAGATTTGAACTCAGGAAGATGAGTCTTCCAGATGGCAGACCTGGCACTTTGCCCACTGTGCCACTTAATTGCCCACAGCTGAGACCAATCTTTAGGTTTTCAGATTCAAAGTCCAGGGCTCTCCATGCAGAGGAGATGCTCTGGAGGAAGGAATAACAGGATTATGGGAGACAGAGCAGACAATGGTAGGTAGGTTGATGTGAGTGTGAGTAGTGTGCCATGTCAGTCAACTAGCATTTATTAAGTATCTACTATGTTCTGGGCACTGGGGTGCTGGAATAGATACCAAACTTTAGTTTCACTAGTATAGTGAATTTCCTGGTGATGAAAACTCCTTCTGCAACTCAACCCCTAGGGGGTTCATTTTTACCTACTTGATTGTCCCAACACTATAGCATTTCACAATGAAGTAAGAGGGAAGAAACAGTATAATGAATGAGTTATATAACTGCTCTCTGCCTCTTTCTGCATCTGTCAAATGAGCAGAATTATTTGTTGAACAGTTTCCATGGAAATATCTTATAAAGTACTATAGAAAATGGTAGTTGACAGATAAGTAGACTGAGCCCTTAAGGTTGCATGATTGTTCATCCATTTTCAAAAAGGACCAAGGATCACAGGTGATGTCTTGATGAGCATGAATTGGATTTAAGTGAGTTGCACAAAGTCATCAGCCTTGCTCTCTCTTCTAGAGTCGTCAGAGTCCAATGGTAAGACAACAGTCTAGATGGCTGGCCATGGCCTGAGGTACAGTGATGACCTTGGTGTCTTAGATGTCTGACCAAACTCTAAGTACTCCACAGTGACTGCTTCAGTTGCCTTTGTGGCTTTTGGACCTAATTGTTCTCATCTACCCCTTCTGCTAGGGGAATGGTTAGGGTGAACATCCCCCACTAACTCCCTGATGAGTGTGAGACCTGTCAGTTATCCTCAACTCATCTGCTGATAAATTTATCAGTATATGATCATTGCACATGCTACAGCTTCTTGGAGCCAGTTGTATGCTATGTAGATACAAAAAGTGAAGGTGAAGCCCTGAAAAGGACTGGGCAAGCCTTCATACTAGAGGTGCTAGTCCTTCTGAGCACACCATATGCCCCTGAGGTCACATAGGCAGTCTTGTCAAGTTTCCACACTTTCTCTCCTTCCTTCTTTCCTCTTTTCTTTCCTTCCTCTCTCCCTCTTTAACTCTTCTACACACTTACACAATGTTTTAAGATTTTACAAATCACTTTACATATGTTGTTTCATTTAATCCTCGTAACAGTCCTGGGGAGGAGTAGGTGTTATTAAAATCCTTATTTTACTAAGACTGAGAGAGTTTGAGTGGCTTGCCAGGGTCATGTCTAGTAAATGTCTGAGGAGGTGAGATTTGATCTCAGGTAGGTCTTCCTCACTTCAAGTCCAGTGGAAGAAAAGAAAAAAGGAAGGAAGGAAGGAAGGAAGGAAGGAAGAACACTTCAATATCTTCCCAAGGTATAAGCTGGACCTACCTTCTTCGGAAGGCAACCAGGCATTCACAAAGTGGTGTGTGGATTATGACTCAATCAGCTAGTTAATAAGCATTTAAGTTTCTTTTGAGTGTATAGCTCTGTCTTAGATCTAATGGGATAATGCAAAGAGATTATGATCCCTTCCTTCAAGTAGTTTACCATCTGATCGGAAGGAGAAAGCATCCCAGTAGCCAGCTTCCATGCTTTGACTTAGGCTTGGCATTGTTAGAGGGATGTGGCCTGCCCAGTGGCAAGGAGCCGGCTCAGTGGTGGAACACAGATTAGTGGGAATCCTTGAACTTGAGATGGATCATGAGGAGAACCTTTGTACTTTTGACCAGCTGTTTTTTCCTACATGAGGGGAACGTTGGAGGACAGTGACTGATGGAGAAACGTCACCCAAAGTTAGGGGAATAATATTGCGTCTGTGAAAGTGCTGTGGTACTTGGAGCAGGCTCACTCCTCAGTCCTTTGAAGGGCAGAACCCAGACTCAGGCTAAACTGTAGAGAGAATGTGTCAGGGCAGGGAGCATAGGTAGGAGCTTTAGATGTGATTCATGAGAGACCTCCAGTACACGCCCATCCTCTCCAGGGGCCAGCTCTGGAATTTTGAAGAGTGGGCCCTTTAAAGGGTCTGGCATTACCTGGAATGGGGCGTGGCTTGGCAAGCAACGCCATGTTTAGCACAATGACCTGATTGTGCTGGTTGTTCCACCCCAGTGACTCCAGTGGTCACATGTTCCTTGGAAGAGGTGAGGGGGGAGGTACCATGACCTTTGTCCAGAGACATGGAACCCACAGGGAAAGCTGAGTGGCAAGAGGCTGTTGGTATTTAAGAGTGGAGAGCACCACCAGTCAGGGGCAGAAGTAATTTGGTTTCCTTCCATAGCTCTTTCCATTTACACAGCTCCCCCTCTCTTCTACTGACCAAACCCAGGGCCCAGATGTCAATGAAAGTTACTGACTGGAAAGTCATGTCATACAGAGTTGAGCTCTAGGACTCAGATTTTCCCCAGAAACCATGGAAAATTTGGCCTCCGAAGGCAGCAGAAGAAGGCACCATGGTAGTGTCAGATGATTTGATCATACCCTTGAGCTAAACCTATTTGAATCTTGGTTTCCTCACCTATACATTAAGACAGTCAAGAGAGGGTAGCAAAGCACTGTAGATAAAGTGCTGGTATTTGTCACAGCTGCGAGATCCTGGAGCAAGTCA
>CM053769.1:118913946-119044911 GCA_028658325.1 Potorous gilbertii
GAACTCCCAGTGACTAGTCCACTAGGTTAGAACTGCCTGGTAACTCTGCCACCAGAGCCCATGAGGACCATGCAGCAGTCACAAAAGTGTTCATTGACCATGGATCCTACCTTAACTTAGGCTAAGGAGGTATGGGAAGCATGTTCTGCAGAGGCAGGGATAAAGCCATCAAAATTTTGGAGCTGGATTAGGGAATCAGTAATGTGGTAAATCTATACATTTTACTTTAAAATCTTCTATCAGCTATATTCATTATATAGAATTGAGGACTGAACTTGTGATTGTCTTGGAAGAAAGCTCTACTGATGAGGAACCTGCCTCTCCTAATGCAAGTCAACAGTCTAGCTGCTGGCTCTCTCTGTTACAACATGTACTGCTCATCTCCAAATATAGGATTTTTTTAAAGCACCTAATAGTATACTTGCTATTAGAAATAAGTCAGTTTCAGGTCCAGAAGAGAGCCTTAGAGATTATCATTAAAATAACTAAAATTTGTAATGCACTGTTGTTTTTGAAGTGTTTTCACTTTCAGAATCTCATGAGAGCCTCCAAATGACCCCGAGATGCAAGCAAAGCAGATATTTAACCCTAGTCTTCCCATTTTACAGATTAAGAAGCTGAGGCTCAGGGAGTTGTGGATTTCTCTTGGTTACACAGATGGAAGTAGCAGAGCCCAAAGTAGAATCCAGGCCTCTGGTCTATCAGCCCAGTACCCTTTTCAATCTGCCAATTATAGAGGAATAAACAAAGAATGATGAGATTAACTGATTTGGCAAAGGCTACACAGCTACCTAGTGAACCTTGACATGCTAAATAAATGTGAGTTACTATTATTATGTGTTTTGTTCATGGTAGAACTCTGAGTCTTCTGATTTTCAGTTCAGGTCTCCACCCTTCATATTATGATGCAAGGATCCAACACTTCTACAACCCAAGAGTCAGCTCACACTAAATGGTGCCTAGGAGGAGGTCTCTCTGAGACAGAGTGGATTCCCAGGTAGAGAAGGGGCAAAGAGGAGTTATCTGTGAATTCTCTTGATGGGGCTTTCAAAGGTAGTGAGGTGTCTTCTCTGACAGAAGTGGACCCCACTTAAAGCCTTACTCTGCTCCATACTACTGTGTGCCCTTCAGTCAACTTAGTTTCTCTGGGCCTCAATTTTCCCAACTGTAAAATTAAGAAAACATGATCACCAAGGTCTTTTCTAAGTCTTATGAACCTGGAGTCCAGGACCAGTGACTTCTTCTCTTGCCCTCCTGCCTGGTGTAAATCAATGCAGACACACACTTATCCACCATTCTAGTAGACACTCTAGTAGACTCCTGGCCTCACGCTACGGCAAATGAAACCTTCATTTAGACTGAGGATGGGAAGCTGTTCTTGGTGCCTATAAGGTCTGTAGATCTCACATGGCTGTCACCCCAGTTCAGGCTCTGATCATCCCTCTGGTGGACAACTGCAGTAGCCCAGCCATTGGTCTCCCTGTCAATCCATCTAACACAGTCACCAAAACTATCTTAAAGTACAGGTCACTTCCCTATTCAATAAACTCCGGTGGCCCCCCAATGCCTTTATAATCAAATTTAAACTGTTGTTCACTGAAAGCTTATCACGACTTGATGGTAGAGTTCTTACCTTTTTATCTTTATCATATATTATTCCCTGCCTTGAACTCTACCATACAGTCACACTGGTCTCCTTGTTCTGTGCACATAACTCTTAGCTTCCCATCTCTGCATCTGTGTTCCAAAGAGTTTTTCTTTACTTTTGTCTCTTGGATTCCACAGTTTCAAGACTCCAATCTTTTACAGAAAGTTTTTCCTGCTCCCTCCTACCTCCAGCACCTTCCTTTTCCTCATGGTTACTTTATATCTGCTTCGTGTGTGGTAAAATATATGCCCCTTGAGGCCAGGGATTGCTTCATTTTTGCCTTTATGTTCAATATATTAAGTACTTAATAAATTTTGTTGATTAAATTAACTGACTCACAGGCTTAGAAGCTAAAAAGGCAGAAATTGATGCAGCTATCCAGGGTGATGGGGGGAAAGAGAGGAAAAAGAAAGGGACAACCATCTATATAATGCCTACCATGTGCCAGGCACTGTGTTAAGCACTTTACAAATACAGTCTCATAGAATACCTGGGAGGTAGGTACTATCATGATCCCCATTTAACAGTTGAAAAAACTGAGGTAGGGTTTAAGTAACTCACTTAGGATTACATGGCTAGTAAGCCCCTGAGGCCACATTTGAACTCAGGTCCTTCTGATTTCAGGCCCAAGGACCTAACCACTGTCTGATAGAAGAGTCTTAGACAAATCTTCTACTCTGCCTCTACACCTACACCCATACATACATACAGTAGTAGCCTGTTCTCACCTTGACTCCAAGGAATCCATGGCCAGAGCTGGTAATCGAAAGTTCATTAAAGAAAGGGCCATTTCATCAACAATATGATGTTCTTGTAGAGTCATGGACCAGTATAAACTCAAAAGGATCATTAAGTCTTACCCTCTTCCATGACATATATACATTTTATAGTCAAGGAAACAGAAGCCCAGAAAAATGAAGCAATTAGCAAAGATCGCACAGTTAGCTAGGCAAAGCCAGAGCTAGAATGAGATCTTCTAACTCCTCATTCAGTATACCTTCCACTTTTCCTCCCCAGTCACCCTAGTGAGGGCAACTGAGTCCTGTCAAAGGGAGACACAAGATCCCTGGCCCAGAGGAGACTAACCTATGACCACGTGACAGCATCACTCTCCGACTGTGAAAGTTCAAGAAAAGGACCCTTTTAGCAAAGTCTAAAGAGGTGAAATCAGGGTCTTGAAATAGGGACATTTTTCACTTTAGACACTTGATATGCTGAAATGGAAGCTCCCCAGGGTTGGGAAAGTCCCCCTTCCTACTTATGCCCTCTCCTTTCTCTGTTCTTTCTTCCTCCTCTTTGAACTTTAAATGAGAGTCTCTCCCTGATAGATTACTAGTCAAAGCACATTAACTAGTTTTCAGAAAATGGCAAATGACAAATAATAATATGGAAAAAGTACTCCAAATCACTAAAAATAAGAGGAATGAAAATTAAAACCACCCTAACTTCATTCCCATCAAATGGGCAAAGATGATAAAAAGCTGTTCTGTTAGGGCTGCAGGGGCTGTAGGAAGATAGGCACATGGACACTGTTGGTGTTGACATGAATCGGTTCAGTCCTTCTATATCCAAGACCCAGCTCCCTTCCTCCCCAGGGCTTTTGAACTACCATCTGCAATGGTCTCCATTGCTGTTGTAATCCCATTGCTCCACAGCCCACTGGTGACCTATTCTTGACTCATCCAAAAGATTAGGGAGACTTTGTCCGTCACTGAATGCCTCACTTCCTCCTTGGAGATGGGGGATCAGAGGTACAGGATGACTGGATGTACAATGGTTTAAAGGGACAGACTGTCTGGGGGACTTCAACTACCCCTCTCTCAGTATGACTACCTCAGGATCTCTACCTCAAATGACAGCCTAAGTGGGAATCCATGGTTTTCTGACAGTCCAGGTGAACTCGTCCTTGACTCAATCCTACCCTATTCCCTTGCCTACCAGGGTTCTTTCAATCAACAGCCTCCATGACTACCTAGGACAGTCCTTGCAGATCTGTTTAACCAATCAATCAACAAATATTTATTAAGTACCTACTATGTGATGGCCACTGTGCTAAGCCCTGGAGATATAAAGAAAGCAATTGACAGTCTCTGCTATCAAGTCTAATGGAACTCCTTAGGACAAATAAAAAGAGTTTTGCTTTACAGATAGAATGAGTAGATTCATTTATTACCCATTCATCCTCCTCTTCTATTCAATCAAGAGCTAGCTGAAGCTGAAAAATATAAAGAGCTTAAAAAAAGATTGAGATAACTTTAGGGAAGTCTGGTGCATAATGAGTTATTGAGAAAAATCATGGATGGTTAAGGACATCTCTGACTTGGCAGATTGAAGTCAACAATGGAAAAAGTGACTAGATTTGGTTTCAGGGGATGTAGGTTCCATTCCAACCTCAGAGACTGACTAGTTGCATGACTCTGGGAAAGTCACTCAACCTCCCTCTGCTCCATTTCCTCAACTGTGAAATGGGGTTTTTGATAGCACCCATCTGCCAAGGTTTTGGTGAGAATTAAAGGAGATCTTTTTAAAGCATTTAGCATTGTGCCTTGTACATAGTAGGTACTCAATACACCCTTCCTTCTTCCAACAGGTCATCATGCCACTTCTGGGCCATCTCCACACCACACAGTTGTACTCATATTCCCCCCAGATCTAATTTCCCTTCAAGTGTTGATTTATCTTATTAGAATGAAAGGGAAGGGACTCTCTTGCTTGCTTGTATCTGTATCATCAGCACCTAGCCTGGAATCTGGCATGGAGTAATTAATCGTATTATCTCCTCTTTGGATGGGGAAAAAATAGACATTTTTATTTTTGCTAACCTCTAATTGAAATTTAACATTTCCTTTAACCATTTCAAAACGTTATTCTGAGAAGGGGCCCATAGATTTTGCCTCTCTTCCCCAGGAGAATGCACCCTCCCTCGGAGCAGAGGCTGAGTTGGGTTTTGGTTTTATTTTGGTCTGTATCCTCTCTCCAATGTCTAGCACAGTGTTTGGCACAATAGTAGGGACCTGATAGATGCTTGTGAAATTCAGTTGAGGATTTCATGCCTCTAAGCGTAATCTGCCTAGCATTTCTGGTTCCTACCCCTATATTGAAAGCCCAAGCAAGCTGCTCTTTCCTGCAAGGTAAAAGGTTGAGTTTCATTTCCTAGCCGCAGAAGACTTAGTAGCTCACTGATTTATACCCACCCAGTACAAGGCCTGTAGTCCTTTCCTAAGGAGTCTAGGGGAGGAAAGGGGTTGCACCCAGCTGTTCTGTAAAGCACAGAACAGCAGGAACATCTGGAACTTGGAGGCCACAAAGGACAAAATGAATCTTGCCTCTGATAAAGGCTCCAAGCTTGGGTTTTTTCCTTTGGCTCCTACCCAAGAGTGGCTGTCTGTCAGGAGTGTTAGCACACTCCAGTGCCCTTGGTGTAGGCTAGAGAGGGAGGATTCCTGGGTTCTGAGTCCTATTATTCTGGGGTTGGACCAGCAGGTGTTCTGTCAAGGGGGGAGGGAGAGGGAGTCAGTAGAACATTCTTGGGGGGGCAGCTGTTCTTTCTTGGCATTGGAATAAAGTTTTCCAGGTGCTCGAGAGTGACATCTCCCTGGATACTCCCTGTGTCCCGATGGTTCTACTCATGATGGGAGAAAGATGGGATATGGAAAATAATAGGGAAGACAAGAGACAGAAGCAACCTTCAGGGATCTAGTATGAACCCAAACATTTAACAGATATGCAAACAAAGGATCAGAGATGTCAAGTGACCTGCCCAAATCCAGGCAGGTAGGAGAGCACATAGTGCAGTGGTGCTTCAAGCTGAGGGTCCTCAGACCAAAGTCCCAGTGCATTTCTCACCGCACTACACTGTCTTTCAAATCTATGTTCTAATATTTCACTTGCTTTTTAAAAAGGCTTTTGCTATCCCCTCTATAAAATGTTGCTTTCTTTTCCCTTTTCCTCTTTTTGTCCCTTCCCTCTCCCTTTGTTCATTGCTGCCTCCACTTTATTCACCTCCTGCTCTCTACCCACCCCACCCCACCCCTTTCCTTTCTACTTCAGTATCTACTTCCTATTTAGGATGCCTCTCCATTACTTTGAACTGCTTTGGATTAAACAGGATCTCAAAAGTGTCCAAAATCCCTCTCTGCTTGTGTGTCAGGTAGGGAGAGAAGGGAAGAAGAGGAAAGGAAAGGAAAGGAAAGGTTTAGTTACAAAGTCTGAGCTAGAGATTGCTCTCACATCAACCACGAGCTGAAAAATATGCCCACGGATGGCATTTTCCAATGGGCTCCCTGGGGAGCAGTGCACCTTTCCTCTCACCTGCCAGGACCTGCCTCTCTCTTTCTGCCAGCTGTAACCCTAGGGGAGAAATTAATGATTGATCCCCACTGCCCTGGCAGCCTGGAGGCTCTGGGGAGGGCTGGAAGACATTGCCTAGGCTTTGGGCACACTACAGGAATCCAGGGCATCCCTGCTGTGATGGTGAAAATCTGTCAAAAAAGACCCCAGTGGGAAATACTGCTGGGGTCTGAGTGTGCATGTGTGTGTGTGTGTGTGTGTGTGTGTGTGTGTGTGTGTGTGTGTACTTATGCATGCATGTGCAGTCCCTGGGTAAAATGAGGAAAGTATTATTTGTTCCCCATTCCCTTTGGGCACTGAGCCTCGGTTCCTGATTGTCTGGGATCAGCTCTTTCTGCAGAAGCCCAAAAGGTTGTCGAATTCTGTCTAGGTTTAGAACTCAAAGGGATTCTAGATATCATTAAGTCCAACCCTCTCATTTTACAGATAATGAAACTGAGGTCCAGACAGGTGATATGACTCGCTTCTCACACCTGTAAAAGCCATGACCAGGAACCCAAACAAGTCCTTTGACCCAAATTCAGAGATTTTTCTATTTCACAACACCAAGGATTCTCAACCTGGGCTCCTTTTAGCCTTTCCAGAGATGGATTTCAAGGAATCTATAATCTGGAATGGGGAAAAAAAATACATCTTTATTTTTACTAAGCTCTCATTGAAATTTAGCATCTCCTCTAATTATTTAAAAATACTATTCTGAGAAGGGGCTCACCAATTTCTTCAGAATGATAAAGGGATCCAAGACACAAAAAAAGGTTAGACACATAGATGCAAAGCTTCATATTTGTTCCATATCTCATTCCCTTAGATTATATTGGGTTTTCTTAATCTACAAGAGAATAACTACTTTCCCTGATAAACTAATCCCTGCTAATTAACTGCTAAGAAAGGACTAGAATTGGGATTCTTCTCACTCCCCCCTCCCTCCCTCATATTCATTTCAATGGAAACACAGACCATTGGAGCAGAAAGCTGGAAGGGAGGGAAAGCATCTATTAAGTGCCTACTATGTGCAAGGTATGGCTTTACGAATATTATCTGATCCTCACAACAACCCTGCAGGGTAGATGCTGTTATTATTGACATTTTACAAATGAAGAAACTGAGGCAGGCAGAAGTTAAGTGACTTGCCCAGGGTCACATAGCCAGTAAGTGCCTGAGGTTAGATGTGAACTCAGGTGTTCTTGACTCTAGACCCAGTGCTCTATTCTCAGAGTCACCTAGCTGCTTCTTTAAGGAAGAAACTTCAAAGATTATCTGGTTCTAATTTTCCTATTTAGTTTCTTTTTTTTTTTTTATGCTAGACACTGAGACCCAGAGAGTTGAGTGTCTTGCCCATTGTCACAAAGAACCTGAACTAGAACTCGGGTCTCTTGATACACCCCTCCCCAGTACAGTAGTCTTCTGAAGGTCTTGGTCTGCTTTTATCTTACCCAAAGGAGAGAGGCTAATTACAGGAATATATGTAAGATAGGAAGGGGAAGAGACTGTCTGATGAGTCAAAGACAGATTTGTGGTTCAAATTGGGCCCAATAGCACACTTCAGGTCATCACAATAGGCAACAGTGAGGTCTACTGGTCTCGATTTTCTGGAGTCCTGGAAATTGAATTAGGTAAGGGGTGTGAATGATGCTTGAGTCACCAGAGCCTAAGGGCCCCCAAAGGATGTATGCTGGTGGGAAGACAGATTTGGAAGGCAGGGGAAAGCGTCCGAATAACTGAACAACCCTTATGTGAACCTGCATTAAATAAGTTCAGATTCCCCAAGAAACATTTGGAAAAGCACGTCTGTTCTCAAGACTCTTCTTTTGTTCTGAACCCTAGGGAGGTCTCTCCCCTTCTCCTCCCCAATTACTTAGAACCCTAGTGCTAGAGCCCTCAGGTAAGAAAACTGAGGCCCAGAGAAGGGAGGGAACTTGCCCAAGGTTACAAAGCAAGTTAGTGGCAGTCTGACCTCGATTTGAGGTCTTCTGACTCCCTGTTTATGTATTGCAGAGTGGAAGGATTCTTCATTCCTTGAGCAGTCACTGTGCATTGTTGCTGCTTAGCCTTGTGTTTTCACCAGCACAGGGAAACACCCTTTACAGATATAGATCGACAGGTTTTTTTTCCTCTTTCCTCGTAGAGACTTTGCCTAGGGCATTGAGAGGGCACGATGACTTGTCCAGGTTCACACAGCCAGTGAAAGTCAGAGACAGAACTTGAACTCAGGCAAACTTCTAATCACCACGCTGTGGCTGCCTCTCACAGATGTATTAGGGAAGAAGAAACTCTCTAATCTGGAAAACCAGCCAAACTGGTCTTTCTGAGGCTCATATGTAACACTCTATATTCCATCTCCACACTTTTGCACTAGCTTCTCCCCCTGGTATGCACTCCCTCCTTTCAACCACCCCTTGAAATCTCTAGTTTCCTTCAAAACTCAATTAAACACAACCTTCTACATGCAGCTTTTCTGATACCTCCCACCCCCACCCCAGGGGGCTGCCATTCTCCTTCAAGTTATTATATATTTATTTTGTATAAGTATCCATCAGTCAATAAACATTTATTAAGTGTCCACTATATGCCAAGCTAAATACTGGAGATAAAAAAGGGGGAGAGGCAGCCCCTTCCCTCAAGGAGCTCACAATCTAAATATGTACATTTTGCATAAATGTACACATACTGATATATATGCTTTGTGTTGTCACCCCTAACAGAAGGTGAGCTTCTTTAAGACGGTGGAACTAGTATATAGGTAGATGCTTAATAAATGCTTGTTGACTTGACTTGCACTTTTATCCTTGAATCCCCAGCATCTGGTACAAAATAGATGCCTAATAAATATTTCTTAATTGACCAATTGGAATTTTTGTTCACCTAGGACATAACTCCAAATCGAGGTGCCATAAAATGAGTTGTAAAAAGCAATAATGTTAAGGATAAGCATAAAGATAGAGAAAGAGTATTGGTTTTTAGTACCTATGTGACCTTGGCCATTTAATCCTTCTGGCTTCACTTCTCTCATCTGTAAAATAAAGGGGTTGCACTCCATGACCTTTCAGTTTCCATAAAGCTCTAAATATGAGAAACTGATTTCGGGTCAAGAGAGTTGAGTTTGAATCCTGAGTGGACCACTTACCAGTTGGAGGATCATGGGAAAATATTTAACTTTGCCTCTGAACTTCCTTCTACAACAAGGTGGTACAATGTTCAAATCCTACTGCAGGTATTTACTAGCTGTGTGATCATGGTACATCATCTAGCCTGTTTGCTTAAGGATAAAATTTGTTTTTATTTGTTAAGTACCTTGCAAATGATTAGAAATCATATGGAAATGCTAACTATCATTGCTGTTCTCTTTATTTGCAAATTGGACATTGTGACATCTTAAGAAGAAAGCTATTTGTAAACTTTAAGGCCAAAGGAAATGTGAGTTGTCACTGTAAATGTTAACAGACTAAAATTTTGCAGATTGAGAAGTGTCTGAATAACTGTCCTTGCTAGTGGTCCTGATCTGCCTGCCCAAAGAGAGAAAGTGGAGAACTGAGACAAGCAGGACACGTCCCATGAGCTCAAGAATGTCTGTTGAGGCACAAAAAGTCTATGTCTGAATTTTCTCTTGTTGGTTATCGGACTTGGGAATTTTGGAATTTGGGGACTCAGTCAGTCAATTTGTCCAACTTGTACACAAAAAATTTCATCATTGAATATATATGGAATTATAAACTAAAGATGTGAATTTTCTAGAAATATTGAATCTATGGAGAAAACGAAATGGAACTAACACAAAAAAGTACTGAAGTAGGAGCCATAAAGGAAAGAAAATACTTTAAGTGGAAATCTAGAGGAAATAGATACAAATCATTCTCTTTTTTAAAATCTAACATCTCTTTGTTGATTTAGTAATTCAAAATGCCAGCTTATCTTGATCATAAAATTATTGTCACATGTGGTATATTTAGAAAGGTGAGTTAAGGTTCAAGGCAAATGTTTTTGTTTTTTCAGTTTTTAATGATGAACCAAATAAATCCTTTGTGGGGAACCTCTTTTCTTACCAAATTTTTCCAGTTTTTTTCTGAGGTCTTCACTTATTTCCCCACCACTACCACTCTCTTTTTCTCTCTGTCTCTCTCTTCTCTCTTTCTCTCTATCTCTGTCTTCTCTCCTCTCTGCTTCTTTTCTCTCTGTGTCTATCTTTCTGCTCTGTGTTTGTCTCTCTTTCTTTTTCTCTGTCTCTCTCTCCTCTCCAATTTCTTCTCTCCTGCATTGCAGAGAGAGGAACCAGTTGGAGCTAGCTGAGGCAGTCTGGGACCTGCTGTGTCATTCCTGCAGGTCTCTGGGCTCCCAGTGAAGCCTGGTGTTTCCTCTTTTATCAGGTCAGGTAGAGTCTGTGTCCTGTCTGAGCTTTGGGGACACCTCCAGTACAGAGTTTCTGCCACCCTGTTCTTGTTGCAGACAATATATGTGCTAAGACATGAGAGACAACCTTTCTCTTAAGAGATGAATTCCAACTCTCCTTCCATTCCCACTCTGAGGTGTCACTTTCTCATTCTTTCTGGACATGGAACCTTCTTACCACCTACACACACACACACACACACACACACACACACACACACACACATGCACGCACACACACTGACCCCCTCAGCCTCCTACATTACCTCTATGCACAGTGCACATGTAACATAATGTGTCTGGGGAAAAACTGGGGTGGGGTGGGGGAGGTAGCAGAGTTGTAAGCATTCATCACCATTTTGTTCTTTGTCCCTTTCTCTCATTTACATATAGATTTCCAGAATCTCAGGCATGGAAAAGTCCTTGGAAATTATCTAGTTCAAGGGTTCTTAATCTGGGGTACTCTGCTGATTTCAAGGAGTCTGTTAACTTGGATGGGGGAAGTGCATCTTTATTTCACTATAACTGGTTTCCTTTGTAATTTTATGTGTTTTATTTTATGAGATGACTCCACTAGACTGCTAGAGGAGTCCACCACACAGAAAATGTTAAGAACACTTGCTCTAGTCCAATCCTCTTATTTGATAGAGGAGAAAACTGAGACACAGAGAGAAATGACTTCCCTGGTATTTTACAGCTAGTTCAGTTGACCTCAAAAATGCGGACTGGAACCCTGGCTTCTAGTCCAAGTCTCCATTATATTAGGATTTTTCCTCCTAGTGAAAGCCCTTTCTCTTTCCTTGCAATTACCCATTTCTCACCTATCTATCTTATCTTTCCTCCCCACTCAACACATTCCCCTAAGTGGAGCATTTAGTAAGCCAATTCAATTACATTATTTTGAGGACTTTTCCAAATTCTTCCCACTTGAACTTTTGAAGATATTTGAACTACCTGCTTACCCCCTTTACAGACTGCTTCTCCTTCCCCACCTAGTTACTGGGCTAAGCCTAATACTAGGGTTGGGGCCTCACTGGGTTCACAGCTTCTCCTCAAAGAGCAGAAACCAGGGGTAGCGCCAACTGAGAGGCCTAAATAGTTAACACATGGTAGGTAGACTTCATTTATCCAATAGTTTATTACTAGTAAGATTATTAGTATTGTCCTCGTAATTCTTTGTAATGATTGTGTTGCGCTCATGTGTTTTGATAATGAGAGTTTCCGGATTCTGCTCATCTGAGACAGGAGTAGGAAAGGTAGGGGAAGGGGTGGTCGGCATCACCAGCAGGGAGGAGAGTAAGCCTTCTCACCTTCAGTCAGTTCCCTGGATTCATCTCTCTCTTCTTTTTCCCCGCTGAGAAGGCTTCTGACTTAGAAAAACATTAAAAAGAAATTCTCAAAATTAGGATAGAAAAAAAAATAACCTTTACCCAGTGGGCAAAGGCTGGGAGAGAAAGTAGTTAACCCTGGATTGAAGATGAATTTGAGTCCACCAGAGAGACAATTTGCCCCCTTCCTCCCAAAAGGAACTGGCCCTAGGGTGTCCTCCACTCCTAACCTCTGTTCTCCCCCATTCTGCCACTGTAGCCCTCTCCTCTGGGGACCAGTGGCCCGGGACCCAGGCCTGCTGCAGTTGGGGTCTCAGCTGTCTCCTCCCTTCTCAGGCTGTAAACAGAAGCTCCCGCGAATGTCTCTAACTCCTGAGTCCACTCAGCCATGTCCCCCTTGCAAAATCCTCCCCTTCCCCGCGCCCCCCTGCACCCAGCCAGCCAATCCGCGGCCTGCGAGCCTCGCCAGACCCATCTCCCAGGGCCTCGGCGGGATAAAACCGGTTGGTGATGCCGGGTGGATGGGAACAAACTTCCGAACCATTGAAGGTGCAGGGAGCCGGGTGTCCTCCAAAGCGAACCAAAGCAGCCGAGGGCCTGCAGCGGGTCAGGTACGAAGGGGCAGGAAGGGGGGAGAGAGTGAATATAGGGGACAGGGACAGGGACAGGTCCTGGGTATCTTTCCAGCCCCAAGTTAAAGGAGGTGGGAATGGAAGGGAGAGGAGGGAAGGAGAGAAAAGAGAGCCAGGGTTCGAAGGAGCCTTCACCGCACCAAATTCGCAGCTGGTCCGGCTCACCTGGGCTCAGAATCCACCGTGGGCCGCTGGTCTCCGGATTAGTAGGGCCAGAGAGCAGGAGGTCTAGGGGAAGGGGCTGCGGGGCTCATTGCTGGCCAATTGAATTTTTCCAGCAGAGCAGCACGGAGGCCGGTGCTGTCGGGACAAGGCGTCCGGGATCCCCGAACCCTCTGCGTGGACCCTGATCGCTTTCCTCACCATGCCTCACAATTCCATCCGCTCGGGTAAGGTACGCGGCGGGGTCCGAGGCCCTGGGCACCGAGGCCCCGGACACCGAGGCCCCGGGCACCAAGGCCTGGAGCACTCTCGGAGTGTGTGTGCTTGTGCGTCGGTCAGTCAGTACGTCCAGTTGTCGGCCCGTCGGTCCGGGGCTTGCTTTTAGAGCTCGCTTCCTCGCGTGCAGAGTGGGAGAAAGAGAGCTTGGAGGCTCCTGGTGCCCTCTGTCCAGGCGGGGCCCTTGACCTCTCCTCCACCGGCAGGCCCTGTTGCCCCTTGGCCCGGACGGAGCGGACGCGGGCTGACTGAGGGGTGGCCTACAGGGCAGGCCGTGGCTCTTCTTGCCTCGGGTCCATCCTGAGGGCTTCGCCTCTGCTAGACTACTCACCCCGGGGTCAGGCCGGATGGGCTTCTATCGCTCAGGTCCCTTGGCCGGGTCTCAGACTCCTTCCAAGAGGGGTAGCGCGCACGTCTCGAGCCTGACCCAAGGAGGAGACAGCTGCTTCCCCAGGCCAGAGCCAGAGGCTGTCCTTTGGAGGACAGGGAGAAAGAGGATGACGGGACAGTGGTCTAATGCAAACGAAACTTGGGGTCCTTCTCAGGCTCCTTATGCCTTGCCCTAAGTCTGGGAGAGCCAGGTGTGGGGAGCTGGTTGTCCCCTGTAGGGAGACTGAACGGCGTTTTCCAGCCCTCCAGGCCCAGGCTGTCCTTCCCTTCATCCTTCCGAAATTCATCTGGGGTCTCCTTTCTCCTTTCCTGACGCCCTTCGCCCCCGTCCAAGGTTTGGGTCCACCGATGGGAGCCGGCGTAGCGCAGGTGGCAGCGTTGGGGGGAGTCAGTGGCCGCCTCGCCCGGCTTTGCATCCTCAACCGCTCGGGGGGCACGGCGGTGGGGGTGGGGCTCTTCCAGCAGTGGGGAGCTCACGGAAGGCCAGGGCGGTAGGGCCGGAAGCCCGCCCGCAGTGATAGATGGAGCCCACGCCCGCAGCCGCGAGGGCGATTTATGGGGCCAGGGCGCAGGGCTATCGATTTGGACCGGCAAAGTGAGAGAAAATCGATATTTCAGATTAATTCCGGGCGAATATGAAGTCCCGCTCTGTAAACGGAGCATTTGTTATAATAAAGAGGCCGATTGCGGAGGTTGCCTGGCACTAGAGATCTCTATTTATCCCCACCTCCGCCCCAGGCTCCCCTGGGCAGGGAGACTACTGCCTGCCGGCGCTCGCGTCTCCTCTCCCGCACCCCGCGTACTGCGCTCAGGCATCCGGAGTCACGCAGACAGGCACGACACTCTTTCCAGCTCGGACAATCTTGCTTTTTTGGCTCAAGGGTCTGCCCGAGATCTCTCTGGGCAGTATCCCGGACCCAATCTAAACGAAATCTGAATTGACCCTAAGCAAAACGTTGCCCTCCTTCCCACCTAGCGAAGGTCTCCCACTGGCCTAAAAGCGTCCGGGACCGTTGGGCCTTCCCCACTGGGGGCTCAGCAGGGACAAGGGAGCACCCACCCTCCCCAAAGTCCTGACTAGACAGAGGGAGCTTTGGGGAACAGGGTCATTCAGGTGTTTGTGCTCACCGGCATAAGGTTAAGAACTCTTGGAAGAACAGTCTCTTTTATTTCGGCAAATCTTTTATTTTTAAGGTGATCTCAGTCTTATGACAATTAATTCATACCATTTTGGAAACCTCCTTTCTTGGTCTCGTTTTGACTTTTCCAAAACACGGGGTGGGGGAGGAATTTACTGTCACCAGCGCCCAGGGGCAAATAGGACTCTTCCAGGCGCCGTTTCGCCCAAGCTGGGGTGGGTTGATTGAGCCAAATCCTGGGGACAGCCAAGTGATTTAGTGTTGCTGGGTTGGTATCTGCGAATTGGTGACTGGAAACTGGGCATTGCTCTCAGGACTCCGGTGTCCCTTCCCCTGTCTGCTCTTGGCCTTCCCACCTGGACTGTGCTATCCTGAGATGAGAGTAGGGACCTAGTCTGTTCTTTGTGTCTGTCCCCTACGCCGCAGTTCTGGACGCTTTAGGTCGGAAAGCCCCAGGCCCAGGTCGAGGAACTAATCTTGCTCCAAGCTCTAGCTATTTTAATTTTTCTCTATAGTTTCATGTCTACTAAGAGGCACTAATTAGAGCGACTGCAAAACAAATACACACAAGCTGCCCCTTTCACTTTAAAACAACAACAACAACAACAACAAAATTAAATAGCAGGCCTGGACAATAAAATTGCAGTCTTCCTATGGAGGTAGATTTGTATGATGGTGTCTGACTAGGGCGATAGCTCCTCACATACACACACTTCCAACTTTGCCATAAATAGAACATACAGATGTATATTTTATTTCTGCGATATCTATTGTATGTATATGCACACATGTGACAGAAAGAAACAAAAAGTAACAGAAGGAGGGAGAGACAGGCAGACAGAGATAGAGGCAGGCAGGCAGAGATTGAGAGACATGCAAAGACAGAGACACACATACAGATACACAAAGGGACAAATGTTAACAGAAAAGAGGAGAGAAATCGAAACATAGGAAAGAGAGAAGAGAAAGGAAGGAGAGAGGAGAGAGAATTTCCTAAGAATTCTTTCTGAATTTGGTGAAAAGCTTGACAATCTGGACAGAACTGTGTCCAAGCATAGCAATTTAAAATATAATGCGATTTGTGTTAATCGTGCTGGTTTCCCAGCTCTCTAATGGAGTTATTTCTTTTCGACATCCATTCCCCAAACCTACAGCCGAGAGGGTTCCTTCCGTACTGTGTTCAGATTTGTTGGACAGCTTTCACAGTTTTTGGTCGGAGATTAAAACCCATCACTCCCTTTTTGTAGTCACAGATGTTTTTCTGCCTGCAGGATTCTGTGTGTGCGGGAGAAAGTGGGGGGCATGAATGCTCCCTTGACACCGACCCCCAGATGCTTTCATTTCTAAGTATCTCAGATTCTTGGAGGAGAAGTAGAATTTCTTTCACCCGGAGCGGGATAATCGGGCCTTCTCTCCTTAGCCTCTTTTCCAACGAAAGAAGAGAGGGCAGACCTCACACAAGCTCTGGACCCTGCCCTTGGGCCACCTGACAGATCGACAATGCCTGAAATGCAAGTAACTGAAAAAAGTTCTCAACCGTCGTAAGTAGACGGCCTCTGTTCAGTCTGGTCAGATCTTAGGTCAGTCCTTTATATTTTCTTTCAAAAAGCGAGGTTCGTTTTTTGTCACCCGCCAACTCGTTTGCATTCTCTTTCATTTATTCTGGGAGAACAAGCAGCTTCTTTTTTTCGGAGGGGACTCAACAGCTATATAGTTTTTTCTCTGGGATGCCGAACAGTTTTTCGTTGTCTCCAATTTCCAAACACAACGAAACCACCCTCTTCGCCCCAGAGAAAGAACAAAGGAAAACTGACAAGTGTTCCCAGGTACTTGGACAGGCATCCACAGAGGCCCCCATTCCTCACCCAGAAGTCTTCTCGCACCACGGGGCAGAGGCGCAAGTTTTGGGAAGAAAGGGGTCTCGGCAACATAGCGCAAATGATGAGACTTCCATTAAAAGTTTGGTTACGTCCTCAACTTAACCAAATCAATTAAAGTCTTCCGAACACAATTATTTAGGCTCAGAAAAAGGAGAAGAAAAGCCCCAAACTTTTCTAGATCCTTTCTCTTTTGCTGTCCTTAGACAGGGGAAGGAGAGAGAGCTGCTTTGGGGAAGAATTTCCCCCGCCTTCTCCACCCCCCTTGCGGGGCTAGAAATGTAGCCTTGCTCCCCAGGAAGGAGGATGACCTAGCCTCAAGGAGCATAAAGCCGTATTGGAGTTTTTCAATTCATCTTTGTTTTAGGCGCGGACCATCCTCCCACCTTCATCAATGAAAGTTAATTAGGAGATAATTTAGCTACCTTGTGAATTAGTTTGAAGATAAGTATCTTTTGAGGCTTTGTCACTTTAATGGCCCTTCTTGATGGATAAGAAGTCATTATTTCTGAGTGACACTTTTTTTGATGTCTATTGGACCCGTTCGTTGGGGAATTTGTTGGGGGGGGGGAAGGGGAGGGAGATTAATTTATTTTAAGTTACCAGCAGCTACCCAGAAGCCCCATACTTTTGTTGAGCGGCAAAGGAAGTTGGGGGGAGGGAGAGAATTAAATAAAACAAAATAAATCTAAAGGAATTTTGATTAACCAAGAAAGATCTTGAATGAAAAGAACGTCAATTTCTATAATGAAACAGACAGAACGTTATATTGCACCCTCCCCCATCCATTACTTTCTTACAGCAGGTTGCAGGTTTATGAGCTTCTATATATATAGGGACTGTGCATCTAGGTTACACCAATAGACAGACAGTAACTAAAAAATTTTCCGCGGATAAAATATGCAGAGGCCAGTCTCCAAACTAAGGGTTAGGTCGGGGATGAATACATTAGTAGAAGTGTTTCTTTATTTGCAAAAGCAAATTGCAAGACATATTCTCTAGTTACCATCTTGTAATTATTGATGGAGCTGGGTATGAAGGTGAAATTTTCCTTACTGTAACATGTCCCGTCGTGCACCTCGGAGTTTGTGGCTTAATCATTCGCACCCCAGAAAGTTTTGGAGCAGAGGACAGTTCACAGAAAAAAAAAAAGAGAGAAAGAGAAGATAAATAAACTGAGACAACCGTAGAAACAGAGAAGAAACGAGAGAAAGAAAAGGTAGAGATGAGAGAGAAGTTTCATAAGCAAGGGGCATATAGGTGTATGGAGTAAAGGGAAGAGAACTCAGTAGGGTCTAGGGATGACTTTCTGTAGGTCAGAGTAAGAAAATCAGTCATATTTTTGCATAGTCAACCTTGGACGCACCAAATTCCTGTTCACGATTCCCATTTCTTATCCACAAATAAAGGCATATCGGTGAGGAACTGAAAGAGGCAGGATCTCACATGTTTGCGATCCTTCTTGTCGGTAACCCTGGAGAGAGGGAACAGAGCAATGCAGCCCGAGTTTAAGGGGACTGGAGCCAGAACTCCAGTTTTTATTTGTCTTTATCATTAATTAAGCCACGGTCAGGTTTGTATACATGCTTGCTCCTGCTCATTCCAGCGTTTGGTGCTCTGGCCTGGAAACCTTCACCCATTAACCAAAAGGAAAACATCCAGGAATGAGGGGAAAACCACTAGAAAAGATTGTCTTGTTTCAGGTTAAGAGCAGTCAGCCTCTTTTCCAATCATTTATGCACAAAATCTTCTCTGCTTTTAATGAGACTTCTCCTAAATGACACGAAGCTGCAAGAATGAGGAAACATTTTAAGGCGCACAAATGGCAGATAATATCGCATACCAACCGACTATTAATGCAACCGAAAAAATATATAAATAATGTAAAAATTCAGCAAGGGAGAGTTTAGTAATGGAAAATTCCCCTGCAATTAAACCAAACCGTAATTCAATGGAGATACACCCGAATGAATTAGCATTTATTGATTGGTTCTCATAAAACAATTCAAATTTGTCTGGGTTTTTATTTTTTTAAAGTTATTTATTTCAAGATAACAAAGTTCTTTCAATGCTTATTTCAAAATAAGCTGTGATATCACTATTTTTTGATGGAAATTTTTTTTTTATTTGCCTATTGGTGCATTTTTCCTGTTAAAGGAGGCCTTGGGAATGAGACCATCCCTTTGCACAGCTTTGCCTCTTTTGCTGGTGAAAATGAAGCCTTGAATGCCTTTGTTTCAGGGTATTTTCAGATCTGCATGGGTGACTCAGCTGTCCCCATTGCAAGGTGGTGGTGATGGTGGTGATGGTGGTGTTGAGCCTCTGAACAAAGACAAAATCACAGGCTACAGGTCTCCTTTATTTGTGGAGGGAAATGAATTGAGAGACAATTGAAAAGAGAGTTGAACATTTGAGTTTTCCACTAGGCTATCCTATTCTCTCCCCTGATCAGCTAAGGAATGAAATTCATACTCATTTTAGAATGGCTGGAGGCCTTACAGAGGATGTGTCTGGGAATGTGTGGCCACAAGAAAACTGGGTTCTGACATGATTGGATTTCTATTTTCCCAGCTGGTTCAACTTGGGCACCTTGTCTTTTAAGGGAATTCTCTTTATCAACTAAGTGATGTCCTGGGCTTTGAGTTGGACTGAGTAAGTTTCCCTCTAGGGCTCCTGAGCAAAAAAGATAAAAGGAACAGTGTGGCTAAAAACAAAATCCAAAACCAATTTTGACTCAATTTCCCACCCAAGACCTGGGGTTATTCATGCATTTGCTTAAGTTCAGACATTAGGGGAAGATTAAAAAAATCACTCCCCAAAGTCTGCTCTCCAGCCCAAGAACTGTCTCTGAGACTGTTCTTGTGTGGGACAAATCAAGGAGGACCAGAAGGGGAACCCCAGATGGAGATTTCAGTGGGACAAAAGGATATGTCTCCCACTAGGGATGCAGGGAGTGTCTGTTCAGGGAAGAAAGCAGCTTGGAATTCATCTGTTCATTTGACAAGCACCTACTATGTGCCAGACCCTGGTTTATGACAAGTATGCTGGGAGATATAGTACTAAAAGCTTTCTTTTAGAGAATGATTGAATGTTTAGAAAACATTTTACACACATTATCTCAGTAGAATCACATAACAGCCCTTTGGCAAGTACTGCAAGGTACAGTGGAATTAGAGGATCTGGGTTCAAATCCGGATTTTAATACTCATTCCCTGAAATGCCCTTGGGTATGTGGTTTATTGTCCCTGGTCTTCAGTTTCTTCATCTTTAAAACAAGGGGATTAGACTAGATGGCTTCTAACATTCCTTCTAGACCTATTGTGCCACCTGACAAGTGAAGAATTCAAGGCTCAGAGAAGTCATCGGACTTGCCTAGAGAAGCAGGTAAGGAGTCTCTAGGTGGGATTTCCATCCAGGTCTTTCAAACTCCAAACTATTCACTGGTCACTAGGTCATGGTGCCTCCCAAATCCTTCCTTACAGTAGCCAATAGATTTTTAGACTGTCAGAGCTGATCATCCAGTCCTTTTACAGATGCACAAACAGAATACCAGAGAGGTCACACTCCACCAAGGTCACATAGCAGTAAGTCATAGAACCAGGTCTCAAACCCAGGCCATCTGATATCAGACCAGCGATTCTTTCCAACGTGCCACACAAATTTTGCAGCTTGCTGTTTCAATAGAAAGATAGCCCAACCCTTTTCCAAGGAAAAGTGTTATATTTTTTTCTCTTTAAAATTCCCTGACCCTGGGGCTTCTGATTCTTTAGGATCCTTTATTTATCTTGGTTTACCAGATAATTAGTATATAATAAATACATTTTAGGTAATCCCACAGGGCTTAGGGTAGGGGAATAGATTTCCTTTGACTTTTAAACAACTTACCAAATACCCACTCTTGGTCTGGGGTAGAGGGAGCAATTGCCTTGGCTTGGGTGAGGCCATGCAAAGCACATTCTTGTGGATCCATTGCTACTCCAAACTTTGAGTATTGGAAAAGATCTCTGTTAGGAAGTGTTACTTAAACTAAGCCTTGAAGGAGCTGTAGTTAGGTTCTAAGATGCGGGAACTGAGGAGGAAGAGAAGGGAGAGCATTCCAACCTATAGGCACAAAGGTGGCAGATGGAATGACCTATGGTGGAAATAGGAAATATTGCAAAGTGACTCCAATTAACTAGGTTATTTTCTTCATTAGTGTTCCTAACATACCATGTCCACTTAGAACAACTCCTGTTGTTTTCTTTAAGCTATAGAGTTTTTACATCATCATCTCTCCCTATTTCTCTCTCTTCTCTCCTCCATCCCCTGTCCTCCATCCCAGTTCTGACATGAATTTGTGATCCTCGGTGAACACTGAGAGTCATTTTCAAAGATTCACAAGTCAAACATGACATCAGGACTCTCAAAAAGCAGCCAGATGTGGCCACTGCTGGGCTGAGATCAGTGGGGGAGCCTCCGCTTCAGTGGCCTTTGGTGGCATCATCAATGCCTTCCTCACTAATGGGACTCAGGCATGGTGTGTGTCTCTGTACTGCACCTCCACCTCTCTGAACTGCTTCCTTTCCCCTTCTCCCCAACCCCACCCCCCATAGAATTTTAAAACCAGTTTGGCATGTTTTGTTCTTGTTTTCTCCCTAGGCAGTTGCTGCCTAGTTTTATAGATCTGGATGTATGTCATACGTGTCATACTCATCTCTACACATGTCATACATGTCATACCCATCTCTATGCATGTCATATTGCCATATCCATCTTTACACACATCATATGTGTCATCAATCTCTAGATATGCCATACATATCATCTCCATCTCTACACATGTCAGATATGTCATATCTATCTCTATACATGTCATATGCCCCCAGGAGAATGTAAATGTCCTTGATGGTAGAAATTTCTTCATTATGTCCCTAAGTCTCCAATGCTTAACATAGTGCCTGGCACATAGTAGGCAGTTAAATAGTTGTTAAATTCAAATGTGGGAAATCCCTCCCTAAGGTGAGGTCAGCAGCCTGATTTGGGCCAAAAGAAAAGGGGGGGGGGCATCCTTCTCTCTCTTCTCCCTCTTCCCTTGCCTCCAACCGCATCACTCATTAGTTTTGTCTTTTCTCCTTGTTTTCCTTAAGTGACCTCTCAGTGACCTGAATAGTTAGTACTAATTAGAGCACAGCAGCATATTGTAGCTGTCCAGCCAACCTAGGGGAAAGGTCTGGGGACCTAGCAGGGTCTGGTGGCCCGTATAAGGGTGGAAATGACTTAATCGGATCTCCTTCCAAGGCCTCAGCTTCACTAGCCTTCCCTGATGATCTGTGCTCTGCTGAGTCAGGGGTGGCAGGGGGTCTCATTGAGGGGCTATGGGACTGTCCTTTCACAATGGACACAAGGAGCCCTGGGCCATGTGAGGGCAAGAAAATAGTGCAATGAAACTGGGGGTCAACCTACCCCATCTGACCAGCTCAAAATCTACTCCTCCCTTGTCTGATTTCCAGCTTGTAAAAGGTCTTCACTGTGAGAGTGTCAGTGTGGTCATGTGAAGGCAGCTCTCAGAACAATGAAATCCCAATTCACATAAACAGACACATCCTTAATAGCCCTTATTGAGTTAGCACAGGGGTTCCCAACTTTTTCTGTTCCTGTTCCCATCTGCAAGCTCCCTGTAGCTCTGCTCAACATGAAATATGAAAGAAAATACAGTCTAGAGTGTACCAGGCATGTACAATGAAGAAGTAAGAGAAAGACATTAATTTATCATAAAGAATTTTATGTGGTACATAATGACATCTTTAGGCTCATAAAGTTATTAAATGTAATTTTTTTCACTAATATGACTACTTTGGGGATGTTTCAGTAGGATGATGAAGTTATTTACCAAATATTCTCTGTTAATCCCTTGATGAGCTTCTCTTTGTTTTATAGGCTGGGACCCCCCCCCCACAACACATACACACATACAGCTCAAAAGTTTAATGTTAGAAACTATTCCATACACAATAACTCAAGCTCCCATCTGCAAAATGAAGGGGTTGGATTGACTGGTATCAGAGATGACTTCCAGTTTTAGATCTTTTGATGTAAGGCATTACCATCAAGGTATTAACTTCATTTTACAAAGGAGGAAATTGAGGCTTAGCGAATTAATTATTCTCTAAATGATTCTCTATAATTCTCTAAATTATTATCTAAAATGACTAACTGGTTGCGTAAGTAGGAAATGAAGGTGTCAGAATGAAAACTCAAGTCTTCTTACTCCAAATTCACTGAGCTAATTAGTTCCATCACATGGGACGAGTCACCAGCCTCAATTTCCCCATAGGTAAAATGGAAATAACAGCACCTTTTTCCTAGGGATATTGTGAGGATTAAATAAGAAAATGTATTTAAAAGCATTTTCCAAATTTAGAGAGTCATGAAAAAAATGTGAGGTTGGTGGTACTGTGAATAGAGTGCTGGACCTGGAAACAGGAAAACCTGAATTCAAATCCAGACTTAGGAACTTATTAGCTATGTGACCCTGGGCCAATTACTTAACCTGTGTCTGCCTTGTTTTCCCCAACTGGGAATAGCCAGAACGCCTACCTCACAGAGTTGCTGAAAGTATCCAATGAGTTAATATTTGTAAATCACTTTTCAAACCTCCAATCATCCTCTAAATGTTAAATATTGTCATTATTTCTATTCACACATTATTGATATAACATGGTATTTTATATATGATAATGGTATATGACAATATTATGAACTCTGATAGTATTAGCAACCATAGCTACTCACACCCACAAAATATTATCTGTCATATCAAAATGTTACATAACCTGTAAGATAACAATGGAAAGGCATAGATTTGGATTCAGAAGACTCAGGTTAGAATTTTCATTTTGCTTCTTATTATTTGTGTGACCATAGGTCAGTTACTTAATATCTCTGTCCCTCAGTTTTCTCATCTGGGAAATACTGGGTTGGATGATCTCTAAGACATCTTCCTTCTCAAAATCTATGATTCTGAGTATTCCCAGAGGAGTTCTAAACCCAGGACAAATATTGTACCTTATTCTAACATGTTCCCTAGTACTTTTATTACAATTCATTCTTCTGATCTAGGCAGGGAATAGTCTTTCCATGTTGGAAAAATACCTGGTCACAGTTGACTTGCAAGTTGGACCCAACCTTTCTATAGTTTTGATGGTGGAATCAGGAGTGGTTTAAGTCTGGGGCAAGAATTGGTATAAGAACATGGATGAATTTGATATTGGGAAGGGGAAGAGAGATGCCATGGGGAGAAGCCTTGGAACAATTGAGCTAGAAACAGAATGAAATTTGGAGGTAAGTGGTGTTGAGGCAGACATGGAGAGCTGCCCAAGTATTAAGTGCTGAACTACTAGAATTCCGTCTGGAAGTTATTTTAGAGCTGAGAGCTGGAAGGCATTTTAGAGATCAATTCCAAGTCAATCATTTTTGAGGTCCAGAGATGTTAAACAATTTGTCCAGGTCACATGATTTGCCCATTTACACAGCAGAGCTGAGATTCAATGTTCTCAGTCTAGGATTCTTCCTACTACATTTGTTGAAGGGAAACTTTATTCTACCAGGGAATCTCCATCCTTCCTCATACCATCTTCCAAAGAAAATCATAAAAGAAATGGAAGGGGGAGTAAAAGCAAAAAAAAAAAAATCAACATGACAACTCCATGGAGACATGAACAAATCAAACCAAAAAGCAGATCAGCAGGAAGACCCAAGGTCATTTATCTCGAACAGTCATGGTGCATTCAATCTCACCTCTTCCAAAAGGAAATGCTCCTTGAGGCTGGCCCAGGGAACATTTACTCTTTTAGAAAAGTAGATAGAACCCTTGTTTGGGATGGTTTGTATGGGCCAAAAGGAGCCTTTCACCTGGGGCAGCTGATCCTGAGAGGGTAACAATAGTTGGTATGGGAGCTGGAATGTAGAAATCGCTTGATTTTCATGATTGGCAAATCATCCCCACAATAATTGCTTGATGGCTCAATGGACCCAAACTGCCTCCAGAGTTCTTGGTGAGGGCTGGCAGTATCCAGTTGGGCCCCAGCTGGCTGAGGCAGCCCTCCACTGCAATCCTGGATACCTATTTGTTCCTTAAACTGTCAACTCTGTTGAGAAAGCAGCTAGGTGGCATGGTAGATAGAGCCCTGGTCCCAGAGTCAGGAAGATGGAAATTTATTCTTTCTTGGATATTTGCTACCTGTGTGACCTTGGGCAAATCATTCAACTTCTGTTTCCTTCAGTTTCTTCAACTGTAAAATGGGAATTAGTAGCAGCACTCAAATGAGATAATATTTGTAAATGCACATAGTAGCAAATACCCAACACAAAGTAGGTGCTATATAAATGTTAATTCTTTTCCCTTCCCTCCCATGTTGTTTGTCCTGAGATTTGCTCTCTTCCTGATTTAAAACTAGCCAGCCATTTTGGGGTGTGGGGGGTGGAGGGGAAGGTGTTAGTGTCCCTAGGTGTTCCGAAGCCCAGGCAGGATCACTGTGCTCAGTTCTCATTGCCCCTGTCCCTTCCCTGAGCAAGCCCAGAACTCTCTGTCTGTCCCACCTGACTGGTCTTGGAGTTTCTCATGGGTATTAAATAAGTCTTCTGGATAGACTGTCCAATCCACAGAGCACGGACCATTTCTTCTGTTTCTATCTCATCACCTCTTTCATCCCCTCAAGCTCTCCAGTAAAGCGCAAGGAACATTGTAGTTAGAGTTGGATGTGAAGTTAGGAGACATCTGGGTCTGAATGTCTACTCTTCATAATTTACTGCGAACTCTGGGTAAAGGACTCTCAATAATAGGGGTTGGTAGCTCTTATCTACACATATCTTTCAGTTATTTAGTTAACTGACTGACAGAGAATCTTGGAGCTTAGAGATGGAGGTGAATCTCTGCTAAAGGCTGATTTTGTTTTTTGAGGCAGAGTTAGGCGACTTGCCCTGGGTCACACAACTAGTCAATGACTAAGGTCCTATTTGAATTCGGGTCCTCCTGAATTCACCACCTAGGTAGTCCTGAAGGCTTATTCCTCAATGGACCACAAAACCCAAACCTTAGTTCTCTTTGTCTTGACTTTGCATGACAGGACATAGCACCTGGGAGATGGAGAGGACCAGAGACCTACAAAGGCTGAAATGAACTAGAGAGGTTTCGCCTATCTGAGAAGTAACCCTAAATCCTCAGGACTGGTCAGATTAGAACAGGATTAGAACTTTCCTGCTTGGTCCCAGAAAGGAGAATGAGGAACAATAGGTAGGAGTTATAGAGAGGCAGATTTTGGCTTGTTGTAAGGTAACATCTAACAATTTTCTGAGGATTTTGGACCTGTGGTTTTATTGGCACCAGGAACTCCTTGTGTGGGAATTCCCTCCACTGATACACAACTTGCCAGTAGTTTATAATCTCAGAGTTCCCAGGAGGCACTGAGACTTGTCATTTGCTATATACAAGTGAGTAATGCATCACAATGGCAGGATTTGCACTGAGAGCTTTCTAACTCCACAGTCAGCCCTCTCTCCCTGATACCATGTTTTCTCTACTACTTAGAGTGTCCAAAAATGGAATCCCTTGTCTCAAGCTATGTTGACTTAATAATTCAATAATATTGAGTTAATAATAACTGATGCATAAAGTACTTTAGAGTTTACAAAGTTCTTTAGATAATCATCTAATTCAATTGAAGAATGTAAGAGCTAGATAAAATCTTCAAGAAATCCAAATACAGTGGTGTCAAATTCAAATAGAAAGGCCACTAATCTATATATAAGGATCCCTTTGGGCTGCATATTGACTCTTAGAATGCCATACTATCTATGTTTAATGGTCTTTTTATTTTTGTGTGCAGTGCCTGACACATAGTAGGCACTTAACAAATGTTTAATGAATTGAATTTATTTGGTTAAATACTTTCCAATTACATTTTAATCTGTTTTGGCAGCATGCTTGACATCTTTGTCCTACTTTAACGCCCTGATTTTACAGATGATAAAGCTTTGAGGCCAAGTAAATGACTGGTCTAAAGCCATACAGCTGGTAAGTTTCAGGGGAAGTAATTGAACTCAGGACATCCCAATTCTGAACCCAATATTTTCTCCCCACTAAACCATATTTCTTTATCCCTGAAAGTTTTTCAGATGGAAACTATAGAGAGGCTTCCCACTTAAGTATAGATCATTTTGGATGACCTCTGATCACTTTCTCACCTCTGAGATCTTAGAGGATGGTATGGGGAGTGTAAGCTTGGAGCTCTGGCTTTTTCTTTTAATTTTTTTTCATTATGAAAAGATACCTCCTTTGCAGGGGGTTGTTTATTAATAAACAAATATTATCCTATTTGAATGTCATGATAATCCTGAAAGGTATATTCTATTATGATCCTAATTTTACAGTCAAGAAAACTTAGGCAAAAAAGAATGGTCATACAGGTAGTGTCTGGAGCTGGATTTGAACTCAGATTCCAGACTCGGTACTCTATCCACCATGGGTTTGGAACACTGCACAGAATATCAGATATTTTCAATGAGTTGATTGGTTTTGCTGAATTATTTTCTCTTCTTCTTCTCCTCTCTCTCTCCATTCTTTTACTTATTTCCTTTTCTTTCTTCCTTCCTTCCCTTTCTTTCTTTCTTTTTCTTTCTTTCTTTCCTTCCTTCTTTCTTTCCTTCCTTCCTTCCTTCCTTCCTTCCTTCCTTCCTTCTTTCTTTCTTTCTTTCCTTCTTTCTTTCTTGTGATGGCTTTCTGGGAGGGAGGAGAGGGAAAGATACAAGAAGAAATCCAAGCACTATAAAAACACAAGCAATCAATAAAAATCTACTTAAAATTTTTTTCTTAAAACTTTTTCAAACTGATTGGCAATAACAGGAAATACATACCCCACAAAAGTGAGGTCCTGCTTCCTGACAGCAAAAGGGGATGAAGAGTAATTTGGAAGACTTGCCTGAGAGCCTTTCCTTCCAGAAAAGGTGGGATTCAGGGCATAAAGGTCAATCCTTAGGACAATATCTCCATCTACACCTGTGTGGCTTCCCACCATCTAAGTCACCACCCAGTATCTTCATATGCTCCCCACTGGGAGGACCTAAGTTGTCCACTCCAAGCCCATGTGGAGTGGTCATGATGGCATGTCAGAGAGGAATACATGCACACATAGATATTTTTCCCCGGATCTGTGATTACTTTGAAACTTTTATATTATTTTAAATAATGTCTGCTGTTTTTTACATTGTGTTGATTTCCAAATATACCTGCTTGATGCAGAGAACCATTTCTTATGACAAAGAAAGAGGGGAAAAAAGCAACTTAGTAAAACTAACCATCATAGTGACCATTTCTGATGAGATGTGTGCTGTTCCATACACACCCAATCTTCCCTGTCTGTAACAAAGGTGAGAGGCAAGTTTTTTAGTCATTTTTGCACCAAGATTTTATACCTGTGAACCTCTGATTTCATCAATGTGCTGAGTTCCTTACTGGAAGTTTTGATGAGGAATTTCCCTCTAACAGTGTACATAGACAAACTATCATTATCACCATAATTGGCATTTAAAGCTTGCAAAGCACTAGATGAACATGTAGCTTGCTGAGGAGTAGAATGATATAGTTAGGTTTGTGCTTTGGCATTTTGTATGGAGGATATATTGGAGAGAAGATAGGGGAGAGTGGGAACACCATCCAAAAGCTCCTCCAATAATTCAGGTAAGGGAGGATGAAAATCTGGCCTAGAGTAGCTATGGCAGTGATAGAGAGAAGGGGACAGAGATGCCGAGAGGATAGGATCAATAAGACCCGAGAGTTGTTTGTGTGTGTGTGTGTGTGTGTGTGTGTGTGTGTGTGTGTGTGTGTGTGTTAGGGGCGGAGGTGAGGAAGAAAGGAGGAGTTTTCAGTGCTTCCGAGACTAGGAACTGAGTACCTGGAAGGATAAAGATAGTGATACCCTCGACAGAAATAAGGCAATTTAGGTTAGGAAGAGAAATAAGGGATTAGGGGGAAGGACAATGAATTCTGTTCTGGACAGAGAAGCATTCCAGTAAGGAATTGTCTTCCTTGAGAGGACATTCAGGTGGAGATATCTAGCAGGCAGTAGGGGAAAGAACAGACACATATTTGGTTGGGGTCATGAAATATGAGGAAATAAAGGATTATATAAAACTGAATAATAACATTTTCCACTTTTAACATGTTTTTTTGAAGCTGCATGGTCAGCTGAAATCTTTCCATCATATATTCAGTTTTCAGAAGCATTCCAGGGCTATCATTATCTTGTGGGGTTGATCTCAGAGCTCTATCTAGTGTTAACTCATTAAGATAGCTCAGCAGACTCCACAGTCCCAAGCACTCCTTGATTGATGGATTGCTCTGAGAGACACTTTGTGTAATGGAGATAGAGCTGTCCTCAGAGATTCAAGGACCTCTTGTGAGGGTTAGAATCTCTGGGTGATAGGAAAAGTGTCACCATTGTGGTGGGAGCCTGGTATCTCCCTGTTTTTGCGGAATGGAAGATGAGGCTGGATGAGGTCAATTCTCAAATGGAAGTCTACTTGGCTATTTTTCAATTTCTGGCCCTTGGCTCTTGTGGCCACACAAGGACATACTTGACTATACATTTAGTCTGTGAAGAGAGGTTTTCCTCCAGTGGTGTATGTGTGGGAAGGGCGGGGGGAAGGGGTGTCTTTCCTTGAGTTCTTTTCCCGTTAAATTAGAATCCTAGAACATGAAAGCCAAAAGACATCTGAGAGTCCAACCCTCTCATTTAGCGGGTGAGAACAATTGAGGCAGCGAAGGGTAGATTTAGAGTCAGAAGACTTGCTGCCGCCTCTTACTGCCAGGGTGACCTTGGGAAAGTCACCTAAACTCCCTCAAATTCATCCATGAAATGAGTACATCTGGATCAGGTGCCATTAGAGGCTGAATGAACATTCGTTGCTTGTGTTACATTATGAATTCCTTTCAAGTATGAGTTGGACTAGAGAGGTCCTGAGGTATTGTCCAGCTTTAAAATTCCACGACTGCCCTTTTTGGCTCCTGAAGGCAACGGGGGCTGGCACTTACACACCAACGGAAAGTTTTGCTTTGCACACATTTTCTCATTTGTTCTTCTGAACAACAGCTTTCAAAGTGGGTCCTACTGAAAGAGAGGGAGATAGAGACAGAGACAGACAGAGAGACAGGGATAGAGAGAGGCAGAGACAGAAAGAAACACAGACACAAAGATACAGAGACACAGACAGAGACAGAGAGAGACAGACAGAGAAACAGAGAGACAGAGAGAGACAGGGATAGAGAGAGGCAGACAGAGACACAGACACAAAGATACAGAGATAGAGACAGACAGACAGAGACAGAGAGACAGGGGTAGAGAGAGGAGCAGAGACAGAAAGAAACACAGACACAAAGATACAGAGACACAGACAGAGAGAGAGACAGAGAAAGACAGACAGAGACAGAGAGAGAGACAGACAGAGAGACAGGGATAGAGAGAGGCAGAGACAGAAAGAAACACAGACACAAAGATACAGAGACACAGACAGACAGAGACAGACAGAGAAAGACAGCCAGACAGAGACAGAGAGAGAGACAGACAGAGAAACAGAGAGACAGAGAGAGACAGGGATAGAGAGAGGCAGAGAGAGAAAGAGACACAGACACAAAGATACAGAGACAGAGAGACAGGGGTAGAGAGAGGGGCAGAGACACAGACAGAGAGAGAGAGACAGAGAGACAGAGAGATATTCAGTGATTTGCTTAGGGTCACACAGCTATTAAGTACCCAAGACAAGATTCAAACCCAGGCTTTCCTGACTCCAAATCTAGATTTCTAGACATTAGCCTATAGTACCTCAAGCTAAAAGTGACATTTCTTTTTAATCAGTAAAGAAGGCATAGTCAGCCATTTTACACATGAAACCCTTGGTGACAGTCAGGAAAGCTTCAGGCCCCAGTGATATACAGACTAGGTAGCTTACAGGTACATGGTCTCTCATTATTCAATCCAGCTTGGCACAGGCCCTCTCATTAATCAGACCCTAACCAGGCTGTTCCTTCTTTCCAGGTTAGCTGGCTCACTGCTATAGCCTTCTCCTTAGGTCACTCCAGCCTTCCTTGACAGCTCCCCTTTATTTCTATCTCCTGTCCAACTTGCTGCCATTTTTCTTAGGTCACCTGATGATTTAGGAATCTAGTTCCTTTCTCTATGTGCTCCACTTCTATCTCTTGCTATCAGGCAGAAAATGATCTCTTCTCAGACACAAGAGCTCCTAATAAATCATAATTGCAGCTGACAGTTCTATATCATTTTACAGTTTGCAAAGTACTTCACATACATCAGACCTAGGTCAAACCATTTGACTTCCTTGGGTCTCATTTCCCTCATCTGTAAAATGAAGGTGTTGAACTGGATGGCTCTAAGGCCCTTTCCATCTCTAAACCCATGATTCCCTTTGCTGTGTCTCAGTTTCCACATCTGTAAAGGTCCTTTTAATCCTTAAATTTTTGTTCCTTTCATTTCATTTATCCCCAAGACAATCCTCTCAGGTAAGTACTGTTTCTATTCCCATTTTGCAGATGTGGAAACTGACATCAGAAAAATTAAGTGACTTGCTTAGGACTCATAGACGGATTTATGTGTCTGAAGTTGGATTTAACACCAGTTTGGCTGGTGCAAACCTAGAAGTATTTACAATGCCCTCATCTGCCTCTCATCCCTTAAACGGAGGGTCACAGAAGATCCCAACTCTTTCCAGAACTGTCCACTCCTCCAAGATAGCTCTCAGCACTCTCCTGAGGAACAACTTTGGATTCTGCTCCAGTCATAGAAATTTTCCGTAATTGGCCTTTACTTTTCCTGGGTGCACAATCACCCCAAAAATTCTGTTTTCAGGCTTTCCTAGCTCAAAACTTTCCTCTCAATGCCGATGCCAAAGCATTATTTTCTCCCTCCAGCCACTCCCACCAGTCTCTTCTCTCAGCTAATGCTATTTACTTCCCTTCTGATTCAGCCTCCCACCCCTCTACAACTCTCCTTTTCTTTCTCTAACTCCTAAAATGCTTTCTCCTTAATCCCTAGCATAGAGGCCACATCTGGGCCTCTCATCCTCCAATACCTTCTTAGGAGGTCCCCTCCAGATCTCATTGTCTTTTAGTGGCAAACATTAGCATATTTAAAACCCACATTTACATTTTGGAACTTTGTCTCTAACAAATCCAGTTAAAATTCAATCCACATATACTTTTAGGCATTGGGCCTTCAGCCGTATGGTCAGGAAATCCCCCCACTCACTCAGATGATATCCTCCTCAACTTTGATCCTTGGCACCCCTTGTCTTTTAACTCTTCTTCCAGACCCTCCTACTCCTTTATTTTTTTTCTCCTTGTAGGTGTCCGCTGTGTTTCCACAAAGTGATACAGCCAATAGCCAAGAGTTCCGCCATATTACTACATTTATCAGCATTTTAAATGTAGATTTGTTGGTTACTATTCCTCTGATTCTTTTCAAGCATATCTTGTCGATACTATTTTATAGGGCCTGGGATAGTGCCTGGTACATAGTAAGCTCTTAATACAGTCTGGCAGATTGATTCTTGAAAAGTCTTGGGTTCATGTGACCCAAATTGTCTTATCATTACTTGGGAGTTGTAAGAAACTTTGGAGGTTCATAGGATCACAGATCAAGAGGCAGAAGGGACCTGGGATGTTGTCTAATCCAATACTTTCACATTATAGATGAGGAAACATGGTACAGCAGTTACCATTTGGTGGTTCACAGACCTTTTGGCTTTTGCTACAAAGATCCTAGGGGCTCATGCTAAAATTTCTTTAATGATGTCTTATGCAATAAATAGTTGTAAGGAGTATTATAACTAGTATAATAAATTTTCATGGGGATTCATAATGTTTTTTTGTTGTTGAAAGGGAATTGCAAAAATTGTTGGGGATCACTGGAGACAGTATTGGTCTTCAAATCAGAACAGATTGAAGTTCAAATCCCCCATCAGACCTTTCCTGGCTCTGTGACTCTGAGCAACTTATAACTTCTAGAAGCCTCAATCTGAGTATAAAAAGAAGGGGTTGATAATGTGGAAATATATTTTGTTTGACTATGTACATTTTTCACAAGGGTAATATTTTTTCCACTGGGGTGATAGGAGGCCAAAAAGGGGTAGAGGAGAGAGAGAGAGAGAGAGAGAGAGAGAGAGAGAGAGAGAGACAGAGAGAGAGTGTCAATTTCTTCTTTTTAATGGAGAAATAACAACAGAATGAAGACCAGAAAAAATCCAGAGAAGCAGAGCGATACAGGTGGATCTTATTATATGCCTAAGGACAGAATCCAGAGAGGTACATAATAAAGATCTGCAGTTTCATGTACAATTCTCTTATTTTGTCCTATTCTGTAAATACAAACACTCATTCTGGTGTTTGTTAAATTCAGAAAAAACATCAAAATTAATTAAAATCAATGAGGGGCCTGGATTTGATGGCCCCTTAGGTTGCTTCCAGCTCTGTGGAGGTTCCTGTAATTCCCCAAGGTCACAGAGGTAGTGAGGGCAGCTACAAGTCTTTTCATTGTTCTAGGCAGTCTCCCATGAGGGGGGTGGAAGGTGGTGGCAGACATTTCTAAGCAGCTAAAGGACCGGTGAACAATTTTAGCAGATTGCGTCTATTATCTATGCCTAGTTAAGGACATAGCTTTAGATGGAGGAGGGACTCACATTCCCTGAAATCTAGAGCTCACATTCCTCTCCAACCTAAACTCCAGCAAGGCACAATCCAGAAAGTCCTGGGTTTGGAATGAGAGGGTCTAGCATAGAATCCCAAGACTGCTTGCCACCCCTTTGGCATTAGTGTCCCAATGTCCTGGACTCAAAGATGAAAAGGACCTCCCTCTCCTGGACCTCAGTTTGCCTGTAAAGTGAGGCCATGAGGGAGTGGACTAGATCAACTCTGAAGTCTCTTCATATTGCTGAGGGTGGGGGGGGGGGGGTGGAGGTTAGGGTGACCCCAATTCTCACTTATGAGGTAGGGAACGAAACAGAGTAGCTAGAGGGATAGACCTGGAAGCTTTGAGTTCATAAGGAAGTCACTCCACTTCTCTGAGACTCGGATTTCTCATGCATAAAATGATGGAACTAATATTTGAGTAGCTATGTTGTGCAGTGGATAAAATCTTGGACTCGGAATTCAGGAACTCTAGAGCTCAAACACTCTCTTGTATATTTACTAGCTGGGTAACCCTGGGCAAGTGATTTAACTTTTCTTGCCTCAGTTTCCTCATCTGTAAAATGAGGTGGTTGAACTTGGTGGATTCTAAGGTCATTTCCAGTTCTACAACTATAATTCTGTGATCTGTAATTCCTAGTGAGAAAAGGACTACATAAATGATAAGATTTTATTGGAATGTGAATGATTGTTGTTAAGATCTCTTTTTTTAAAATCACCACCTCAGGGGTCCATCCACAGGAAGACTTCAAAACATTTCTGGTGGTGATAGTAAGGGCATGAATCCCCAGTAGCCAAAGTGATATAGTCCCTAATTGTTCTGAACCTTGTATTCCTCTTCTGTAAAAGGGGATAAGAATATCTGCCCTGCTTATCTCACATGTTTTTGGAAGGACTGCCTGATGATGAACATCGGAATTCTAAAGTGCTTTAAGATTCACAAAGCACTTTCCTCTCAGCAACCCTTTGAGGTGAATAAGAAAATATTTTATAAACCCAAGAGGATTGCTATTATGTATGAATTGTTATTGCCTGTTGTATTATTTCATTAGTTCTTTTTATATTTGACTGATTAATGGAGTTCTAAATTCAACCTTTTGTACAGGAAGTTGACTTAAAGCATGAGATTTTCATCTCTTTTGTGCCAAGGACCCCTTAGTCTTGTGAAAGTGACTGAATCCCTGCTCAAAATGAAGTTTTTTTAATGCATGAAATAAAGTACAAAAGGGTTGCAAAGGAAACCAATGATACTAATATATAGTTATCAAAATATTAAAAAAAATAAGTTCACAGACCTCCCTTCCCCTCCTCCCCACTCAAAATAAATTATACCTTTATAAGCTTGCTTTTGAGGCATACACCTAGAATTAGATGGGACCTCAGAAGTCACTTGGTCCAAGCACCTCATTTTACAGATGAGGAAAGTGAGGCCTCTTCTAGGTTAATTTTTATCAAAGGACATACAGTCTTCTAGTCCCATGCCACCCAGTAAGTACCATTGTTCTGGCAATGGTTGGCCAGCTCAAAGGCGGGTACTGAGGAGTCCTGAGAGAGTAACACAGGGGAGGTTATTTTGTTAGTGAATTCTATATTTAGAAGGTGATTTTGAGGGTAGTGTTCTTTCTTCTTTGGGAGGGGGAGGCAATGGGGGATATACAGGGAAATACTGAGTGAGACAGAGATTGGTGTCTGGAGATCTTGCAAGACAGAGGTGGGAATTTTGATGAGAATTAGTATAGAGCTTCCCCTCTTACTCTACAATCAGCCATTTAGGGCCGCCTGAACAGTTGGTTCTGCTATTTTGGCTATCTGAGAGAATGCAGGTACCCATCATAGAATGACAGCTTCTCTTGTTGACTGGCACGAGATCTGTTCTCCTTGACTGGCTCCACCCCTTCTCCTAAGGTCTTGCTTGTCTTGGCCAGCCCTATTCTGGGACTTTGAACAGCCCTGACCTGTTCTTGTTCCAGGGACAGAAAGTTCACAGTAGGAGGGGAGGGGTTGGCATTTGCTTCACAAAGAGGAGAAAGTGGCATAGGTAGACTCTGTGTATGTGGGTGGGTGGGGGAAGGGAACACAGGGAAGGGAAAGGCAGCACTGGTGGGTAAGACTACAGAAGCCTCTAGGACAAAACTCACCCTCTCTCAAATCAGTTGTGGATTTGAGACTGGGGGAGAACTTTGGTAATATATGCTAATGTGGGTTTGATAGATGGATGGTTTGGTAGGCTTGTTGTCACACTCCAGAGTGTAGCCCTGGGTGACTCTTGGGGGAGGTGACTGATGTGAATAAATATAGTTTGAGAGCAGTTTAAGATGAGAACCCTGGGAAAGAGACAATAGGATGATTTGATGCCAATTGGAAGAAAAAAGTGCCAACCAGCTGACCAGGCATGTGTTATGTCCATCATATAAAAGGGCTACTGGGGGGGTGACTGGAGCTAATCATGGCTACCAGGCAGCACTGTAGCCTCTGGCAGTCTTCTCTGTCTCCCCATTTCAGGTTAGAGTCTGTGACTGGTGAGAGTATTGGAGAACATGCCCATCTTGGTGCCAGCTCTGACCCTGTCACCAAAACAGGAGGATGTCCAAAGGGCTTCAGTGTGAAGAAACTTGGGCTGAGGTAGAAAGGGTCCACTCACAGTTTTTACTAAGCTTTCCTTGACTAACTCAGACCATCTTTCTCCAATTTTCTATTCAACCAAACACATGTTCAGTAAACCTCTGTTTATTTGCAGCCCAGACAACCAGAAAGTTCAAGTAACTGCACATTCTGTGCTCTGCTTTTATGAAAAATAGATACATGGCAAGAGAACAGGTCGATATCAAGGACATGCTTAGAAACTAGCTACCAAGGGCTTGTCCTGGGGTCAATACAGGCTCAAACTTCAATACCAGATGCAGGGAGAGATAGAGGCAAGAATGACAGACTTGAAATCAGGAAGACCTGAACAGCAATCTTGACTCTGGTACTTATTAGTTGTGGGACCTTGGGGAAGGGGTTTAGCCATTGGTCTACAGATAAATGTTTAACAACTGGGAAGGGGAAGGGGGGGATGTACACATGACATACTTGTAAGCTGAATGTTCACTATTAACATTTTCTCATCACTTTTTTAAGTCTAGACAATCAACAAAGCAATAATTTAAATCCTGATTTATAGTGTTTGCTGACTTCCAAGGTATAGATACTAAATATATAGAGAATATAGATACAGAAATATAGAATAAATTTATAGAAAATATAGAAATACCCTGAACATTTAACAACTGACTCACTTTAGATCCCTGACTGCTTAACCTTTCTGAATCTCATCTTCTTCATCTGTAAAATGGGATTCATAATGCATATGGTGGGTTCCTTTCTCCTGGGGGTGGTTTTCAAAGAGGTTGGACAATCTCTTATAGTGGGGATTAGACTAGATGGCTGCTCAGTTCTCTTCTAATTTTTTAATGCTGTGAATACTGTCTACCCCACTGGTTGGTCATGAGGCAAGTGCATTATTAACCTTAGAGTGCTATATAATTATATTATCATTTTTCATCCATAACTCTACAGCTGGAAGGGACCTCAAGGTCTGTCTAGTCAAATCTTCATTTTACAAATCAGGAAACTGAGGCCCAGGGAGGTTAAGGACTTTGCCCAAGGTTAACAGACAGCAAGTGTCAAAGATGATATTTTGAATCTGGGTCCTCTAACTTTGAAAGCAGAGAACAATCCTTTCTCCTTTACCACTGCCGGCCAATGCTCAATTCCATACACATTTATTAAATATCAATTATGTGCAAGGTATTGTAGTAGGCCCTGGAAATACAAAGGTGACAAGCAACCTAGCATCTGCCCTTAGAGAACTTCACATCTACTGCACACTGTTGAAAGCATGATACAAACTCTTCTCAGTTAACTAGAATACTAGTTAAATGGAACTCCCCATTTTTTATTCATTTTTCCTTTGGTCTTTGGAATTCACTTCTTGTGGTGAATATTTGAGGGGAAATGTCAGACAAAAGCCCCTCTTGCAGTTAGTTTTGCTCTTTGACACCTAGGAGATGGAAGGTAGCCTAAAGACCACAGCTTCTGATTTAGAGACTGTGGCCTGGTCCCTTTGTCTTTCCCCTGTACTTTTTCCATGGTGAGTCATTTCATTCCCATCACTCCAAGTCAGCCAAGGTAAACATGCAGGTAAATAAATTATAGGTACTCCATTTGGCCAAAGGTTCTCGGTCCAGAATTGACACATTAACCTCTTTTGTTTTGTTTCCACCCATTCCACCCCACAAGTCAGCTAATCCCTCTTAACCCAGTCCTGGGTGGATGTAGGATTCTTTCTAACTGGTCGCTGGACACAGTCTAGGATCATATGTTTTGAATGGGAAGGACTAAGAGGCTGTCCAGTCCAACCCCACATTTTACAGATAAGAACACTGGGCTCAGGAATGGTTAAGTGACTTGCTCAGGGTCACACAACCAGTAAGAGTCAAAAGTGGGATTTGAATCTGGTCAGATCTTCCTGACTCAATCCCTTATTTCACAAAATCTTCACTCTTTTCCCCCACCCCTCCATTCCTAATTACAATACACTTTGTAGTACTCCCTGAACATGAAATGAATTGCTCCTTCCCCTGGATTCAATTATACTCAATAAATAACTGTTAAGTACCTACTATGTGTCATGTGCTAAACTCTGGGGATATAATTTGGAAACAAAACAACACAAGCCATCAATGAGTTTACAATTCTACTAGTGCAAACACACACATACACACACACACACAGAAGTGTTAATATTTTCCAGAAGTGGTAATAATTGGTTGGATGAGGAAAAGCCTTTGGTAGGAATTGGCACCTGGGCAGGGCTCAGAAGGAAACTAGGGACTCTGTGCTGGGCAGGTTAGGAGGGATAGCCTTCCAGATTTGGGAAGGGGTTGCACACAGAGGCTGGGGATGTCATAACTCCAGACCAGAACATTCTAAACTTCACAGTTTGGGGGCCTGATGAAATCCGGTTCTACAAGAGGCTTCTTCTTGCCATTTCTAGGCTTTAATCTCTACCTTTAAATCAACATCAACTAATTTTCTCCTGGTTGCTCATGCACCTGCTGCCCTCAGTTCAATTCATTCCCCTTCCCCTCCCCCCAACTCCTTAGTTCCTCCCCCCATCACTATCCCTGCCCCCACACCTGCCCATCTGTCCTATCATTATTCCCAGTTAACTCCCATTTCTTACAATAATCAAATACCCGATAAACCCACAATGTCCTGTCATAACCTATGCTACTCTTGAGGTACAATTTATTTGTACACTTTTAGTATGGAGGATGCTTATCACCACTACCACAGACTTTAAGCTTCTAGGGGGCAGGGATTGTACCTTTTTTTTTAAATGACCACACTTAGTCCTCTAGGCGTTAGGTCAGATACATAGTAGTTGCTTAATTAAGTACTCAAGGAAATAAAATAGATTCAGTGGGGGACCTTAGCACAAGTGCAGAGAATCACAGACTCTCAAGAAGCTCTCAGAGTCCGTAGAGACATGAGTTCAAATTCTACCTTAGACACTTACTAGCTGTGTCCTCTACCTGTATAATCTGAACTTCATTTTCCACATCTGTGAAAGGGTGTGGTCTCTATGGTTCTTTCTAGTTTGGTTTTGTAATTTTTATGTAATTTGAACCCCTATGGTATAGCAGAAAGAATTCTGGCCTTAGAGTCAGGAAGACAAGTTCAAAGCCTGCCTCAGTCACTTCTTAGCTGTGTGGTCTTCGGCAAGTGACTTATTTCTCTGGGTCTTAGTTTCCATATCTGAAAGATGACAGGGTTGGACTCTTTGATCTCTAAGGTCGCTTCCTGTTTTAAGTCTAGGACCCAAGGACCTCAAGGCCATCAAGTCCAACCTGTACCTGAATAGGGAACCCCTCTATCAATATCCCTGAAGAGTGGTCTCCCAGTTTCTACCTGCCAAGCTCTAGTGCCTTCCCGCTCCCGATTTACTCCAATTTGTCCTTTTCTATAGCTTGTTTGTACCCATTTGTTTGCCTTCCCTATGATTCTGTGAGCTCTTTGAGGTCTTTTGCCTGTCTTTGGCTTGGCACAGTTCCTGGCACAGAATAATTAATAAATGCCTATTAACTGCCTGACCCCACTACCTCCAGAGAAATCCCACTTCACCTTGGGGGAGAATCTTTAAATTGACCACAGTATGACAACCAGTAATAGAGAACGGCCTGGCACTTTGACCCTTCTCTCCTCTGCCTAGGCTAAAGATCTCACTGGGATGTTGCATATGCATTTACATGGCATTGGGGCATACTCCACTGCCATTCTACAAAAGGTGGGGTCTTGGAGGGAGTAAAAGCAAGCTCCTTACTATCACTAGGTATAGGAGTTTTGAAGGTTGGCACAAGCACAGTGGAGAAATCGAGGCACTTTTCTTCATGTCTCTAGTCAGCTCCTTTCTGGTCTTTGGCTCATTTGGCCCCAGGATGTCTATGGAAGAATAAGGAGAATGACTTGGCTGTAGGATTTCTGGAACTGTGCCTAGTAATGTCTCTGGGGGGACAGGGGGACCTGGAGGTAGGGGGGGGAGATGAGCTTCCAACACACCTGCCCAACAGCTGCTCAGTGCTGACTATAACTCCCCATCATTCTGGGAGTCAGTGTTGCCTAGTGGGTAGAATGCTGGCCTTGGCATTTGGGAAAGCTGGCATTTAATCCCAGTTCTGATAGGTGACTCTGGGCATGTATCTTAGCTTCTCTAAAATCCAGTTTCCTCATCTACAAAATGGGGAGGACCTGCACTAGAGCAGGGGTTCTTACCTTTTTTTGTTGGATGAACCCCTTCTCAGAATGTTTGTAAAATAAGACAAATAGAATTAAATGGAAACCAATGATATTGAAAATAAAGATGAAATTATTTTCCCTTCCAAGTTCATAGGTCTCCTGAAGTGTATCTACAGACCCCTTGGTTGGTCTATGGACCCCACGTTAGTAACCCCTTGACTGGATGATCTCTAAAGTTAATTTTTAATCTGTGTTAATCTTCTGTGTGTGAAATACTATGTAAATTTTACCTCTCCTCCTACTCTTCTTCTTCTTCTTCTTCTTCCTCTTCTCCTTTTTCTTCTTCTTCCCTTTCTCCTTTCCTCCTTTCATTATTGTTGCTATCACCTGTTCTACAAGTTTTGGGCAGAAATTCCCATTTACTGGGTTACATAGTGAGAAACTAAGACACGATTAAAAGTCGGGGTGGTGGGGGATGGCACGCTTTGGGCACATAGTCTGGGAACGACTGGACTCAACCTCTCCTTGCCCTCTCCAAGGGGAGCGAGCAGGGGCTCTGGATGCCTTTTTCCCCTCAGGGATAGTCACATGGGAAGATTGAGCCCATCATGAAGGGGATTGACTAACCCAGATCAGAATGAGGAGGACACATCTTGTGAGACACTAAGGAAACTACCAGGATGGGAGCTTCACAAATTGGGGAAAGATTTCATTTTTCCAGGAATGTGGGGGGAACTTTGCTCTCAGCCTGGCCATTAGGACAACAAATCCCGAGATTATCCTTGAGAGAGCTCAGAGCTCTCTCCTTGCAAGGAAATCCTAAGAGAGACTGAGGAAATTCTAGCATTTTATTCTAGGGTCATATGCAGGGTAGGGGTGGCTGAAAAGGACCTTGGAGGCTGTCTAGTTCAAGTCATTCATTTTACATATTGGGAAACTGAGGCTCAGAGATCTGAAGCAATTTGCCCATGATTACACAAGTAGTAAGTGGAAAGGTGTGGATTTGAGCTCAGCACTCATGACTTCAAGTTCATTTCCATTGCATCATCTGGGAAATACATTAAAATTGGCAGTCATGATAGGGCAGTGAGTCAGACCCAGGCAAACAATCTCAATGCACCAAGAGAATAGAGGATTGTGAATCTAAAGTAAATCCATGCCTCAGACAGGAGTCACATGATTTGTTTAGATATTCATAAAATGTCAGAGTCAGAAGAAACTTAGAGATCCTCTGGTCCAATCCCTTGATTTTATGGATGGAGAAATTGAGATCTAGTGAGTTTACTGGAGTAAAAGAAGCCAGAAAAAACTTTCCAGGGCTTAACCATTTCCCAGCTTCCTGATAGCTATAGAAATGCAGCTGAGAGAGAAAGATAGAGAGAGAGAGAGAGAGAGAGAGAGAGAGAGAGAATTAAGGCGACTTCCAGCCTAACGATAATTAACCCTGATCAAGGATGTTGTGGATGGAATTTAAGCATCAGGCAGAGGTTTGGAGTAAATGATGTTAAGGTCTTTTCCTATGCCCAGATTTTATGGAAAGAAGTGACAGGGACAGACAGACATCCTGGACATGAGTTTTTCAGATCATAGGAATGCCATAGGGTCATAGATTTTGAACTGAAAGTGACCTTAGAGATCATCAAGCCCAAGCCTCTTATTTTATAGATGAGGAAATGGAAAAAAGGAAGTGGTTCAGTCACTTGCCCAAGATTACACAGGGAGTAAGTACTGAGGCAGGATGCTGATGGGGTCCAGGTGAGGAGACCCAGGTGCTTTGCTGAAAAAAAAGAAAAAGAAAAAAAGATTCACCCTCCCACTCTAAACTCAAAGGTTCATTGAAACTCACAGCTGCTCCATCCCTAGCAATCACTGCAGTGGGGCCCTTCGTGGGACAGAGGCGACAGGGTTAATTTAAAGGGCTGGGGGAGGCAAAGAAAGGGCTTGAAACCACATGGTGAAGCCAAGGCAGATTAATAGAGAAAGAGAGAGGGGGGTAGACCATTAGGAAGACAAAGAGAAAATCATGCTGGAGCAATAGAGAAGGAAATCTAATATCAACTAGGGAAAAATAAATGGAGATTAGGGCAAACAAATTAGCTTTAATGGGTTCAATGCTAATACAAGAATAACAGCCGAGCTGCGAATGCCTTTGAGGGGAAGATGGGATATAGAACCTGAGCAGTCATGCAGGCAATAAAGATTATGGAGGGAGGGGAAAATGGCTGGCCAAGGAAGCTAGGGAGAGAGGAGGACAGAAGGTGAAAGGGAGAGAGTAGGAGAGGGTGATGTGCACTAGGTGGGATGGGAGCTGTGGAAAGGAGAGGCAAGATGGAGAAGAGAAGGGGCTGAGAGAGTCCTGGGAGGAAGCTGGGGATGGAGAAAAGAGTGGGAACAAAGGCAAACAAGGTGATTGGGCAAAATCCAGAGCAGAGAAAGAAAAACCAAGGTAGCTGTAAGATGAGGGGAGGAAAGAGAGAGACAGAGAGAGAGAGAGACAGAGACAGAGACAGAAATAGAGACAGAGAGAAACAGAGAAGAGAGAGGAGAGAGAGATAGAGAGACAGAATGAGATAGAGACAGAGAGAGGGAGAGACAGATAGACAGAGACAGAGAGAGAAAGAGATACAGAGAGAGAGAGAAAAACAGAGAGAGAGACAGAGACAGAAAGAGGGACAGAGAGAGAGAAACAGAGAGACAGATAGAAGACAGGGAGTGACAGAGACCCAGAGACAGAAATAGACAGAGACAGAGAGAAACAGAGAAGAGAGAGGAGAGATAGAGAGACAGAGAGACAGAGAGAGGAGACACACAGAGAAGAGAGAGAAACAGAGAGACAGAGAGAAGAAGAGACAGAAACAGAGACAGAGAGAGAAGTGTGAGGCTGGTAGGGAAGAATGAATAGCAGAAAGAGGAGCCAAGATGGAGAACGGGTTTGGGTCAGACTAGGTAACTGCTGGCGATCCTCGTCTGAAATTCTATGATTCCAAATTAAAGCCATGGGAGAGCCCCCAGCAGAGATAAAAACAAGGCAAGGAAAAAGTGAGACTTAGGCACAAATTAAAAGGTAAAGAGGGTGGTGGGGGTGGCTTCTGTAGAGTGCTAGAGCTGGTGGCAAGCTATAATGATGGCTCACATTAAGGCTGGCAAAGCACTTTGTGTCCTGAGAGGTAGGCACCGTTATTATTCCAGTTTTACAGGTAAGGAAACTAGGACCCAAATGTAAAACAACTTGTTCAGGGTCACACAGCTAGTGAGTATCTGAGGCAGCTCTTGCACTCCTCTCTTTCAGACTCCATATTGCTAGTAGGATATGGGGTGATAGGCTCATGGAATGTTTCCAACTGGAAGGGACCTTAGAGACCACAGAGTCCAAGTTCCTTTACAGGTGAGGAGCCTTGCTCAGGTTCCCCCACACATTAGGCTGCAACTCCTTTTGGAGATGTCTGTGCCTCTCAGCATCAACATTGTTGTTTCCTGAACTTTGCTCTTCTCAGCTAGCACTGAGGGAGCCTGATCCCATTTTTCTCCCGGTTGTTCCCAGGGATATGGTTTTGTTGAATACATTTTCAAAAGGATTCTTGCTTAGGTTTCATTTGGATCAGACAGCCTTGCAGGCTTCTCTCGACTCCATGACCACATACACACATCTGGCGTTGTTCTAGGCACTGTGGGGGGAAAGTAAAGATCCAATTCCTTCTCTGGAGATGTGACTTGGTGTATAGGAAAGGGGGCTAGGTTTGCTGCCATAGGACCTGTGTTCGAATTCTGACTTTGTCTTTGACTACCTATGATTACAGGGTCATAGAATCATAGAGGAAGAGTTAGAAGGGACCTTGGAAGTCATTGAGTGTAACCCCCTCATTTTACAAGCTAAGAAACTCAGATCCAGAAAGGTTAAATGTCATATTTGCTTAGGGTCACACAGTTAATTGGCATCTTAGGCAAGAAGCAGGGTTTCCTTTCTGCAAATCCAGTGCTCTGTTCTATGAGACCTTGGCCAAGTCTCTTTACTCCTCTCCACCTTTGTTTCCTTTCTATAAAATGGAAAGGGGAGATGTGTACTCAGATGAGTAGATCTCTAACATTCTTTCCAGGCCTGACCCCCATGATCTAGTGCAAATGAAAGACCACATATTAATCTGTGGTTCCAGGTAACAGGTCCACAAATAACCCCACAGCCGAAGCAAGAGCAGGGGAGTTGGTGGGTTGGGACTCCTGACTTAATCCTGCTTTGCTTCAATGAACAGGGAGGTACAGAGTAGAGGACTGGCAGCCTGGGCTGATGTAATCACCCTGACCCAACCCAGGAAGAAATGAATAACTGATGACGTCACAGGCTTGGATGGGGAAAGTTCCCCTGGCTGCTAATGACTTCTCATGACCCTGATCTCCTGTGCTCTGAGACTTGGGAGGGTGAGAGAGGGAGAGGAGAGGAAGGTCAAGGGTGCTAGAAAGAGTACTCTCATGTGGTAGTGGGGAAGCAACCAGAATTCTAAAGCTGAATGGGAGCTCAAGGGCTATCTCATCTATTCTATCCATTTTACAGATGAGGAGACTGAGACTCAAAGAAAAATTAAGTCATTCACTGAAAGTGACATAGAGAATGAGTCATAGAGTTGGGATGTGAACTCAGGCCCTGCATCTTCTAAGTTCAGGGCTTTTCCACTGCTCCCCTTGAAGGGAGTCTCTGACTAAGGGTGGAAACTTAAGTCACTTAGGAAAGGACACTCCCAGCATAGATGTGTGAAAATAGGAAAGAAAGAATGGGACAAAAACAGAGAGCAAAAAAGGGACAACATAAAGTCAGCCTGAGCTCAAGGGGAAGGGCCTTGGAGAAGACCTTGGGGGCTCATTTAACAGTGGGAGATGTACATTCAAGACGGAGCCCCAGGTGTGAGCCCTGGGGTTGGACTTATTGGCCAGGTAGTACTGTAGTATCTCTGCCTCTTTCATTGTCCACTATGACCTCCAGACTGGAAAATATGGCTCTAGTAATTAAGCAAATATGAGACCTGTGGGTTTGGAGAATTTGGGGGCCCTTATATTTTTAAGCAATGTGTCCTTAATATCTCTTGGACTGTTCCTTCCCCCAACCTGTAACTAACTTCAGACTTTCCCCACATCCTTGCTTTTCTGTTCTCCTTTTCTTTATCTTTTTCCTAGAGGATTTAGTTTACTGTCACATTTTTCTAAAAGGATCATCCCTGAATCTACACCTGTAGTTCTGACATCTTTCCTGAGCTTCAGGCCCATGTTCACAACTGCCCCTCTCGCATCTGTTCCTCTATGGATGTGTTACTGTTTCCTTAAACTCAACGTGCCTCACCCTGGGATCCATATTGTTCTCTTAGAAGCTGTCAGTGGTGCCACCTTCATAATCTGCCCAGTCACTTGTGCTAAACAACACCCCACCCCCAAACCAAAGCTTTGACCTCACCCTCTTGGTCTCCAGGATCCTTTTCTTCTGGTATTTCTGTATCTCTCATTTTTTTCTTTTCCTTCTGCTCCCATTGCTACCCCTTGAGTACAAACCACCATCCCTTTCCATCTGGATTACTGTATTTTCTCTGGTCTTTTCCTACCACTAGTTTGTCCTGTATTTAAACCAATCCTTCAGTTCTTCCTAAAACACCATTCTTATCTGCTAAGAAGCCTTCAGTTGTCTTAGTTTGACTACTTAGTTTGACATCTGAGGCCACCTCCCCATTATCCCCCTACTCAAATAGCAATTCCTCATTTAATCATTCAATAACAATTTTTTAAGTGATCTATCAGTCAATCAACAAGTATTTGTTAAACACTATATGTCAAAGCGGCATGTTGGGTACCATGTTGGGCAATATGTTGATACAAAAATAAAATAATAATATCTAACATTTACATAACTCTTTAAGGATTTCAAAGCATTTTACATATATTATCTCATTTTGTATTTATAACAAACCTGTACAACTGGAGCTATTGCTATTCCCCCACTTTACAGATAAGGAAACTGTTGGCTGAGAGAGGTTAAATGACTTGTCCAGGGTCACCTAGCTTATAAATGTCTGAGGTTGGATTTGAACTCAGATATTCCTGACTCTAAGTCCAGAACTCCCTCTACAAGGCACTTAGTTGCCTCAAAAAACCAAACAAACTGTTCTTGTTCTTAATAATCTCATGTTCTATCACAGTAGATAACATGTACAAATATCAACATTTATAAAACAAAAAAGATAAATATATGTGTGTATATATAAATATGTGTATATACATATACACATTATATTTATAATATACACACATATATACATACATACAAATATATATATATATATATATATATATATATATATATATATATATATATATATATATGATTATTTTGTGGGTGGATTAGGAAAGGCCTCTTGTAGAAACTGATACTTATGCTATATGGTGGTGGATGGGAGGTGAATCACATAAAGCAGTGGAATGAAGGTTGATATTATACACAAAAGGCTCTGTAGATAATTTGAATAGCTAGGTGGTACAGTGGATAGAGTACCAGGCCTGGAATCAGGAAGACCTGAGTTCAAATCCAGCCTTAGACACTTAGTAGCTATGTGACCCTGGGCAAGTCACTTAATACTGTTTGCCTCACTTTCCTCATCTGTAAAATGAGCTGGAAAAGGAAATGGCAAACCACTCTACTATCTTTGCCAAGAAAATCCCAAACAGGGTCTTGAAGAGTCAGAAATGACTGAAGTGACTGAATGACAATGGTAGATAAACTCCTTCATTATTAGGGCACATCCCCAGAATGAGGAGGTATCATGGTACAGTAAATTTAGAGTTAGGGGATATAATTTCAGATCCTAGCTATGCTACCTATTACCTGTGTGACCTTAGGCAAATCATTGAAATTCTCTGGGTGCCAGTTTCCTTATGCGTTAAATGAGCTGGGACTAGATGGTCTTGAAACTTAAAACCTAAAGCCCTGTACCCACCCCCTCTAGAATCCTCTGTACCCCTTTGTGGGTGAACCATCTCCCAGTCCTTTTCAGCTTTATCCTAGTTTCCCCACCTTTCCCTTCTCTGTCCATTGGCTCCTGCCTGGACCAGCATCTCTGCCTCTCTAGATCCTGCCCAACCTTCCAGATGCAGCCCAAGGCACATTTCCTCCATCAAGCTTTCCCTGCTCACCCTGGCTGGCCTGCAGGGCTCTCCCCTCCTTTCCCTTCTCCCACTGCCTGCGCCACCCACTCAGCCATTAATCACACACTGCCTTGAGACAGCTTGGTTATCCCCATCTTGAACTGTTATTTAAATCTTGAGCTGTTATTTAATTCCACACATGTCTAAGTCTTGTTTTTCCCCAACTAGATTTGCAAATTCTTTGACTTGGAATTTAGAAGGCTTGAGATGCTCTCCTTCATGCGTTCATTGTTGAGGTGGAATCCTGGCTTTGTTTAGTTCTATCCTTGGTAGTACTTTACCTCTCTGGGCCTCAGTTTCTTCATCTGTAAACTTAAGGGGATGAATTAGATGATCTATAAGGCACCTTCCATTGGCAGTTAAGTGGTGCATAGAATAGAGTTCCAGGCCTGGAGTCAAAAAGACCTAAGTTCAAACCCAGCCTCAGATACTGTGTGACCCTGGGCAAGTCATTAAACCTTGTTTCCTCAGTTTCCTTATCTGGTAAAATGAGTTGAAGAAGGAAATGTTAAACACTCCAGCATCTTTGCCAAGAAATCCCAAATGGGATTGAAGAATTGGACATGACTGAAAATGAATGAATACCAACACCCCTCTCATCTCTAAATGCTATGATGCCATAATCTTTGAGTGTAGTAATACTGACTTCTTCATTTTTACATCTAGCCAAGGGGCTTGTCCATAGTAGGTGCTCAGTACATGGTTGTTGTTTAGCTTTGCTTGGGCATTCATCAAATTTAGTGCTGCCTTGGAAAATTTGCTGTGAAGAGAGATGAGAGAGAGAGAAAGAGAGAGAGAGAGAGAGAGAGAGAGAGAGAGAGAGAGAGAGAGAGAGAGAGAGAAACTGAAGCAAGAGACTATTTATTTAGTCCAATTACTTTACAGTTGAGGAAACTGAGACCTGGGGAAGTTAAGTGACTTATCCTAGTTCACACAGGCAGTAAACATCTGAGGTGAAATTTGAACCCAGGTCAAAGAATCATAGATTTAGGTTTGAAAGAGATCTTAGGGTCTCTAATATAGTACAACATCCTCCTTTTGTAGTGGAAGAATTGAGCCAGAAAGGTCACAGAATTGTGGGAGTATGGACTGAGAACTAGAAGGCCTCTTAGATGCCACTGAGTTCAGACCCTTTATCCTTTGGACGAGGAAATTGAGGCACTAAACAGTTGTCACTCACTGAGTTGGTAAGTGGGGAAGACAAGATTTGAACTCTGACTACAGGGCTTTTCTCAACCTGCTCAGGACATTTTCCATTCACTATACCACATCGTGTCCAGTGCTCTGTGGAAACTTGATGTTCTACAACATTTCCCCCTCTAAAACATTAAATTTTGGATTCAGTAATTTAACAACATAGAGGGAAACATCGGAGGAGAACATGAGATGAAACCATGGAAGAATATAGTCGGGAATTGCAGAGCCTGGGTGCTATAGATGGATTATGACATGCATCAGTGAATGGAATGTCCATATCAGGGAGACTGTGGAGCCATCGGCATGTTGGAGCAGAATATTCAGTACAACTCATATGACCAAAAATCTTTACTATGGAGGGGACTTACAGCTCTTTGGTATCAGAATTGGTTTGACATCTTCCATTTTGTTCTAATATTTTTCCTATTCTCTCTTTAAAAAGTGTCATTGCTATCTTTTGCTTTTATATCACCTTGATTTTGGAATATTTCCCTCTCCCCTCCCCACCCCAACAAATCCTCCTTTGTTACAAAAAATTTAAAAGGAAAGAAAATGTCAATAAGACTAACCAGTGGATCAGCTGAGCCTAACAGTATATCCACTGTTCCACACCCATAGTCCCTCACTTGTCTAAAGAAGGAAAGGAGGTCCAGGGACAAACAAAGTTATTAAAATTACAGGGTTTGCTTTCCTCTGTGTTCTTTCCATTTACCTCCCAACTCCCTCTTTATCCTATAGATCTTTGGGCCCCTAGAGGTTCCAAATCTGTACTTGATCAAATTAATAGTAATCAAATTTGTTGAAATCAATAATTCAATGAAGAGGAGCATGGGCGGGGTATGTGATGATGATCTGATCCCTCTCCCAGCATCCCTCATGGGATTAAAATTGTGAGCCCCTTGAGACCTGGGATTGGCTTTTGCCTTGCTTTCTATCCCCAGCTCTTAGCCCAGTGCCTGGCGTGTAGTAGACGCTTAATAAACTCCACTTGAGCGACATTGAATCTTTAGCATTGTCCTATCTCTCACATCTCTCCCCTCATCAGCAGGGTACCACGAGGAGAAAGGATTCTCTCAGTCACATAGAAAGTCAGTGGCCAAAGTAGGCCCTGAGCCCAGGAGCTCAGGCTTCCAGGATGCTGAGCTGCCATTATTTTCTACATTTCTAAAGGGTTTGATGGAAGCCACTAGGTCCCCTGTGTCCTCAGAGAGGCTAGAGGAATTGAATGTGATGACCTAGGGGAGAGGGAAAGCCAAGACAGTCTGCTAACCTTTACTGTGATCCAGGTTGAGACATAGGCCAAGGTACTTTTTAGGGAAAAAAAGCCAGGGGAAGAGTTGTAGAGGAGAGAAGAGAATCTAGGTCCAGGAGAGTTCTGGGAAAATGGAACCACACAAATTTAAAAGAAAGGAAGAAAGACTGTATAAGGAGAGATGATTGAAAAGGAGAGAAAGAAAAGAAGGGAAAAGGAAAGGCAAGGCAATGGGGCAGCACCTGGGTGATTATGCCCAGGAGGAGTTGGGACTGATGGTGCTGGCCTCATGCCCCTTTGGATTAAGGAATAATGTCTTGGTTCGAAAACAGCTACTTGGCCTTCTTTGGTGGGCATGGCGACCATTTCTCCTGATCCCCTTCCACCTAAAATGGGGAACTTGAACCAGATGACTTCTTAAATTCCTTCAAACTCACATTCTATAATTCTCTGATAGATCTCCAGAAGGACCCCATTAAAATGTAAATATGCTACCACAGGGCAAAGGGGTAACTGGATAGGCAGGGGTTAACCCTTGCATACTCATAGCTACCTGCCCTCAGGGGAATGGGATTCAGAAGGGTACATTTTGAGGGAGGGAGGAAAGCTCTGGAACGATGGTCAGAGAGCATAGGTTGGGGTGGGGTCTCACAGTGGGGGAGGGGGAGCCAGGGCATTCAGGGACCAGCTTGAGGACAATAGTCTCCTGGGGTGGGGTAGAGGGAGTGGATGGGCTGGTGCCAGCAAAGCGCGCATGACCACAGTGGTGATGCCAGCTGTTTTGCATCTACTGGGTTTGAACACCTGATGAAGTAAGAGGGCTCTACAGGTCTGACTCATGTGTGAGCCCCTGTGTAGGGCTCTGTGTCCTGAGATTTTGGTGCAGGTTGGCAAAGGAGGCAAAGGGTAATTATGGGTAATATAATGGGTAATATTCCTCCGCAATCCCTCCTGGCTCCTCCTACCCCGACTTGCTTTTCAGCTCTTTAGGGAAGCAGACTCCACCTGGTGGGACAGGCTAGGGGTGTGGGGGAGGTCCACCTCTAGTGAATTGGCCAGGTTCCTTATCCGGAGTTAATGGAGGTCCTGCCTATACTTGAACTCAAAACTCCCCCCAGTTTGCCACTGGCCCTCCAGCAGTATAAAGTCTATAATTCAGGGTATTGTGATGTTCCCCAAGGATGAGCAGAAGGATGATCTCACATATTTGTAAAATGCCTTCCACTTTACAAAGCACGTCCCCAGGTAGGGCAGTATACTGGGAAAAACCTGGGGTTTTGAGTCAGAGGACCCAGCAAATCTTTCCTTTGATACTTGGGTATGTCACTTTTCTGTTCAAACAAAGGGGTTTGGATTAGTGTTTCTCTAAGGTCCCTTCCAAGTCTCAATCCGGTGACCTCCAGTGGTGGAGTCGATCAACCGTGGTGAGGTTAGAATTGATAATTGGTCTGTAATGCTATGATCTAATTGGATTTGCCCCTACTACCCCCATTTTACAGATGAGTTAGCTGATTCTAGGGATAATAAAGTGACTTTCTTAAGGTCACAAAGTTAGTAAATAGCAGAATGACTTGATTAAGACCCAAGTCTTCTGACTCTTAAGTAGGTCAGAGTTCATTTTACTGTCTGAGGTAGGCGGGCTGATGGCTAATGCAAATAACAGTGAGTGGTCCTGGGAATAGAGGCTTCATTAGCCAACACATCCTCCCTATTGATACATGAGATATTCTTTCTAGACATAGCTAATGAATTTCTTTCCTCCAGTATTTCTGGTCAGACATGTCACATAAATACATATACATACATATGCCAGAAAGTTTATATGGTAGAACTTTGGAGGGGAGAATCTCTCTCATTTATTTATTCCTTTATTTATTATTAATTTAAAATTAATAATTTATTATTAATTAATTAATTTAGATAAATTTATTTCTTTATTCCTCCCTCTGACCTTCTACCTATATAAAATGAGTTAAGCCTCTCCTGTTGGAAACCTCGAGGGAGGGAGTGGGATGACTTGGCTAGACCCCAAAAGTCCTGAGAGCTGGACCTTAGCCTCAGCATTGATACCTCCTTGGACGGACATTAGGTGGCTTAGGAAGAGTCTTGAGTTTAACTCCTGTGTCAGATAATCACCGTATGTGACCTTGGACAAGTCAGTTAACTTTCCAGCCTGAGTTTCGTCGACTCTAAAATCTGGAGCTTAATAGCTCCTACCTCCCAAGGTTTGTTGTAAGAATCAAATGAGAAAACATGGACAGTACTTTCCAAACATTAAAGAGCTATAAACATGTTAGCTATTTTTATGATTGCTGTGTGACTTTGTGCAAGTATATGTGTTATACATATATGCATTCCCCTTTCTAAAGACAGATCTATGCTATTATCAACCTTGGATTCAGCAGTCACCAGGGAGGTCATGTGGTTGTGCGGTGGTTGGTCTTGGAGTCAAGGACCAGAGTTCAAGTCCTAATTTTGCTACTAACGAGTCCTGTGACGCTGAACAATTTCTTAGTGAGAAAACAGACACGGAGAACTTTGTTACCACCAAGCCCCGTGTGAATGTCAGCAATGATTATGATTTGTCTACAAAGAAACTCCAACAATATAGCAACTGTAGGCTTGACTGAGTCTTAGCCATAGCCCATTTTGGTGGCTGCTCAGCGCCCCCTTGTGTTCATAGGGCAGACTCAGGTTGGCTATGAAGGAACCAAGGCCAGGGGCTCAGTCATCCAAGGTTCTTAGGATCATAGGATTGCAACTGCAGGAAGATGTTGGGGGGTGGAGGGGTCATCTAGGCCAATACCCTTTATTTTAACTTTTCACCTGCTGCCTTGAGGAGGGCATCTGAAGTCAGGGCACTTTGGAAGACCCTTCTCACTTTACTGGCTCAGCTTCTCCCCTCTTCCCTTAAAAAAGGTTTTTCAAAGCTGGTGTCTGAAGCCCACTCCTCACAGTGAGCATACCATTCTCAAAGTAGGCAATGTGGCACAGTGGAGAGGGTGCTGAAGAGGACCTGAAGTCAGACCTGGGTTCAAATCTTACCTCGCTGTGACCTTCACCATCACTTAGCCTCCTTTGAAACTCAGCTTTCTCATCTGTAAAATAACAGAGTTAGACTATGGGATCTCTGAGATATCTTCTAGCTCTAGATCTGTGACCCTAAAATGGGGAGGTTGGTGGGAAGAAGCATGTTGTATATTTTATGTCATATTTATCCTCACAATATCCTTAGGAGGTAGGCACCATTATTATTTCCATTTTACAGATGAGGAAACTGAGGCATAAAGTAGTTAAGTGACTGGTCAAAAGTCACACAACTAATAAGTGTCTGAGGATAGATTTGAACTCAGGTCTTCCTGACTCCAGGTTCAGCATTCTATCCACTGTGCCACTTAACTATTCACTGTGCCATTTAATTGGAAAAGCACTGAACGTATGATTTCATTTGTATTGCCAACTCCCAGATGAGGTATTTCCCGTCTACCAAAGTAGATCTCACCTTCTCTGAAATCTAATCTTAGAGTATTTAATAGAGTACTGAGAAGTTAAGTGACTTGCCTGGGGTCAAATAACCACTATGTTGAAAAGACTGGATTCGAACTCAGGTTTTTCTGGTTTCAAGGCAAACTGTCTGGCATGCTGTGTTACCTCTACTATGATCCTAGTGTAATATTCACTCTCCCTTTCCTTTAGTTCTTTAAGCTGAATTTTATTAGTATCTTCTGTTTTTGCATTGCCTAAATTAGTTTTTTAAAAATACATTCACATTCAGTATATTGATCAGGTGCTAAATGACCTCTGAGAGCCTCTGCAGCTCAAAAATTCTGTAATTCTATGATCTCCAATTCCATTGCATCCTACAACAGTCTTGTGAAGTAGATAGGGTTGAAATTCTCATTTTACAGAGAATGAAACAAGTGTAGTGATTTGCTAAGGGCAGGGAAGGGACTAGATATGGGGGTGGGGAATCTGCAGCCTCAGGGCTTCATGTGGTCCTCTAGGTCCTCAAGTTCTGTCCTTGGATTCAGTCAAAGGGCTGTACTTGAGGACCCAGAGGGCCATAAGTCCTTGAGGCCACAGGTTCCCCACTCCTGTACTAGAACCTTGACCCTACACCACGTTGGCAGAGATGGCCATTGGGCTTAAACTGTTGGCACTACCAGAAGTGGCAGGATGCCTTGCTTTCCATATTTAGATAGGGATGCTCTCCTCTTGTCCTGCTGCCCACATCAAAGAGGCCCCTTGTTTTTTTGTTTTTTTTTTTAATGGGAAATTGACTGTTGAAGTCAGTGGGTGAGAATGGGCACTGGATGTCTGGCTCCCCACCCACTGCTCTAAATAGGACTTTAAGTGGTTTTAAAAATCTATATCTTCTGTGAATCTGCACATACACACACACACACACACACACACACACACACACACACACACACACACACACACCCTTCCTCCTTTCCCCCTTCTTCTCCTTCAACTTCTTTCCCATCAAGGAAAGTTATTTGATCACAAGGCATCAAACTGAAATTCTGCTGTCTTACCCCTGGTCATGAATTTCACAGAATTACACAATTTTTTAGTTCAAAGGGACTCAAGCAGCTCATAGGTTCCCAAAGTGGGAACTGGAGAGCTCTGGAATGACCGGGGGGGTGGGGTGGGGATCAGTAGTAGCTTCAGGTGCAATTGGTGGGGGCATAGAATAAAAATAAGAGTTAACCTAACCTAAACCCAGGGGGAGTGTTGAGTAAATTTTTTTTTAAAGTGGCCATAGGCCAAATAAGTTTGGGAACATTTAAATTCCAATTTAGACCAACCCCTACCTGAAAGACAATTCCCATTACAGCCTATCCAACAAATGGTCACCCAGTTTCTTTTTTAATGACCTCCAATACGGAGAAATCACCCTACTCCAAAAGTAACCTATTCTACTTTAGACATCTCAGATTGTTAGGAAGTTTTGTTTGATATTGAGTCTAAATTGGCCTCTTTGCAATGACAACCCATTGCTCCTTTTCTGAGCTCTGGAGTCAAACAGAATAAATCCAGTTCTTTTCCCACATCACAACCCCTTAAATACTATAATCCATCTGCTCTCCCCCTTTCCCTGCCCCAAAGTTTTCTCTTTTTTTAGGCTAAACTTGCCTGGTTCCTTTAACTGGTCTTCAAATGACATGAACTCAAGGCCCTTTCCATCCTGGAGCACTGCCCCGTGTATCAATGCCTTTCTTAAAATATGGTTCCTGGAACTGAATGCAGGACTCAAGATGTGGTCTGATTTGGAGGTTCCACCTTGCCATTCCCAGGCCTCAGCTTTGTAAACCTTATAACACTTTACCAATAGAGTTGTTAGACTCATGGCATGGTTGGCATAGTTGTTATGTTATTGTTAGACTTCCAAGAGTTCTGGAAAAGTGGGCTACATGCCCCAGAACAATCTTCTGATTTTCCCAGTTAGGAACTAGAATTGATTTTCATGCAACCATAAAATCATAAGACATGGCACTATGGTTCTCTCTTTCATCTCTTCAAGGAACTCTCTGTAGATGTTCCAAGAGATGGCAGGATTCATTCACACACATACCCTTCCCCTGCGGGGTAAATTAAGGCACAGAAATGGAATGAGATGTGATTTAGATTTTATTACTTGGACCCTGGAAATATCCATGATATCACTGATATTCTTCAATCAGTGAGCGTGACCCTTATATGCCTCCTTATTCCATGCAATCTTGTCCATGTCTATATAAATTATCCTTGTAATTTCCATCCAACATAATGGAACTTCTTTTTCTCCTTCTCCTTCTCCTTCTCTTTCTCCTCCTCCTCCTCCGTCTTCTTCTTCTCCTCCTTCTTCTCTTCCTTCTCTTTCTTCCTCTTCTTCTTCTTCTCCTCCTCCTCCTCCTCCTTCTCCTCCTCCTCCTCCTCGCTCATCTCCTTCAGTAATATCGCTCCCTTATATTGGAGATCATGACACTTTTACGCACCCTAAGGTTGCATTCATTTTCATGGGTTTTTATATCACACGGTTCACTCATATTGAACCTGGCAGTTCACCAGAACCCCCAGGTTTTTTCTAGGTGATCTGTTGTCTAACTGTGCCTCCTCTATCCTGTTGTGAGGTTGATTTTTTGAACCCAAGTAAGGTACATCACATTTATTCCTATTAAACACTATATTCTTAGCTTGGACTCAACATTGTCAAAAATCTTTCCTTGGCTCCTGAATATCATTCAACAGGTCAGCTCCCAGTACATAGGCTCTTTGAATATCATCTGTCACTATTGCTACATAATCAGCCCACCTCCTTTTCCCATCATCCTTGATGATAGAATATGAGCAGGAATCAGAGTCAGAGGAGATGTTAGAGGCTATCTAGACCAGATACTCTCATTTTAGAAATGAGAAAAGTGATATACCCAGAGACTTGCCCAAGGTTATTCAGACAGTAAGTGACAGAGACTTGAACTAGAGTTCTTTGACACTGGAATAGCTTCTCTTTCCACTATCCCATGGGTGCCTCTTCTATACTATGACTAAAGGGCATGGTCAGTAACATGGTGCAGGCTATTCTCACTCTCCGTGTGTCTTTCATTGCGCATGGGGTCATCAGAGTTTCTAATTCTTCAACGATCAAGGTGTTCCCTGATGTCACAATATTGTAACACAGGGAGACTATTGGTGTTAAAGAGACCATGACAGCTGACCTTCCACCCCATTGCCATCATTCAACAGGTGAGGACATTGAAGCAGAGAGAGATGAAATGATTTGGTAAAGCTGCATGACCTGTTAATGGCAAGCCAGGACTATCAGGAAAATCTCCCATTTCTTAGCCCATGTCTATTAAGTTTCTAGAAATGCTGATTCCCAGGATAGCCTCTTTCCCCCTGCCTATCTCACTTCTCCATCCTCCTCCCTCAGAGTTCCAACTATCCAAATCTCTCCTGAGCTTGTCATTGTCTGTAGAATAAGATTAAAGGGGCAGAGGACAGAGATGGCCGAATGCTGACTAGTCAGTTGTAGTTCAAGAGACTGGAGGAGGAGGACTGTTCACTAGAGGGGTGTAGATATTGAGAGGGAGAAAAGGAGGGGAAGTGTGTTCAGGGAGGAGTAAGAACTATAGCTAGAAAACTAAGAATGAGCCCTTGGAGAGTTAGGGAAAGGCAAAGCTTAGTGTTGCCGGAGAACTGGGTGCTGAGAGAGGGGACGAATTCCTTAAGGAGTACCAGCATCAGAGACAGAAACATCTTAGCCCCACTATCTTCATCCTTCAGGTGCCAGGGGAGATAAATGGGTGTTTGCCATAGGTGCAGTAGGGAGAGGAAGGAAAGGCACTTAGCTTCCAGGTCATGATGGGACCTGAGAAAGATCTCGTACTACTTATCCTCCTTCCACCCCAAATTGCCTATATTACTTCTCTGAAGGGGAAGAATGAGGATAGATTTGGGGGTACAGCATGTGGGTAGACTTGTGGGCACCCAAGTGGTTTCTCTGTAAAGCAGAAGCATAATAAGGTCCAGTTGTCCTTGAGAACTGGACTGCCCTGCAGCCCAATTGTGAACTGTCTTGTTGGACTTTTTGTATCATGGAAGAGAAGAAGAAAATATTGTCGAGTCTGATGAAATAGCTTTGGCAGACTCAAGGATTCAAAATCCTGTACTATCATAAGTGGAAAGAACCTTCGAGATTATCTGCCAGGAATTCTTAACCTAGGATCCCCAAACTTGGCTTTTAAACCCGTGTTCACAACTTTATTTCAACACAGTTAGTTTCCTTTATTATCCTTTGTATTTTATACATTTAGAGACATTTTTCTGCAAAAATGTCCCTAGGTTTCAGTATATTACCAAGAAGTCCAAGGGGGCCTTAAAAAGTAAAGACCTCCTGAATCCTAGCTCAACTCTGGAAACTGATGCTTGGAGAGGGAAATGATTTTTCTAAGGTCATACATTTAGTGAGTAGCAGAAGCTGAGTTTAGAACGTGGGTCCCTTGATTGGTTTCCAGGACAGTGTTCTTTCTGTCTGCCTCTTTAGGAGCAAAAGAGTATAGAAAGAAAAAGCAGAGACTTAGCAGACATTGGAAGACTCATAGGTTCATAGACTTAGAGTTGAAAGGGAACCTAGAGGCCCTCTTGTCCAACCCTTTCATTTTACAGATGATAAAACTAAGTCCCAGGGAGGTTAAGTGATTTACCTGAGTTGCACAGACAATGACAGAGACAGGATTAGTATTCAAGTCTTGATTTCTAAATCAATACTCTGGGACTGTGGTGTTTCCAAGATCAGAATCGTGACCTTGTTTGCCCCTGAATCTACCCTTGCTCCAGTATTTTGGCAGAAAGCATCCCTTCTCATCCCCTTCCTGAGAGTCCCCAACTTTCGCCTCCTCCCCTGTGGCCAACAAACTTCCCTTGGATGTTCTGTTTCATGATGGGTCTAAAGAGATGAGGTTCTGGGCCCACTTGTGGCTTACAGGAAAACTAGAGGTCAATGCCTGCCACACATTGCTGCTATGTGCCAAATAAAACGGACAAGCTTTTGATGGGGGGAAACAAGTTATTTTTTAATTCATTTCTCTTACTTGTTCCTTTTCCCCCATGCCCACCCACTTGGGGATGGGGGGGATGTTCTTTCTTTAGGCCATGGGGGGCTGAACCAGCTGGGTGGAGCCTTTGTGAATGGCCGGCCTCTTCCTGAGGTGGTACGCCAGCGCATTGTGGACCTGGCCCATCAGGGTGTGAGACCCTGCGACATCTCACGCCAGCTCCGGGTCAGCCACGGCTGTGTCAGCAAGATACTGGGCAGGTAAGCACGAAATTCATCTCTCCTTCCTGATACTTTTGACTGCCCTGTTCTCCAACATCCCCCTTCCTAGGGCTTTTCCTCCAGTGATCTTGACTCTCTTGTAATTCTTGGAACACAATACTCCATCTCCCTACCCTTAATACTTTGCCCTAACGATTTCCCATGTCTAGAATGCTTTGCTTTCTCTCCTTTGCCTCCAGATTTCCCTGGCGTTCTTCATGATTCAACTCAAATCCCACCTTTTGCAGAAAGCCTTTCCTGTATCCCTCCTCTTAGGCTCTCTACCTCCTACCAGACTCTTTCTAGATCCCTCCATCTCCCTCTGAGATTATCTCTCATTTACACTGTATCTATCTTGTTAATACAGAGTTTGTTTGTGTGTTCTATCTTTCGTTAGAATGGGAGCTCCTTGAGGGTAGAAATTATTTCTTTGTATCTCCCTCTCTTGGTACAGTACCTGACAGAGTAAGGGCTGAGTACATGATCTGATTGGACCCTAGGCAGAGAAACACCCTTGAACTTGACAACTGCAACCCACTTATGATCCAGAATACCATCTTCAGCAGGTCTTGTATTTGAGAGTTTGGAGACCCATAATAAGGGCTTCTTCCCACATCCCTCATATTCTCCTGCAGATTTAAGGGTCTCCTCATCCTGAGCCAGACTGAGGGATGGCATAGCAGTTTCACATTGTTCTGTTCTAACATTGTTAAAGTACAGACAGAGACAGGCCAGATGAAGAACTTGGATTTTTAAGACAGGAGGTATAACCAAGGATGGGAGCTAAGAGTTAGAGCAGAGCTATGAGATAAAAGAATTGGTAGCTTTGAGAGCAGAAAAGATGAGGAGGGAAAGTCAGTTCTGAAGACAAATCAGGGAGATGGTTTAGAGATCCAGGGGCCAGTTTTTTGAGGAATCTAGGTTCATTGTAATACTAATAATTATTTTAATAATTCATTGGTAATCAGCTATTAATAAAAGCCAAAGTAATAGCAGACATTTATTCTAATATATGCAAAGGCCTTTGTCTACATGACTTCACTTGGTCTTCACAATAATCTCCTTAGGGAGGAGTAATTATCCCCATTTTATATCTGAGGAAACTAAGATTCCCAAAGATTGAATGACTTCTCTGAGGTCACATACAATATTAAGTAGCTGAGGCTGGATTTGAACCTCAGTCTTTGGAACTTGACTGTCACACTGAGCTACCTACCATGCTCAGACATTGTATAAGGCACTGAGGATGCAAATGCAAATGTGCTGGACTTAGAGTCGACGGCTTCTGAGGTCAATCTCACCTTAGATACTAGCCATGTGATCTTGGGTGTGTCACGCAATGTTCTTGAGTCTCAGTTTCTTCATTTGTAAAAAGAGTATAAAAATATAATATAATGTAATATAGTGCAATGCAATGCAGTACAATATGATAGGATACAATACAATATAGCATAATATCATATCATATCATATCATGTCATGTCATATAATATAATATTAGTATAATATAATATATAAAGAGTATAATAACAGCACCCACCTCATAGGATTGGCTTGAGGACAAAATTTTATACCCATGCATATGTACATATATACCTATATATGTATATACCCATACATAAACTCATATATGCATGTGTATGTATACACATATGTATATGGGTATTACATATAGTTACGTGTGCTACTTTGAAGACATTAAAGCAATATATAAATTTTTTGGTTATTGTTATTGCTGTTAGCTGTGGGTAGTGGACTCCACTTGGAGGAACTTGATAATGTGCTATAAACAGAAAAGAAAAGAGGCTAATTTAGGGGATTTCTTTAGCAAGTCTTTCCTTAGGGATATCTATGGGTTGGCGCTCAATAATTTTCATCTTAACCAATGAATGGGCCTCCTGGGAACAGAACCTTGCTTGTCCAGGGACCAAGAGAGCAAGAGAACAAGCCTTGAACTAAGGGCAGAAAGTAAAGATTAAGTAGCAACTGAGGATAGAGAGGGCCAATCTTTGGGTCACAGAGGAAACTGGGCTACCTGGGCAGGTGAAATGGAGAGAGCCAGAGAGGAAAAAGTGATGGATTCCTCAACCCAAGCCAAGCTGATTGAATATGAAATCATGTTCCCTGTAGCTACCCTTTTCTGCCTATAGCTTGCCCCATAAGAAACATAGAATCTTAGGGTGGAAGGTAAGTAAGAAGTTATAGGGTCATAAGATCATAGATTTAGGGCCAGAAGGGATTATAATGGTCAACTAGTCTGAGCCCTCCTACAGATAAGGAAACTGGTCCCCAGAGAGGTTAAGTAACTTGCTCAAAGCCACACAGATAAATAAATGGAAGTGGGCCCAACCTCCAGTCCAGTCAGGCATTCCTTAAAAGAGTGGCCTCTAGTGGAGATAGAGGGGGAGGACAACTGAAGAAGAAAAGGAAAACAGTAGGGCACAGTGCAAAAGGCCCCTACTGTAGAGTCAAGAGTCTTGGTTTCAAACCCACCTTTGATACTTGATGCCTTGGACAAATTACCTCCCTGGGCCTCATCTGTAAGTTGGTGGGGTTGGACTCAGTGGTCTCTGAGATCCCTTCTCTCCATGTCTAGGATCCTATTAAAGGATGGGTATTCTATCTTGGAGTTGAAGGTAAGGGGTAGGGATCCTCCTGGGATTTAAAGGTAGAAGAGACTTCAGAGATCATGTGCTTCAACTGCTCCAGTTTTGCAACTGAGGAAACCAGGGTTCAGAGAGATGAGGTGACTTTCTCAAACACAGTTAGCAAATACTTGAAGCATAATGGGAAATGTCAGGCCAAGTACTCATACTGCTAAACCATCCTCTGCCTTTGAAACTTTCCAAAAACCATTCCTTTGGAGGCCCACTTCATCAGCCCATATTTCCTTTCCCCCAAAACCCTAAATAGGATAAACGAAAGCCAGAAAGAAGTGAAGTCTGCCACCCCATTCCCCTACTCACCACCCTCTCTGTCCTCACTTGCTTACTGGGTAATTCTCTGGCGTTCTCTATTGGAGTAGGTACTACGAGACTGGGAGCATCCGACCTGGAGTGATTGGGGGCTCAAAGCCAAAAGTGGCCACTCCTAAGGTGGTAGAGAAGATTGGGGATTACAAGCGGCAAAATCCAACCATGTTTGCCTGGGAGATTCGGGACAGGCTTCTGGCTGAAGGGGTCTGTGACAATGACACCGTCCCCAGCGTCAGCTCAATCAACAGGTAGGAAAGGAAAAAAGTACAGAGCCCTGGCCAATTGGAGTCACTACCAAATCAGTTCTGACTGAGGAAAGGCAGGATTGAGGGCAGGGATTAGAGTCCATACACTCGGACTAGAATAGGGTTTTAGACTCCTGAAATGGCCCCTTTAGGAACTGGGAAAGTGCAGTGAAGGAGGAAATGGTGGGTACCTAGAAACCCAACCCAATGGGTAGACTTCAGGTGTAGAGAGAAAAAACTATTTTTCTTCTATTGCCTGGACAGGGGCTGTGTGAATGGCTGAGATGAGGCTTTCCTCCTATCCCTCCAGCTCCTAGCATCCCTAGCTTGCCTCAGAGCTCAGCTCAGGTGACACCACCCTACCAGGCCTTTCTTAAACTGTCATTTGGGATCATTCCCCCTTCCCTCATTCAATTCCTTTGAATTTACTCTTTGTAGAAACCAGTTGGTGGACATATTGTTTCTCCCCAGTTGAGTACAAACTTAAGGACAGAGAGTCTAATTTTTGACTTGGATCCCTCCTGCCTAACACAGAAATCGGCACAAAGCAAGCAACTCAATAAATGATTGTTAAATTGATTTGAATTAAGGGAAACAACTCTTCCTTCTGTCTGCCTTATACTTTGATTCTTTGAGGTCTCCTGGCCAGAGGTTGTCCCTCTCTTCTCAGAGGGAACCTATCTTCTACATCCTTTATAAGCTGCATACTAGTTTTCTCAATAATAAAAGCAATAGCTAACATTTATATTTACTATTTTTCATATTTATTTATATTTATTCTGTGCTAGTCAACCCTGTGAGGTAGGTGCTATTGTTATTACCATTATACAGATGAAGAAGGGCAGACAAAGAGATTTTTTTTAACTAACTTTCTGGGGTCACACAGCTGGTAAGTGTCTGAGATCAGATGTGAACTCAGGTTTTCTTGAATCCATTCCCCAGGCTCAATCCATTGTACTCCCTAGATTCCTCAACAGAGGCTTTTTCTACCAGTGGTCCATTGAGGTAGCTGGCTAAGTAACGACTTTAGCTAGGTGTCTCCTATGAGCTGCACCCCAGCCAGCTTCCTGCTTGGCTAGATCTAGCAGGCAGGTCCCTTCTTTTTGACTCTATTGTATTGTCCAATGTGGCTGGTTTCCAAGACACAGAGAGCTTATATGTTTGTAGATTTAGAACTAAAAGGTCACAGATTTCAGCCCTTTCAATGTGCAGATAAAGAAATAGTGGCAAAGAAAGGTTAAGTGGCTTTTCCAAGGCAGAACTAGATCTGAACCAGGCTCCTCCCAAGATAGTTCCTGCCCCTGCCCCTGAGAGTGCTGGGAAAGTAGAGCATTCCATCTCTGGGTTGCAGAAAGAGCTCTCTCTCTCTAGCTCTAGACTCCCTAGAGCACCATTCATAAGTGTTGTGGAGAGGGCCTCACCTGAAATCTGGGACTTTAGAAATTCAGGATCTCCAGTGTCCCCAGTATCCTCCTATTTCTCTTCCTCATAGAATTATTCGGACCAAAGTGCAGCAGCCATTCAACCTCCCCATGGATAGCTGTGTCGCTTCCAAGTCTCTAAGTCCAGGACATACCCTGAGTAAGTACCCAATAGCCCCATCTCCAGTTTCACAGATATGCATTCACTAATAATGCATCATAACTGAACATTGGCTTTGCGATCTGAGGGTTTCCTAGTAACCTTACCTCATAGCTCTTCAAGGTGGGTCTTAAAAGGGTTCTTACCCCCATTTTATAGATGAAGAAGCTGTGGTTCAGTGTTTAAGTGACTTGCCTAGGGTCATACAGCTAATAGATGTTTGAAGTAGGATTAGTACCCAGATTTCCTGACTCTACACCTAGTAGATTGCTCTATACTCCATGTTTTCTGCCTCATACTTATAAAATCTCTTACATATATGTACTTTCTTATATTCCTATGTCCTCACACATACATGCATTCACATGTAGACATTCAGATTTGATGTATTCATCACAGTAGGCATCACCACACCCTGATGTATTCATACAGTAGGCATGCGATGTCACCAGTTCTTCTAGATTCTGAAGAGTGACCAGAAAGGAGACAAACTGAAAATCACAGGCATTTTTAGAGTTCGCACAAAGCCTCATAGCTGATTGAGTCCACACTCCCTCCCTCATGTTGCCTTTTTACAGTTGAGGAAACTGAGGCTCAGAGAGGGAAGTGACTTAATAAGATCACATGGTGAATGAATGGCAGAATTGTGATAAAATCAGGTGTCCTGATTTCAATCTTTCCAGAGAGGGAAGGGCTGAAAACTGAGATTTTCATTTTTTTTTTGGATGTGTGTGTGGGAAGTATGCACCATTATTGGTTGAGGAACTCAGTGAAGTAAGGAAACACCTTCTAGAAAATCTGATTGTCACCTGCTCTGGTATTTATAGTATCAAGGGCTTCCTAGGCACACTCAAAGATTGACTTGCCCAGAGTCACAGAGCTCTATGTGGAGACCTGAACTCAAGCCTTCTTGACTCAGAAGCTGGTTCTCTGTTGATAATACCATTACAGTGCCTCCTTCTAGCCATTTATTCTTCAAGGTTGAGGGGTCTTGCTCTCCCCAGCACAGGGAGCTAGAGAATCATCCTGACGCCCATCTTTTCTCCTGTCTTGTTTCCCCATCAGTCCCCAGCTCAGCTGTGACACCCCCAGAGTCTCCACAGTCAGATTCACTAGGTTCAACCTACTCCATCAATGGACTCCTGGGAATTGCTCAGCCTGGCAATGACAGCAAGAGGAAAATGGATGACAGTAAGTAGGGGAGGAACTGGGGAGTGGACGCCCCCAGGGGATGTGATGGGCAGCTGGCCTCAGCCTTCAGTTGGCAGAGTGGAGACAAATTTCCCACTTGGGGTCTTAAAGATCACAATGACTAACCTGATGATACTTACCAGTCTCTCCAGCCCTCAGAAAACAGAGAGAGATTTATTCTATGTGTTGAGAGGGCAGATATGGTACCCAGGGGTCTGGAAGCTTCTGATAGATCAGAACAGGCCTTTGTGCTGGGTGTATCCTAGAAGAAAAGCTGCCCCAGAATGGGATTGATAGCCTCCTAAGATGTCAAGACTGACAGGACCCTTTATAGTCACCTAATGTAGTCTGTTCGTTGAACAGAGATGGAAACTGAGGCCCAGAGAGGGGAAATCACTTTCCCAAGATCACACAGTGTTAGGGACAGGACTGGTTTCCGGTGCATCTTTAATGCACGATTATATCTTAGATTATATGCTAAACATCTAAAGGTGCTCATTCAAACCCAAGGAGTCTGACTTTCTAAGGGGATTTAGGCAGGCCAAGGACAGTAGGTGACACCCATTGGGGGGAGTCCTTGGGACAGTACATAGGACCCCCTCCTTCTAAAGAGACCCCTGGGGGAAAGCCATGGGGTGACTGGGGCCTTCTCTGAGACTGTCTTCCATGACGGGTTCACAGGTGACCAGGACAGCTGCCGACTGAGCATCGATTCTCAGAGCAGTGGGAGTGGGTCACGGAAGCACCTGAGGACCGACACGTTCAGCCAGCATCACCTGGAGTCACTGGACTGTCCCTTTGAGAGGCAGCATTACACGGAGGCTTATCCATCTCCCAGCCACACCAAAGGCGAGCAGGTGAGCTCTGGGTCTGGGAGGGAGCACTGCAACACCTGGAGGCCTCTTTCCAGAACTTCTTCTACAGCTACACAAAACAAGCAAATTATTTAGTACAGATCTCGATTGGTCTTCTCTTTCTCCTTATCCTCCTCCTCCTCCTTCTTCTCTCTCTTTCTCTCTGTCTTCTTGTCTCCCTCCCTCTGAGTCTTACACACACACATACACGCACCACATATACACAAATGCCCTATGTAACAATAATGGAAATGAAATCTCATTTTATAATTTTTAAAATCATTTGACAAACATTAACTGGTTGGTTTTCTTAATAATCCTGAGAGCTCAATTATGTGAACAGATGTGTCTAAATACATGCCTTTAAAGTTCTCAGAGTGCCTTGTGTAGGAGAACAGATTTAGACCAAGGAGGGTCCTTAGTGGTCATTGAATTGGGCCATTTTACAGATAAAGTGAGTGAGGCTTTCAGAGGCACAGTTACATGGGTAGAGATGAGCTTGACTATGCCAGGGATTTTCCCACTGTGCCTTTCAGTCAGGCAGGCATTATTCACCCTCTTTTACATATGAGGAAGCTTAAGCCCAAGGAAATGAAAATGACTTGCTAAGCTGATAACTCATACAAGGAACTAGGGAGAAGAGACCATTGTACCTGTTTTCTGACTCCCAATCAGGACCTATCACATCTCATTTCCTACTCACAACAAACTCTGGGCATCATGGGGTCATGAAGCCAGAGAATATCTCTGGTCCAGTCCCTTATGAGGTATTTTCACTGTTTGCACATGAAGAAACTGAGGCATCATGATGTGGTGGGAATGGAGCTGGATTTGGAGTCAGAGGGCTAGGTTCAAATCCTGACATTTGCTATCTGTGTGACCTTGGGGAAGTCCCTTTGCCTGTCTGGTTTGCAGTTTCCTCATCTATAAAATGAGGATTTGAGGATAAGGTGACCTTTACCTTCCAAATCTATGATCTTATAACTTTCCCAAGGTCACACAGCTAGGTAAATGTTCAAGACAGGATTCGAATCTGGATCTTCTTGACTCCAGGTCCAACACTCTTTCACTATGACAGGCTGACTTTTAGTAGGAGAGGTATCATTCTCTTTCTTTGACAAATGAGGAAACTGAGGCTCAGAGTTTCAACAATTTGCCAAGGACACACAGGTAACTAGTAAGTGAGCTAGTGTTAGAAGGTCAGCTTGTGCTGACTCTCAAAAAGCTGACTGTGAAATTTTAAGCATAAGCATTTATGCCTCTAATATGTTCACATCAGGGTTTGTTTTATTATTTTGGTGATAATTTAGATTTGAAACGTAATGAAGAAAATTCTAATAATGAAGACCAAATTTAAGTGTGCTGTGCATACATATTGGGGAGGCGAATGGAGACCTGGTTGTTAAATACTTGCCACCATACCTCTGAAAGGACCCAAGTTTCTGTTCCTGGTCCAGTGCTTTTGTTTTGTTTTTTGTTTGGCTGATAATTGTCACATTACTCAGTTACTGTCAAAAGAGTTCCCTCCCTCAACCCCCATACCCATCACTTTCAGTCTGTGTTTGACCTCTCCATGTCCCTCCCAGACAAGGCCCTCTTAAGCTTGGCCCAGCCTGCCCAACTCACTTGGTTTCTCATAAAGTCATTAGCTTCCATCTGTTCCATTCTAATTTTTAAAGAACTATTTCCTTCAGTGAGCTTTTGAACTTCCTTTTCCTTTTGGCTAATTCTGCTTTTTAAATCATTCTTCTCCTCATTGGCTTTTTGGACCTCTTTTGCCATTTGAGTTAGCCTATTTTTAAAGGTGTTATTTTCTTCAGCATTTTTTGGGGTCTCCTTTACTTGCTTTTCATGATTTTCTTGCATCGCTCTCATTTCCCTTCCCAATTTTCTTCCACCTCTCTTACTTGATTTTCAAAATCCTTTTTGAGTTCTTCTATGGGCTGAGGCCATTATATATTTGTTTTGGATGTTTGGGATATAGAAGCCTTGATTTCCTCTGATGGTATGCATTGTTCTTCCTCATCTGAAAGGATGGAAGAAAATACCTGTTCACTAAGAAAGTAACCTTCTATAGTCTTATTTTTTCCCTGTTTTGGGAATTTTCCCAACCAGTTACTTGACTTTTGAGTCCTTTGTCAAGAGTAGGGTATACTCTGGAGACCTGTAAGTTTTCAATTCCTCCAAAGTAGCACAATCAAGGGAAAGGAGTTTACTTCTCTCCTGACCTGTGCACTGGTCTGGGAGCAACCAAAACTTTTCTGCCCAGAATCTGAGAGTAGAATTCCCTCTCCACAACTGCCTCCAACTCCACATCACCCCAAGGCCACACTCAGGTCAGATTCAGATCAGAGGCTCAATTCCCCCAGGAGCTTTAGGCTGAGGGCTCCAAAAATGGAAGCTGTCTCTGTAGTGGCTGCTGCAGGTGGTCCAGACAATGTTCCCTTCTCCTTTGAAACTATTTGTGGTGTTGTGGGTTGAGCAATCTGGAAACTGCTACAGCTAGTGGCTCCCTGAAGCCTGTTCTTGGTCCTATCCCTGCTGTGCCATGTGGCCCATACTGGGTTGTGCTCTGTATAGACTTGAAGTGATAGACCTTTCCTGTTGGCCTTCCAGGCTATCTTGGGCTGGAAATATCTTTCACTCTGTCGTTTTATGACTTCTGTTGCTCTAGAATTTGTTTAGAGTCATTTTTTCCAGGTATTTTATCAGCTATGTGGGGGAGCTTCTACAAGTCCATCTTTCTACTCCACCATCTTGGCTCTGCCCCCATTTAACTCTGCCCAAGTCACTGAGAACAGATAAGATGACAGATCTATAAAAATGGGCAACTAGGTGGCACAACAGTGCACAGAGCACCAGGTCTGAAGTCAGGAAGTCATGAATTCAAATTTGACCTCAGGCACTTCCTAACTGTGTGACCCTGGGCAAGTCAATTGACCCTGTTTGCCTCAGTTTCCTCACCTGTAAAATGAGCTAGAGAAGGAAATGGCAAACCACTCCAGTATCACTTCCTATAAAACTCAAAATAAGGCCATGAAGGGTCAAAGATGAGCAACAATAACCAACTAGAGAAATGAAGGTTGAGATGCAGGGGAAAGTTTTGTTTCCAAAGAACAACACTAGGGGAGACAGGATGAGTTATAGGACTTACCTGGGATCTTGGGGAGGCGCATTGTTGAGGGCATCAAGGAAAGACATTTTACTGTCCTCAGAAAACCTCAGCCCCAGCACCCCTAGAGCCATCTACCTCCCTCCCTTGTCGCCATCCTTTGACCAAAAGCCTGTTGCCTTCTCCTATACTTATTTCTCTGGCTGGCCCCTGGGTCACCCAGCCTGATTCTGCTTGACCTCCTTGCAAGTGAGATCAGGAAATTCCCCAAGCTCCGTGTTCCAACATGAGATTCCTCCACTTAGCATCCTTAGGAAGGAATGACCATTGGGAGCCTCTCCTTCTGTGACCAATCTTCAAGGATTGACTGGGTCTAGGTACAGATACCAGTAACCAAGTGAATTGTATCCAGTGGCTTTCTGGGGAGTTGGACCTGAGCCATCACCTGCAGCTGGGGAGGGACTATGCATCAGCGATTTTTACCAGCAGTGGATGCTGAGAAGAGGGAGCCATTGGAGAACAGGTTATCAGCAAGTCTGAGAAGAGGCCCTGGGTGTTCATCAGCGAGTCAGCAGAGAAGATGTCATTGGCTCCATGGAGAGAAATGAGGTCTGCACTAAGAGTCTAGAGAGAGATACTGAGAGAAAGAGAGAGAGAGAGAGAGAGAGAGAGAGAGAGAGAGAGAGAGAGAGAGAGAGAGAAACAGAGAGAGAGAAAACCTAATCTGTGTGACTGAGCAAGCCTGCAGGGAAACAATGAGTTGCACATCAGCCAGCCGGCTGAGAGCCAATGAAACCTGGCCATGACTCTGGGGAAGGCTTCTGTCGAAGCAATATTTCCTAAAGACTGGCTCCATTTTTCAGTCGCCCCCTTTCAGGACAACTTGCTTAGTCAGGTCTAGGAAAGGGGTCCGTTAATGGAGACAAGTGGAGACAGAAGCCTGGCATTGGAGTGATATGCACCATATCTATCCTGGTCCATGTGGTGATGAGAAGCCTTGCTATGCTCCAAGTCCTTCTGGAAGTCTGGGATCCTCCTGCCATGCATCTCTTATTCTTTCACAGCTGATATAATCTCTTTGTCTGTTGAGCAACCAATCTTTTCTCTCCTCCCTCACCTTAGCCTTTACTGGACATAGGAAAAGGCCTTGAATGTAAACTTCTCTCTGCATAACTAAGGAGGAATCCCAGTACACCCTTTCATGAGCTCACTTATTCTTGGAGTTAGAATATTAGAATATTCTTTCACCCTCTCATTCACTTACTCACTTGGGGCATCTCAAGTTATGATAAGAGGACAAAGCCGTTGTTCCTCTAGAAATGACAATTAGACAGAATGGTACAGTGGAAAGAACATCAGCTTTGGAGTCAGACAGCCTGTGTACCAATCCCATCTCCGCCACTTACTCTCCGGACAACCTTGCGCAAGTCACTTAACTTCATTGGGCCTTAGCTCTCCTCTCTGGAAAGGGAAAGAATCAGACTAGATGACCTCTGAGGTCCCTTGTGACCCTAGACCTATGATCTAAAGGTATATGGGTATACATGTGTACTCTTGTATTTATCAGACAATATTAACATGGAACAACCAAAGGCATATTATATATTATAGGGTGGGAAAGGAAAATGCCCCAGGGAAGTCATATGGCCAGTCACTCAAGATGCAGAGTAGGTGGTCAGCACCAGGTCAAACTACTCTCTTGAGCCCCAGGAGTGTTAATTCCCTTGGGCTCCTGTCAAGTCCCTTACCTAACAGTTTTGGGATGTAGGAGACCTATGATAACATAGGCCTCATGAAGTTTTAGTTCTGACCATTAAGTCACAGCTGGTCATCATCAGAAGAGCCCCTCACAAATAAAGACATTCAGCCAAGACGGAGTTGGTGATGATGCCTGACACCAGGAAGGAGGAGAGCTATATGAAAGCAATCCCAAAACATCCTCTTGATTCAGTTAAAAAAATCAGCCATATTATTATGTATTGGACCAAATGAGAGGTATTTGATGAATTTTTGGAGGACTTAAAAGAAGATGAATTGGCCATATATAGTTATTGCAAGGGGCAGCTACTGGCACAGCGGATAGAATGCTAGTCCTGGAGTCAGGAAGATTTCTCTTCCTGTGTGACCCTGGACAAATCATCTAATGCTGTTTGTCTCAGTTTCCTCTAAGCTAGAGAAGGAAATGGCAGATGACTCTAGTATCTCTGCCAAGAAAAACCCAAATGGGGTCACAAAGTGTCGGACATGACTGAAACAACAACAAAGAAACAATGAGGAGAAATTATTTCAAGGTGTCCCAAAAGTCTTTGTGAAAATTTGAACTCACTTTTAAGCTAAAAGAAACCCCTAAACCCTTTAAATTTCATGAAGACTTTTGGGACACCTTGTATCATTTACTATATTGATTGAATATTGATGATTGGGGGGCTTAAACTTAAATTTAAAAAAAAGGCAACTAGGTATTTTGTTCCATTTCCCTGCTTTGGGTTCCAAGCAGTTCCAGTCCAGTTCAATCCTAAGCTATAGGCCCTTTCAGGCCAATCTTCCCTTCCTTGAAGACCCTTTAGTCAGTACCTGCTTCAATGCCCTCAATGGTGCCCTGGTGGCCTGGAAAGTGATATGGTTCCTTGGAATCATGACTTTAGTGAAAATAATTAGAAGTAATCAGTCGGAGGGTTTGTTATGTAACAGAACTTGGCACGTGTTTGTGAATTGATAGCAAGCAGTATGCCTCTACGAGGCCCGTGTTGGGTCTGGCTGCATGGGCGTCATCTCTGGGGGTCTCTGTGTGAAGAGGGAGGTCTTCATCTAGAGCTCTAAAGGAGCACCCGGGCAATTGAGTGAATTAGGGTCACAGGATCCTAGAGCTGCAGGGACCTCAAAGATTCTTTTGTCCAACCCTCTTAATTCTGTGGGTGAAGGAACTGAGGTCCTCTGAGTTTAGCTCCTCCAGCTTCAGAATCAGGGCTGTTTTGGCACAGCCCCCTGGGGAAGAAAAAGTCAAAAGGAGGGACTTTTGGAAAGCGCCTCAACTTAAAGAGTTTGAGGATTCTTATGAGTGCTTAGTCTCTGTACGATGTGTGTTATGTGTGTGTCGAGCTTTTGACTGAATTCCTGCTTTGAGGGAGACAAATCCCAAGTATCCCAAGAGATATTGGTGCTAAAGTCTGCAGAGGAACATACGAAGACTGATAAGAATTAAAATCAAGATATTAAGGATGCATGATAAACCCTTTGCAAATCTCAATAATTTTTTATTGAAATTAGACCTAAATGCTAAGGGAGACTAAGGAAAATAACTTATCTTTACTTGGGGCTAGAGAAAAACCCTAGTATACAATGTGGCTCATATTCCACTTCTGTAGGAGACCTTTCTGGTCATTTCCACTCCTACCTTCACCCCTTAGTACTTTTTCTGCTCAGATAATTGTCTTCTACCTGCTCTGTATATATCTTAAGATCACACAGTCACTTACTTGTTTTCTCTCCCATCAAGATGGAAGATCTTTGAGAGCAGGGACTTTCTTTCTTCTTTCTCCCTCCCTCTCTTCCTTCCTTCCTTCCTTTTTTTATATTCCTACTGCTTAGCATAGTGCCTAGAAATAGAACATGCTTGATAAATGTTTCTTGACCAACTGATTGCCTGGAATAGTAACCCTGGTATATAGTGTCCATCTCCTTACCAGTGATCAAACCACAGGTTTGAATCTTAAAAGTGAATTCTTCAAAGTTCAGTTCAGAAAGTCTCTTTCTAAGTTGATGGGGCAGTTGGACTTGATTCTTTCTTAGGCTCCTGCCAACACTGTAATCCTTTGAGTTCTGTGAATCCCACAATGAGTCACATGCACAAGAAAACTATCTCTTTCTCTGTGTCCAAATAGAAGGCTGAGGTCCAGGGAGGGTAAAGTACATCACAAGGTCATAGATTTAGAGCTGAAAGGGACATGAGAGGTTGTTGAGTCCAGTTATCTCATTTTGAAGACAAGGAAAATGAGGCATAGAGGGATTAAGTGACTTGCACAGGATGGCACAGGGGTGGGGGCAGTCTGTACATAGGAGTGTCAGGATGACTTCTAGACCTCATCCTGCTGGGCTGGTTCTGACCACTTCAGGACTCTCTATGGACTGACTTTACTTTGCTCCCCAGGGTCTCTATCCTCTGCCTCTGCTCAATAGTGCCATAGATGATGGGAAGACCACGCTGACCTCTTCCAACACACCACTTGGCCGAAACCTCTCAGCTCATCAGACATACCCTGTGGTGGCAGGTATGGGGGGCTGGGATTGTGCTGGGGTACAGTTGCAGGAGAATGAGTGGGTTTAGCTAAAAGAAGGTTCTGTGAGGGCTCCCGGGCCATGCAAGAAGTGATAGACTATACAGCTAGAAATCTACCCAGGGAGAGCCACGGCTCAGCCAGAGGGGTGATGCCGATCACACTTCATGTCTTGGCTCCTCCTCCCAATTCAGCAAAGTATAAGGGTTGGTAGATGCTGTTGAGAAGGTCATTTCCTCACCCTGTGGTTCTGAACTTATAGGATCAGCACAGTGTTGAAGTAGACCCAGCTTTTGTCTTGTCCCCATCTCATTGACTCCCAGGAGGACCCAGAGCAGGAGGGACTGGAATATGGCCTTGTCTTTCCTGGTGATGCGGAGGAGCCCCTGGTCCCCCCTCCTCCCTGGCTTCCCACCCCGACCCATCCTGTCCCCTTTGCATCTCATGTTTGATTTTGTGCATGCCTTCTCATCCCATCTCCTCACATTCCTCTCTCATTGTTTGTCTCCCTCCCTCCGGCAGATCCTCATTCACCCTTCGCCATAAAGCAGGAAACCCCCGATGGGTCCAGTTCTAGCTCCACCCCTTCCTCTTTATCTAGCTCGGCCTTTTTGGATCTGCAGCAAGTCGGCTCAGGGGGCCCAGCTGGTGCCTCGGTCCCATCCTTCAATGCTTTTCCCCATGCTGCCTCCGTGTATGGGCAGTTCACAGGCCAGGCCCTCCTTGCAGGTATGGACAGGGAGGTCCTGGGGGGCCCATGCAGGGCATTGTGGGAGGGTCTATAGGGTTATCAGTCTACCACCATCCCTTCTCTCACTTCTTTCCTCCATAGAGAGTGACTCTCTCTCTCTGTCTCTCTGTCTCTGTCTCTGTCTCTCTCTGTCTCTCTCCTTCTCCCTCTCTCTCTCTCTCCATTCCTGCCCCATTTCCATCAGGTCAGATTAGGTGTGACACGAGGGGAAGCACTTTGAAAGGCTTAGGAAAGAAAGAGGCATCTGGCAGGTCTGATTTCAGTATAGCAGCCCAACTAACCCTCTCCCCAAAGTTGGCAGGGGATATTGGAGAACACGAACAGGGGTGGGGAGGTGTAGGGGTTGAGGGGTATTCACTTCTGGCTTGGGGGTGATCATGGTCACTGGAATTTCTTTGGGCATGAAAACTGGAGGCAGGGACCTTGCCCAGAGTCCTTTCTTCTTTTTCCCCAATTTAATACAAGTTTATTATGAGCCAGGCAGTGCTAGACACTGGGGAAAGAAAGCTCTCTCTGTGTGACTGGCTGTGCTGAGGGCTTTACAAATACTGATCTTCACAAGAAACCTGAGAGGGAGGAGATTATCATCCCCATGTTATAGTGGAAAAAAACTGAAGCTGACTGGGTCTGCTCCAGATGCAGTGCTGTATCCACTATATCACCTAGCTGCCTTTGAGTATGTGAAAGCAAAATTGAAGCAGTGCCTGTCTTCAAGGAGTTTCTAGTCAATGAGTCGGGACAGAGAAGAATGAAGGACAACAGTTATACTTATTATTAACATTTTTCAGTTGTTTTTTCAGTTGTGTCTGATACTTTGTGACCACATTTGGGGTTTTCTTGTCAAAGATACTGGAGTAGTTTGCCATTTTCTTCTCCAGATCATTTTACAGATGAGGAAACTGAGGCAAACAGGGTGAAATGACTTGTCCAAAGTCACACACAGTTAGTAAGTGTCTGAGACTTAATTTGAACTCAGGAAGATGAGTCTTCTTGACTCCAAGTCCAGTGCTCTATCCACTGTGTCACCTAACTGCTAGGTGTATTCATAAGTAAATGTAAATTATGTAAAAGTAATTTAGGGAGAGCAGGAGTACAGTTCTAATATAAAAGGTGATTCATTAACAGCAGAAAAGAGGGCACAAAGGGAGGGTAGGGGATGGTGCTGGCCCAGATTTCTAACCATCACACAGAGGCCTGGCCCCATTTAGGTTTCCATGAGAGAAGAATCTCTGCAGACAACCCAGCAGCATCAACAGCTGGGTAAGCTCACAGTTGTTGACACTGTAAATCACGTTTTTCCAAATAGTCTCAGGATGAACATCTGTCCCTGGTGCCTTTCTTTTTTATTGCCTGCTTGGCAACTGGGAAATGTCTTTCTCTTCCCAGTGCTGTGTTGAATGCAAGAATGCTTTTTGGAAGAGATGTGAAGGAAACCTGGTTAAGTGCAAAGCAGGACAGAAGTAAAGAGGGACATTGAAAAAGTGAATGAAGTTAGTAGAGAGAGTTTATTTAGTCTAGATCAGACAAGGAGGAGAATCTGAGAGAAAAGCAAAACTCAGAACTGGGAGCAAATGGACTAGGTGGAATGGCGAGTGAAGTGTCCTTCTGATAAGGAACATGATGTGGTTCAATGGGTGTATGATTCTGTCTGCATATATAATGGTGTTGATGAGGAGAGCATTGCCCTAGCCCAAGTGATGAGTCATAATAAATAAAGAACTGTAAAGCAAGAAATAGGTTTTCTTCAAATACCGACAGTGAGTGGAAGAAAAGGATTCTGGGATTTTCTTCTTTGTCATGAATGTTATACCCTTTAATGAGGGAGAGTAGAGCTTGGGATGTGCTATAAAGGCTATTGAACAAGCCTACTGCAAGAAAAAAAAAATATTAGAAAAAAATCATAGTCTCAGAGACAGAAGGCTCTTAAAAGTGACGAGATCATAGAATGTAGAACAGGAAAGTCCTTAAAGATCATCTATCTGTTTCGAGGGTTCTTAGCCTGGGATCAATGAATTTGCTTTTCAAAAAATACTTGGATAGCTGTATTTCATCACAATTGTCTTTTACTGTAATCTTATGCATTTTATTTTATACACTTAACAACAGAAGTCTGAGAAGGGGTCCCTAGACTTCACCAGTCTGCCAAAGGCATACATGACACTAAAAAGGCTAAGAACCCCTAATCTAGTTAAGCTGTTTCTTTTTTCCATATGAAGAAACTGAGGGGAAGGTATTAAGTATTTCTAAAGCTCCTACTACATGGCGGGAGCCATTCTAAGCACATTACAAATGTTATTTGACCCTCATAGTGGCCCTACAAGGGATGTGTGTTATCCTCATTTTGTCACTGAGGAAACTGAGGTAAAAAGATATAAAGTGACTTGACCAGGGTCACATGGCTAGTAAGTGTCTGAGGTTAGATTTGAATTCAGGTCTTCTTGACTTCAGGACCACCCAGCTTGCCTTGAGGCCCAAAGATGTCAAGTGATTTAACCAAAGCCTATTTATATAGTGTTTATATGTATATTATATATATAGTGTTTATATGTACATGCATACATATGAACATACACACATACATACAGACATATATACATACATATATACACATATGTACACACATATAGTTTCATCCTGCTCTAAATGTAATGAAAATGAATTGGAGATTTATACATATATATTTTTATATATACATACATGCATATATAAACCTGAGTGTGTGTATATATATATATATAATATATATATTATATATATATATGTGTGTGTGTGTGTGTGTATGTGTATGTGTATTTGTGACAAGGTCTTTAGCTGAGAAAACTAAGCAAATAAGTTTTAATATGTATAGTGTATGGCATATAGTGTAATATGTATAAAACTATGTAGTGCAGAACTTGACCTCAAAGGCACTGTTCAAATACTGACTCTTTCACTTATTGCTTATGTGACCTGGGCAATTCACCTTTTCTGGGCCTCAGTTTCCACATTTATAAAGCCAGAGGGTTAGGCTAGATGACCTCCAAGCAACACTAGGGCTTACAGTTCTAAATCTACAATCTGAAAATATTATATGAGATTGATAAGGAAGACTCAAAAATTGTTTTACTATTGCATGATAAAAAAGATTGAGGAACAAATCATTTTTTCTATATTCCCAAAGTAAGAATTCCTGTCTTTACTGAGGGGCCTCAACCTCAGAGAAATATACAAAGGTATTAGTAGAAAAGATGGGATTCTATTTCTGTTTCTAAATTGACTTTCCAGATTAAATAACCTAGAAAAAGAATATTCCGGTAGAATGTAAACTGTGAGAACAGATTTTTGTCTCCATGTCCCTAGCACATAGAACAGTGACTGACCTTTAGGGAGCCTTTAAATACTTACTGTAACAAGTCTCTCCCCTACATACCAAATGTTTAAATGTCAGTCAGCTAGCATTTATTAAGTGCTTACTGTGTGCCAAGCATTGGTGATACAACTACAAGTGGAAGGAAAGACAGTCCCAGCCCTCAAGAAGCTTGTGTTCTGATGGGTGAAGGTAATACATCAAAGGAAAATACCAAGTGGAGGTGGAGGAAGACCAGATGTGAGCATGTCAGAGCCTGGAGAGGAAGAGAGCCATGGGTGTCTGGGCCCCCTCTTCAACTGGAGGTTCTGAGAGAAGCAATCCAAGCATAGGGAGAGAGGGGGGAGGAAGATAAATCCTGGGACTTGAGTGAGAGGGCAGGATGCAGAGCTGGGGCATGGCAGAGGAAATCCGGAGTGTAGTCTAGAGATGGACATTTAAACATGGCAGAACAGGAGGTAAATCCAATCATTCTGACATTAAATGTAGATGGGCTACAGTACAGTGTACTCTTATGAGAAGGAAAATAGAGATAGAGTAAAAAAAAAATCTAAAAACATGAAACTCATTTAATACATGGACTCAAATTGAAAAACTAGTCTAAACTATACCATGGAAAAGTTACCCCCACAAAAACCTAGATGAAAGGAAGAATAACTGATAAAAAAAATCTGTCTTCTCTACTTATATAGCATCTGTTTGAGGGAAGGCCCTCATTTTCTCTTCCTTGGACTATTGCAACAGACTCATAACTTAGTTTCTTGCTTTCAGTCTCTACCTCTTCCAGTCTAACCTCTAGATTGATATTCCTAAAGCTCAGGTTTGAACACATCAGTCTCCTGCTCAAAAAGCTTCTCAGTCTCCCTATTCCCCCCCCCACCTGGAAAAAAATGAGACCGCCTTTATTGGGCGTTAAAAACAGCTCACAATCTGACTGCATCCAATGTTTAAAGACATTCACATTCACATTCCCTTATGAGTGCTATATTCCAGGCAAATTGAAGCTTGCTTGAGGTTTCCCATACACACTACTTCATCTCCTGCCTTCTCTGCACTGGCTACCCCATGTCTGGAATGCTCTCCCTCTTCAGCTATATCTTTGGAATCCCTAGCTTTCTTCAAAGCCCAATTAGGGAGATTTCCCTTAATAATGACAAAAGAGCAAATATCCTCTGACAAGACTTTTATTTTTAAAAAATGTTATGTAGTTACTAGCCTAAGAAGCTTTTTCAGGTACAAAGACTTGACCTATTAGATTGTAAACTCCTGGAGGTCAAGGACTATCTCTTTCTTCTCATTGTATTCCCAGAGCTTAGCATAGTGTCTGACATATAGTGGGCGCTTTGTTGTTCAGTTATTTTCGGTTGTGTCTGGCTCTTCATGACCCAATTTAGGGTTTTATTGCAAAGATGCTGGAATGACTGATTCATCATATCCTTCTCCAGCTCATTTTACAGATGAGGAAACTGAGGCAAACAAGATTTATTAACTTGCCCAGGGTCACACAGCTAGTAAGTGTCTGAGACCAGATTTGAACTCAAGGAAATGAGTCTTCCTGACTCCTGGCCTGGTGCTCCATCCACTTCACCACCTAGCTGCCCAAGTGAAGTAGGCACTTAATAAATGTTTACTGATTGATGCACCTAGCTCAACTTGACTGCAATAAAGAGCTGGACAAAAGATAACACAGATCACAAAATCAGCACGTTAGCTAAGGGGAGGGGGAAGGGCAAGTTGACCTACTTAAAGGAAGCCCAACCACACATGCACCTGTACTTTGTCAGTCATATGGATGTTATTTTAAACCATGCCTGGTGACCACTGGGGAAGCATGTGAGCAAGTAGTAACTCAACCCTAGGACCAAAGGACAATAAACAAATCCAGCAACGCCTTCCCTGGGGAAAATAAAGGACCCAGATACGATCCTAGACACAGAGCTAGAAGGGAACTTAGAAGCCACTGGGTCCAACCATCACATTTTACAAAGGGGGAAACCAAGGCTGAGGAGGTTTGATTTGCCCAAGGTTACCCTAGTTGTAAGCATCATAGGCAGGATTTCAACCCAGGTCCTCCGACTCATCTGTCAGGCAGTTCAGAACCTTCTTTTAGAAGAGTGTGTATTTCTATCCCTCACATTCAAATCCGTTCCTCTAGACATGGGTGCAGCTTCATGGAACTTACCATTTCCATCTTTTTCCATAAGAGTTGTACCATTGACTGATCCTAGCTAGTCCTCAGCCCTCTACTTTGGGTCCCATGAGACCCAGTTTTCCAGAAGAGCTAATGCCATGGTCAATTCCGGGTGCCACATTTTAGGAAAGGCATTAACAAGATGGAATGCATCCAAGGATGGATACCAAATGGCTCCAAAGAGATAATGCCATTCAAAGATCAAAGTGAGGACATTTAGCCTGGAAAAGTGAAGAGAGAGAAGGGCATAACAGCTGTCTTGAAGGATCATGGAGGGAGAACTAGATGTTCTACAGAGTCACATTTCTGTTTAACACATGGGAAAACATCATAGCACTTAGAGCGGTTCAAAAGGGGAATAGGCTGCTTTGAGAATAGTGAGTTCCTCATCTCTGGAAGTTCTTAAGTGAAGGGAGAGCTGTGGGGATTCTTCCAAAGAGTTTTTCTGCTCAGGTGTGGATTGTTCCTGGTGACCTCCCAGCTCCTAGACGAATGTCTATGAAATAATGAGGCCCCAGTAATAAGAACTGGCCTTTAGGAACATCTTTAAAGTGTATTCGAAGTCTTCCAAGCTTATGTGAGCTTCACAACAGCCTTGTGAAGGAGGCATGAGAAGCATTATGATCCCCATCTCACAAAGGAAAACATGGAGGGTCAGAGAAATGGAATTGGGACCTACGTCTTCCTGATTTCCAGTCTTTGCTGTCTTTTTATTTGTCCAAAGTTGAAAAGTTCTTCCGTATTGCAGCCTTGAATTTGGAGTCATAGCACCTCATTAAGATCCTGAGTGCTGCTTCTTTATGATTAGGCAAGTGACCCAACCTCTCTGAGTCTCAGTTTCCTCATCTGTAAAATGAGGGAGCAGGAGTTGATCTCTGCAGTTCCTTTCAGTTCTAAATCTAATCTGTGTAAGATTATGAGCTAGTTTATGGTAGAAGGGTATGTCCTTGAGGGATGCGGTCATGCTCCAAATGCAAACAATAAGAGGCAGCCAGATGGCATGGTGGATAGTGTGCTGGATTCAGAATGAAGAAGAAGTGAGTTCTAATCCTCATCAGGCATGTAATAGCTGAGTGACTTTAGGCAACATCACTTAACCACACTCTCTGCCTCAGTTTCCACACTTGTAAAATGAAAATAATCTACTTCCCAGCATTCCTATTAGGCTGGAATGAGATAAACTTACGGAAAGTGCTTTGCACACTTAAAAGGGCTAGGCGACTGTTAGTGATTATTGTATTATATAATGAAAGATAATGATGGCATGCTCGGAAGCGCGGGACAACCGGAGACGAAACAGGGTAAGGCGGAAAATAGTGTCTTTAGTGATCCCTGAGGGAGAATGAAAGAGAGGCTCAGGGAAGAGGCAGAGGAGGCTTTGAGTGAGAGAATTCTGAGTTGGAGGGTGGAAGGGGAGGAGAAAGAGAGGGAGTGCCCTGGTCTGCAAGGAAGTAAAGCTAAGGAAGTCTTTTGCTTGGAGGAACCAGCTGTCCTGAAGTGTGCATTAAATGGATAAAGCACCATTGTGACCTGAGGGGGAAAATGCAGACCACAGTCTTGAACACTATAGGTAGGCGAGGCTAGACAGAGGTGGGACAATGGTTGACGAGGATGCCCGTGACGTGAACAATGAAGAAAGAGGGCATTCAAGTTACTGAAGGGTATAAGATCAAGGTATAATCATCTCGTTCCATCCCCCTCCTGTTACAGTTGAGGAAATGGAGAACCAGGGTCAGACTCTCCTCTAAAAGCTAAGTAAATGGCAAATCCAGGGTCAAGTCAGCACCTTCTTCCTGTCCTAGAATCGCCTCCAGTACTCCTCACCACATACACCTGTCCCCTCTTCTCTTGGCTGTGCATCTATATGTCTCCTTCCTAGTCTCATGGGTCCCTTTAGGAAATCTCTTCTGTTCCTTCCTTCTGGTGTTGTAGCCGGCAGAATCTCTGTGGTTTGTTTTGCAGTTCATTTAGAAAAAAAAGTCTGAGTTTTCCAGTCAAAACAATGATATTTATTTACATTTGGGACATATTATTCATTTTTCTCAAAACATACCATAATAATGGTGTAGCAGATACAGACCAACCTTGGAGTCCCAAAGACCTGGGTTCAAGTCCAGTCTCTAACTTAGGTTGTCTGTACGACCCTAGGCAAGTCATTTCCTTTCTTAATGTCCCAGACAGTTCTCTTGAAATTATACTTTGCAGAGCAATGCCAATATATGGTGGCAGATAGAGTTTGCTCCTGGTAAGTTCTTTAACCTAATGAAAACGCAGGCTCAGTTCACAAATAAAACCAAGCCAAACAAAAACAAAACCCACTTATATTTCTATTATATTCCATTAGATAGATTTCATTTACCTTATTTCATCTTCAAAACTACCTACTGCGGTAGGTAATGATAACATAATGTAGCACTTGAGGGTTTACAATGTATTCTCCTCACAAAAACCCTGTGAAGTAAGATAGGTTGTGCTAGCATTTTTATCTAAGTTTTACAGATGGGGAAACTGAGGTTTGGAGTTTCCCAGAGTCCCATAGCTAATAAATGGCACAGCTGGAACTTGACCCCAGGAGCCTCTGGCTCCAAGTCTAGTTCTTTTCACTGCCCTGACCTAAATACAGTTTCTTGGCAGAGTTTCTAGTTCTGATGTCTTTCCATCAATACCATTGTGTTCTGTGAATAGAAGTCTGCCTGAAGAACTTCTGTTTGGGTTTTGCCTGATTGGGTCCAGTTTTGATAATAGATTGCCTGTGTTGCAAGCAGACCTGGCATTCACAGATATGCACTTGCAGGCCAAATAATGCATTTTTAATCAGATTTGGGTTACAAGAACTCAATTTCCATGCAGCCTTTTTAGGAAAATGGCTTCACTGTTCTAAGCAAGGTTTGGCTCACAGCACTACGCACGTCAAACAAGCAGCAGCAACAGTCTGGTTAATGCTTTCTTACTTGTGAAGACCATGTGAGATCAGGGGTGAGGCAGGGTAGGAATCAGTGTAGCCTTTTTAATGGGGAAGGAGACTTAACCTTAGATGCTCTAAGGGGTATCATGAGTCCATGCCAGAACCACAGGTTTCAGGGGGTCAAGACAGGGTGCAGATGATCCCTGTCTTGGTGATCCTGGCTCCAAAGGATCTGTCCCATCCCATCCCTCGCCAGCATGGTGGAACCAAAAGAGCTCTGGACTTGAAATCAGAACACTTAGATTGAAGTCCCAACTGGGACACCTCCTACCTAAATCACAACCTTGCTGAACTCAGTGATCTTTGCTGTAAAATGGCCTAATGCAACTCAAGACAGTCTAGTAGAGTGGATAGGTCAAGTGATTGTGGTTAGAAAGACCTCTGACACTTAATAGATTTGAGCCTCTGGGCCAGTCATGGTCATTTATTCAGCCTCAGGTCACTTCCAAGGATATATCTGCTAAATCATAGATGGAATCAGGTTTGCTTTGGAAGAGAGATCATGAGATCATAGACTTAGAGCTGGAATGGACCCTAGAGGTCATTGGATCCAACCTCTTCATTTTACAGTTGAGTAAACTGAGGCAAGGAAGTGACTTGTCTAGGGTAACATAGCTAACAACTAGAATTTGAACTCAGGTCTTCTTGATTCTAAATTCAGTGCTCTATCTAATACGCTGGGTTGGCTCGCATAGTCCAACACCCTCATTTTATAGTTGAGGAAACTGAGCTCAGAGAGGTCCTCCATTTGAATTTGTGCCTCCTACCTTGAGGGAAGGTGCAGAAGATTCTAGGCGAAATTTCAGTGTACTCTGAAAACAAGAACACCTTATTTCATTTCCATCATTCACTAATACAATATAGTATCTAGTTTTCAAAAGAATTTACAGGATAATGGTCTATATGGAGAATTCAGATTAGAAAAAGGGAGGAGTAGTAGCTTATCTGCTTTCATAGGGAGTATCAGTTGAGTGGGCAGTACAGTGTATGATCAGTCACCCATGGAGGGAATGTTTTTCCAAGCGACCTCAAAGGCACATGGTGGGAGGGAGAGTTAAGGGCCAGCTCTGCTATTGAGGCAGCCACTGTCCAGTAGAATTAGAGTGCTAGAGGACACTGAGGGAACTGGTAAGGCTTAGAGGAGAAATGAGATGATCATTCCTGGAGGAGAAGGAGGGTATGTGGGTGGCATCACTGAACTCATATTGTAACCAGAAAATGAGAGGTGGGGAGGGAAGGACTTGGGGAGGGGAGGCAAATGGGAGGGATGGCCAGGGGACTGGGAAAGGAAGGAAAGCTTGGAAATTGGGATGGATCGTGGGCAGTACATACATGGTAGAGACTTGTTTTTTGTTTTTTAAACAAGGTTTATGATACAAGGGACCCAGAGACCCTGACCAATGCTGAATTTGTTTGTGAAGGCCAGTAGTCACAGAATCCAGAGACATTGCTGTAATTAAAATAATAATAATAAATTATAACTTTCACCTTTCTATTGTTTATAAAGTTTATAAAGCATTTCCTAATTAGCTACTGTTTCCCAGTGGCTCAGAAGCAGATGTATATTTCTTGGGGCTGAATTATTTCCATTGGGGCACATGACTAAGCAAGTTCTTCTTGGTTGTCTGAAAATTCCAAACTCCCTGTAATGGAGGGTGACAGTAAACCAGCAGACTGATGGTACTACCAAGATGCCGAGGTCCACTCTTACCACACCAAGCCTCTGTCGGCTTCTGCCCACTCCAAGGGTCCCACAGCTCATTCTAGAGACTTGGGAGTCTGTGAACTTAGAGTTATTGAAGAAGGCTGGATCTGGAATTCACTCCCTCCTCATCTCTGCTTCTTGGAATTCCTTGTTTCCTTCAAAACTCAACTCAAGTGTTACTCTTTCCTGTCACCTCCTTTCCCCAGGTTCTAGCACCCCCCCACTCCTAATCACTTTGTTTCTACTTTTGTGTTTACTTGAATCAATTGACAATCAACATGCATTTATTAAGCATCTACTATGTGCCAGGCACTGTGATAGGTAGGTGTGGGGAAGCAAAACAAGTGAAGCCATCTAAATTGCCTTGTCATTTCCCTTAATAGAAAGTGAGCTTCCTGACATCACGGACTCCACATATTTGTCTCCATATTCCTATAACCTAGTACAATGCCTGGCACATAGCAGTGGCTTCATAAATATTTGTTGATTGATTAATTGAAGATTAACTGTATGCATGGCACCATGCCAGGCACTGTGAGGAGTAGAGAGGGAAGAGTCTGCCTTCCAGGAGTTTACAATTTTATTGGTGAAATGATGGCAGTGTTTATGAAGTTATTAGAGAACAGTGTGAAAGCAGTTGTCCCGTGATGGCTGCAGACTTCATGAGCTAGACCAGTTCAGAGAAGAGAGACATTAGTGGGGGTTGGAGCATCAGGGTAGGCTTCATGGAGGAAACAGCTTGATTAGGATTTGTAGAGGAGAATAGGAGGAAGGGGGTATTTGAGGCAGGAACAAGCCACAAGAGAAAAGACTGTGGGCTTCTCCAGAGAAGGAAGTAGTAAAGGTTGAATCCTAAGCTCATGATGGCTTCTACTTTTTCCATTTTTTTTTACAGGGCGGGAGATGGTGGGACCCACGCTGCCCGGATACCCACCCCACATCCCCACCAGTGGCCAGGGCAGTTATGCCTCTTCTGCCATCGCTGGCATGGTGGCAGGTAGGGAGAGTAACTGGGGATCAGGGTTCTAGGGTTTTGGGGGAGGGGACCTTACCATGAGTATATGGAGGCTGGGAGAAAAGAGATGGTTCCCTGGTTTGGAGTTACCAGCAGGCACTAAAGGACAGTCCCAGAATTTGTCTCCTTTGGAAGGCAAGCTGCTTTTCCCTTTTGGGCAATTTTAGTTCCCTGACTGTCCTCAGTTTGCCCTTTCCTCTCCAAGTTTATGCTCAACTCCAAATTGAGATCAGGGATCATGGAAGGAGCTGGAACATCCTATCTCTATCTGTCAGTCCCCTGACATCTCACAATGAATAACTTAAACTTGATGGCAGCAGATATATGACTTTCCTAGTTCATGAAGCAGGGCCAACCTTAGCGCAGTGGAAGGAATGCTGGGTTGAGAGTTGGGGGTGCATGGGGGGATTCAGATCAACATGGCGCAGTGGGAAGAAAGATAGATTTGCACTTAGAGGGCATTAGAGGGCATAGTTTGATCCCTGATTCTGCCAGTTTTGATCTGTACAAGTTATTTCATCTCTCTGGGTCTCAGTTTACATATCTGTAAAGTGGAGGAGTGGTCTCTGACTTCTAAAGTCCCTTCCACCTGTAAATAAATGATCAAATGAACAACTGACTTGTAAGACCCCTTTTAGCTTAAAATCTATGACCCTATGATGATCCCATCATCTTTAAGATCCATTCTAGCTCTGAATCTATGGATGTATAAATCTCAACTCTCGTTTGTCCTGCTCTTGTGACTCATCTAATCCTTCTAGGCCTCGGTTTACTTATCTGTAGAATTAAGGTGTTAGATTGAGTATCTTCTATGGCCTCTTCTGTCTTGAGATCTATGTTGCTATGACTAGATGACCTCCAAGTTCCCTTATAGGGTTTAATATATGACCTTTAAGAAGTTCCTTCATCCTGTCTTCTGGCTTACTGGGTGTCCCTCAAGGTCAGGGATGATTACCACCTATTTTGGAATTTGGAGGTGTGGGGAAGGTCATGTGAGGTCCTCTCTTTTGTCCTTTTGTCCTATTCCAGAGTCTGGTCTTCAGACAGGAAGCACACACTGAAAGAGGATGCCTGGCTGTCCACACTGCCTCCTACCCCAGGGATTTCTATCAGAGAGCAGTGGTAGAGAGCACTCTCTGGCCTCTACTCCAGACTCCTGTTAGAAGTAGATGGGTACTTGTCATGTTGGAAAGTGATCCTCTGCTTCTAGTCACTGGGGCGGGAAATGGAACTGCTTTATGTAAAGAGGGAAAGAGAGGAGATAGAGAGAGGGAGGAGGAAGAAGGGAGAGAGAGACAGAGAGAGAGGAAGAGAGAGAGGGAGGGAGAGAGGGAGGGGGAGAGGGAGGGGGAGAGGGAGAGGGAGAGGGAGAGGGAGAGGGAGAGAGAGAGAGAGAGAGAGAGAGAGAGAGAGAGAGAGAGAGAGAGAGAGAGAGAGAGGGAGAGAAGAGAGACCTTCTGAGGCTGCACTGGCTCCTAATACCATGTTGACTCCACCGGCTCCCACCTCCTAAAGCATTGCTCATTAACCTGCTCCTCCCTCCCTCCTTCCCTCTCCAGACAGGAGTTAATTTTTTGCCGGCTGCCTGCCCCTTGGTGCCCTGTGTTGAGGCAGGTGTGCTGAAAAAGAGACAGAAACAGAGACAGAGAGACAGACAGAGACAGACAGAGAGAGAAGGGAGGGGAAGAGAGAGAAAAGTATAAGAGAGAGACATACACACACAGAGGCAGAAATGGAGACAGAAAGAGGCAGAAAGCAACACAGAAAGGCAGAGACAGAATGACGGAGACATAGAAACTAGATACAGGCAGAGAGATAGAGACAAGACAGAGAGAGAAGGACGGAGGAGAGACAGAGAGGGAGGAGGGAGTGCAAAGGAGGGAAGGAGATTGCTCTCTCCCTGGGAACCTGCTGAGCTGGCACTTGTTGCTCCTTGGTTACCGTGGCGATGTGGTTAATGCACCGTTGAAAATACAGAATACTGACTCCTCTCTCCCTCCTGGCCCAGGCCTCCCTCCCTCCCTCCCTTCCTCTCCTGGAGCGTGAAATGAGATTGGTCAAGATAAAAAAGGAAAAGATTCGGTTATTTTTTTTAAGAGTGTGGATAATGGGGGCTCTCAATCACAATCCAGGGCTCCAGTCGGTTCCCCCTGCCTCTCACTACCCTACTCCTCTGCAGCTTGCTTGGAGAAGGAGAAGGAGGAGGAAGGAAGAAGAAAGCACAGTGTTTTTCTCTTAATTATGACTCACTCCTCAGGCCTGGCCAAGGGGAAAGGTGGGGGGCATGGCTTGTGTACCAGGATGGTGGTCAAGGCTCCAACCTGGAACCTGGTAGGAGAGCCCATAAGGGAAGATCCTTTCCCATACAGTTTGCATAATACCTCCACTTTAGCTACACCTTAACTACAGGTGTAAGACTCTTAAAAAAGAGAAGAAAGGTAACCCATCAACAGTCATTGATTATATGCCTACTGTTTGCCGGACACTGTGTTAGGAGCTGAATTTATAAGACAAAGGAGGGAGTAGTCTCTATCCTCAGTGACTTTTAATTCCAGATGTTTCATGCTGTGTCCAGATCATTTTAGATTGTGCACAGTGGGAGTTCCACAAATCAAGGAAGTCTGAATCCCTCTCCCTTGCCCCAACTCAAAGCATTTGGTAAATAGGTCCTTCCCATGGCTCTATGTGCCTTTGCACCATTATTTACCCTGGCTACTATGAGAATGAAGTCAGCATTTCAGTCAGCTTGCCTTGGGTGTCTGCCCCACTGCTCACCTTTATCCTACCTCCAGCAAGTCACCTAATTTTCCTGGACCTCAGTTTCCTCATCTATGAAATGACCGAGTGTGGTATGAGGTGACTTCTAGTCGATCACAGTGCCATCTCTTCTGCCTCTCTCCCCCTACTCTTGCATACCTGGTGGATTTAAGACTTGGGGAGAAGGCTAGAGCCAAAATCTCAGCTATGCATGCCTCAGTTTCCTCATCGATATAATGATGATTGTATTGATACTAGATGGCTCCTGAAGCCCCTCTGGTTGTCAATTTCTCATCTATAAAATGAAAGGGTTGAACTAAGCGGACTCTGGGGTCCTTCCAGGGCTCAGTTGCCTCATCTGTTAGGTGAGGGGGTCAGAGGAGATGATCTCCAAAGTCTTTTCCAGATCTGTGAAATTCTCCCATATTCAGTCAGTTTACACTGAGGTTCACCTGCACTGATGCCATCTGGGACAAGCACTTGAAAGCATGCCAGAGCATCCAGGGGCTTAGTCTATGGATTGTTGATCCTACTTGGGGGAAGGATGTATTGGGTAGAGTGATGGACTTGGAGTCTGGAAGTTCTGGTTTGGAAGATGTCATTGTAGACACTTACTAGCTGGGTGACCCTGAGCAAGTCACTTTCATGCCTCAGTTTCCTCATTTGTAAAATGCTCTCTTCAAGTTTTAAATGTACGTTCCTATAGTGCTACAGAGACCTGAATTCTACTCCTGACTGTGTTTATTCTAAGTTCTGTTCTCTCATCTGTGAAGTAGTAGTGGGAGTAGAGTTGCTTAGACTAGATTAATTGTTGTCTAACTGTCTCTTCCATGTCTAAAATTCTTTGACTTCTCCCATTTTCTTCCACCCATAATCAAGCCTCAACCTTTCCCACTTCATTCCCAGGTATAACCTGCATCTATCTTGGGAGAAACCAGTCCTGGGGTTAAATTAGAAACCTTTACATTTGGAAGGATGATGGAGATCCTCAGAGAAAGTTCCAGTGAAGTAGTCTTAGATATAACTCTGTCTTACAGCTGAGGAAACTGAGACTCCATTAAGGTGGCTGATAACCCCTTCCTCCCCTGTCCCCTGAGCCTCCAGCCTTCTCTGCTCCCTCTGCTTTGGAACAAAGATACTGGTTCATAGAATCATATATTTAGAGCTGGAAAGGACATTAGAGGCCACTGAGTTCAGTCCCTTCATTTTATAGACAAGGAGATAGGAACGTTAAATGGCTTGCCCAAGGTCATATAGCTAACAAATATCTGACATGGGATTAAATCCTGGCCTTTCAGACTTCAAGTCCAATCCCTGACTGTTGGTTCCTAAGGTTCTAGACTGAGAGCTGGAAGACACCTTTCCAAGTGTCTGCTTTGAAATCTGGTCCCACTCTCTGGGGCTCAGCTACCCTCCCCGCCACTCCCCAAGCCAGATGCCTCACAGGCCTTTCTTCTTCTGTCTTATGCCAGCAGGAAGCGACTACTCTGGAAATGCCTATGGTCATTCCCCCTACTCCTCCTACAGCGAGGCCTGGCGCTTCCCCAACTCCAGCCTGCTGAGTAAGTGTCCTTCTCTGGGGTCAGCCAACCCTCCTAGGGCAGGGAGGGCAGTAGACTGTGTTCAAGGTGTTGGGATGGTGAGCAGAGAGGGGAGAGTTAGGGAAGGGGGCAGACTGTCTGCCACTGGGCTTACCCTCTAGCTGGCATGAGCTATGGTCATGGTGCCCAATGAAATGAAGAGAAGGAGTTAGGATCCCTCCCTCCCCTGAAGAACCGTCCATCAATCAACCAATGAACTTTTAATAATCCACTACTATGTGCTGAGCATTGAGAGAGGTGCTAGGCATACAGAGATGATGAACCAGACCTTGGCATCAGCCCTCCAAGAACTTCCTTTTCAATGAGGGAGGAAATAAGTCTACAAATAAGTACACATCTATGTCTATATGCATGTATATACACATACATATGTACACACATACATGTGCTTATATTTGTGTGTTTATATATATACCACATAAGTTTAAAAGTATATATACTATAGATGCATACTATATTGTACATATACCATATGAAATATATGTACTTTATATAAGTATATATATAAAAATACATATATAAGTATATATACTTTATATAAACTTTATATTTGCATGTGTACAATACACATATGTGTACATCTATACATACATGTATACATACTTACAGGAAGCCTACTTTAATAAAAATGATAGTTATCACTAATATGTGCCAGGTTCTGTGTTAAGCACTTTAAAATTATGATCTCCTTTGATCCAAGCAACCACCCCAGGAATTGTTATTGTTACCTCCATTTTACAGATGAGGAAACTGAGGCAAACAGAAGTTAAAAGACTTACCCAGAATCACACAGCTAGGAAGTATCTGAGACTGGATTTGAACTCAGGTCTTCCTGACTGCTACAGGCCTAGCTCACTATCTACTGGGGAGAGAACTAGACTTGCAGCTAAAAAGATTTGGATTCAGATCCTGAGTGACACTTACTGGCTGTGTGGCTCTGGGCCACTCAGGTCACTCCTTGGTGCCCTAGGCAATTCTCTAAGACTAAGTGGAAGAGAAGATAGAGGTCTGCCTCTGTAGAAGAAGTGTATTCATCTGGGAGCTCCCTATACCAGGAAAGTCACATATCTAGCTTCTATTCCTATCCTTAGTATGTACACAATAACCATGAGAATAAAGGGGAAGAGCACCCATGCCCAAATAATTCCAAGGCAGTATATGTCAAATCCTTCATGGATTCCAGACTTTCCTCCTGTCTTAGCCATTGGCCCTGGGATTCACTGGACACTAGGAGAAGACATTGTCGGTTGAGATGGAGGAGCATAGTTCAGATCTTCTGACTTCTTCTGCTGGCAGGAGTGGAGAGATTAGTTTTGCTATATGAGGGAGGGCTTTGCTGTTACACTGTCCCTGGGGTTCAAACTGTGGGGTGGTGTGGTAGATGAAGAAATCTTAATCTTGAAGGCCTTTCATCAACGGCTTGCTCATGGAGCTCATGGAGATCATCCTTTATCAGACCCCTCTCAGGCAGAAGAGTAGCGTCTAGCTAGGTCTGCCCCCTCTGCCTCTTTCCACCCCACCCTACCATTCTTACCTATTGCTAGACTTCTGGGAGCTGTAGAAAACACTGAGATTGAGAAAATCTTAGATCAGTTTCCACAATCTCTCCTGTTTTTCACCTTCAGTTTAAAGATTTGGGGGACAGATAGTTGATTAGTAGCTGATTAGACAAGGAGTTGAAGGGTGGGGGTGTTGAGTGAAGTTGGAAAAGAAAAAATAACATAATGAGAACACTGGACTTGGGACTCGGAAGGCCTGGATTTAAGTCCCAACTCATCTAACCTCTCTGGGCCTCAGTTTCCTCATCTGCAAAATGATGTTTTCCAGCTCAGTACCATCTAGACTCGATGACTCATCAGGGAACATTCCCCTGGATATCTGAAAGGCTCTCCACGTTGGCATCCAGTGGGATCCTTGGGGAAAGAATTACAAACTCAACTCCTCTTCTTGTCCTGCACCCTTCTGGCTAGTTAGGACCTTGTCCTCAAGGAACTTGAAGACCACTGTGCCATCCAGATGTGTTTTCATCATTATGCTATTGGTTCTTCCAGATGCGGTCTTTTCCCAAAGTCCCAAAGACTGTAGAAAGTCAGTTATGTCAAAAAAAATGATGGAAAAAAAAAAAGAAAGAAACATTCCCACCCTTTCCAGAAAGTCAGAGCTGAGGCCTGGGAAGTAGAGGAAATAAGAAGAGAGAGGAGTTAATCTTTGATGATCAGATAGGAGAGGGGTAAATGTTTAACTTCAGCTGTCTTAAAGGTCAGCAGATGCAGGGAAATCTTTGGGACAACTCTCCCTTCTGACCAGTAACATTGTTATTTCTTTTAACTCGTCCAGGCTCCCCATATTATTACAGTTCCACCTCAAGGGCGAGCGCACCTCCCACCGCTGCTTCGGCCTTTGACCACCTGTAGTTACCATGGGGACAGCGGGAGCGACTGTTCGGCCGGCCGGCAGGAGGATTCGGGCTGGGACAGGCCCCAGGAAGTCACACAAAGGAATCTTTATTTATTACATGAAAAAATAACCACAAGTCCAGCATTGCAACTCCCTGTGTGGTTAATTTAATGAAACGTGAAAGACACAATGACCTTGAGGAACGCCAAGCTGTCCCCCAAGACTCCTTAATAGGAGGCAGGAGTCGTAGAGAAAGGAAATCATCCCATTTTTAAAAAAAGAGACCGATTTGGAGAAAAAGAAACTGTGGACTGTGGCTTTCTCCCCATTAAAGGAGAGATGATGGGAAGGAAAAGGCAAAAAGTTGGGGAAAGATGGGTCCTTGGCAGGAGTGAGGTGAGAGGGAAGCCAGTTCCAGTGGGGTATAGATGTGGCCTCCCCTTGGCTTTGTACTCAGTGGATGTGGTCTTGGGATATGGGGGCACTCTTGCAGACACCCCCAGCTCACCCCCACATCCTTTCCCTGATGCAGATGCTCCTCTCAGTGACTTGCCCATCTCTCTCTCTCTCTCTCTGTCTGTCTCTTTCTCCTACCTTATCTTTCCCGGAAGAGGGGAAGGGAGGAGAGGTGTGCTTTTTTCTCCTTTATTCATCTTCTTGGGCTCCCCTTATACCTTATTTCATAGGCATGGACTGAGGGACACTCTTGATCGGACCCTCGGGCTCTTCACTAACCTTCACACCTTCTGCTGAAGCAGAAGTTCTTTGCATAAAAGTGCCCTATGAGGTATTCTTCTCATGGATCCTCCCCTTGACTGATCCCACCAGCCAGGCCTGACACAGGTCTTATATAGGCTGAGAAAGGAATGGACCAAAAGCTCCTCCAGCAGTCCCTCAGACGCCCTGGGGATGATGGGAGAAGCAGGTTCTCCTCTGGTCAAACTTGTATAGTGTAGGGGGAAACAGAAATCATTTCCCTAGTACTGATACATCATTCCTAGGTCACGTGCTCCTTCCTAAACCAAAATGTACCATGCAGGAGACATCCTTCTGAGATCTGGCTAACTTGGGAAAGATCAGGATCCTCCCTTAGGGGAGAAGATGCCCTCCTTGTGTGGGGGTAGGGGGGTGGAGCCTCGGGTCCCATTGGGCCTATCTGTAAATATTGTAAATGAAGTTCAGCCTGAGTTCCATCCCTCTTTCCATCTCTAGACCTTTACCTCCTTATGAATTCTCTACCTGCGGTAGCAGGACTTCCCTCCTTGATGCTTCGCTAAATACACACACACACACACACACACACAACTCAAAAAAAAAACCCTGCCACCCACCTCAGTCAATAAAACATTCTTCTTTGTTTCAGACTTCTGGATTGGCTGGGGAAGGTATTGGGTCAGCCTTCTAAGAAGGTTCCTGAGGGAATTTTTTTGTATTTTCCTTGGGGAGATGGGGAGAATGTGGGAGACAGAGCTAGTTGGTGGGGATGAGGAGGAAACAGTGAATAACCATAAAATGCACAAAGGGAGAACCCTGTGACTCCCAGAAAAGATACTGAGCACTTCCAGGGTCCTTCCTTAGCACACTGCATAAGAGGACTCACAATCAAAGATACTATGAGGGTTTTCTGTGACAGAAAAGTTCAAAAGGCAGTGCTGTGTTGTGTAAAAAATTCTGGATCGGGAGTCAGAGAGAGCTGGGTTTGCATCCTGGATCCAGTACTTACTCTGAGGGATGAGGGTGAGTCCCTTAAACTCTCGGTGTCCTCATTTAGAAACTGAAGGGTTTGGTCCTCCAGCTGTAAATCTTAGAAGGGTTCTTCTGAGCTCCCAAAGCTCCTGGTAGGGGAGCATGGAGTCAAAGAACTGACTTGGTGATTTCACAAGATCCTCTATGACCCCACCAAGATTTGGCTAGAGTGAAAGAACAGAGGTTTCCAACCATGCCTCTGGGGTTACACCTGGGGAGGATAAGGCATTAGAGAATGCCTGTGAGAGGGTTGGAGGGCATGGAGGAGAGGCATGGGGAGGGATATGGGATCTGTCCAGATGGCTCAGCCCCAAGAGTCAGAGCTGTACTCACCAGGCTTCACTATTAGGAAGGGTGCCAGGAGGCCAGGGGAAGAGGATGGGGCCATCCACTAAGGCTCAGTTAAAGGAAATGGCCAGCAGACTCCCCAAAGGCAGGGATGCCATTTCAAAGATCCCAAATGGGCTTCCTTCCCATGCTCAGAACGTGGTCTGTGGCCTCCCAATCTCCTTTGGTGGGGGGTGGGGAGTACTACACACACACATACACACACACAATGGCACCTGCCAAGGAGAGACTTACCCTTACCCTTCTGAGAAAGTACCCTAGCTCTGGCCTAACCACTAGGACACTGGGGTCCCATTATGCCTTAGATCTGCCTGAGGACTTTGAATCTCTCTGTCCCTTTTCTGACCTGTAGCCCCTCTCCCAGTGGATTGTGAAGAATTCCTTTCCCTTTACAGAGGTTCAGTGATAACTGCCACCCAAAGAGTGCTTTGGGATCCTTGGCTCGTGCCCCGAGAGCTTCCTGCTCCAACGGGCCAGAACCCATCCTCAGGAGCATTCTATGCCTGTAACTGAGAGCATGAGAGCCTCTACAAGGCAGGGGTGGAATCTGAATTTTGCCTTTGCCACAGTTATGATAGGGGTGATAGTTCAGACACCCTACACCAACTATATTTGAAGCTGACTATGAAACAGAGGGATCATCAGGTTCCCCCCAAGTGTCCACAGCCCTCAAAGCTCAGAGTGAAAAGTCCAGATATTACTTTTCCCAGATTGCTCCTAAAAATGAGGGGACAGGCAACAGAGCTGGGCATATGAAAGGAAGTGTGTGCCTTGCCCTTGTTGGTAGGTAGGATAGGGGAAGGGAAAAGAGGGAGCAGGCGGTTTCAAGGTGGTAGGAGATGAGGGATGGCACATGGGAAAGAGGTCAAGAGCTGAGGAGACCTGGGAAGAATGTGCATGGGAAGGAGGGATGGAGAAAGGCATGAATGGGAAGGAAGGTGATCTTGGGAAAGAAGGCATGAGAATTGTCAATGAGTGGGAGGAGGAGGGACGGGGAGAAGGTGTAGGAGGGGAGGGGAGTATGAGAAAGAGGAGGGATGGGGGAGGTGTGCATGGAAAGGAAGAGAGATGGTGTGAAGTGGGCATGGGAAGAGGTGTGGGAGGGAGAGGGACTATGAAGAGAGGATGGAGGGGGCATGAGAAGGGAGCTTGGGAGGAAGAATGGGAGGGCTACATGGTTAGGAGCCCTCAAGTTTACTGGGAGGGGAGAGTAGGAGGGACCTACTATCAGATCCATAGCTTGGAAATTTTTACTGTTGAGCCAGCAGCAGCAGCACAGGGGACAGTCTATCCTAGGAGCTGGAAAAGACCTCCGACTCCCTCATTTTACAGATGAGGAATCTGATGCTGAGGGAAATTAAGTGAGTCATCCATGTCACAAAGATAGGGGCAGAGCTGGGATCTGAACTCGGATCCCTTGACTGCCAACTTTGCCTCCTGTCCAATGTAATGTAATCTTGATGGGATGGGATCTTGCCCTTTTGGGGGTTGGGAGGGAAAGTTGGTGGCTATGATAGGACCCTAGCAGTCATGGCTTGGGGTAGTGGCACTAGGAAGTAGGGGCAAAGCAGGAGACACAGAGAAGAATCATAGTCACTGGGATGTAGTGGGCTCCTCCCCAGCAGATGTCAGTGCCCTGGGAGAAAGCCCTGCTTACTCCACACTCGTTTACACTTCTGTGATACACTGTTTCCCGGAAGCCTGAACATGCTATGATCCCAGGACAGGCTTTGAGTCATGAAAGCCTTGATGTTGAAAGTAGGTCTCTGCAGTTCTCCACCCCCACCCCCAGTTTCTTAGCAGTCTTGCCCAGCCCCCTTTTTTTCACATTAGCCTGCCCATTCTGAGTTCACTTCTTTCCCTAAGGCAATTGGTCTGGGAAGGAATGGAGGGAGGTGGCCCTCCCATGTCTCGTTAGGGCAAATCTAACTAATTAGCTTCCTCTGGAGGTGGTGACTTTCCTCTGTTGAAAATAAACGTGCAATGATCCATTGTGTAGCAGAGAGAACTCTTACTCAGGCTTGGGTTGGGTTAGATGTCCTCTGAGGTGCCTTCTTACTCTGAGAGTATCTGTGTCCATGTTTCTGGGAAGGAGGAGTTTGAAGGAAGGCTAAGCTAATCAGGGTAAAGGAATTAGGGAGAGAGGGATAACAATGGAGAAATGTATTAGAGAGAAAGAGAGAGAGAGAGAGAGAGAGAGAGATCAGGGACAAACAGAAAGAGATGCAAAGATAGACAGACAGAGACAGGAGAGAGGGAAGGAGGGAGACAGAGAGAGGGAAACAGACAGAGACAGAGAGACAGCCATAGACAGAGACAGAGGAGAGAAGGAGAGGCAGAGATACACAGAGAAAGAGAAAAGAGGAGAGGGAAAGAGAAAAGAGGAGAGGAGAGGAGAGGAGGGAAGGGGAGGGGAGGGGAGAGGAGGGGAGGGGAAGGGAGGGAAGGGGAGGGGAGGGGAGGGGAGAGGAGTGAGCTGGGAAATCTGCTTTAGAATGCCTCATAGGGATACTGCCCTTTGCTGCTGGCTCTCTCCGTGGTAAGTGTGGAAGGCTCCTCATTTTCTGAGGTCACCTCCCTTATTAAATTCTGGGAAACAAGCCTTCTAGGAGGAGTAGGAATCCTCCACCATAGTTTTGGACCTGAACCTCATCAGTTCAGCTGCCAATAATCTTTGTCCTTGTATTTCTCCCTCCATCCTCTTCACTCTTTCTAGTGGCCCTCTCTCTTCCTGAGGGCTAGTCACTGAAGAATTCCCATGAGAGATCTGCCTAGGCCCCCAGGTATATACACCTCCCCCTCAAATCCTCCACCCTCCTCCTTTTCCTCCTTCCCATACATTGCTTCCCCCTCCCCCAAGTACAAATACAAATTCTCTGAGACAGGACTGCCTCAGTGCTCTCTGGAGTTTCAGGGAAACCCCCTTTGGTCCAAATCTTTCCCTGCTCTGCATCACATGTCCATCCCCTGCTATCTGGAGCATGTTAAGATAGAATGGAGGCATTTGAGCTCAGCCAGAAACACATGAACTCTGAAGTCAGGACCTGGGTTCACATTCTGCCCTTGACACATAATAGATGTGTGACCTTGGGAAAGGTACTTTATCTCTATGTCCTCAGTTTCCTCATCTGTAAAAAGAAGGGGTTGGACTAAATGATCCTTGCTAGTTCTAGGCCTATGCGCTTCACTTCCTTGACTGCCATGAGCTGTCTCATCTATAAAATGACTCACTGGCTTCTAAGATCCTTTCCTTCTCTTGATTTATGGTACTAAATATCTTAACCTTTCTGAATTTCACTTTCCTCATGTGTTAAGTGGAGGCCACGGCCTCTGAGGCCCCTTCTTACCCTGGAGCTATGATCTAAATGACTCCCTGCCCATCAACAGCTCTATTCTGAATTCCCACCAGTCCCACCTCCCTTTCCTTTCTCAGTTACCCCAGTAAGTGATGATGAACACCAGGACAGGTGTTAGGAGAACTTCAAAACACCATTTGGACAATTTGGGGAGGGGGTTAAAAATCCCTGGACGATCACAGTTGCCCAGCACCCTCTTCTGTTCTCATTCTGCTGATACTGGGTTCTGGTTCTCAGCCTTATCTATGTCTGAGCAGATGAACCTGGTTGGATTTAGCATGAGGGAGCCAGTGTTCATATTCTAGCTTTGCCTCAGTTTCCTCATCTGTGAAAATGCCAGGGTTGGACTGAATGTCTCTAAAGTCCTTTATAGCTTTAAATCTAGGAGCCCATGAGTCCGTGACTTAGAGCAAAAGACATTGTTGACATGGTTGTAACTCCACTTTAAATTGTCACTATTCTAGGACAGTGGCCCAGGGTCTCTCCTCATCTGTAATGCTTCAGTCCTCCAGCCTTTTAGATTTATAAAGGATTTATGTTCCTTGAGAAAATAACTGCTCTCTGTCTGTCAAGAGGCATCGTCATGTTTTGTCTTCTCGCCCATATGTTGGACAAGGCTCTCATGCTGATGCAAGGTCCCCTTCTTAATAAAAGCTGCTTCTTTCCCTCTCTTCTCCATCTTTTTCTCCTTAGCTCTCTTCATCCTCTCTACTTTTCATGATTACTTGACCCTTCTGGATTTGCCTCTTACCCGGAGAATGTTGTATCAGGGCACTTTAGGTGCCAGGGTTGGGGGCAAGGAGAGATAGCATGGTCCTGGGCTGACCAGAGAAGGACAAATTTTGGGGCAGATGAGCAGATGAGGACCAGGCTGGTGGACCAGGCTGGCCAAACAAAGGATATGAGCTGGGAAGCTGGACCCAAGTCTCTGAGCTGTCTTATGTTTATTCTTGTTTTTGGAGGGACCTGGAAAGTGTTGTCTCATTTCTGCATCTCCTACCACTTACCAGGAAGAAAAGTGTCTCCCCCCACAACTCTGTCCCATCCCAAGGACAGTGGGAAAAGGGATTAGACAATACCAAAGAGCTCTGGATATGAAGAGAAGGGAAGGGGAGGAGAAGGGAACAACTATTTATATAATGCCTACTATGTGCTAGGCCCCTTGCTAAGCACTTTACAAATATTATCTCATTTATTCCTTACAACAACCATGTGAGACTGTTATTATCCCTATTTTACAGTTGAGAAAACTGAGAGAAGCAGGTAAAATTGGCTCACCCAGGCTCACACAGCTAGCAAAAGTCTGAGATCAGATTTGAACCAGCTAGCTCTCTATTCACTGGGACAACTAGCTGAATCAGTGAACCTGGAGTAGGCTGCTGGTTTTACTACCTATTGTTAAATTACCTTGTCCAAGTCATTTCTCCTCTGGTGGCCTCAGTTTCCTCATATGTTACCCCTGATGGCTTCTGAGGTCCCAGACCTAGACCTATTACTGATGACTTTTTTGGGTGTCAGTTTCCTCATCTGAAAAGGGGATTGGACTTGGTGATCTCTGGGCTCCCTGCCAGTTCTCAGCCTATGGATTCACTGTGCTTAGAAAATAATCCTCCATTGAATGACTCTACTGCATCCTTTTCATTTTTCTTTCCTCAGGGTCCCCTTCCCTTTCTGTATTACTCTCCAAGGTTTCAGTGATTGCATGTAGATTGAAAGTTTGAGGATCTGAGTGATGGGGGGGAGGGGGGGCTGGAATTGGCTCTTGCAGGACAGATACAACAATTCCTCCCTTCCCAACCTAACTCCACTGGCATCATGTGTTCTCTCCAAAGACTAGAATCAGAGAACCAGGGGAAAAGTTAGCTAGACTGACTTTCAATGCCTTGCAAGGAGGTAGAGTGTAAAGGTGACAGGGATCCCTTTGTCCCTTTTCCTAGTGGTCATTCTCTCCTTTGCTCCTTTGAATCCTCCAGGGCTCCTGTGTTGGTCAGCACTCAGGTCCTAGGTCCTAGGCTCTTGGAGAGACATTAGAGACCTTAGAGAACATTTAGTCTAACTGCCTCATTTTACAGAGGAGGAAACTGAGATGCAGAGAATCATAGGACTGTAGATTTTAGACCTAGAATGGATTTTGGTGACCACCTAGTTCAACACCTTTATTCTCCATATGAGGAAGTTGAGGCACAAAAAGGGGGAATGACTAGGATTATGGATTTTAGAACTGGAAAGGACTTTAAAGACCACCTAGTCTAACTTCCTCATTCTTCAGGAGAGGAAACAGGCAGAGGAAATAAATCTCAGAGCTGGGATTTGAACCTGGGTCCTCTGAACGCAGATACCATGTTATTTCTATGGGGATACCATACAATTGGGAGGCTTGATGGAGAAGGGGTTCTTGGAGGTTCCTTGGGGTTTTGACTGCGGTACATGGGATGTTTGTGTGTGGGGGAAGGGTAGGAGACAAGTTTGGGGGACTGGCATGTCTCCCCATCTGTGATGAGGCGGCAGCCCGCCAGGCTTCCCAAGTGTGGCACTCGCTGCCTAAGGCTTTCGCTGGGAAATGTGATTTCCCCTTGAGTGAAACGGACTGTGCCTTGTGGAAATTGGCTCTTTCCTGAGCGGGCGGTGGCTGTCGCCACGGAGCCCGAGCGGGGATGGGGCCTGCGGGGGGCCGCCCTGGCCCCTAGAGTGAACCGGGAGCAGCCATGTGCTCAGAACTCATTAGGGATAAATCAAATCTGAAACAGCACGACACTGACGCCCCCCCCTCCTCCCCCATCCCGATTCCCAGCTCCCTCCATCCCCCTCCTTCCCTCGGCTCCCCTTCCCACACCCCTACCTTCTCCCCACCACGGCACCTGCTTCACACAGGCAACTACCCTCTATCCAGACCCCAGGAGACATCAATTACTAGCAGACATGTTCATTGCAAATAAATCTTGGGGAGCCGCGGAGCCGCTGGCAGTATAGGACTGAGTCTTGGAGGGCATGCAGAGATGGGGAGCTCACACCCCATGTCCCCGCGGGCTGCTGTACCTCAAGCACCCTCTTTGCCAAATCACCGGGCACTGGCGCTAGCCTGGCAGCAGAGAGGGCTTCCTCAGCTGCCCCACCCAGTCCCCCCACTTTGAGAGAAAAGGTGGGGTCACCAGAGACGGACCTCCCAAGGGACTTCTCAGTGGAACAGCTCCTATGAAATAATCCGCCCCCATCTCTTCCCCATGCACCTTCTATGCAGAAGGAAATAAATTGCCCGGAAAATAGATGCAGGGGTACGACCGAGTCCTCATTTATTTAGCAAAGAAAGAAGAAAGGGAGAGAAGCAGAATGACAGCATTCCGGCATGAAGTGGTGAAAACCTCTATTTCTGAGCGTGATTTAAATATAATATATATATAAACATCAAAGAAAACGGTTTCATCCCCATTTCCAGTTTGCTGAACTTCTCTCCCTCCTTCAGATCATAGATTTGCTAACGATATGGGAAAGGGGCCGAATCTGCATATTATTCTGTAATGGGCTAGATTTGTGGGAGTTATTAGGTCCCATTAATTATGTAATAATAATATTAAATGCCATTAGCAATCGAGCTGGGTGTTCATAAGAATCAGGGCCAGATCTCCCCTGGGAGCGAGGGTGGAGACAGCATGGCAAAATACAAAACATTGCTCCCGGGTGGGAGACCTACATTCCAGCGTAATGAGTTGAGTGACTTTGCGGAAGGCAATTGACCTTTCTGGGTCTCAGTTTCCCCAGTAGTAAAATGAGAAGTGGCGGAAATTCTTCTTGACAATTCTCGTTCTACACTTACTGAATCAATCAAAGATACAGGAACCTGATTGACTGAGGAGAAAATCTTTTAATTTCCCCAGGAAATCATGAAAGGTAAGGTCTAGAAGGAAACTTTCAGGTCATTTAATCTAATCCTTTCATTTTTTTTTCAAATCAGTAAAATCAATAAGCATTTATTGTGTGCCTACTGAATACCAGGACCTAGGCGCTGGAGATTCAAAAAGAGGTTAAAGACAGTCTCCGCCCTCCTGGAACTCACAATCTGATGGGGGAAAAAACAAACAGATGCTCAATAGCTACGTGAACACAATGAATTATACATCAACAAATAAACATAGGACAAATGTCTGAGTTAAGCAGATTGCAAAAAATTTATTCTTAAGGAGCCTGGGTTTTATCAATCATTGCTGATTTTAGTCTAACAGTACCATATAACAGATGAGAAAACTGAGCCCTGAGGTTGAAATCACTTTCCCAAGATCACAGCTAATTAGTGGTATCTCTGGGACATAGGTATCCCATGATGCCCAGTCCAGGGATTTCATGGTTACATCAGGGGCCCCTAGAGGCAGCTGGGCAGTACAGTAGATAGAGCACTGGATCTAGGAGCCAGAAAGGTCTGAATTCAGTATCAAATACACTCTGGGAAAGTCACTTAACCTCTGATTACCTCAGTTTTTTCAACTGCAAAATGGGGATCACTCCCAGGGTGGTTGGGAGGATCAGGTGAGGTAATAGAAAGTTCTTTCTGCAAGAGCCATCCATGGAAACGAAGTCTTGGGTGGGGAGGTAGTTAAGGGTCTTCCCAACAAGCTTTGTCCTCCCTCTCTCCTGCCCCAAAGCCCCTTTTGGGGAGAAGGTAGACCTGGGAAAACCAGATGGATTGCCCTTGGTGCTGAATTAGACCATCTAAGAAATTGTCAATATGGCTGTTCTCCAGGGCAGCTGGTTGAAGCAAACTCAAGCCCAGGCTTCTGAAACAGAGATGATCTTTTTAGGAACGTTTGAGTGTTGTTGTAACCCTCATCAAGTCAACTCTCAGGTCTTCTCTCAGACCAATGAGAAGTCCTCTGTATTCCCCACCAAGGAGCCATTTAAAAGGATAAAGTCAGCTGAATGCTTGTATTATGTATAAGCGGGCAGCAGTGGGTAGAGCACTGGACTTGGAATCAGGAAGAAGACCCATCTTCTTGAGTTCAAATCTGGCCTCACGCACTTGCTAGCAAGTCAATGAACCCTGCTTGCCTCAGTTTCCTCATCTATAAAATGAGTTGGAGAAGGAAATGGCAAACCACTCCAGTATCTTTGTTAAGAAAACCATAAATGGGGTTACATGGAGTCAGACATGGCTGAAAAAGTACTCAAAAATAACAACAATTCTATATAAGCTAACAGGTTCTTGGCCTGAGATGGGTCACTGAGGTAGGGCAGAATACACAGACATGGGAGAATCGAAATGAATATGACTACTCCTCAGCATAGCAGCCTAGATTTGGATGTGGAAGGGAGTCATCAAATGAAACCTCTTCATCTTCTTTTGTAGCTGAGGAAATTGAAGCCCTGAGTGACTGTGACTTACCCAAGGTCACCTAGGCAGTATGTGGCAGAGCCAGAATTTGAACCCAATGCCTCTGGGTACAGATGCAGCACTCTTTCCCCTATTTGACTTAGATGGCAGAACTAGGAGCCCTTGGCGCAAAGAAGACTAAAGTTTATTGTTGGGAGCTGACCCAAAGGGCAATGGGCTGCCTTGAGAAGTGGTGGGTGTCTCTTTGGAGGTCTCCTAGCAGAGGCTGGACACCCTCTTCTCCAGTATAATATACTGGATTATAGTGGGATTTCTTAGTATAGGGATTAGACTGAACGTCAGCTAAGGGGCCTCTCAGCTCTCAAATGCTTTAAGTTCATGATAGCACATTGCCTTATGATTTCCTCTTTTGTTCTAACCCCACATCCATCCCATCCCACACCCCATCTTCACCCCTATATCTATATAGATGGGTCAAATGTTGGCCATTTCATAAAACTTCCTTCCTGTTCTCATCTCCCAGAACTGGGAGCAGAGGAATAGAGAAGGGAGGGGGAGAGGGAGAGAGAGGAAGGCAGTGGGAGGAGAGAGAAGGGAATCATCATGGGACATTGGGAAGAACATGGAGTTGAAAGTCAGAAGTCCTGGGTTTGGACTCCTTAGTATCTGTGTGATCCTGGAGAAGTCACTTTGTCTGACTGGTTCTCATTTTCCTTATATGTAAAATGAGGAGTTGATCTTGATATCTCCTGATATATCCCTTCCAGTACCAGATTCTAAAATTATTGGTTTATAGACTGAGAAGAGACCTTCAGGATAATCTTGTCCAACCTTCTCATTTTACTGATGAAGCAGATCACTTAAGAGGAAAGTGACTGAAGAGGAAAGGCAGCTTGGGCCTCCGGAGAGAGTCAAGGAGTAGAAATGATTTTCCCATGGTACCTCCCTCTGACCTTGATGGTCAAATGTAAACTTCTTTGTTCTTCAGCATTCAAAGTCCTTTCTTCATCAATAAGTCTGTGGTCCCTCAGCATGAGGCTACTTGAAGCTCCTGCATCATCTCCACATCACAAGCTATTCCTCATTCTGGGAGTGCTTTGCCCCATTAATTCTGTCTCTTGGTTTTCTTAACTGTCTTTAAGCCTCAATTCAAATCCAACCCACTCTAGGAAGTCAACTGCTAATGCCTTCCCTTCTCAGATTGCCTTCCATCTACCCTGTGTGGTTCCAAGAAGAGGTAGCATGCATGGTGGTCACACCCCTGTAAACCATCTCAACAGATGGGCTAAACCAGGTTGAGAGTGACTGGTTTGTGAGGTTAGTGGGGTGTCTACCCCAAGCCTGTGAAGACTTCTCCCAGTGGAATGGGTGAATGAGAACTATTTTTTCCAAAAGCCACAAAAGCAGCCAAAGCAGGTACTGTGGATCACTTAGAGCTTGATCACACATGGAAGATGCCAAAACCATCCACCACATCACCAGTCATCTTGACTTTTCTCCTGCCACTGGATCATGATGCCTCTGGAAGAGGAAGTGAGGTTGAGGACATTGTACAGCTCTGCTCATTTAAATCTAATTCACGAGCTAGTCAAGATGGCACCTGTGATGTTACTGCTTTTCTGTGAAAACGAAGGATAAATACCAACAACATGTATCTTGTGGAACCCAGTAATTAATCTTTTGTCTCTCCCATTGGCCTATGAGCTCCTCAGTGGTAGGGACTATCCTTTTCTCTTTCTTTGTATTCCTATCTCTTAGTGCAGTGCCTGACATATAGGATACAATTAATACATATTTGTTGTCTGTAAGTATCAAGAGGCAGGATTTGAACCCTGGTCTTCCCAATAAAGAACCAGGACCAATATTCTTTCCACGATATCCAGGTATCTTCAAAATAGGTCTGATGGAGAGTATGCATTAATTTAGTCTCCATTTCCAGGCCTTCTCAGGATACAGATACAGGAATGTGCTCAACTCATTCTCGGGTATTAGCTTCCCCTCAGCCACCCTTCTTTTTTCTCCAGTTTATTGCTGTCTACTCATACCCAGAGTGTTCAAACTCAGTCTTTGCCCTTCTATATTTGGAATCTCAAGATGAAGAGAAAGTGGGAGAGGGGGGAATATAGGGAGAAGTCTGGATAGTGTACAGGGGTTGTCAAGGAAGGACATAAAATCATAGAGTTCACATCTGACCTCAGACACTTACTAGCTGTGTGACCTTGGGCAAGTCACTTCATCTCCATTTGCCTCAGTTTCCTCATTTGTAAAATGGAGATCATAATAGCACTTATGTCCCAAAGTTGTTGTGAGGATTAAGAAATATGAATATGCTAATATATGTATATGTGTGTGTGTTTGTAAAAATATGACTAATAACAGTACCTACCTCGCAGGGTGTACCTGGTACATATTAGCACACATAAATGTGCTAAATACATATTTACAGATATATATGCATCCAATGAGATGTTTGTAAAGCATTTAGCACAGTGCTTGGCACCTAGTAGGTGTATAGAAATGTTAACTGTTATTGTTAGTATTACAATTAGTGTAAGTTCATAGATTCAGAAGCTACTCTAGAGATAATCCCTCCCACCTTTCCCATTGTACAGAGGAGTAAACTGAGGAACAGTGAAGCTAAATAAGATAGCAAGTGTCAGAGGCAAGATTGGAACCAGGAGGAGATTGTTGGCTCACTTGACCAAGGAGTTTCAGAGCACTTGGGTTCTTGACCACGTCCTCCTGTGTGGTGGGGACCTTGGCAGAAGAGATTGGGGCAGGCCAGCCTCTTCCAACTTCCAACTTCCACCGCATCTCCCCCTAGTTGGCCTGCACCAGGGTCTGCAGGGAGGGAGCTGGGGCTAAGAAGAGCAGGTGCATTGGGCTCCAGGTCAGGGAGCTGGGTGGGGGGAGAGGCAGGAGGGCTTGGGGGCTGGGACACTGGCAGGGCCCATCTGAGCATGTCGCCCGCTAACGAGGAGAGGAGGCGGGGAGGAGGGGAGGGCGGGGAGGTGAATAAATAATAGGAAATAAAGGTTCATGAAGCAGAAAATAAAAGGCAGATTATACAGATGTGGCAATTTGAAGGATCATTGCCTCTGTCCTCTTTTTAACTGCTGCATCTGGAGTTTGGAAGCCGCTTCCCTTCTCCCTCCCTCTGCCAGTCCTCCCCCCCATCCCTGCCCCTGCCTGGATGGCATCCCCCTCAGGACCCAGGTACGAGTGGGGACGATAACCTCAAACTCCTTGGCCATGTGTTGTTTCAAAGCATTCTGGGATTATGGCATGGGCATGAGCCTGGGCCTGAATCAGGATGTGGGCATCAGTGTGGGTGTGGTCCGGGTGAGGGAGTGGCGGGGAGGAGAGGCAACATGGGTGATGAGGAAGCTGAGGATGCAGGTTGCTTGACTTTGTTTCTCCCATTGTCTCACTACTCTGGAAATGACTGCCTGCCACAATCTAGGGGAAGGGCCATGGGTGGGTGCATGGGTCTGTAAGAAGGCATGGGCTATAGGTAAGATCTTAAGGGTGGGTCTGCGATAGGCATGCTGACACTGTGTGATCTGAGGCTGTGAGTGTGGGGAGATTACAAACGGGGGAGATGCAAAGATTTGTAAACCTTGATTGGTCATAACTGAATATGGTCAAATGAGGGTTTGGTCCAAGGTGCCAACATACCATGGGCATAGGTGACTCCTTCTCTTGATCATCCTTGTCCTCCCACCTCCAATGGAGGGTCCCTGCTGGGCAGCATCATCTCTCTTAGGCTTCCATCTCTAGGCACATCCAAAAGTGGGGTTGTCTTTTCCCCCAGCCCACCAAAGGGCAAAGACTCTTTGGGCACCAACTCTCCCCGTGTAATTGTGCCTGAAGCTGGATGGTCTCCTGCACACACACACACATACACACACACACACACACACAGAGTTCTCAATTATGACTCTGGTCTCTGCCATCTTTACATAACAAAAATTTACATTTCTTTATTAAAACTTAAAGTAATTTTAAAGAAAAACATAGTTTAGCAAAACAAATGGACATATAAACTGAGCTGGTGGTATGTGCAATTTTCCACTCCTGCAAAATAGTTCATTTACTTACGAGTGTATCCAGACCAAGCCTGGGCATTATAAATGCCACAGTGAACACTCCTATCTCCGCAGTATTTTCAAGTTTAAACCCAATCTCCTCTCAGTCAATCCATGAAAGACCATAAGGATTAAAAGCATTATTACCACTGTGTAACAAATGAGAAAATAGACTTAGAGAACGTAAGTGACTTATCTAAGGTTATACAGTTAGTGCTGTCAGAATTAGGATTCACACGGTTAAGCCCAGAGCTTTCCTCCCTCATCAGACACATATGAGGTACCTGTCACCTACGAGACTGTACAAACAGACCCACCTGCTGTCTTCAAGGCATTTATGATGTAAGACAGATGAACCCTCTGACATAGGAATAGAAATACACACCATGAGAAATAAACAAATTGGAAAATTAAATAGAAGATAGGAAACTCACCTCGAGGAGTGTTCAAGTATGTAAAAGAAGACCCCAGGGTTTAGATTGGGGGAAATTGGGACCATTACTTATTATTTCTCCCCTTGCCAAGTTGTCTAGGATAATAGAACCACATATGTAGAGGCGAAGGGAAACTTAGAGATTGCCTAGTACTTACAACATCCTAAGGGAACCAAGGCAGAGCGGATAAGTGATTTATCCAAGGTGTCACAAATAGTAAATGTCAGTGCAGAGATTTACACGAATGCTCTCTGATGCCAGATGTAGCTCACTTTCCTTTGCCCCATGCCATCTCAATCCTGAACAACTGCCAAGGAACCTCTTCAGCCCCATTGATGGTAAGGCATCGGGTGCTTTCTTGAAGGGCCTGTGCCCCCTTTCTGTGCCTCCTAATACCACCCCAGCATGGAATTCAGTCTTTGATAAAAGGCAAGAAAAATAATTTCTTCTGCTTAGGTCCTTTCTGTGACCCAATGAGCCTCTCAAAGCTCCTTATATTGAGGAATATATGACTCTATAGCACGACATGTCCCAAAAATCTTATACTTTCTTGACTCCTCCCCTTGAAGATCTTCAGTAATGGAGAGCTGCCAAAGGCTCCCATTTTTGGACCTCTCTAATTAGCCGGAAGGTTTTCTGGCCTGATACTTCCCAGCCATGTGATCCTGGGCAAGTTGGCCTCATCTCTAAAATGGGTATAATAATGAATGCCTCTTAGAGTGTTTGTGAGGATAAAATGAGATAATATTTCTAAGACTCTTTGCAAACCTTAAAAGGCTATCTCATGTTACTACTGTTATTATCAATCAAATGAAAACCAAATAAGATAATCACTGTAAACATAGTACCAATGCTATAGAAATGCTAGTTATTATTGTTATATAATGTTATTATATCATTGTATATCATTACGTGATGTTATGTATATAATGATGTTAAGTCACAATCTCTTCATTTTCTTCCAGCTGCTCCTAATTCTACCTTTTTTTTGTATTCGCAGTACTTACTCCAAGGGCCTTGCACTTGGCACTGGATAAATGCTTGTCAAAGCTAAGAAGAACATAATTAATTCCTCACCCTCCTAAGAGCCTTTAGATACTTGAGGTTCACCATCCTAACCTCCCTGATGTTTCTCTTGTCTAGTCTCTGTGTCCTCAGCCTCTTGGGTTACTCTCACTGTGGTAGAATATTGAATTCCTTCGCCTTCTTGGTCCCTCTGCTCTGTTAATGGCCATCCCTAAAATGTCTCAACTCTGAAGGGCTCTGTGTCCTGACCCGGGAAGCTTGCAGCAAGCACACAAGGGCACTACACTTCACCGTGACTCTTCAACATCTTCCAATGCAGGTCAGCACAAGCTCTGCAACTTATAGTCATAGAGAATACTGAGTGTTAGAGAAGGGAATCATAAAAGAGAATTTAGAGCATTGATATGGAAAATGACATATGCAAGGTCACACAGTCAGCAAATGTTCTGCCTCTGTTGAGTTTTCTGTTCCCTGAAATTCTCAGGCCTCTCTCACATCAACTACTATCTAGCTGTGTCCTTCTGCATTTTAAAATAATAAGTAATAATAGCTAGCATTTATATAGCATTCTAAGGTTTACAAAGCACTTCACAAATACCGTTCCATTTAATCCTCGGAACAATGCTGGGAGGTAGATGTTATTTTTATCTCCATTTTACAGATGAATAAATTGCATTTGAATGAGGTTAAGTGCCTTAACTCTAGCTAGTAAGTGTCAGAGGTCAGATTTGAACAGATGATTTTTTGAATCTAATTATAGGACTTTATGCTTACCCGAAATGCATTTCTTCTTTGATTTAGCCTATCATTCTAACCTGTCAGAATCTTGTCCTTCAACATGCCGGTTATTCCTCTCAGTTTCATGCTGTCCACAAAATTGATAAGCATGACATCTACGCCTTCATCAAAATCATTGATAAAAATGTTGAATAGAGCTTGGCCCAAAGCCACATGGTGCTCCACAAGAGAATCCTTCTGAGGCTGACACCAATTCATTAATCACCCAAGTTCCAAATCTACCTGGCAGTTCTATCCTACCCATATTCTTCCACTGTTCATGAAGACCTTGTGAGAGATTGCCAAATGCCTTATTGAAAATCCAGAAATACTGTATCTGTGGTGCTCCCCTTAACCACTAATCAATATTACATCAAAAAAGGAAATGAAATTAATCTGGAATGATTTATTCTTGATGACCCCATGTGTTGGCTCACAGTGAACAGTGCATCCCTATTTGTGGCTCCCAAACCACCTTGAACTGGTTTCCTTTATAGACTTTTCAGCTATGGCATTCTACTGACCTTGAACCTTATGCATTCATTCTTCTCAAATTTAGGGTGTCCATGATATTTTGCTCTCATTTCTCATTCTTATTGATCAAGAAATCTGAAATAGCATGATCATTTCCTCCAAGGTTCTAGCTACTTCTTTAAATTCATTTTTATTTATTTCAATGGCCCTTTCCTCCTATTGTTAAGAATTAAGAACAGAACTGTAGTTTCCTACACTATTTCCTCTGCTAAGAATGAAATTTTTAAAGCAAGTTAAACATTTTTTTTAAGCTGCTCTGATTTTAAGAGAGAAAACTCCAGTAAATGTCTGGATAGTTGTAGTCATTCACCACTTTTATATCATTCTTCCTTGACAGTTTTATGATCTACTTCCAGAATTCATCATCCATTTCCTCCTTCTGGCTCGGTGGTCTGGAATATACTTCTACCATAATACCATTTTAGTTTCTCCCTCCATTGGTTCTCTTTCAAATGTCTAATGCCAAATGTTCCCCTTTCAGTTCATAGGTTTCCTCATAGTCGTATAACTTAATAAATAATGCCATTCTACCATCTCATTTATCTAATCTGCTCCATTTTAATAAGATATCCTCCTCAAACAGCATAACCCAGTCTCAAGTCTCATTCTATTGCATCTTGGAACTAAGAAAAGTAGATGGAAATCACAGAAAGACAAGTGTAATTATGATTTACAGAATAGCGTCCTTATGATTAAAGCCGTTCAAAAATGGAATAGGTGGCCTTGGGAGGAATATATCAGCCAACAAATCAAACAGTAAACATTGATTAAGTACCAGGAAGTACCATCAAGCTAAGACTCAAAGATAATTTTTAGGTATAGGTTGGCTTAGGTGGCATCCAATATCCCTTCTGTCTTATGTTTTCTAGGGTGTGGTGATACTTTTGAGCTCAAATTCACCATTTTGCATTAAGGTCTCTAGGTCACTTTGTTCATTACCCACACTCTATACATTTGTGTATGTGATACTATCAATAGGTCATACTTCTCTTATCTCCCATGGATTACAGGAGCCTAGGTTACTGATTTCTTTCTCATATCATACTGTTCTTTTTTGTTGCTGAGAAGGAGCATGCCATGGTAGGTAGGACTTGGAGTCAAGAAAACTTCAGTTCAAACTCTGCCTCAGACACTTTCTAGTGGTATGATCATAAGTTTCACTTAACTTTTCTGGTCCTAGGGAAATCATGACACTGCAAAGTGGTAAGATCCCCATACCTCTATCTTCCCCCAAAGTCTGGCCTTCTTCAGTAATATTGCTTGGTCATTCTGTGTATCTCTCATGGGTCCTGTTCTTTCACGCTTTGGAACAACACTGTCTTCTTCTTATAAATGAGTTACTTTCTGGTCTATATCTATGGTTCTACTACATATCTACCTTAGCTCACAGATGCAGGTAGTTTACTATCTCTACTTCTATTTTTCATTTAGTGCTTTCTTGGTCAGATCAATGTTTTTCCAGGCAAATATAGGCTTCCTATAGTGGTACATTAGTGAGTACTAGTGGTACACTAGAGGGTAGCTAGGTGGTGCAGTGAACAGAATCAGAACTGGGGTCAGGAAGACCTGAGCTTAAATATGAATTCAGATATTTACTAGCCATGTGACTCTAGGCAAGCAAGTCACTTAACCCTGTTTGCCTCCGTTTCCTCATCTGTAAAATGAGCTGGAGAAGGAAATGGTGAACCACTCCATTATTTTTGTCAAGAAAACCCCAAATGGGGTCCTGAAGAGCCAGACACAACTGAATCATTGAAAAACCCTCTTTAGATATGTACTGTATATGGTCAAGAACCCATTTGAAGTCCTTGTATAGGAATTAAACACCTGTTTTCTGATACTATCTATCAACATTCAAACAACGAGCAAGTATCTCCCAAGTGCCAGGCACTGGGGTACAAAGAGAGAAATGAAACCAGTCTTTGTCCTCAAAGACCTTCCATTCTATTGGGTTATATGGGTGGGAACATGTATATAAGGTGGGTCTATGTCAAATATACCCAAGGTGATATAGTAGGAGGGAGTACTTACACTGAATCCTGATAGAGAACAAGAATTTGCAGAAGTGGAGGTGCATTCCAGGTCCAGGGAACAGCAGGTGAAAAGGCAGATAATCGAATCCTTCCTACAGGGGATGGCAAGAAGTCCTGTTTGGCCTGAATGGAGTATGTAATGAAAGTTGGTAAGTTTGTTGGGGTTGAGCAGCAAAGGGCTTGAAATTCCAAGCAGAGAAACTTGTCTTTGATGCTATGGGTAATAGGGAGCCACTAGAGTTTATTGAGCAGGGGAATGATGTGGTCAGATCTATGTTTTAGGAGAAAAACACTTTGGCAACCATGGCCAAAGTGGAGAGGCTTAAGGAAGAGAGACCAACCAGGAGGCTATTGGTGTAGTGCAGGTGAAAGGTGATGCAGCCATTTTAGGCCAACTAGGGTTGAAGCCAAGTGAATGGAGAAAAGGCAGTGGTTGTGATAGAAATTAGAAATGACCAAATTTGTCAGCTCAGTGGAGGAATGAACCTTTGCTGTGAGAGGGAAGGTGATTTTGCCAGTGGTATATAAAATGGCACTAGGTGGCGCCATAGTGCACAGAGTGCTGGGCCTGGAGTCTAGACTCATCTTCATGAGTTCAAATGTGACCTCCGATACTTCCTAGCTGTGTGACCCTGGGGAAGTCACTTCACTCTGCCTCAGTTTCCTGATCTGTAAAATAAGCCAAAGGAAGAAATGTTAAACCACTCTAGTATCTTTGCCAGAAAAACAAAAAACAAAAAGACTCTCAAATGAAGTAAAAAAAGAGTCGGACATGATTGAAAATGATGACAAGACAACAATGTCAGATGGATTATAATGGATGGTATGTAGTTTATATTTGCAGCCTTAAGGGTATAAACCAGGGCAGGGCCAGTTAGAATAGGAAACGCCAGAGAAGGGAGAGAGAGGGAGAGAGAGAGAGACAGAGAGACAGAGACAGAGAGAGACAGAGAGACAGAGACAGAGAGAGAACACATATGAGAATAGATTAGGCTTAAAAACTGAGAGGAAGGAGGAGCTGAGGACTAGTAGAACCAGAGGTTGTGACCCTAATGGTCTACAAGAAAGAGGAAGAATCAGTTTGGAGAACCAGAAGATGAGTTGGGTTTTGACACGAGTTTAAACTGCCTGTTAAAGAGGCTGAAGAGATGTGTAATGGTCACTAAGAAGAAGTCAGGCCTAGAGCTCCAGATTTTTGAGACAGTTCTTTATAAAATGTCATTGCAGTCTGTTGAGATTGATGAGAGAAGGGCGCTATAAGGACACCACAGGCAAAGCCAAGTTCAGAAGGTGTCATCAAAGATAGTGTTGCTGACCTGGTGATACAAAGTCATCCCTACCCAGTCCTTTGACTATTCTTGGCCTAAGGTCTCAAACATCTTACATTATAGCCCCATGTATGTGACTTTCTGAGGGGTGAGTCCAAGGGATGCATACAGCACAGGGAAATATAGACATATAAGAAAAACTACCCAGAACGCCAGATAATCTAGAATTGTACCACACCTTCCACCAAGAGGCCAAACATGCCCCTTTTCCTTTGCAAAGCAGATAGTTCAACTACTTCAGCATGATGGGTCAGCCCCAAAACCAGTCCAGACCCCCATGCTTAGTTTGTTTTTCTCTGCTGCCTCCAGAAAATCTTAAAGTAGAAATGGGGTCACTGCTCTTGTTAAAGATTTGGGGAACAAAAAATAAAATAAATAAACAAATAAATACATAAATAAAACTAAAATGATTAGGGGAACATCTGTGCCCTTCTTACTAGTTTCCCTACTTCTTTTTTTGAGCCTGGGTTTCTGTATCTCATCTGAGCTGATAGTGCTGTGGACACTCATGGCCCTATCCATGTTGATGGCCATGGAAGATTGGACTTGCTCGCTCTCTGAGGTGGGCTGTCTCATCCCTCCTCAGACATCCTGCTGGCCCATACTCCCAGGAGATCAATATATTGGTAATAGACTTAGAATAGATAAGTACCTGGCTTTTCCCTGCTACAGCTCACAACTCCCCAATTCAAGTGATCCTTACCAACTTCAGCCTTTGTGGTAACAGGGATTACAGATGTGAGCTACCAGGTTCTGGTCTAATTGTCTTATTCTTTTCTAATGAGAAGAGAAAATGTCTGAGCTTTAAGGAGTAATTGAATTTATGGTATAGAAGGAGGAAGAAGGATACGAACAGGAGTTATCAGAGAAGTAATAGGAGAACCAGATAGAGTAATATCATAGAAGCCAAGGTAAGAGATGGTGAACAATGCCAAATGGTGCAGAGAGACCAAGGAAAATAAATCTGGCAAATAAATCTTGGATTGTTCTCATTGGATTCGATGATTCCAGAATAAAGGAGTGGAAGTCAAGCTATAAGAGGGGAAAGCAAAGAACGGGTAGAAAATGAAGGCAATGGGAGTAGATTACTTATTTAAGAAAATTGCTAAAGAAATGAGGGAAATCAGATGGTAACTAGAGAGCATAAGAAGATCAAATGAGGAGACCTGAACATATCCAAAGGCAGAAAAGAAGGAACCGGTAGAAAAGGAAAATTGAAAACACTGGAAAGAGAAAAGGAAATATTGGAAGGTGTAGGAAGAGCACAGTTGAATGAATTGATCTTAAAAATTAGTAAAGAGTAACTCCTTCTCAGATAGTGTGGGAGGCAATGTGGCACTATGAAAAGAAGCTTGGTTTTGGGGTCAAAAGTCTTAGTGGCTTAGCTACCACTTATTCACTGGGTGAGCCTAGGTAAGACACAACTTTTCTTGGCCTGAGTTTTCTCATTTATAAAATAAGGACTAGATGACTTCTACCTATCTTCCGGTACTAATTCTGTTTGGAGAAGAGAAAGGATCCTGGAAGCCTCCATTTCTTTTAATAAATTAGGAGGTGAGAACATCTGCCAAGAAGGAGTGGAGATCATGGTGAGTGTAAGGAGAATGGAGATAGTTTGGAATAGCTGTGGTGAGGATGCTGTCTCTATAGAGCAATACTCAGTTGTGACTGGGGCTGGCACTGGTAAACGAACCCATGGACCATTTCAAATAATTAATTCATGAAGAAAAAATGAGCAAGCTGACATGAGTGTAGAAGTGTTCTGTTTAGCCTCCATTGGCCCTTAGTTGAATTCAAGGGAGGTGAGTTTTGGCCATGTCTAGGTCAGTAGGGCCCAGCTGTGATGCCAAGGATCCATGTGGGGAAAGGGTGTTGGCAAAAAAAGAGGGGAACAACAACAAACCAGCTGCTCTAGGGTTTGCACCTGTTAGAGAGGAAGGGAAAAGTCATGGAGGACGGTTTGTGTTCTACTGTTTTGCTCTTTCTTGACCTAGGAGTTTCTTTCTTTCCTTCCAGTCCCCTGGGGCTTCTGCAGGAGATGGATAAGGCACTAGAGAGTCCCAGGGAGGAAGGGGCCTGTCATGCAAGACCACTGGGCTTTCAATGTCACGTTCTCAGACATTCCTGGATTCTAGGTCAACATGAAGAAAATTCCCACAGACCGCCCAAGAACCAAGCCATGCAGGAGTGTGCTACAAGGTACATGCCACTCTTCTGGCTACAAGGAGGAAATGACACTTGGCTCCCCTAGCCTCTGGGCACTAAATTCTTGCCTTGGTGGGCTTGGCCATGCTTGGGGAGAAGAAAAAAATAGAGAGGGGAAGGGCCCTGATCCCCTCCCTCCCACCCATTGCTAGTGCTTTATCCATGAGATTTTCTCCCATTTACCCAGCATCTATCTTATACTTACATAGTATTTACATGTTGACTCCTCCATTTAGAATGTGAGTTCCTTGAGGGCAGGGATGGTGTTTTTGCTTTCCTTTGTATCCATAGTGCCTGTACAATGCTGGTTTAAGTTAGCTTAGCACAGTACATGGCACACAATGACTGCTACCGTGTGCCTGGCACACAGTGGCTGCTACCATGTGCCTGGCACACAGTGGTTGCTACCGTGTGCCAGGTAACATGCCAAGTGCTTTACAAATATCTCATTTGATCCTCACAACAAACCTGGGAGGCTAGTGCTATTATTACCCACATTTTACAGTTGAGGAAACTGAGGCTGGCAGAAGTTAAATGACTTGTCCATACAGCTAGGAAGTAATTGAGATTTTTTTTTAAAGTCAGGTCTTCCTCAGTCCAGTTCCAGGGTTTTAACCACTGATCCATTACTGGTCACAGGATTGTAGATCATAGAATATAAGATCAAAGATTTAGAGCTAGAAGGAATTCTTTCCATGCCCTGGTACCTGTTACCTTCCTTCCATCCCACCCCATTCCCCTTTCAGCTTCCTTTGGTGAGTTGTCTTGTCCCATTAGCATGTAAACTCCTTGAGGGCAGGGCCCATCTCTTTATTTATATTTGTGTCTCTAGCTCAGCACCACTGGCACATATATGCTTACTGACAACTGACTCAGAGGTCTCCTAGCCCCAATGAGCTCCTCATTTTGCAGAAATGAAGGGAGAAGTGACTTGCCCAACATCTCACAGGTAGTATGTGTCTGAGGTAGGATTTGAGCCCAGGCCCTTTCATTCCAGAGTCCATTCTTGTCTGTTTCTGAGACTTTTCCTAAAGTCTTTGCAGGGTGGTAGGTGCTCATTTAGCAAAGCCTTTGAGACCCCAGGGCTCCTGTTTCACCATGACAGGGAAGTTAGGAGACAGACATTACTAGTTACTTAACAGGAATATGGAGAAAGTAATTGTTTGGTTCAGTTGTTTCCAACTCTTTCTGATCTTATTTGGGGTTTTCTTGGCAGAGATACCGAAGTGATACTAAAGCCATTTCTTTCTCCAGCTCATTTTACAGATGAGGAAACTGAGGCAAACAGAGTCAATTGACTTGCCCAGGGTCGCACAGCTATTGAATATGTGAGACCAGAATTAAACTCAGGTCCCCCTGACTCCAGACCCAGTGAGTGATCTATCCACTTGGATACCTAGCTGCCCTAGCTAGCTGGAGGATTGGACTCAATACAAAGAACTCCCAGGTAAGGAAATCTCCTTTACTAATGTAGGATGGCATCTTTTCTGCATCTTATAGTCTTAGTAGGGATGAAAGCACTCAGAAGGGAGATGACCTGCCCAGATTTCTGTAGCCAGTCAGAGTCAGAGACAAGGCCCTGAGCCTCTCTGTTTCTTGCCCTCAGGCTGACTTTCAATTACCAAACACATTAACCCAAGTTTGTTGACCAACAGCCCACCAGAAACTCTTTCCCCTAGCCTGGCTGTTTTGGAGGCATTGTACTGTTCTCTGGAAACCACCTCTTTCTCTGGGGAATGATGCCACAGCACCAATTCCTTGTCTCTGAGAGATTTCCCCTAATAGAGTTCCAAAGTTTGAAGTACAAGAGTCAAAGTGGAACAGGGCACCGAGGACCTGCAAACAGGACTGGCCTGTGCCATGGCGCCCATGGCAAGAGTGTGGGAATGAAGATGAGGAAGGTGATGGGCGTTTGGAAAGGTGTCCCACAATGAGGCGTGGCTTCCATTTCACAGTCTTATCTTCTGACTGACTTTGCCCTCCTTGAAAAGGGGTTCCGACCAATGTGCCCACCTGTCTAACTTCTCCTGAGGCTGCCATGTAATGATTGTACAGATGAGAAAACCAAGGCTCTTTGTGGAGAGAAATAGGGCAAGCACATGTACCCTCGATCAAGACTGGCTCCGATACCTATCATTTATAGATTCAGAGCTGGAAAGGACCTCAAAGGCCGTCTCATGCCCCCATCCCCCTCATATTAGGACACCAAAGCAGCCAGATTAACTGATTTGCCCAAAGTGAAACAAGTTCTCAAGTATAGTTAAGAGAGGACTTGATTCATAAATGATTTATCTCCAAACCAGACAGCAGAACTGGGATTTGAATTCAGGGCCTTTGACTCTAAAACCAGCCTTCCTCTCAGTAGGGATGCCCTTCTGAAAATGCTTCCCTTGGTCCTGGTCTCTGTCTCCCTTTCTTTGTTCCTGTCTCTATATCTCTGAGTCTCTTGGTTCTGTTTCTATCTCCCTCCAAGTCTCTGTCTCTTTTGGTACATCCTATCACCAGCTCCTTGCTTGCGAGGGACAGGCTTGAGCAACAGTAGCCCATCCCAGGGCACCGGGGAGCAGGCAGAGGGTCCTCTAGGGCACACACTGACATTGCCCACCTGCCCAGGGAGCTCAGCCTTGCTCAGCTGGACTCGAGGGCTCAGGAGGCTGAGGCAGCGGGCTGAGGGTTCCCTCAGGTGGACAACAGCGGCAGCTACAGCCTGACTGGTAACAATCCTGCCTGGGGCTGGTTCACTCCTCACGCAGCTTGTGGTGCTTTGGGTCTTAGAGATCTAGCCCACACCCACCACCCCTACCCATTCTACAGATGAGGCAACTGAGGCTCGGGAGGTGGAGCAACTTCCCCAAGGTCTTGTGCAAAGTGTCAAATCTACCTCCTCTGAATTCAGACTTGTGTGACACTCCATTGTTCTGACCCTGACTTACTCTGATCCCCAAGCAGAACTGATGTAGGAATGTCACACCCTAGGTCAGGCCCATAGGGGAGACTGGCTTTTGCGCCACTCCCCCCACCCCCAAATCACACATCCAAGGAGCATCTGCTATGGGGTGGGAGCAAATAAGCTTTGAAGGTCCCATTTGCCTGGGGGAGGAGCAGCCCCTTCTGGACTTAAAGGATCAATTAAGGCCATTTTCCTAGCTAATGAATGGGCTACAATGAGCTCAGGGTTGGTCAGGACTCCCTTGGGGTTGAATCAGTTCTCCCTAACATACATGCACCCAAAGACATAGGTTGATGTAGACACAAAGCTTGTAGAGGCATAGACATGTGGTATAAACCTTGAGGCACCACCCCACCTCAGGAAAGCAGCAACCCTCAGCTTCTGAGGACCACCATTCACCATCAGTACTGCAGTGTAGACCACCAAAGCACACACCAGGATGCATTACTCATTAACTTCTATTTACTGAGCACCCACTGGGTGCATGCCATTGCTTTCCTGGAGCCAGGAGGAGTTCAGAAGACAATGAAGATGCAGCCTTTGGAAGTGCATGCTCTCCTAGGTGTTGAGGACAGGCTGCAAATGGGAGAGGAAAGGGGGCCCAAGCATGGCTGTGGGGATTGGATGGGTGGGGGTTGGAGGGTGAACCTTCCTTACTGGCTGGTTCACTTGACTGAACAGAGACAATGAGGGCCCCTCCCCTCTCTCTGTCCCTCAGCCTTGGCCTCGGCCTCCCACATGTGCTGACGTAGTCTTCATACCTCGGCTGGGAAAGACCAGAATAAACCAGGGCTCTGGGAATCCGGAGCCATTTCTGGGGGGGTTCCTGTGGGGATCTTGGTGGAGACATCAGAAGCCAGAATCTATCCCTCACAACCAAGGAAAGGGTGTTTGCCAGGCCAGAGCTGCGGCTCCTTCTTCTACAGAGGGAGAAGACACTTTTTCCAGAGAGCTGCACTATGTCAGGGTGGTCCTGGCAGGGAGTCAGGCTCAGGGCAGTCAAGAGCATGACTGGGAGGAAAGATGGGACCCCATAAGAATTTCCGGAGCCCATAATCCTCCATCTAAGCCATCACTCCCATTGTATAACTGGTCAGAGGGTGATTCTGCTGTCTGGGGTAACTGGGCTGGAATACTGGAGAGCTAGGGTATGTTACAAAAGAAGTCCTGTTCTCTGCTGCCCTTTAGAGGAGTCATCACCCCTGTGCATCCCTTCCTATGTGGTCTTAGGGATTGGGGTGGGGGGGAGGGGAAGGGTCCAGCAATGAGAACCCTTTTCCTGCTCCTCAAGAAACAAAGACCACTTGTTCCCAGAGCTCCAAGTCTCTTTCCTCAGCCCTGGAGTTTCTCTCTGGAGAGTGGAAGGTTTCTCCACCCCATTCTGCTCCCCCCACTCCCCAGACACTTGGCTCTGCTTGGCTGATCACTGAATGGGTGTTCAAGCCAGGGGCCTCTCCCAGCTGGCAGGGCCAGGGGAGGGGGGTGGGGCAATAAGGACTAGGAGGAGGAAGGGCCAGGACTTCTGGGGAAAATGTTACCTTGCCAGGCTCGATCCTGGGACACCTGCTGAAGCGAAAGCTGGATGGGGAGGGGAGAGGGGGGAGTGACTGGCCCACATTTTTTCCTTCCATATCTGCCAGGCCGACCTAGAGAGCTCTGTAAGCCTGCACATACAAGGGCTCAGGGTTCCTCATTTTCTCCAGGATGGGGAGAGCCTAGAGCCATCAATAGATTAGACCCTCCCAAACTAACCCCAGGGGCTTCTCTAAGCAGGCGGCCTGGCCTCTCCAACTCTGAACCTTCAACTCCCTTTTTTCTGGACCTCTATGCTTCTGATGGTATGTATGAGAGATAGCACTCTAGCACCCCAGAACTAGACATGAATGTAGAGAGTATCTAGTCCAGTTGGGTTTTAGAAATATGTCCCACATCAATTCAGGGGGAGAAGCCCAGGTCTCTATCTCCCCTTGCCTTCTGTCCCTGCCCCGCAATAAGCAAGCATGAATTCTCTGGTGGGTGGGGAACATGGGGCTCATTCTCCACCTTCACTTCTCTCACTCTGGGAGGCTGGGGGTGTGGGATGTGATTTGAAGGTTGAAGGCTAGAGGAAATTTGGTGACTTCCATGAAGTTAGGAGGACAGAGTTGGAAGGAAGAGGAAGAAAAAACTAGATGCAAAAGGGAGGAGGGAAGAATCCTAAATCCCAGAAAGGACTAAGCTACCTGCAAGGGGTACAGTCTGGGGGTTGGGGGTTGGTCAGGACCTGCTCAGCCCAGAGGTGGTTTCTCTCCATTGCATAGCACGGACTCCTGGGTTGGGTCTGCCAGGGGCCTTGTCCAGCTCCCTGGTTCACAGCTGGTTCCGGTTCCTCTTGGGGATGATCTTACGGTATGTCCTTCTCTCAGAAATGTTCCGCTTCACCTTGGCTGTGGTGGGGGCCTCTTCCTGGTGCAGGGAGGGACTAGAATGGCATTTCTTGAGGCTAGGCTCTGGTGTCCAGGTCCCCTCAGCCTCCTTCGCCATCTGACTCTCCCATAGGTCCAAGTCATCAGAGGGGTAGCGCAGGCGCGTCACCAGTAGCAGGATGTAGGTCTCGTAACGGGTTTTCTGTAACACACAGGCCCCTTCAGTCCCTTGTCTTAGTATAAGTCCCACTACAAAAGGGAGGGAGGGGAGAAGAACTGACCTGGCGCAGGGCAGAAGGTGGCATTAGGCTGCAGAAGGGTTGGTATATGCATGGCTGGGGTGATGGGAACAGCCCCATGATCTTTTCAAGTTGGGATATGGGGAAGACTTCTCAAGTATGTGTATTTTTGTATGTGTGAGTGTGTATAGATAGATTTGAGAGGGACAGAGGGAGAAAGAGGGAGAGAGAGACAGAGAGATAAAGCAAAAGTAGAGAGGTGAGAAGAGTGAGGATAGATGGAAAAATGGATGGATGACATAGTTATAGGCATATGTGTAGTGAAGATGCCTAGTCTTCACTACTTGTCCCCAAGCTCAGCCCCCAAAGTGGAGTGGCAGAAATAGTCTAGATTACTGGCAGGAAGAAACTCTTCCCTCCCTCCAGTACCACACTTTACTGGCAAAATCCTACCCATATTGTATAGTTAGACATGTCCAGCACTGATATTTTCCAACAAATCCCCAGTCCCTCAGCCATTGGAACCCTCCTCCTCTGGCATTGCCCAGAGCACAGGAAATGTCCTGCCTGTCCCTATTCATGGCTTTGTATTCAGTGGAGGATCTGATCAGGGTGGGCCCTCCAAACAGTGAAGAGTGTAGTCCCTCTAGGATTTAATATATAGTTTTGAAGAGGAGAAAAACCCCTAAACAAACAAAAAAAAAACCACCATCCTAAGTCCAACCTGCTGATGAGATTCCCTGGGCTTAACTGGGATGGTCCTAGATTGACAAGTCCTTCTGTCTTGTTGGGGTTGGCTATCACTTATGCCCAACTAGCAGAGAATTTAAGAACCAATGAGAACTTTAAAATTTATAGGTTTAAAATCACTGGGGAAAAAAGAACCCACAGAGATGTAACCAGGGCCTCAGACCTAGGCCTTTGCCTCAGGGTGCTGATTTTGGAAAAACAAAAGAAACAGAGATCTAACCAGGGTCACAGACTAGACTTTTAGGGGACATTGACAGTACTTGCTCTCCCTTAGCTAAGAAGAAAGATGAATCCCTAATTCCTGAGACTACCAACTGGCAGCTTCCTTTGCCTAGAAGCATTAGCCAGGCAAGCTCCTTCCCAGTTCAGGGCATTCTGGGGTCTAACACCCCTTCAAGGGACACGGGCTTAGGGCCTCCTTGGACTTACCCACCATCTTAAAAAGTTGATTTGAGGGTTTGCTCCCTTCAAGTGACTTTCCCCCAGGCACCTCATGGTTCTTTAAACCTTTTGCTCCAGATACAAGAAGTATTAATAACAAGCCTGTAAACAATGCTTCAAGAAATAAGGTGGAAATTCAGAGGCAAATCTTAATTTGGACAAAAGAAAAAAAGTTGGTGGCCTTTCCAGATTTATTGGCTATGCTAGCTGAGAAACATCAATTTGTATATTATCTAAACTTGGGCAGCCCATAAAAATCCATGTAGGGTAAATTCAGAGATGCAAAGACCTGTAGTTATAATTTATGGTTGATAAGAAAGTATTTTTTTTTCTAATTTTATGGAGGGAAACAAAATAAGCCCAAAGGAAAATGTTTTGGGTTAAAAATATAAACTCATAGTATTCTGTGCCCTATCACAGGCCTACAGAGACTTTGGCCAGGGAAGTGTTCTCAGAGGGCCAAGGGCCTGCTTGATCTCCTGGCTTCTGAGCATTTATCAATGTCTCCTATCCCCTCAGGTACCTTATTGATGTACAGGGTGGAACCACCCAGGGGAGGAAAGTACAGGAACACAGCTAATGGGAGAAAAGTTGTGATGGGGGGAGTGGAGGAAGAAAAGGGAGATGGTTGAATGACTGTGGAGAAGGCCTCACTTACCTCATACTCCAGGTACTCCTTTCGGAGCCTGTACTCCTCTAGATCTCGACTTCGGCCTCTCCGCTCAGGCAAGCTCTTCTGAAGATCTATTAGGTCATCAGAGGCTGCATCCAAACAGCTCTCATGGGACCGGTGCTGCTCCTCCTGTGTTTTAAAGGGGGCTGGACTGAGGCTAATGCCTCACCTTGGGACTGGCCAAAGAGTCACTATAAATGGGTCATCTGAATCCCTCCATCACCACCATGGGGGTCCCTGCCCTCTACCCTCTCCTTTGCCCAGGGACTAACATACCAGGGAGCTCCTAGCTGGGCCAGTGGGGAGGATGGGTCGAACAAATTTCCGTTGAGAGCCCACAGCAGCAGGAAAGGGTGGTGCAGAGTGGGTGGCTGCGGCCAAGTTGATCCGGGAGATCCAAGAAGTCATCTCTTTGGCGGTTCTAGAGTCAGCATCGCAGAAGCCATTGAGTAGGATTGGGAACAAAGGAGAGAAAGCAGTCAATTCTCTATTAATTTGCCCTGTTTCTCACCCTTAAGCCATTCCTCCTCCCATGCCAAACATACCCACTTTCTCTATTTTTATTATCTACTGCCCCCCAGAAAGCACACCCCATTAGGGTTTCATAGTGAGGTGTGCTCCAAATCAATAGTGGACTGAGCCCAGTTCTCAGCCAACAGCAAAGGGCCAGTAAGAGCTGAAATTCCAGAAGAGGGTAAAAAGGAAGTTTTATGGGAGCCCCAGAAGTGTTATGAGGGTCACTGTTGGGTTCTGTACTCCTTCATCCTATCCTCCTGTAAGAACTCACGGGGCATGGAAGAGGTAGAGACGCCAGTCAGCTGTGCGTAGTTGAAAGACGTGAGGTTTCTTGGTGTAATGGACAGCTGGGACTGCCAGTGCGTGATGTACCCCCACAGCTTCCTCTGGCATGGGCCCTTCCGAGGACCAGTTTTCTGGACAGGATTCTTCTCCCTGCCCCAGGAGGATGAGACTTAGAGATGAGAAGAAACTTCCCAGGTCTCCAGAGGAAATGTGGACCGGGATTTGACACTGGACTCCCATCCCCTCTCCAACAGAATTCTAGGCTGCCTACCATGACATTTGGATGTCATACTTACCTTCAGAAAGTAGAGCACCATCCCTCGAAGAAGGGTGTGGAACATCTTCCAGCCACGCTTCCCCCAGGGAGCTGTCCAAAGAGGATGAAAGAAAGTGGTGGGCACACAACTAAGTCCAGGTCCCTGAGGCTTTGTCCCAAGGAGTTCTCCTTGGTGCCATCCTCTAATCAGGGAGGGGGAAACTTTTCTGTGCTTATCAGGTTGGCCCTGGAATAAGCAGTGCTTTCCTAGATAGGAGAAGAGGTACTTGAGGGGTCTCTGAACCCAGTTTTTTTTGGGGGGAAAGATACATTTCAGGTCCTCCAACCCTCTCGCAACAAGAGCTAGAACCCCATATTTACTCCAGGTTAGGGGGTAATTCTCCCAGCTCTCAGCAGTCCTGGCTTAAAAGTTAGACTGAACAGGGGTTTCCAGGCTAGTATTCCCCACTTGCACCTGTAGTCACTGAGTTTGCCCTAGACATCAGATTGGACAAGTCAGCTGGAGCAGTGAATTGAAAACTAAGTATGGAGTCAGGAAGACCTGAGTTCAAATTTGACCTCAGTCATTTCTTTGCTATGTGACCATAGGTCACATAACCTTTGATTAATCTCAGTTTCCTCCACTGTAAAATGGGGATAACATCACCTACTTGTTGAAAAGATCAAATGAAATATTTGTAAAGCACTTAGCACCCTGCCTGGCACATAGTAGCTACTATCCCAATGCTTGTCCCCTTCCCTTTCTCCTTAGCAATTCCCTGCCTTCCCTCTTTCCCAATAGCCTTGGCCACTGAGAAGTTCCAGCCCTGGCCAAGTTTTTCCATGGGAAGCTGTGTGACCTACCACTCATGGAAATGCAATTCCATTCCGTGAGGAAAGGACAAAATAAAAATAGCCCAGTTCAAATGCCTTTTCCTCTGTGAAGCTTTTTGAGATCTTCCCCCAACCAGAAAAGGTTTCTTCCCCTAGGTGGCACAGTTGACAGATCACTAGACCTGGTTCAAGAAGAGCAAAGTTTGAATTCTGCCTATCTGGGTGATCCTGGGCAACTCAGACTTTTTCAGTCTTTGTTTCCTTATCCCTAAAATGAGGATAGTAACACTATCTACCACATGCTACTGCTGCAAGGCTCAAATGAGATAATGTTTATACACATCATATAAAGGTGAGCTGTGATGAGAAGTTCTTACTGGCCCTCTGTGTGCACCACAGGTCTTTTCTCAATCTGTTTTGTATTAGGGCTATTTCTGTATTGCTTTCTTCTCCATCACAATTTTAAGCTCTTTGAACTGATGCTGAGTGAAGTGAGCAGAATCAGAACATTGTGTTACACAGTAATAGCCACTTTGATAGACTTAACTCTTCTCAGCACACAAGGATCTAAGACAATTCCAAAAGACTCATGATGGAAAATGCTATCCACAACCAGAGACTATGGAGTCTGAATGCAGATTGAAGTACACTATTTTCTCTCTTGTTTTTCTTTCTTTTGTTTTTTCCCTTTTGTTCTGATTCTTCTTTCACAACATGACTAATGCGAAAATATGTTTAATATGGTTGTACATGTATAACCTATGTCAGATTGCTTGCTGTCTTGGGGGAGTGAAGGGAAAGAAGGAGAAAAGTTTGGAACTCAAAATTGTATAAAATGAATGTTTGAATACTATCTTTATGTGCAATTAGAAAAAAAATACTATTATGAAAAAACAATTTTAACTCTTTAAGGATGGATCTTGTTTACTTTTGTGTATTCTCCCATAAACATTTTCATGTAGTGGGCACTCAAGTCACGTGTGCTGACCTAGACAGTGGGGACGGACAGTTTATGTACTTGTCACACACACACACACACACACACACACACACACACACACACACACACTCAGAGCCTCAAACACTCACTCTTTTTCCCATCAACATCAGCATGCATCTTTCGAGCGAGGAGTCCTTGTTTGTAGGTGGGTACATTAGGGTCTTGGGTGAACTGGACCAAGGTGTTGCGTCTCTTCTGGCTGCCTGAAATGGATGGCCTGTGCTTCATGGGCTTTGTGGCTAGCTCCTCCTCTTCATCCCTGTGAGATGAGGAGCCAGAGTGTATAAGGGCTGATTGGGATGATGAAGGCATTCTTTAGAGGTACAGTCATAGTAGAGGAAATAGCTCTGAGGGCATAGGGGAGAGAATACTGAACTTGGAGACACATAGACCTGAGTTCAAATCCTGCCTTAGACACTAGCACATAATCCTGGGTGAGTCATAAACTCCATCTGCTTCAATTTTCTCATCTATAAAATGAGAGATCTATCTCACAGGGTTGTTGTGAGGACCAACTGATAGAAAGTGCTCTACAAATTTATAAAAATTTATGTCATTCCAAACTTAAGAAATAAAGCAACCATTTCCATAATATGTTAGAATAGAAAAAATGATTGTACATAAAACTGAAAATCTATTATATACAATTTGCTATTCCTTTTAAATATATAATAAAGTTCTCATGTAACTTTCTTTTTTTCCCCCTTTTATTTTCCCCTCCCATTTCCTTTTTCAGCTGTCCATTATGTTCTCTGTATATAGACAAGAACTCACCTGGGCTCCACCTCTCCTCCACCCTTCTTTAAACATATTGGATTGACACATTGGGTTGGGGCTTCCCCTGTTCCCATCGGTAGCACAGACTAGGTCCATGCTTCTCTCTCTCATGGGCCTGTCCTTGAGGTTGCTTAAGTGGCCCATGATTTCTGGGTCGTAGGAGAACTACTTGGTCCCACAGTCTACCCTGGAGAAATCCTGCCAACATTAGCAGCCATTGGAGGCACCATGGGAAGAGGTTGGAGGTCAGGGTTGCAATAAGAGGGGAAAAGGGGTTACTACTTACACTGCCCACTCCAGTTTCTCACTGCGGATAGACCAGTAGAGTGTCTGGAAACAGAAAACAACACCAGATGAAGAAACAGACCACAGTCACCCTTAAAAGTTGATGCAACTGAGGGTTAAGGAGGTTAAATAATTTACCTAAGGTCACAAACATTAGAAACTGTTTTCTGAAGTCCAGCTGTTGTGGTTAACACTGCCCCCCCCAATGCTACACCCCCCAATTCCATGCCCCACTACCAACCCTTCTTTGTCTGGGGCCCCAGGGGTGGGGAACTTGTGGCCTTGAGGACATATATGGCCCTCTATGTCCTCAAGGGCAACACTTTTTTTTCCTAAAGGGATAGTGGATCACCAACAACGCACTGGGCATCTTCCTTCCTCAACTTTAGCATTCTAAAACCCAAAGCAAGACGAGGAGGAAATGCCCTAGGCATCCTAAATGCATCATGTCTTTTTTATATGACGTGGTATCCCTCACAGGGCCTGGCTGTTGATGGGCATGTGCAAGCGTACACTAAACACTGAATGGAAGAAACCTTGTCACCTAATAGCAAATTATTTCCCCTCTTTGGGACTCAGTTTGGCTGAATTGTAATGAGTCCTGGGCTTAGGGTCAGAAATCATGTGTGACCTCGGGAAAATTATTGAGCATCTCTGATTTTCCATTCCGTCATCTCTAAAATGAGGGGTCAGATGAAAACACCTCTAAGGTCTCCTATCACTTGGTATGAGGAGCATAAGCACATCAAGGACCCGAGTGTCCTGAGCTCCAAGAAGCAACCACTAGCACCCCTTGTTGGTTTCCACACCTTCAGCAGCTCCTTGGGGAAGTTCCCGCCATCACTCAAGCCATGCAGGTTGGTTATGAACTCCTGGCAGCTCATGCTTCTGCCAATGTTCTGTGGTCACATCGGTCCAGAGAGAAAAGCAGATGTAAGTTACTACCCAACAGTATTGCCTCCCCCTCTCCCTCATACCCCCACAACTGCTCCCGCATGGACGCTGGAAATACCTTCAATCTCTGTCTCAGATCTGGCTAGCTGGCCCCTCCATGCTTTCCCTACTGGCTCAGATCTCCTAAACCTCCACCCCCTTATTCCATCTCCTTGCCTTACGTTCCATAGCACCCCTGAGTGCTTTCCTTGCCCATCCTATATCACCTAAATACCCTCCACTTATTAAGCCAACCTCTGATCTACCACTCCCACTAATCATGAGCCCTTCTCTCCCTGATTTCTTACTTTTATGGCTCCAGGACTATGGCTTCATGTGGAAGAAAGTGGGTACTCTCCCCACTTCTAGCCCCAGTACCCTCTTAGACTGAACAAGCCAGTATTCCAGGAACCAACCCCACTGACCTTGAATCCCAGGAAAAAACTAAGAGTTGGAGATTTTCCCGTTTCTTCTCCTGTCTCTTCCTCCCTCCCTTTCTCTCTTTGTCTATGATGTTCCCATCCTCCCACAATTCCTACTTACCTGTCCATGCAAATCTGTGTTAAGGAGCATTACTGCACACGTCAAGGTGTGGACAGCATCTATGGAACAGAGAAACCAAGATATCTAGGGTTTGAATGTGGAGATCTCAACTACTATTAACACCAGCTGATTCAGTAGAATCAGGTTTAGCAATTCAGTAGAACTGTATTTTTCCTTTCCCCTTCTCCTCCTTCCATTTAACTCTCCCTCTGATGCCTCACCATGTCATGAAAGCCAAGAGGACAGATTTAGATCTGAAAGGGCCCTTAGAAGTCATCAAATCTAACACTCTCCCCCCATTTTATAGATGATGAAAATGAGGCCAAAATCACTTAAGGAAAAACTCAGATTTAAACCCAGGCCTTCTGACTCCAAATCCAACATATACTCCCCACTGGACCATACTGCCTCCTTGAGCATTGGAATATAAGTCTTGAAAGAGACTGGTCATCTTTCATCCAGGGACCAAGTGAGGTGTGAAGAGCCTCATTCCCAGTGCGTGGGTGACTAAGTGACTCATTTGCACTCCTGAAACCTTCTACTACCATCTGGAAAGAAGGGTGGCTATAACAAGGGGGTGCCCTGACAATGAACTCATTGATTTCAGTGTATTGAAGGGTGCACCTCTCCCTCCTCCAGCCCATTCCTAAACAGGCATTAATAGACAATCTACCTCTTTCTTTAGAATTCTTTTGTCCAGTCAGGACTTGTTCCCTTCAGCCCAGCCCATCTCGATCCTCCTTTTCTTACCTGCTGATGGGAAGGCCCTGGGGTTGCAATGGTGGAAACGTTTGGAGAATTGATAGAGGATTCTCTCTCGCTCCTGAGTCTCCCCACTCAACACCAGAGCCTGGAGGAAGCCGCTGGCATTGGTTTGAGGGGTGAAGGTAAAAGTCAGGGAGAGGAAATCATTAGAAAAACATGCAGTCTCCCAAACTCAGAATGGATCCTCCCCCCAAGTCCACTCCATTTGTCTACTGAAATCCTCCACAGAATCTTAGGTCCAGACTAGAAAGGACCCAGGTGGTCAGCTAGTCTAACTCCCTCATTTAACCATTGAGGAAACCGAAGCTAAGAAAAGTGACTTGCCCAAAGTCTCTTATTCTAGGGAATGTTGATCTACACCTGGTAGGGACCTCAGGGGCCTGAGGAAGTTCAACCCTTTCATTTTCAGGTAAGGAAACTGAGGTCCAGAAAAGTTAAGGAGTTTTACCTTTGAGTCACAGTGGAAGAAAACATTGGAAGTGGGATCTGAACCCAAGATTTAACATATGCTAGCTGGTATTACAGGGGCAACTAAGTGTCACAGTGAATATAGAGCTGGCCGTGAGTGAGGAAGATCTGAGTTCAAATCTGGCCTCAGACACTAGCTGTGTGACTCTGGGCAAGTCTCTTTACCCCATTGTCTTGGTTTCCTCATCTGTAAAATGAGCAAGAAAAGGAAATGGCAGTACTATGCGCCAGTGTCTTTGCCAAGAAAACCCCTAATGGGGCCACAAAGAGTCAGACATGACTGAACAAGAAGCTGATGTCATGGTTATTTGTGCTTGTTGTTTTTCTCCTACTGATAGCATAAGCAACCTACCGAAGGGCCTGGTCCAAGCTCTTGTCTTTAAACTGGAAGAAGGACAGGTACTTCTCAGCCACATCTCTGCTGAAGTCATTGCTGCAAACCAAGAAGGGCATGGAACAGTAAGGAATCTGAATCTTGGAGCCAGAGCCAGACAGAGAAGGAGATGGAGAAACAGGAACCTCAGCTGGCTATGACATGTTTGGAAGTCTCAATAGGAGGGACAGAGGGAGGTCCTACCAGAGTCAGCAAACTGGGCTATCCAGTGAAGGAAGCAGTTTGGTCAAGGTAACCATACTCTGTCCATTCTGCCCCTCATGTAGTTAATGGAAGAATAGGTAGAAAAGACCATCACTGCCATCTTGGAAAGCTCATCCCAGACCCAGAGGGAGTGTGAAGACAAAACTAGATTGGTTCAGTAGTGAGGGAGAAGGGAAATGGGACCAAGGGTGAGCCAGGAGGAACAGACATGGAGCATACTGAAAGTGGGGCAGGGAGGAGGAAAGATACAGGGACAAGATGGCAGACTATACAAGAAGGCAATGCCATGAACATACTAGCAGTAACCAGCCAGCCCTCTGATCAGATTTCCCCTGGAAGAGGATGCTCCATCTTGTCAACCAACCAGCCTAGACCCCTGCTCACTTCTTCTGAAGGTGCACGGCCACCTCGGATTTCCGGAAGCCATCCAGATGGTAGAGGCGCGAAGCCAGGTTCCAAGCCACTTGGTCGGGGTTGACTCCATTGGCAACCTTGTCTTTAGGTTCTGGCTTCTGCCCTTCTCCCTGGGACTCTGTTTGGGATACCATGCTTCCAAGATGTCTGAAAAGAGAAGAAAGGAGAGGACCTTGAGGACAAAGCTGGCAGACACAGGGCAGACTGCAACAGAATCACAGGACTAGGTTAGCTCGGATGGCACAATATTCATGCTGCTAATGAAGGACCCACATCTACTATCAGTCCCAGGCCAGAGGACAAATCTAGGCCTCTGTGGAGGAAACTCTGAGAATAAGCTTGACCCAATGTCAACTGCAATAGGGAGGACAGCTTCAGGCACCCATTATCCCTGCCTTCCAATCATATTTAGATCAGGCCTAAAGTCCCTAGATGGAGCAGTATATAGAATGATAGACTTGGAGTCAGGAAGACCAGAGTTCAAATCTATCCTCAGGTACGTGACCCTAGGCAAGTCACTTCTCCTCAGTTTCTCCAAGTGTAAAATGGAATAATAAAAGCAGCTACTCCCAGGGTTGCTGTGAGGATCAAGTGAGAGTATTATTAGGAAATGCTAAGCATTGTGACTGGCAAAGGGTGAGCACTATAGAAATGTTGACTCTTATAATTATTAACTTCTCAAGACCTTAGTTCTTCATCTGTAAAACGAGGGTTGAGTTTTAAGGTCCCTTTCAGCAGCAATCCTATAATCCTGCCCATCTCAGGAAGGGAACCCAACTCTTTAGGGTCTGAATAATTAAGTATAATAGTCAACATTTTCTAATGATTTAAAGTTTGCAAAATACTTTACATATATGATCTCATCTGATACAACAACCCTGTAAAGTAGGTGCTGTTGTTATTTCCATTTTACAGATAAGAAAACTGAGGAGTGGGGGCGGAGCCAAGATGGCGGAGTAGAAAGACTCACAATTGCTAGCTCCGAATCCACAGCCCATAGATTTCCTGTAAAAAGAACTCCTGATAAATTCTGGAACAGTGGAAGCCGCGCAGCAACACAGTGAAGGGGATCTCCATTGCAGAGAGCCCTGAAAAACCGACCGCAAAGGTACCCCGGACAGGAGCGGAGCCCTGCCCTGTGGAGCCCCCTCAACACCCCCTGCCCTGGCCGCACGGCACTGAGAGGAGCGAGCAGACCCAAGCAGGCGTCAGGGACCTGAATCTCCGGCAGCCACGAAGGTCCCTCCACTCACAGACACACAGGTCAGTGAGAGAGATGGCCTGAGAGGGGAGCGGGGTATCTCCGGGACTCGGACCCCCTCGGGAGGTGGTGGCTGGGGCAGAGGCTGAGGCAGCTCGGCCAGAGACTCCCAGAGCAGGCTGGAGCTCCACCTCAGCTCCATTACAAAAGATCTCTGCATAAACCCCCTGAGGGAACTGAGCCTGAGAGGCGGCCCTGCCCCCCACCTGAGAATCAGCAGATAAGCTCCCACTGAAGAGCAGTCAGGCCTGCCACCAAAAGCCCTGAGGCTGGGGAGCAGCATTTGAATCTCAGA
>CM053769.1:119045411-119090794 GCA_028658325.1 Potorous gilbertii
TGGCTCTGTTTCCTTGACACTGGCCCTCAGAGACAGCTTTGTTGTTACCCTTGGTTCCATCCCCTTGTGCCAAACAGTTTAGCTTGTGTCCTCATGGACAGACTCAACCCTCATTCCAGGACCTTGGCTTCTTCCTTACCGACAAGGTCTCCTCTATAGGACTGGAGACAGGGGCAGGTGGTTTGGGACAATCCTGCTTCACCCAGGACTGATAATGCAGTTTGTAGGTAGGCACTGGATACAAGAGGTCAGTCTCCCTGCTAGGATCAGCTACCTCAGCCACTGACTCAGGATTATTCTCTAGGCTCCAGGAACCCCTTCCTTCCTCAAGCAGGGATCTCTGGGTCCATTGAGTCTCTGATTGGAGGCTTCCTTGCTCAGTCCTCTCCTCTCCATCAGATACTGGGAAGTTCCAAAAAGGCTCATCATGAGCACTTGTGACAGAGGTAGGACTCTCCAGGAAGATGGGATTGTCAAAGAACAAGCTCTCCTCCTCTTCCCCCCACTCCACAGGAGAACTGAGGGGCTCATTTTGGGGAAACTCTCTGGGCTCCTCCTCTGGCCCACTGCTCTCTTCCTCAGAGTCAGCTGCCATGTGCGGGGACCTGGAGCTGATGCCTTGGTTCTGGGAATCTTGACCATGGGGGGAAAATCTTGGGATCTCCATGGGAGAAGGTATGCAGCGCCTTAGCTCTTCTCGGAACACATCTGTCTTTTCCAGCTCTTCTTCCAAGTCAAGGACACACATCTGGGCCTGTAGGATGCCAGCCCAGAACATGACTTGGGTAGAGTTGTTCTGACTGTCTCTCCCTGAGTGATGGCGTTCTCTTGGAGAACTGGGAGAGGCATCTCTATTTGATTTAAGGTAGTGTTCTGCAAGAGGTAACACCTGCGGGCTGTTGTTAGCACCCAGGATTCTGGGAATATCTTGGTTTGCTGGATCAAAAACCCAGGCTTGGTCCACACATGGTCCAGGAACCTCTGAAGGCTCATAGACTCCCTTTGGGTGTTCTCCAGAGAGTTGCTGAAGATCTTCCCCCACATGGGCCAGGTGATAACCCATGGACTCAGGATGACCAGGGAGTCCTTGGCCATCCATCATCCTAGGAAGTGTAGTAGCCAGCTGAAGCCTGCCTGCTTCCTCTGCCTACAATCTCATTGTCTTTGTCAAGAGTAGGGCAGGTCAGAAAAGTCCCTATGTTGAACGTGGGTCTACCCTGTAAAGCCAAAGCAAATACCAGTTAGTGAACTCTGGGTGAGATCCAGCAATGCCTCCAAGGAAAATCACCTCTGGGAGGCTCAGAAGAAAACAGAAAAGCATGGGGTAGCCCATTTTTCAGGGATGTGTGTATGTGCGTATGTGTGTATGTGCATATGTGTGTGTGTGTATGTGGTGGTGGGGTGGGATTTCTGCTCAAGCACAGGTTAAATGAGAAGGATACCTGTGGATTTTCTTCCATTTATCCAGTATATCTTATCTATACATGGTCATTTTATGTGATCCCCCCTCAGATCTTAGCATAATTCCTGACACATAGTAGGTGCTTAATAAATATTTATTGACTGACTTTGCAGAATCAGAACCTATAGGAAGGGACCTTGGAAATGATTGATTCCAACTTTCCATCCATTGCAGGCATCTTCTCCTTCCTCATCCCTCCATGTGACAACCCTGACTGGGGTGGGGGAGATACAGCCTCTCCTTAATACCTCTCGTAATCCTTCAGTTTTGTTATCTTGATGCACATAGGGAGGAGGTGAAGTTCTCAGGGAAACCTGAGACTCAATAATAAATACTCATTAATCACTTAAATCTTGCTCTGATACTTGTTAAAGGCAGCATGATATGGTGAAGAGAATACTGCCCTTGGAACCCTGGGTTCAAAACCTGCCTCAGAAACTGACTTGCTATCTAACCTTGGGCAGGTCCCTTCTCTATCTCAGTTTTCCCTTTTGTGGATGTTGACCTTGGTGACTTCTTGGTTCTTTCCCAGCTCCAAATCTTTGAGCTTGTCTCTTTTAAGTCATTTCATCTCTTCTGAGCCTGAAGCAACTGACTAGGAAGCTGTTGTGACCTATGTCTGTATCCCAGAAATCCTGGGTCCTCGCTTAATGAACTCTACCCTTACTGTGTGACCTTGAGCAAGTCACTTCCTATTCCCCCCACCCAGACTCTTCATTTGTAAGATGAGGTCATGGGACCAGAAGGCCTTGGAGGTCCTCTCCAGCTGTAGCTGAGCACACTAACAGCGGGGGAAACAAAAGCAGGACATAGACTCTTAAGGAATCTACAGTCATTTGAGGGGGGTGCAGTGGGAAGAATCAAAACTTCACTAATGCAAAAGGGGCTGGGGCTCTGCCTGAGCCTAGAGAGTTCAGTCTTGCCTGGAGCCCCTCAGGGAAGAAGCCCCTAGGTGCAGTGATGACACATTGGGAGGCAGTTAGGTGAAAAGTGATAGCTGGAATCAGGAAGCAAGGCCTGGATTTGAAGCCTGCCTTCCCTGATGACCTTGGGCAAGTCACTTAATCTCAGATTTCCCATTTGCAAAATGAAGCTAAAAATAACACCTGTCTCACAGGGTTGTCATGATGATAAGATGAGATCATGTAATGAAAGGAATTTGCAAACCTTCAAGTGCTTTATCAATCTGAGCTCTTTTTCTTCCCCCTTTTCCTGCTCCTTCCTCTTCCTCTTCTTTTTCTTTCTCCTACTTCCCCTCTTCCTCCTCTTCCCCTCTTTCTCCCCTTCTTCCCGCTCCCCCTCCATCATCCCAACCCTGCCCTTCTCTGGCCATGGCTGCATTATTTAGATCCCAAGGAGGAGGAGGACTTCGGCTAGACCACAGCTGTCCTGTGCCTCATCAGCAAGTACGCTCTAAGCAGCCCCTAGCTGAGGGACTCCAGCCTTTTTATCCCTGATCCCTGTGTACTAACACCAGAATGTCAGCCTGACAAAGCACTTCTAGCAGCTGGCCACCAGATGGAAGGCAAGAGCAAGACCTGCCAGTCCTCCTCAGACTGGTTAGCAGGAGAAGGTAAATCCTCTTGTGGAATCCTAGACCCAGAGCTAGGAAAGACCTTGGACAGCGCTTCGCTCAACCTGGTCATTTTCTACTTGAGAAAACAGAGGTCCAGGGAACTCTGCTGACTTCACCATGGTCATGCAGGCAGTTGGCGTAAGAGGTGGGATTTGAACCCAGGTCCAGTGCTCTGTCCACAAGGAAGACAGTGGGGAGGGCTAGGTAGAGTGCAGTATCCAGTAAAGATGCCTAAAACCTGGAGCTCTACTTCAATTGCTTCCTTTCACAGTGAAAAAAACACCTGCTTTGTGGATGCCCTTTGGGGTAAATTGAATGGGTGACAGTCATCTGTGTGAACATCTGAATAAAAAGGGAGGAACAGTAGGGAGAGCACTGGATTTAGCCTCAGAAAACCAGGGATTCAGTCCCATCTCTACCGCTCACAAGATGTGTGACCTTGGGCAAGTCGTTCAACTTTTCTAAGCCTTGGTTTGCCCATCTGTCAAATAGGGATGATCATACTCTCTCATAAATAAAGCTAAATAAACCAGGATTGTAGAATTGGGTGTTTCTATTATTACTATAATTGATTTAGGGAATAATAAAGTTACACTGTAAGACCTTGCAGGGCAGAGGAGAAAATCCAGAGAAAGAAGAAAGTTTAGGCAAGAAGCATTCTGTATGCGGAAGAGAACAAACTTGGGGACAACATAGGGAGGAGGTGCTCAGCTCAGGGATGCTCTTTGTTCATTGCCCTCATTTAAGGAAACTGAATTCCAAACAGGGAAACATGACTTGCCCAAGGTCATCTCCTCCTGGCTTAAAGGCTAAGTAGACAGAAACATCTGAACAAAATTCCTAGGTAAGAGAGATCCTGGATCAAGCTGCAGGAGGCAACAAAGGCAGGGTGTGGGCTAGGAGTGGGGAACCTGCAGGCTTGAGGACATATATGGCTCTCTAGGTCCTGAAGTGTGGCCACAAGTTCCCCACCCCAGCCAGGTATATTTCTTCATCTCTAGAAGGAGGGGGCTGGCCTTGACCCCTTCAACTCTAAATCGACCATCCCATTCACTTAACCTGGCTAAGCCTGTTTCCTTATCCATAAAATAGGGATACTAGCCCCTTACAGTACCTACCTACCTCCCAGGGTTGTTGGGATGTTCAGCTGACATGAAAAGGACTTGGTAACACTCAAAGCCTCATGGGAACATCAACTGCTACACAGACTTTTTGACTCTGGTCCTGCCCAAGCCATTAGAAGAAGCCCAGATCTAAGAGACTCCCAACCTAAACAAAAATGGTGGCTATAGCCCCATGTGCATAGGTGGGCAGCCCTTGGCCCCTATGTTCAGGCATGCAAAGAGCTTTCTCTAAATGTATTAACTTATTTGAGCCTTAGAACAATCCCTTTGAGGAAGGTGCTATGCCCATTCTACAGATGAGGAAGCCAATCCTGAAAGAATTTATGGGACTTGTTTAGGATCCTATAGATAAGAATTATCTGAGGCAGGATTTAAATTCAGGTCTTCCTGCACTCTTTCACTCACTGGGTTACCAATACAGAGCACTTTGGCCTGGTATCAAAGACCTCCCTCAGACCTCTGTCTTTATTGAGAATCCTTCCCTGACTGTATAAGTTCTCATTCACTCTGTCCTGGAAATTTCACTTCCCTTGGACAAAGAGCCCCATGATTTCTCTGGGTTCATCCAAGGCTGATGAGTCAGGGGCTGGTTTTGCCCATCCTATTCAGGCCTGTGTGGCTGGAGGAAATGAATTGGAGAAGTCCCTGAGATGGAAGGAGGGAGAGACTGAGTCCATGCTCCAGGAAGGCAGGGAGCTGGCAAAGGGAGAAGACTGTGCACAGTGGTCAGATCTCAGCTCCAGGGGAGAGAGACATCTCCCCAGAGGCCCCACATCCTGCCAGGAAGGAAGAAAGACTGAGTTCATGCAAATACAGCCACTGAGAGAGAGGCAGAGACAGAGAGGGGAGGGAGGAGGAGGGGAGGAAGGCAGAGACAGAGAAGGGGGGAGAGACAGAGAGAGGAGAGGGAGGAGGAGGGAAGGAAGACAGAGACAGAAAGGGGAAGGAGGAGGAAGGAAGAGACAGGGGGAGGGGGGAGAGACAGATAGAGAAAGGGGAGGGAGGGAGAGGGGAGGGAGGGAGAGGGGAGGAAGACAAAGACAGAGAGGGGAGGGAGGACAGACAGAGAGAGGGGAGGGAGGAGGAGGGGAGGAAGGCAGAGATAGACAACAGAGGGAGGAGGCAGGGCTCCTTAGAGTCTGCCTGCTTGTTGTTTCCTCTCCTTCCCTGAGTTCTCCCCCGCTGCCCCAGCTGTTACAGGAGAAAGCAAACCAAGCAGGTTTCCCTCCACTACCCGCCCTCGCCCCCACAGCCCCATCCTGAACCAAGCTGGTCCAAGCTCAGCTCAGCAGAGGAAGAAACGGCTGCCTCCCTTTCCTAGTTCTCCCTCTTCTTGGAGTAGTCAGAAGGGAGGGGCTGCCATGCCCTTAATCCCACCCCACAATGCTCTGCCTAAATAAAGATAACGTAACGATAACAACAACATTTATGTGGCGCTTTGCAGTATTTCACTTGAAACTCACAACTACCCTGCGATGGATGACGGTGTTCTTATTACTTCCATTTTGCAGATGAGGAAACTGAGGCAGACAGAAGTTGTGGAACTTACCCAGGGTCACACTGTTAGTAAATGCTTGAGGCAGGATCTGAACTTAGGCCTTTCTTACTTTTCTTGGCTCCCTAGGAGACAAAGTGCAACTCAGTCCCTGTCTTCCTTCCTCTCCCTTTCCTCTTCCCTCACAAAACATCTGATCTCTCTACATGTCTGGCATTTCGGTCTTCTGGAGTCCAGAGGTTTTAATCCTTTTCTTTGTGTCCTGGACCCCTTGGGCAACCTAGTGAAGGTTAGGAACGCCTTTTTTAGAATTATTTTTAAATGCGTAAAATGTAATGCTGTTGGGTTGTTTTTTTACTCAGACTCTATTTGGGGTTCTCTTGGCAAAGATCCTGGAATGATTTGCCATTTCTTTCTCCAGTTCATTTAATGGATGAGGAAACTGAGGCAAACAAATGAAGTGACTTGCTCAGGTCACACAGTGTCTGAAGCTGGATTTGAACTTCTGGACTCCGGTTCTAGTGATCTGTCTACTGTGCCATCTAACTGACCCATAAAATGTAATACATAGGAATATAAAGGAAATCAATTATAGTGAAATACAGTTATTAAAACATATGTGTATATATGTATGAACATATGAGTACATAAGTATATAGAGCAGGGTTCTTAAACTGAGTGCTATAAACCTGTGTTATAGACACAAACATATATGCACACATACATTTCACATGTAATATTATATATGTGCATACATACATTACACATAACATTATATGAGATATGTATATATACCACACATGTATGTATCAGATATATTACATGCTATGTGTGTGTAGACACATGCATATAACATGTTACATATGTGAGATATATGTATATACATGTATTCTTTCTTTCTTTCTCTTTCTCACAAGTTTATAGCACCCATGTTAATGCTGCTCCAATTATATAGCTTAAGTACCCTGGTTCTGATCTCGCTTTGATGAACTCTCACCTAAACTACTAATAATAGCCACAACTGGTCTCCCTGCTTCAAATGTCCTTACCAAAAATGGTCCTATGGCACAGGTAGGAAAAAGGAAGGAGAAGGGAATAGTATTTATATAGCGCCTATTATGAGCCAGGAGCTATGTTAAACATTTCTTTTTCTTTTTTAAAACAAATATAATGTCATTTGATCCTCATAACAACTCTAGGAGGTAAGTGCTGTTATTAATCACATTTTACAGAAGAGGAAACTGAAGCAAGCAGAAGTGAAGTGAATTGCCCAGGGTCATACAGCTAGTAAGCATTTGAAGCTGGATTTGAACTCAGGTATTACTGACTTCAGGACCAGCGCTCTCTTCACTGTCTCACTGGCTGCCTCTAATGATCATGACCACATCACTCCCCTACTCAAAAGACTTTGGTGGCTTTCTATTATCCTTGAGATAAAATACAATTTCTTTAGCTTGGCATTCATGGTCTTTTACAATCAGATTCCTACCTGTCTTTCCAGCGTTATCATACATTATTCCCTTCATATACTCCACATTCCAGCTGAACCAGAGCACTCATATTTTCCCAAATTTGATATCCTATTGCTTATCTCCTGAACCTTGAAAGAATTCCCACCTTGAGGGCAGGGATATCTTTTTCTTTTCCTTTGTCATCCCAGTGCAGGGTGGCTGGTACATGGTAAGTGAGGGTTTAATAAATGCTCACTGATTGACTGATTGATTGGTTGATTGATGTGTACAAAGACTTCAGACTCTCCTCCCTCCATCCCTCTCCTCCGTCCCCATCCCATTAGAACAACTTCAGATGGATGAGGACTTTCCTCCTTCCTCACCACATTCCCTCACACACATCATCAACTGTGTGGCACATTGGTTGAATTTTGCTGTTGTTGAATGGAAGGCAGAAGCCCGGATCTTATCTGTGGATGGATTCCCAGAGTCTCTGCTTGGGAGCTCTCAAAGCACCAGGTGAACACTCCTCGATTTTCATGCCATAGCTGAGCACTCGAGGTTTGAGAAGGCGCATTAGGTAAATGGGTTTTCCAGGATGATTGTGGGTCACTTCCTGACAACTAGGGAGGTCATAGTCTCAAGTGCAGACACTGCTGCTTGGAACCTGCTGAAAAGCCTGGTGCGGGAGCCTGTGGGCTTTCATGGACTTGGAACCCCTGCTCCCCATCTCACATGGTTCTTTGTCCACCAGCTCTGGTCTGGCCCTTGAACCTCAACCTTTGAGCGGGGGATCGTTCTGGAGTAGTTTGCCTACGGGAAAGTCCCTGGGGCAAGGGAGGAGGAAGCCTCTACCTTGACTTCCCTACACCTTTTCTTTGCATTCCTTTGGATTTCTTTGCAGGGTCTCTAGAAGGTGGGGCAAGCGGAAGATTTAGGGTTGACCAGGAAGGCACTTCAACCTGATCATAACCAGGAGGGTCATGGTGGTGATGGAGAAGGAAGGCATAGAGCATATTGCCTTTCCATCTATCACAGAACCTTGGATGCTTGGCCGGGAGCCAGCAGAGGGGAGGGGGGAGCACAGGAGAAGTACTTTCTGATGTAGGCCGGAAGGAGTGGGGTGAAGGCTGAGAGGATGTGGCAGGATGCTATTAGCCCTGGGTTAGATACCAAGCAAGAAATACCTGCTAATCAACTGATGTTTAATCATCACATAATTAGCTTTTCATCTTCTTGGTGGGTTTTCTCACAAGATCATAAATTTAGAAATGGAAGGGACCTTAGAGATCATTAAGTCCTGCCCTTTATGAGTAAACTGAGGCCCAGAGATATAAAGAGACTTGCCTAGGACCACATAGGTAGTAAGTATCCAAGGTAGGATTTGAACTCAGGTCTCCCTGATTTCAAGACCAGCATATTATCCACCCCCCCTCTGCAGAGTCCTCCCATAAGACTCTTCCCATACCTTGCTCGGCAGTCCCTTGTCCCTTACCAAGTCCCTCTCGGTGGATCCACATCACTCACCCCTCTAGGGCTGGAAGAAGGAGTAAGTTGGTCCAGACCTCCCCAGGGAGCAGCTCCAACCTCCAAGGTCTGTCCTCCCTGACAAGTTAGCTAGCTTCCGCCTTCCGCCCTCCAGCTCCCAGTCACCTCCCCCATTGCTCCCCCAAGAACTCTCCGTTCACACACTTCCTGCCCACAAGATGTAGCTTTGCCCAAGGGCGGTCCTCCTCTTCCCCTTTCTCTCTCTTTTCTGCTCCCTGCTCTGCCCATTGGCTGCCCACCTGCCCCTGCACTAGGCTCAGAACTGGGGCCAGGCCTTGCCTTTCTCTGGTTCTCACAGAGACTGGGGTTGGCATGGAGGCAGGGTGAGATATAGGACCCTCCCTCCCCAGCCCTGTGACTCTCAATCATCACTATGTCAGCCCTGTCCTTCCAACTCTTGTGCTCCTCTGGGGAACCTGATGTGGTTCATGGAGGCAGGTTGGCTGCCCATTTTCTCTACTTTCCCACCCTGGAGTTCCAGCTTTGGGACCTGTTTACCCATCATGTGCATATTGGAAGAATGTACCTGTGGGGTGCTCTAATCACTCCTCTCCTTTGCATACAGACTTCTACAAAGATACATATGTGATCTCCACACCTCTTAGGAGGGGAGGGGGCAGAATAGGGCAGAGATTGCTAGTTTCATATATCAGATGTACACACTGAAAGTGGGTGATGTGACTTACCTAAAGTCACACTGCTAAGTCAGTCTTGGAACCAGAGTAGAAGTGGGGTCTTCTGACTCCCAGACTAGTCTATGTTCTATTAAGAATGCAGTACAAGCTGGAAAATCTATCTTCTTTTACCCTTGCTCTCAGGCTGGGAGTCCTGACCTTTGTCCTATGTTTAGCTGGGGGGATTAAGTGCAACGGCATATGGCAGAGAGGGGCATTAACAAATAGACCCCCAAGAGCCCTGGCTTGAGATCAGGACTGCCCCCAGTTCCCTCTTTCATGACAAAAAGAGAAATAGTTCTTGGAGCCCCAATGGGGAGAGCTCTCTAGGATTTAGGTCAACCTAGACCTCATGGTTGGGTTTAGATTACACAAAGATGTAGAGGGAAAGGCATCCTTCTCCTCTACACAGGCCCCGGAACCAAGGCTGACCTGACCAGCAGGGCCTCTCAAACTGTACCAGATCAACATCCTTTCCAAGTCTAAATGGATGAGTCTATGATCTTAAAAGCTACAATTAGGGCAAGGCAACTGGGACTTTGCCTCAGGGCACAGATATCCACGGGATGCCTTTCTTCTCAGTGATTTTCTGGCCTATCTATCACCTCATAATTTTCAGGTCTTTTCTAGGCCCATGTCATGATCCCCAAATCTATATCATGACATCTTATTTTCTTGCCTAGCCCCTGTCCACTACTCACAAGGGTCCTGTCCCTGTCACACCCTACTCTCAACATTCACCTTTGCCTAAAGCCAACCTGTCACCTTTCCCCATCCAGCAATACTAACAAGGGCTTGACTCTCTGGGGATTGGGCTGCTACTCCTCTGGTACAGCTATCAGCTATGCTGGCTGGGCCAGATTTTCTATCACACCACCTTCCATCCATCCCTCTGCCCCTCCCCAGTGAATTCACTCCAGGAGCAAGAATGGCTGGTTAAGTCCAGCCAATGACCCCAGATTCTCACCCCACTGGGTCCTTCCCTTCTTGCTTCAGGTCATGCAGAGTCCAATCCACCAGCCTCAGCCTGTTCTTGATGTACAAACTGCACAGACAGGCCTACAGTAGGGCGAAGCCTTCCTCTCGCCTCTAATACTTTCTTCTGGGAGCATAAGCTCACTTCCTGTTTGCTTAAAGAGGAAGCTGAGTAGTGGCAGGTAGTGAGTGGGATGGAAGGGGACTGAACTCTTGAGACGGAGTTGCTCTATGGGGCCAAGAGAAGGGATTAGATCTCCTGCAGGAAGGCCACCTAGGCTCAGCCTCAGAATTCTCTGCTCTTAGCCCATCACCATCAGATACATCCTCACACGCACTTCCACAGTCCCCGAAAGTAAGGACAAGGTCAGGGTTGTCAGCATCCAACTGTCTTGACTTCCTCCACAGATGTATTCTCCACTAGTCTGGCTAACCATCATCACTAACAACGGGGTGTCACAGGGTGACGAGGTCAGGGACATGGGCTAACAGATTCTAGCCTTGCCCTGGGTCAGTATGCTTCTAGATGTATTTCCTTTGGGTACTTCTCCTTTCCGAGAAGACCCCACTGGAGCCACCCAGTTTCACTTCTACCTATCTGGATGGATTTCTCTAGCTTCCTGGAGCCCTTAATGTACAAACTGGACAGGCAGGCTAGCAAAGCCCCACTCTTGCCTCTAACCTTCTCTGCTAGCAGCGTGAGCTCCTCCTCCTTTCTATCTGAACTCTCCTCAGTCTCCCATGCTGGGTCATCATCTGTGTCCCAAATAGGCATGTCCCATTCCTATTCTGGGCTCTCTTCCTTCTATGCATTCTCTCTCTCTCTCTCTCTCTCTCTCTCATCAGCTCTCATGTATCCACTTATCTCAGAAGATTCCCAGACCTCATCAGCCCCCTGTGTCCCTTTATCTCCATGCAAAAGACTTCCAGATCAATAGATCTCATCAGCCCTTATGTGTCCACTTATCTCTATATAGAAAACTTCCACATCTGTAGATCTCATCAGCTTTCAGATGTCTAGTTATCTCTATTCAGAAGACTTCCAGATCAACAGATCTCATCAGCTCTCATGTGTCCAGTTATCTCTGTAGAAGGCTTCCAGATCCATAGAACTCTCTCCTCTCTCTCTTGAGCTCCAGACCTGAATCTCCAATGTGTTGTTGGAAATTTCTGCCTGGTTTTCCCAGAGCCATTTTAAACTCATTATACCCCAAACAAAATTCATTACTTGCCCCTTTCTCTCTCTTCTGATATTTCCTGTTATGTTGAAGACAGCACCATCCTCTTGGTCATCCAGAACTGCACCTTTGGAGTCACCTTCTATTCCTCCCTTTCCCTAATTCCATTCCACATCCACACAGCTGGTCAACTAGGTGTATAGATCATTGAGTCTGGAGTCAGGAAGAACTGAGTACAAATCTAGCTTCAGATGCTTTACTATGTGACCTGGGCAAATCACTTCATTTCTGTCTATCTCAGCTTCCACATCTTCAACTAGCTACCTACCTCCCAATGTTATTGTGAGGATCAATTTAGAATAATTATAAACTGCTTTGCACAGTGTCTGGCATATAGTAAATGCTAAATAAATGTTAGTTATTATTAGGAGCTATTATTAATTCTACCTCCATGATCTCTCTTGTATCCTTCCCTTCTTCTCCATTCCCATGGACAAAATTCTTGTTCAAACTGTTATTCCTCTTCACTTGTACTCTTCAAAGAACTTCCTAATTGTTCTCCTTTCCTTGTCTCTGCACCCTTCAATGTATCCTGAACACTGCTGCACATGATGCATCCAGATGCCAAAATTATGCTCTTAAAACTCACGTCTAATGATGATATTCGTCTCCTAAAGAACCTACAATGGCTCCCCATTACCTCTAGAAATATAAATGTCAGGATTTTGCATTTAAAATCTAACTCTGACCAATCTTTCTAGACTCCCCCCCATACACACACACCCCATACACACACACACACACACACACACACACACACACACACACACACATTCTGTGTTCCAGCCATACTGGCAGACTTTTATTTCCTCTACATATAATTCCACCCTCTGCAGCTCGGTACAGACCAGTCATGATGACTAGAAGGTTCTCCCTCCTCACATCTACATGTCAGGATTTCTAGTTTCCTCAAGGCTCAATTCAAGTGCTACTTCTTCTAGGAGGCCCTTCCTGATTTTGCTTTGGAGGCTAGACTTCTCCTCACCTCCTCAGAAATGACTTTGTATAGACTTGGAATAGACTTTGCACATATGAAATGTGTGCTGTACATGATGTTTCTTCTCAGTAGAAGGTAAGCTTCTTGAGGTCAGGGATTGTTACATTTTTGTCTTCAACTCCCCACTTTCTAATGCAGTGCCTGGCATACAGGAGGTGTTTAATGAATGTTTGTTAAATTGAATTAAGAGCTATGTGCAAAAGCCAGTCAGACTACTATAGGAAGAACTGTTTGCCTTTGGATGAAACGTTTGCTGAAACGAATTAAATTAGGCTCATAAGACTTTAGATTTATCCAATTTTCTTATTTCATAGAGGAGCCCCCTGGAGGCAAGAGAGAGATGTTTTGCCTAAGGACGTAGCGGTAGAAAGTTCCAGAGCTAAGCTTTAAATCTTGTTCTTTTGTTTTTTTCAGTTTAATTGATTTGGATAGGTGCTGATCTGCTGGGGAGAGAGCCCAAGGAAGGCACAACCCAAACCTCTCCTTCACCCCACACATGCCCCTTAGGAAGGGCAGGAAGTGATTACCCAGGAGACTCACAGAAGCTACAGTCTCCTGGCCTGGATTCCCAATAGTTGGAGGAAGGTGTAGTAACTTTTAAAAACTTCAAAAGTTTCACCCCCACTGGAGTTCTCTGTTTTTTTGGGATATTGCAAGACAAATTAAGATTAATAATAACAATATATAATAATTAATAATATATAAAATAATATAACTATTATTTGTAGGATACTTTAAGATTTGTGAAGTACTCTGCAAATATTATTCCATTAGATCTTCACAACATCCCTGGGAGACTGATGCTGTTATTTCCATTTTACAGAAAAGGAAACTGAGGGAGGTTAAATGATTTCCCCCAGGAAAATATCTGAAGCAGGATCTGAACTCAGGCCTTCCAGACTTCTGCACTCTATCCCTGGTGCCTCCCATTTTAGAAAGTGATATGGTATCAGAGGATTTGGGTTCAAATCCTAGCTTTACCATTTACTATCTCTCTGTCCTTTGATCAGTTACTCTTCGGGCTTCAGTTTCCACATCTGTAAAATAAAGGGGTTGGACCCTTTGTCCAGTTCTAGGTATGTGATCCTGTAAGTGGCAGAACCCTGATTCTTTCATTCCAAATCGAATCCTAGAGTTAGAGCCCAAGAGCTAAAGCCAAAGACCTTAGTTGGAGGTAGAAGAGGTTTTGTCCCATCTCCTCATTTTACCCAATGGGAAACTGAGGCTGGAAAGAGAAAAAACCTGCCCAGAGTCACAGGGAACATGATTTGGGGCTCCTTGGTCACTTCATCTTCCTTCCTTTCTAACTCATTTTTGCCACTGAGGTGACAAAGTTGGGTCTAAAAATGAAAAACCTTTCAATCCTGCTGTGGTCAAAAGATGCTTGTGTGTGAGAACCTGTGTGCATGTGTGCATATGTGTGTGTAAATATGTGAGTATGAGTGTGAATGAGTGCGTATGAGAGTGAAAGAGAGTGTACGTGTGTTTGAGCATGTGTGAATATGTGAGTTTGAGTGTGTTTGTGCATATGTGAATCTGTGAGTATGAGTATGTGTGAGGTTAAGAGGGAGGACTCTTGATGGGTAGTCAGAGAACAGAGCTCTGTGATTCAGGACTGTTGCTTGTGCCTCTCTTTCCTGGTCTTGTCTTAGGGGCTGGCTGTGTAACCAGCCTCCAATCTCTCTATTCCACGGCTCCCTGTCCTGTCTGCATATCTATAGTCTGGGAGGTGAGTGTCCCAGGAGGGATGAGGTTTCGGTAGATGCGTTAGGCTCTGAAGCATGTTCATGAGACAAGGGATGGTGATGGAGCTCTAGATTTAAAGTCATTTTATTTTTTTCTCTCCTGAAAATTTTTATTTGCTTTATAGACAGAATGGAGAAAGGGAAGATGCCAGGATGAAGAGAAAGAAGAGCAAGCATGTATCTGCTTCATCAAGGACATGTGGTCATTTGACTAATCCTTGATGGATTTGGAAGCCAAGCCGATGTTTCTCTGCTGTACTCAGGATAGAGCAACCTTTGGGGCAAAGGATGCCTTTAAATCCAATTCACGCATGAGTCATGATGTCACACATCACATGGTGACCTCACCGGTCCTCTCCAAAAATGAAGGATGGACAACATAGATAGGCAGAATAGGACTTGTGATGCTTTTAGGGGGTCGCGTAAATACCCCTTACAAATCTGAAGTGGCACCATGGTCAGTTCATTCATTTGTATAAACATTTTTTATTTTGCCTCAAGGGCAGCTAGGTGGTGCCATAGTGCATAGAGTGCTGGACCTGGAAGCTCCATCCTCCTGAGTTCAAATCTAGCCTCAGACACTTAATAGTTCTGTGATCTTGGGCAATCACTTCACCCTTTTTGCCTCAGTTTCCTCCTCTGTAAAATGTGCTGGAGAAGGAAATGGCAAACCTCTCCATTATCTCTGCCAAGAAAATCCCAAATGGGGTCACCAGGAATTGGACACAACTGAAAAACTCAACAACTTTTCCAGAAAGCCCTCAAGTTAAAGGAAGGGAGGGGGTTGTCTCTCACAGTCTACCTTTTAAGCATCACCCTCTCCCTAATCCTCTTTTAAAATGTAAATAGAAGAGATATGGCACTCTACCTCCCTCCTTTTTTGCAAAGGTATATATTATGGTATATATCCAAATATTATGAGGATACAATAGTACATAGACTGGTGAATTTGACTGACATGGCAGTCAGTTTGGCTGACCTGGTTTTTCCTCTTTCTTTGTTATAAAGAATGGATTTTTGGGAGGGGAAGGGAAAGGAATACATTGGGAAGTAAAGGTGAAGTAAAATTAAGAGATATCCATAAAAATTTAAACTAAAAAAAATAAAGAAGTAAATATGCCTTGGAAGAATGACAGTTTGAGTCCCTAAGAAGCTTATTTATTTATCAGATTTATTTATATACATATATATATATATATATAAATTTATTTACCAGATACTTTGAGGAAGGCGAGAGAATTAGAGAGGCTTCTGAGAGAGGTAGAGAGGATACCAAGGAGGTGAGTGAGGGGAGAGATCTGCCCACTTCCCAATTCTACCTCACTTATAGGTAGCAGATAAACCTCTCTCTTCATTCTCAGACCCATGCTCTGAATTCCCTTACCCTTTTCTATTAGATTGGAAAAGTAGCCGAGCCCTTGGTACCAGGCATCACAGGAGGGGAGGGTGGAAGCGGTGACTTTAGGCAGGATGGGTGAGGGAACCACCAAGGAAGGCATCCCAAGTGCCAGGAACATAATAGGCATTAAGACATCGGGAAATCTTGGGACGCTAATAGTATTACTCATTTTGGGGATGTAGGGAGGCAAAGTCTTTGAAACTCTGGGAGAGAAACAGAAGGAAAGCCCTGCTTAATGTCTAGGTGGGAGGAGTCAGCTGTTTATGGCAGGATTTGTGGGGAAATAAAAGTTTCCCCTGCCCAAACTTGCCTCCTTTTACCACATCACTGTTACTGTATTTACTTTTCCACCATTTGCCACTCCTTAGGCTTAAGGCATTGAAGTACAGTGCTAAAGGATACAAATATTTCTTTGCAGTATTGATATATTAATCAATACTGGCCATTAACATCTTATCTTAAATTATTCACATTCAGGCACATGGGTTCTTAATCTGAGATCCATAAACTTATTTTTTTAAATAAAATTTTTGATAGCTATTTCTATATAACTGGTTTCTCTTGTAAGCCTGAGTATTTGATTTTACACATTTAAAAATGGTTCTGAGAAGGGGTCCATAGACCTCCCCAGATTGCCAGAGGGGTCCACAACATAAACAAAGGTTAAGAACCCTTGGATAAGAAGAAAGTAAAGTTTTCAGGGGAAGGGAAATTGAACACTTAGGTTTGGAGGAGAGAGAAATAGAAGAAAAAAATCCAGAATACAATAAGGATGGGGAATGAGAGACCCAAGTGAAAGTGAAAGGTTTAGACTGGGCACAGGGCAGGCAGGGCATTCCTGTGGATGTGGAATGGGGCCAACATGGAGTACCATCTTAAAGGGATGTTTGTGGAAATTCTGAAACATGAACCCTTTTCAAGGTCACGCTGCTAGAAAATGTCACAGGTGGCATTCTGACTCCAAGTCCAGCTTCCTGAGCTCAGATGACTTACGAAGCACTTTCCCCCCACCTGCTAAGAACCTCAAGAATGATTGTCCTCAGTTTTTTGACAAGGAAACTTTCTGAGTCATTGACACTAAATAGGAATAGCCTGAGGGTCATGTACCCTTCTTTGGGCAGAAGAAAAATAGGAGGCTCCTTCCATTATGTTCTCCCCACCGTCCCTCCAAGACATTTTGCAATTTCCTTCCTCCACATCTTTGCTCAGGTCATTGCCCCCTGCCTGGAAAGACTCTCCTCTTTGCTTCCCCTTTGAGACTCAGCTCCAATTCTTGACCTCCTGTTCAAGTCTGGATTTGGAATCAGAGGGACAGGTTCTGCTACTTCTTCATCACAGGGACTTGGGGAAGTCATTTCACCTGTATAGTCCCAACTCTGTAAAATGAGAGTTAGGGTGGGTGCTTCTAAGGTATACTACCAGCTCTAAATCCTATGACAGTCTCTATTTCAGCTCAACTCCCACCGTCTGCAAGGGGTCCTTCCCCTTCCCCACCACCTCATCCAAAACAGAACTCATTAGCTTTTTCTCCAAATCCCTCCCCTGAACCTCTCTACTGAGGGGTGGGTGGGGTGCTCAGGACGACTAGCACCTTTGGTGTAAGGGCTTCTCCTCCACCTCCGGTGTCCTCCCAATTCACCTGACTCTCACCTGTGGCTCCAAGAAGTTGTAGCATGAACAGCAGTCACACCCTGGCAAAACCAGGAGAGTGGCTGAATGAAAATGAGGGCCACTGCCAGGCTTCAAACCTGTAGGTGAGTTAGGGGGCTGTCTACTCTAAGCAGTGGAATGGACAGGTGAGAAGAATTTGTTCCAACAATCACAAAGGCGGCTGAAGCAGGCTCCATGGAGTGCTTAGAGCTCGGTCAAACGCTGAAGATGCCAAGGTCATCCATTGAGTCTTAGGCCACTGCCAGGCATCCTGAATTTTGTCCTGCCACTGGACTTCCAATGATTCAGGAAGGGAGAGTGAAAACTTTGTGCAACTCTGCCTCACTTCAGTCTAATTCATGTGAAAGTCAAGCTTATAACAATTACTGCCCAAGGAACCAACCTCCCTCGCAGTGATCTGGTCTCTGAACCTTGGGTGTCATCCCCAACAGCTCACTCACATTTTCTCTACAAATCCAATCTGTCACCAAGAAGTTATCTGCATTTTCTTTCCTCTGACACTGCTACTGCCTGGTGCAGACCCTCATCCCCTCAGGCCTGAACTGCTGCAGTAGTTGCTGGTTGGTCTGCTTGCCTCATGTCTCTCCCCACTCCAATCCTTCCTCCATTCAGTCACCAAAGTGATTTCCTAAAGCACAAGTCTGATCATGTCACTTCCACCCTACACTCAGTAAACTTCATTGGCTCCCTATAGCCTTCAGGATCACATACAAAATCCCTTATTTGGCTTTTAAAGTCCATCATAACCTGGTCCCTCCTTACCTTCCCAGTCCTCGTACTCAGTGACCCGGTGACATTGGCCTCATGGCTATTCCTAGAATAGGACAGCCCTCTCCCAAGTCCATTGGCTTGTCCTCCAGGCCTGGAGCACTCTTCATTTCTACCTCCTGACTTCCCTGACTTCCTTCAAGACAGCCCATCCCACCTTCCACAGGAGGCCTTTCCATTCCCTCCATCCCCCACATTGCTAGGGCTTCCTCCTGGGCTCACCTCACCGCCTATCTATACAGATTCATGATGTATGTACAATTCTCTTTTGCATGTTGTCTCCATGACCTCCAGGACAGGCACTCCTTAAAGGCAGTGAATGTCTTCTGCTTTCTTTGTATCACCACTGCTCAGCACAGAGCCTGGCATCCACTAAGTACTTAATAATACCATCTTGCTTGACCTGCTGGCCCTTTAAGGTTTTCAAGGAATTTTCCTTACAGCAACCTAGTTTACTCACACGTGCTGTATCATCCCCACAGGTTTATAGACAAGAAACCTAAAACTTGGGAAAGTTGCGTCTGTCCCCTTATTGTTACAGACCCTTGGAACACCACAGCCTGGAAGGACATTCAGGTCTACAGGTTAATGTTTGCTCCTCTACAAGGACCTGTTTCCTGCTTATATAAGCTGTAATACCACACAGGGATGTTTTTATTTTCCCAACTTGATTGAAAGCACTTTAAAGGCAAGAGTCATGTTTTAAAACTTTGTTTTCCCTGCAGAAATAGATGTGTACTTTTAGTGCAGGATAAAAATTTGTTGTTCAGATGAGGTGGTCCATCATTTTACAGGTAGGGAAATGGAGGGCCAGAGAGTTTGTGACTTTCTCAAGGTCACACAGATAGTAAATAACATTTGAACATAGATCTTTTAACTCCAGAGCCAGTGAGCCCTGTATCAGGCTCCCAAGTCAGTAGATCCAAGGACAAAATAGGGTTTAAATTCTTGTGCTCTGGAAGAGGGGTCTAATTTATGGCTCTTAGAACCAGAGATCCAGCCCTGCTCTTGAGGGAAGGAAGGACTTAGTGTGAGGCAAGCGAATGCCATGATTTTGGAGTTTTGGGGCATAATATTATTATTAGGCATTTCCTTCTACCGCCTTCTTCTGCTGTTCAGATCCTGCTCTGTTGTAAGAAAGTTGACCTTTATCCTGCTTCCATGGCCTTGCTCTACCTGAATTTTGGCTTTCTCATTAAATTACCATGTCCTTCTCCTGATGGACACTCCACTCTTTCCTAATTCTGGTTAGATTTCCTACATGCTTATCTCTGCATGTGCTGTTTTCCCCTATATATAAGGCCCTTGAGGACAGGGACTGTTTCATTTGTGACTTTGTGTATCTAGTGCCTAGCACACTGTCTATATGGTACATAGTAAGTGATTAATAGATACTTGGTGAATGACTTATCTCCTCACAATTTGATAGGTGCAAAGGTATTATAAGAGGCATCTGGTGGCTCAGCAGATAGAGCATTAGGCTTGGAATCAGGAATTTCTAAGTGCAAATCTGACCTCAGACACTTTCTAGCTGCATGATCCTGGGCAAGTTACTTAATTTCTGATTACCTAACAAAATGGACCCACTGGATCCACTGGAGAAGGAAATGGCAAATCATCCCAGTATTTTTGCCAAGACAACCCCAAATGGGATCACTAAGGATCCGACATGACTAAAATGATTGAACAACATGCAGCCAAAGGTAATGTGGCACAATGGAGCAAGTATTGGACTTGATATCATGAGGATCTGGGTTCTCATTCCACCTCAGACACTTACTAGTGATGTGACCATCTCAAATTGCTTCATCCCCTTGGATCACAGTTTTCATATCAAAATGAGGGGATTAGACTAGGTGTTGGTCTTGGAGGTACCCTTCAGCTCTATATCTATGAGTCATTGATCCCTTTCTGGGATCAGTAATCCAGATTGTTAATGCAGGGTTCTCCCTCCACCCTTTACCATGTATAATCCACGCCATTCATCTCTACCACTCTTCAAATCATAACTGCTGTTGTCTACTGGTCGTATAACCAGAGTCTGGGATGTAGAAGGATTAGACAGAGAGGCAGGAAGATATAACAGAGTAATATTCCTCAGAACCAGGGACATAGAAGTTCAAATTGCTGTCTCAGTCACAAACCACTTGATCTCTGAGTCTCAGTTTTTTTTATCTATAAAATAGATAGAATAACAGTATTTCTATCACAGGGTTGATTCAAGGAGCAAATCAGCTGATACACACAAAGGGCTTTGTAAACTTTAAAATGCTATATAATGGCAGCTATTATTATATTATTTATGATTATTTAATATTTTTATTATTTTGCAACTGCTTATTATTGTTTACCATTATTTTATTATTATTTTACCAGATTAATTTTTAAAAGCATTTATTAGTTAATGAACATTTAAGTTCCTATTTTTGTGCCACACACTATATTAAACACTAGAGATATAAAGAAAAGCCCAAAACAAAAACAAAACCCAAACCAGAATACAACAGCAAAAAGTCCTTCATCTCAAAGAACTCGCAATCTAATGACGGAGACAGCATGAAAACATCTGTGTCTAAACAAGCTATAGAAAGCATATATTGGAGCTAATCGACAAAAGAAGGCAACAGCATCATGGGAGATGCATCCAAAGTCATGGAGACCTTCAGGACTATGAGAAGGTCAAGGATATAAATATGGAAGCATCTATAGAAATCTATTACTCTTAGGATGGGCACAAGAGGACATGAGTTCAGAAGGAGATGTCCAAAGATCAGTTCAAGATTTGGGTAAGAGGAGAACAAGGCAGGAATCCAGTTTCTAGCAACTCAGGAATTAATTAAGCTCATTTGCCCAGGGGAGTGGGTTGAGTTAGGCAGATAATTAAATAATTAGAGTCCAGACCTATTTGCACTTTCTTAGATGACTATATCCATCTTTCTGCCCCACCTTCAACTTTTATTCTTCAGTGTTCATGTAGACACATTTATCTCCTCTTTCATGCACATCCTTGACTTTAAAGATTGACTTCATTCTCCTTTCCACCTTTATTACAAACATGCACCAACTGAGGCAAACTCCTCCTCCTCTGCCCTCTTCCTCTGTCTTCCTTCTCGGCCTCTTTGCAGTGGCTCTTTTCCTTGAAGACACCATGTACCTGGGCTGCCCTTCTCTGACATTCTTACCTGTGATTGCTCCCATATCCCTACCCTAGCCACCAAACCTGCTTTACATCCTCAGAATCGTCCATCATTCAACTCCACCCACTTCACCATGTCCATTAACTACCACTTAACTCATTCCCCACTCTAGTGTCCTTGCTTAATCATTTCAATGTAGCCTGACCCCTAATTTTCCCCCAAACTTCCTTTGACAGGCCTGGACCACAACCTGGAATCAATCAACAAGTATTTACTAAACACCTACTATGTGCTAGGAACTGTGGAATACAAGTACAGAGAACTAAACACTGCCTACTTGCAAAGGGTTTACATTCCATGGAGGGAGAAAATAAGTGCCTATATAATTACATGCAGCATAAATATAAAATAAATAAATACAAATATATTCAAAGTAGTTAAATAGAAGTTAGTTTGGAATGGAGGCAGTAGTGGTTGGGAAGATCAGGAAAGATTTCATACAAAAGAGTATATTTGAATTGTGTCTAAAAGCAATAGGACTCCAAAATGTCCCTCTTCTCCTTTTATGCCTTTTTAAAATTTTCTATTTTTATTTTAAGGACTGGATCTCTTTATCTCATCCAGGTTGGAAGTACAACCGGGTCCTCACAGACTCAGACCCCGTGTGATTGGCAAGGAAATTTTGCCCTACTGTGCTTGATCTGGGTCTGTTTTCCCCTTCTTATGCAACATGGTATCTCACTCCCTTTCCAGGGTTCACTGTATTAGTGCTGAACATGGCGTATATACCCAATTAGCTTTGCCACTTCGAACTCCCAGCTTCAAGAGATCTGCAAACTTCAGACAACCTTAATAACTGTGATTACAAGGCTGAGCCAGAATGACTGGATTCCATATCCATTAATTTTCTGTTGCTGTTTACCCGTGTCTGAATCTCCATGGTACCATTTGGTGTCTTCTTGGCAGAGACACTGGAGGGGTTTGCCATTTTCCTTCTCCAGCTCATTTTACAGGTGAGGAAACTGAAGCAAACAGGGTTAAGGGACCTGTCCAGAGTCACACAGTTAGGAAGTGTCTGAGGGATTTGAATTCAGGAAGATGAGGCTTCCTGACTCCAGGCTCTACGCCCCCTAGCTTTTCCACTCATCCCTTAAAAGCTGACTCAAAGGCCACTCCTCCTGGAAGTCTTCCCTGATCCTGGTCAGTAAGGACTTTTCCCTGCAGACCTTACATAGCCCATTATTTTTCTAATGTACTTCTCATGCAACACTGTACATGAGGTTGTTTTTTTTTTTTTTGGACAGTTAATTAATACTTTCGTGATAAAATGCATGAATGAACTCCCTTCCTCTGGGGCCTTCTCCTACGTCACTGCATGGTTCTGAAGGAACCGGGCCCTTCAGGGCTGCCCTGGAGCCCTCCCACAACCCTCCTTGTGACTTTCCTGTCCACTCTCCTGTCCTGGATTCCGGGCCTTCTTTCTCTCAGTAAGCCCCCATTTTTCTCACCTCTCTTTCCTGTCCAATAGATGTCGGTACCTACTACTTTACAACGCAAGCATGGGAACATCCCCAAACATCATTTTCCCTTCAACACATCATAAGAAGCAATATAGTATGTGGGAGCCTTTTAGTTTCTCTAGAAATATTAAGAAATATAATTATTTCCCTACTCCAAAAAACCCTTTACCAAATTCTTGGAAAGATCAATGATATAGTTTGGGGGAAAAGGTTTTTTCACAGGGAAACAGATGAGTGGTAACTACCTTTGAAAATAAAGAATAACTATTGTCTTGTTTATAGACAGATAGGTCAATACAGTAAGACCTGAGTTCAAATCTAGCTTCAGACACTTATTAGCTGTGTGACTCTAGTCAAGTCATGTAACCTCTGTCTGCCTCAGTTTCCTCATCTGTAAAATGCGGATAATAACAGAACCCACTTCCCAGACTTGTTGTGAATATTGAATGAGATGATATTGGCAAAGTGCCTCGCCAACCATAAAGTCCTACATAAATAATGATAAGGATGGCGATGCCAGCCTCACCACCTACCGTCAGCGATGGGTGTTAGGCCTTAGCCTTCTCCATTGATTAAGGGTATTAATATCTGTCTCAGAGATGAGGTCCTTTTGTTCACTCAGGAGTAAAAGGAGTGGTGCAGGAGGAAATAGGAATGTTGCTCCACAATTCTAGAATGTTAACCTTAACTGTATTTTTTACATTTGATAGTCCTTTACTTGTTTAATATTCCTGTAAATATTACCCGACATTTTGAGGAAGAGGGTCACATTAGAGGGCATGGAAATGTGGGCCAATTGTTTTTTCTCCAACAGAGAAATACCTTGGATCTAGATTAATGTTAAATTAACTCAAATTATTTCTGGCAGATGTGGGCCTAAATCAACATGTACTAGATTAGCATAAATTTTTTTTTTCTGACTCAGGAGTGCTGGCCTATGCCTGTAATCCTTGGCTTCAGGGAGGCTGAGGTTGGTGGATCCCTTGAGCTCCCAACTAAGTTGATGGGTTGTCTGCATTGTCTGGCACCAATGTAGTGGTGGGGGGTGGGAGTGGATTAGGCCACCTAAAGATAGGTTAACCAGCCCAGGATGGAAATTAAACAGGTCTAAAACAGGCCAAAGCTTCAGTGTCATATAAGTGGCCATTATTCTTTAAGCTTAGCTAAGGTGGGGATATACATACATATCTACAAACACATATACATATATATACATTTATATTGTGTGTATATATGTGTGTACATATACATACATATATACACATGCACACGTTTCTATGTCCATATGCAGTATATATGTATGTATACACAATTTATTTTATTAATTTATTTGTATTTACTATATTTTCTTTATTATTATATACACATATATATTTATACATCATACAACACACATATATACATATATAAAACATATCTGAAAATGTTGCGTTTGTCTGAGCAAGCATCTTCTCCATTAGAGAGAGACCTGTTCACTAGGAACATAGAATAATTGGCTAAAATAAAATGAGAATTGCCCTGTCTTCAAAAAACAACAAACAAACAAGACCATACCTGCTGGAAAGGGGGAAAATTGATGACCCAACAGGGACAGGGAGTGTTAAAAATGCAAAATAGATAATTTTGATCATATTAAATTAAAAAGTTTTTGTACAAACAAAGCCAATGCAACCAAGATTGGAAGGAAAGCAGCCAGTGTCTCTGATAAAGAGACATTTCTCAAATGCATAGAGAACTGAGTCGGATTTATAAGAATATAAGTCATTCCCTAATTGACAAATGGTCAGAGGTATGAACAGACAGTTTTCAGATGAAGATGTCAAAGATAACTATGGGCAGATGAAGAAATGCTCTAAATCACTTGTGATTAGAGAAATGCAAGTTAAAACTACTCTAAAATACCACCTCACACAAATCAGATTGGTTAATATGACAAAAAAAGGAAAAGGATAAATGTTGGAGGGAAAATTGAGACACTAATACACTGTGGGCAGAATTGTGAACTGATCCAACCATTCTGGAGAGCAATTTGGAACCATGGCCAAAGGGCTATAAAACTGGGCATACCCTTTGATTCAGCAATATCCCTACTAGGGCTGTATCCCAAAGAGATCATAAAAAGGGAAAAATACCAATATGTGCAAAAACAATTATAGCAGTTCTTTCTGCGGTAGCAAAATATTGGAAATTGAGGGGATGCCCAGTAATTGGGAAATGGCTGAACAAACTATGGTATATGAATGTAATTGAAAGCTAATGTGCAATAAGAAAGGAAAAACAGGCAGATTTCAGAAAATCCTGGAAACACTTGCATGAAAAGATACAAAGTAAAACGAGCAGAACCAGGAAAACCCTGTACACAGTATCTGTCGCATTGTGTGATAAATGACTTGACTCTTCTCCGCAATGCAATGATCCAAGACAAGTAAAATGGGCTCATGAAGGAAAATGCTACCCCTATCCAGATAAAGAAGTGATGGACTCTGAGTGTAGATCGAAGCAAACTTTTTTCATGTACTTTATTCTTTCTCTGGTTTTTAAAATCTGTTTCTTCTTTTACAATTGTAACTAATATGAAATATTTTTATATGACAGCACATGTATAAACTATATCAGAAGAGGGGAGAGGAGGGAGAAAAATTTGAAACTCAGAATCTTGTAAAAATGAACGCTAAAAATTTTCTTGACACATAACTAGGGAAAAAAATACTATGAACTATTTATCTGTACCTATATGTGTACATATATACATATATACACAGATACACATATATACAGCTGCACTTACTTCTTTTTTTCTTTAACAGTATAGAAGAAAGAGTACTGTCCTTGAGATCAGAATAATTGTTGTGTTCATCCTCTGTTCTCAAAGAGGACCAGTGGCATCACAAGGATGATGTCTTGATTTTCGAGTGAACTGGATTTGAGTGAAGCAGGGCTGTGAAAAGTCATCAGCGCTGCTCTCCTCTAGATCATTGAAGTCCCATGGCAAGATACAGGTCAGGATGACTGGCGATGGTCCTGGATGCAGTATTTAACACTGGCCTTTCTAAACCAAGGTCTTTCCCAGGTATCAGTTTGTCTGAGGCAACATCCCTTCAATGACCAAGGGATAGGTAAGGATAGCGACAAAAGAAGGCTTAATTTACCTTCACAAAAATATCAGTCTTCGAGGGGAAGACTCTAGGAGTTTCTGTCCAGAACAGAAAACAATTGCTATTTATGGAGCCCTATTTCTCCATCTTCTTGACTGTGTGACTATGAGCAATCTCCAGAGTCCAATTTCCTCATCTGTAAAATGAGGCTCATAGTTGGCTTGGTGTATGGAAGGCTGGACCTAGAGTCAACAAGACTTGAGTTCAAATCTCCCCTCAGAAACTCATTAGTTGCATGATCCTGAGTAAACCACTGCCTCAGTTTCCTCATTTGCAAAGTGGGAACAATAACAGGTTTTGTGAACAAATGAGATAATATTTATAAAGTACTTTAGAGCGCAAAGTGCTACAGAAATGCTACTATGGTGCAAAAGTGAGTTATTACTACTGCTGTTAAAAGTACACCCTACATTAGGGGTGCACTGATTAGTGGTTTCTGTTATTTCCTTGACAAAATGCATCAAATGTGTCCAACAGAGGCCACAGGTGTGAGTCTTTGGGAAAGTCAAACATGGTGGTGGCAGAGTACCAACTCTCGCTCCTGTCCTTTAAACCTTCTGGTACCCAGGGTGAAGCAGCACCACCTATGATGATGACAGTCAGGGTCAATAGACACCTCCCACATCACCAGGCACCAGAGAGAGTGACGTCTGACTGGCCCAACTAGAACACTGACTGTAGGCAGCATGCTTCTCTTTATCCTCATGTTTCCAGAGGCCTGAGTTGGCATTTCTAGGTTTTTTGAGCAGGAAGAGGCCTTGGAACTCAACTATTTCAACCCCCTCATTTAACAGAGAAGGAAACTGAGACTGAGAGGAGGCAAGTCATTTGCCAAGGTGACACAGCTAGTAAATAATAATATCTAGTATCATGCTGTAGTTGTCTGGATAGAGCTGGAAAGGACCTCAGAAGGCATCTACTCTAACTGCCTCCTTGTGTTGTTAATTCAGTCATTTTTTAGTTGTACCCAACTCTTTGTGACCCCATTTGGGATTTTCTTGGCAAAGACACTGGAGTGGTTTGCCATTTCCTTCTCCAGCTTATTTTACAGATGAAGAAACTGAGGCTAACAGAGTAAAGTGACTTGTCCAGGGTCACACAGCTAGTAAAGCCTCAGATGAGGCCAGATTTGAACTCAGGAAGATGAGTCTTCTCCACTCCAGGCTCTGTACTCTATGCAACATGGTACCACCTCATAAGAAACTGAGGTCTTGATGATTTATCCAAGGACATAATGATAGTGTTCTTTGATTCTTAATTCAGGGTCCTTCAAGTTTCCCAAGTACTTTATGTTCATCATCTCATTAGATAGTCACAGAAACTCTGTGAAGTAGGTGTCGTTCCCAGTCCCCTTCCCATTTTATAGACAAGGAAAATGAGGTTGAGAAGTTAAAGGCACAGCATCACATAGCTAATAAGCAGCTAGGTGGGATTTGAACTCAAATCTTCCTGACTCCAACTTTGTTACCTAATCTAGTACATTGCATTGTCTCTAGAAAAGTGGGGATTCAAGACCAAGCATGACGGTAGAATTATAGAATTGGGGAGAGAGAAGGGACCTCAGCACACATGAATCCAACCCACCTCCAGAAGGGATTCCCACTGCAACACACCTGGAAAATTGTCCTCCAACCTCTGCCTGCAGTCCTCAGTCTCTGCCCTGGCTCACAGATGCTTCTCTCATGACCAGACAGCCCAGGGGGAGCTGTTTATGAGAGAGAGAGAGAGAGAGAGAGAGAGAGAGAGAGAGAGAAATACAGAGAGACAGAGACAGAGAGACAGGGAGGGAGATAGACACAGAAAGAGAGACAGGGAGAGAGACAGGGAGAGAGATAGACAAAGAAAGACAGACAGAAGAAGACATAGAGAGAAAGAGAAAGAGAGACAGAGAAAAAGAGGAGAGAGGGAAGGGGAGAAAGAGAGGGAGAGACAGAGAGATAGAGAGGGAGATGGAGAGAAAGAAGAAGGGGAGGGAGAGAGGGAAAGAGGGACAGAGTGAGACACACACAGAGGTTATGAGGGAGGAAGGGAGGGAAGGAGGAGGAGGGAGAGAAATAGCATGTATATATGTGTGTGTGAAAGAGAATGCGTGCGTGCGTGCGTGTGTGTGTGTGTGTGTGTGTGTGTGTGTGTGTGTGTGTGTGTGTAAAGAAATCTCTTACCCTCCTAAGGGCACTTGCTTACTCCCTATTTGGTTTCAGGTCCTCAGTGCAGCCCACCAAGCCCTGGCCAGCCTTTCACTTGGGGGCCTTTAAATGTTCCAGCCGAAGGGCCTCTGTGGTTTGCACTTCTCTTTTTAGAGGGAGGTCCTCTTTAGGGGGAATCTATGGAGTTCTGTCCCTCTGGCCGCCATGGGGCCAGTCAGTTCCCCAGAGAAGACTGACCTTCTCTGCTTATCTTTCAAAGCCAAAGATGTCACTTCATATTCACAGTAAGAAACATCTTTCTCCTGTTCTAGAATAGTGGCTCAAGTCATTGTCTGCTTGGCTTCAGACGCTGAGATCCCATTTGGTAAGGCATAACTTTCCACAAATAGCCCTGAGAATGACTTAGCATTTTGATCTCACAGACCTACCCCCCCCCCCAGCTTTGAGAACCACTGGGCTAGAGCAATGGGTCAAATCTGAGCATATTAAATTTATCATGGATAAATATAGAATATACACATAGGTTAAAAAAATCAACTTAGCCTTATAAATACAGGATAGAAGAGGCATAGCTTGGCCATTAGTTCCTCAGAAAAGTCAGAGGACTTTAGGTTAAATAAGAGTCAACAGTAGGAGATGGCAGGCAACACTCCCGATGCTCCCCAGGCTACGTTATGGAAGGCACAGCGTTCCCACGAGGGGGGTGATGGTTCTGCCACACTGTACCATGGTCAGGTCACCTCTCTGCTCAATCTGGAGAGCCACATTTCAGAGAAGAGCCAGATAAACACAGGATCATGTCTGGAAGAGGTCAATCAAAAAAAGGAGAGGTTCAGAGATGGATGGAAGGAAGTGAGGAGGATGAGCTTGGAGAAAAGAAATCTTGGGAGTAACCATGCCAACTGCTCTCAAGACCAAACAGTGGGGAGAGAAGTGACCGTTTTTAAAGGGCTGTCATGTGGAAGAGGAAATAAATTTATTTGCTTTGACCACAGAGGTCAGAGTTAAGAGCATTGGGAGTCACGGAGAGGCAGATTTTGTAAAAGGAAACACTTCCTAAGAATTGCCATTATCCAAAATTGGAATAGGTTGCTTTGGGAAGTAGGGAGGGAGATAGATTCTCTCTCATTAGAAATCATGAAGTAGAAGCAAGATGAACATTTGTTGGGCCAGCGGATACCCAATGTTTGCTCATATACAGTAGGGCAGTAGATAGAGCACCAGACCTGGCGCCAGAAAGACCTGAGTTCAAATCCTGCCTAAAACACTCACTAGTTACATGAACATAGCTGGGTAAAGCCACTTAACCTCTGCCTGCCTCCGTTTCCTCATTGGTAAAACGGAAGTAATAATAGTACCTACCTTCCAGGTTGTTTTGATGATCAAATGGAATAATATTTGCAAAGCACTCTATGAACTTCCAAGTGCTGGCTATTGTAATTTTATGGTTTGGACTATTTAGTTTCCTTCCAGTTCTAAGACACTGTGATTTGATCCTTTGTAATCTGGTTTCCACTCCTACCAAGCTACTAACATTGTTTTTCCTCTCCAAGTTTTCTAATGACCTTCTCTAGTGGAGAAATCTAATTCCTATTGACCAGTCTTTCTATCTGGTATAGTGTCAAGACTACACGGTGCCAGACAACTTGAGTTCAAATGCTGCTTCTATTGTTTCCATAGATTCATGACCTTTAGCAAGCCATAATCTCTCTAAGTCTCAAGCAGCTCTCTATGACTCTAATAGACTGGCTATAATCTGAATGGGAGGAAAGAACTCTGAAACATCCAATGAAATCATAGGTCCTCCATGTATCAATTCTGTAGTTATATACACCAGAGATGGGAAGAACATTTAGGAGGTTGGTCATTTATTCAAAGTTTGTTGGTTGTACTCTACTGGAGCCTTAAGAAATATGACATTTACATAAACAATGACAATGAAGGCAGGATCCATCCTATACGATGACGCTAGCACACCTCATGGGTCCATAGAGTTAGCACTGGGAGGAACCTTACAGGATGTCTAGTCTCCTCCACCTCCACCCTCCTTCTTATGCCTTACCTAGCTGTCACAGGACTTTAAGCAGAGACTGGACTGCTATTTGTTATAAACAGACAGACAGATAAATAGATGACTTCCTCTTAGACATGTGTTGGATTCAGTGGGTGCTGAGGTCCTTATTATCTCCCAAATTCTATGATCCTATAATTTGGTGACACCTCTAGTCCTCCACATCTGCAACTTTGCAGGAACTTTTTCTCTTTTTCAAGGACCTTCTTAATCTGGTTTTCCTGGAGTATATAATCTGGCAGGATAGGATTAGAAGACGCCAACCCAGGGACTTTGGTCTCATTAATCTGGTGCTTTAACCAATAAAGCCGGCTAGCTCCAGATTTAATTGAGTTGATTTCAATGTACAGTGAACTAAATATCTTTGGTCATCTTTGGTGCCATGGAAACTACAAACACATACTTAGGATGTGACCTCAGTGGTCACCCTAAGGTTCTAAAGAAAAACTACAAGCCAGTAAGATTAATTCATTTCACAAATACTGGATTATTTATACTATATTTGTGGTTGTCATTCAGTTATTTTTCAGTTGTGTCCAAATCTTTGTGACCCCAAATGGGGTTTTCTTGGCAAAGACACAGGAGTGGTTTGTCATTTCCTTCTCCAGCTCATTTTACAGATAAGGAAACTGAGGCAAACAGGTTGAAGTGACTTATCCAAGGTCACACAGTATCTGCAGCCATATTTGAACTCAAATCATTCTGACTTTAGACCCAGTTCTCTATGTACTATACCAGCTCATTGCCTTACACATGCAAGATGCTAAGAGGAATAATTTAAAAAGATATAGTCCTGCCTGTATGGAGTTTATAGTCTATGTCATATACACACAAAACTAGAAACATGGACTCTCAAAATGTTAGAACTGGCAGGGAACCTAGAGATCATTTAGCCAAAACTCATGAAAGGATAGCAAAAGGAGGGCTTGGAAATCATAGAACACAGATTTAAGCTGAAGGGAACTTAGAATTTATTTGGTCCAACCCCCTCTTTTTATAGATGAAGAAATCATAGCCCAGAACACTGTAGCATCTCCCATCAAGAATGCCAGGTCAGCTCCCCACCCTAATGAGTCACAGGAGGAGGACCCTAAAATTTTAAACGGTTAAATATAGATGCCAATTAAGTCTGCATTTAGTAGGCTGATAATAAGGAAGCCATGAGTGGTGAGGCAAGCCACCCTTCTTTACTTGGTAAATGGTATGGTATAGGATTCAAAGAACTGGCTTCAGGGGGCTTCTTCCCCTTTCCCACCACCCATGGCAAAGCCTCCCCACTTCTTCCTGTCTAGTCAAGCTTCAACCTCTCCTTGACCATTCTAGAGACCACTTATCTCTTCTTTTTTTAAACTACTCTTATACTTACAGGCAGTTTGTTATTCAATTAATTGCTAGTTGTTTTCAGAGTCTTTATCCTCCAGACTAGACACTATCATTCTTGAGGGCAGAGGTCATAGTTTACATTTGATTCAAAACTACTGACATTTATTGAATTCCTGCTGTGTGCAAGGCCCTGGTTTGACTTGCATTAAAAAAGGGAGAGTCAGAAATACAATGAGGGTGGGGTAAACAGGGTTTTGTTCCAGGGTATGGAATTTAGAGGGTGTGAAATTTAAAGAATGTGAGCATCACTTGACACCCTCCAGCACAGTAAAAATAAAGCTTGGTCCTCATTTCACAAGACTCATCAACTAGAATAGAAACCTACTAAGTGGTGAACTGGGGTGATCTCCTTTTCTGTCCTATTCTGCTAGACCAGGGGTTTTAATCTGGGACCCATGAACTTGTTCGTAAACTATTTTAATAACTATGTTTGAGAATAATTGGTTTCCTTTGTAAGACTACATATTTTACTTTTTACATTTAAAAAGATTCTTCCAAGAATAATACTTTTCATCATTATAATAGCTATAATAGCATTTATATAATCCTTTAAAAAGCATTGCAAAGTGCTTTGTATATGATATTTCACAGGATCCTCAAAACAACCCTTTGAGGTAGGTCTTGTCCATTATCCCCATTTTATAGATGAGGAAATTGGGACTGGCTAACCATCACCTAGCTAGTGAGTGTCCAAAACAAAATATGAACTCTGGTCTTCCCGATTCCAAGTCCCACACCCTCTCTACTGTGACAATCAGCTGCATGGAGGTCCATAGTCTTTGCCTGACTGATAAAGGTTCATGACACAGGAAAGGTTAGGAATTCCTGAGCTGGACCCATGCACTCCCAACTGAGTGTGCATGAGGAGCTGTTTGATCTGGCATGATTTTTAGTATTTCCCTTGGGACAAAAATTCTTACTTCTAGCTCTGGGTCCAGAATAAACCATATAATAGACTCTGCCTTGGTAAAGTTCCTTCTGTAGCACCATGTTTCATGCTGGATGCCATATTCTAGTTGGGAAAGCAGAGAGCACCTAGCTAGAGGATGGTAGCCAGGATGGTGAGAGGCCTTCAGTCATGCTATGTGAAGACTAATTGAAGGTTCTGGGTATGTTTAAACTGGAGAAGAAAAGACTTAGATGCTACATGGTAGTTGTCTTTATGATAGCCTTTAAAGACCATCATATAGTAGAGGCTTAGCTTTATATTGCTTGGCCCCAGAAGGCAGAGCCAGGAGACATGGATGGAAGTTGCAAAGTAGGTCATTTAGGCTGAACACCCTCAATAAGGTGAGAAAGGACCACCGTACATGTTGGCAGAGTAAAAAAATCTACATTGATAAAACCATGAATCCCTTGAAATTGAAGAGAAAAAAATGAGTTCACACATACTGTGTGTTTAATCTGAGGCCTTTGGAAATGCTGGGACTGATTTATTCCTTTCATCAAAAGAAGCATGCTTCCTTCTTTCAGTAGAAAGGTGGGGGACTATAGAAATAGAATGCTTCTTATACCATCAGATGCAGTCATCCTACTGACTGTTTTTGTTTAATTTTGTTATTTTTATTACAAAGGAAGATTCAAGACTGAGAAATAGGCTGGGGAATGTTTCTGGAATCCACTATGATATAAAAACCAGATGCATTAATAAAATTTCTTTTTTAATCTTGTCTCAGTGGAAAGATTGCTTTACTCTGGAGCCAAAGGATCTAGGTTTATATCCTGCCTTTTATGGTTTCTAGCTGTGTGCCCTCTGAGTAATTCACTTAACCTCCTTAAGCCTCAGTTTCCTCATCTGTAAAAGTGAAGGGGTTGGTTTGGATGGCTTCCAAGGCCCCACCAAGCTCAAAGGCAATGATGGCAAACTCTTCCACACAAAGAACACTTATCCAATAATGCATCATGTAATAAAATGGGACTGATAACAGCATATAACTCACTGGGTTGTTTTGATTGAATGAGGTAATGCATGTAAAATGCTTTGAAAAGCTCAAAGCATTACATAAATGCCAACTGTTGTTATCATTGTTTAAAAATATTACAGGAGGTCATAGATCTAAGGATCAGAAAACTTGGCCGTAGCCTTGGACCTGCCACTCAAATTACTATATGACCTTAAGCAACTAAGGGCACTATTCTGGACCTCAGTTTTCTTATCTGTAAAGTGAAAAGCTTCATTTAGATGAACTCTAAGACTTCTTCCTGCCCTAAACCCTTTCTATGACCATTATCGAAATAACTGTTCAAGAAGATGGAGTCTGAGAATGGAATTTGGATTTCTATATCACATTTTAGGACAGAGGATGACAGTCTTCTGAACTGGGATGGAGTGAACCTGACTGAAAGTGGAAAGAAGCATTAGCTTGGTGTTTGCCAAATGTAGTCCAAAGGGCTTTCCCTGAATTAGGAAGAGAGAAGGAGAAAACTGCCCACACATACCCAGCTAGCTAGACACCACAGAGAGCAGTTAACATATAGGGAGAAGATTCATAGTTGAAACCTTTAGGAGCTTACAAGACACAAAATCCAAGGAAGGGGCCAGCAGAAAAACCCATGACCTGAAGTATCTCTACAAAAAACCAAGTCAACACAGAAATGTGCAACAAGCAAAATGAACTAGTTATTAGGGAGGAAGCATATTTGACCTCTAAGTATTATTCATACATGATAGGATGAGACACGTGGCTCTAGAGGGGTATATCTTATTCAACAGAATAGGAGTGGGGTGAGGTAGGGTAGGGGTGAAGTCCCTTAATCAACAAGCATTTATGAAGCAGTTATTACATGCCAGGAACTCTACTAGCTGCTAGAAACACAAAGACCAAAATTAAATACTCCCTCCCCTCAAGAAGACTACAATATACCAGGGGAGACAATATATATATATATATATATATATATATGTATGTATACATATGCTAGATTGATAGATCGATAAGTAAATAGATCAATCAATATTTAAGTAGAAAGTTATATCGATAAATCAATTGATAGATAGATAGATAGATAAAATGTCAGGTGAGTTTTGAAGGAAATTTGGCAACGAAGACCTCAATGGTAACTTTGAGGACAGCGGTTCCCATTAAGTGATGAGGCCAGAAGGCACATCATAAAGGGCTAAGAAATGAGTGAGAAGGTAGAGAGCAGAGGTAACAAGCAAAGACAGTTTTAATTTTCTGGAAAAGGGAAGGCAGATATAGGATAATATTTTGAAGGGATGGGGGGGATCCTAAGGGTTTTTTTTTAAAGGTGAGGAAGCTTGATGTGATTGTAAGTAGCAAGGAAGGTTAGAGAGACATTGAAGATTATAGAGAGAAGGAAGGACTCTGAAGGCAATCGATTGGAGAAGGATAGAAGGAATGGGACCAAGAGTGAACATAGAAGTGTTGACTTTGGTGAGAAAAAAGTCACCTCTTCAACAAAGACTGGAGTAAAGGAAGATAGAAGATAAATGTTGTGCATTAAGGTAAACTCATGGGAGGGAATCCGTGACCTAGTGGGGGAAATATGATGGAGAGCATTTGGGTAAAGATCAATGGAGGGAGAAAGAAACATTTTTGTCATTGTATACTAGAGATTAGCTAAATGTATAGTGGAATTAGACATATTCATTGTTTCAGAAACTGATCAGAAGCCTTACCCAGAGGTGTGTTATAGTAGTGATGGAAGATCTGAATTACCCGCACATCTATGGGTACTCTCTCTGCCATACTCAGAGCATTTAATGACTTCTTGGTTTGCCTTACAATAATTTCATCCTTATAATGATGTAGGAATCAACTGGAAGAAAATGTCTTGATCTGATTCTCAGGAATTGGGAAAAACTGGAGTCATGCAGGTGTGGACACAACCATGTATTCTCAGAGTTTGTGAGAGAAAAAAAGCCAGTCATTCACATTACCTTTGAGAGAAGGAGATTTTTCAAAGCGTCTGGGGAAGGATAGATGGGATTTCATGTGCTACAATTTGGATGGGGAATGTAATTCCCAAAAGGTGAGAAACTCAAGAATGAAATTAGGAAGATACAAAGGGAAAAACTTTCATTGAGGAGTAAAAAGATTGTTTTAAGAGATCCATGTGGTTGCAAAGATGACTCAGTAATTATAGCAACAAAATTAACATATCTATAACTGCCTGAGTTTTGCACTTTATATATACGATTTCATTTCATCCTCACAACAATCTTGGGAGGTTGATGCTCTTATTATCCCTATTTAACAAATGAAGAAACTGAGGCAGATAAAGGTTAAGTTACCTGCCCAGGATCACAAAGCTAGTGAATCTCTAAGGCCGGATTTAAACGAAGGTCTTCCTGACTGCAAGTCCCACGCTCTACTCACTGTAGCATCTAACTGCCTTGCACCAAATTTGGCTTTGGGGAGGGAGAGGGGAGAAAAATTAAAAATTTATGGAAGTGAATGTTAAAAACTGAAAATAAAAAAATAATTAAATTAAATTTATACAGATAATAATTACATTAAATATTTAAAACAAATTTTAAAATTAAATTAAATATTTAAATATTTTTTAAAAGAAAGCAAAAAAAGTAAAAAAAATAGATACATGTATGTATGAAGAGAGTTGGGCGTGTTGTACACTAAAAGTTCCCAGTAGAGGAAGACTGATTAAAGAATGGTCCATACTAAGGACTTCTTAGATCTAGTTCTCCTTATATTTTAATTCTTATAGCTCTATCACCTTGTGTCACCCTTTCATTATATTATAATGAAACTTGTATAAATTCAATTTTATTTCTGTACATGCATTTTGGTATAACATAAATCTGGGAACTTGAAATTTTAATTTTGTGTTTAAGTTAAAATTAATTTATTTTTTTTGTCTAGTATTGTCTCAAGATTTTATTATACAAATCTCATTATTCAAAGCTGCCTAAATCTATTTAGAAAATCTTTACATAAAATTGAGAATCCTTAAAGTGAGTTTATTGGCTTTTCTTGTCCATTTTTGTTTGGATCAAAAACTAGTATCATACAAAGTACAATTGTACACACACATACATACATGCACATATATATATTTAAATATATATGTTTATATTTTCTGAAATAGACTGTGGTAATTTTAGATAGTATGGAAAAAGTTTAATGTTAAAGTCATGTTCTATATGAGGTGGGATGAAGAGTCAAGGATGATTCTTAGGTTGTAAATCTGGGTGGCTGGAAGGGAGGTCTATACATGTATCAAGTTCAAGATGTTTACAGGACATCTACTTTTACCTGTCTGATGGTTGGTAATAGGAGTCTGGAGTTCAAGATAGAGACTAGGACTAAATATATACATCTGAGAATCATCCACCATAGGCCTAATTATTGAGTCCATAGACATCTCTAGTCATCTTCATGAATATCTGGTCACTGGATCCAGATGGCTCAGGAGGAGAAAGTGAGATTAGTGACCTTACACAGCCCTTCCTCACTCAAAGCAAAGTTAAGTGCAAGTTGTGTCATCATTTCTCTGATGTCATGGTCTTCTTCAAAAACGAAGGATGAGAACAACAACTAATATGTTGAAATATGGGATAAAAGGCATCGATAAAAATTTTGAAATACTTTAAAAAAGATACACACAGAAAATGGAAGGAAAGGTACATAAGGATGACTGTATCCTAAGAATCCAGTTGTGGATGGTAAAGAAAGCTAAGGATCAAAAAGGAGGAGGATTGATTTTTTGTGTATGCTTTCTCTGTCAATATGAGGAGAAAGAAGAGAGCCCAACAAGTGCCATTGCCTGTGTGGCTAGAATGGTGATAACTCACAGCAAAGCAGGGCAGAATTGTTGAATGCTCACTAGGCTCTTGTGTTTCTTGCCAGGGAGAATGGCCCTTTCACAGGGGAAGGACAAACCAAAAAGAGTTAATAGGTAGCTGGTTGCCAGTATAAATACAGAAAGAGAAAGCACCTAGCTAGCTGTCCTTGATGAATCCAAGTCACATGGGCCAGATGACCTATATCATCAGGTTCTAAAAAAGCTGGTGGATTGAATTGTTGAGTAACTTCAATGACATTTGAAAGATCTTGGGGGAAAGACAGGTGCCAAAAGGATGGGAAAATGGCTAAATGTTGTCTCAATTTTCAAAGAAAGGCATGAGAATATCACGTGCAACCCATACAGGTCAGTGACCTCAACTTTGATTCCTGTCAAAATTCCACAGCATGATATTAAAAAAATGGTTAGTGGATCTCCAGAAAAGGAAGTCATAATCACAGAGAGCCCATATCCCTAAATATATATATTCAGCAATAGTAAGTCAGATAAGATGATCTTATTCCTTCTTTAGAGAGCGTATAAGTAGATCAGGTGAAAGTGGTAGATATTACTTACCCAGATGTCAGCAAAGCTTGGGATAAAATATAGAATGCTATTTTTGTCTAAAAGATTGTGAGACTTGGATGAGACCATAGCACCATGGGAGAGATTCAGAACAGGCTCAATGAGATCTCAGTGTCAACTTATAAAGTCTATAACAGAATACCCTAGGATTTGCGCTTGGCCTTATGATACCTAAAATTTTTATAAGAGATCAAGATGGCATGCTTTTCAAATCTGCATCTAATGTTGGGAAAGGGAGGGAGCTGTAGTTTCAACAGTATGGATCCACAGTGTTCTTTGTGCCTATGTGGTAGGTGCCACCCTGGAGACCCAACCTGTGAGTGAATGTTCATGAAGTAACCAAAAGGGAATGCCATATGCTGTTAAGATATTTTTAAGTTGTGTCTGACTTTCCATGACCTCATTTGGGGTTTTCTTAGCAAAGACACTGGAGTGGTTTAACATTTCCTTCTCTAGCTCATTTTACAGATGAGGAATTCAGGCAAACAGAAGGAAGTGACTTGTCCAGGAGCACACAACTAGTAAGTGTCTGAGGCTGGATTTGAACTCATGAAGAAGAGTCTTCTTGATTTCAAGCCTAATGCTCTGTGCATTATGGCATCACCTAGCTGCTTAGTGCTACATGAGAATGACAGAAAGCTGGAAGGATAGCTAACCCTGAATGACAAAGTCAGGATCCAAAAAAGACTTCAACAGGTTAGAAAACTGGGCAGACTCTAGAAAGATGAAATTCATTATGGGTGAATTAAAGTCTTCCTTTTGGTTTTTGAGAATACAACTTTAAAAGTACAAGATGGAGTAGTTCAAGTACAAGACAGAAGTTCATCTGCAAAAGATTTTGGGGTCTTAGTGAACAGCAAGTGAAATAAGTTGGCAGTGTGATGTGGCAACCACAAAAGCTATATCAGCCTTGGGCAACATATGCAGGAATATGGAAGTGAGAGTTCTTCTGCACCATTCTGGATAGATCATGTTGGAATATTGTGTTCTGTTATGGACTTCACATTTTAGGAGGAATGATGATAAGCTGGAGAAGGTGGGGAGGAAGGATGGTGAAGCACCTCAAGTTTATGCTGCGTAGGATGAGTTGAACTGGAGATATTTACCCTGGAGAAGAGAGAACTCTGGGAAGCATGATCCAGTATTTGAAAGGATGTTTTGTAGAGAGAAAAAATTTTCCCATTGGGCAGAAGGAGGAGAAATGTGTAAACGTGACAAAGGACAAAGTTAGATTGGGAAACACTTTGCAATAATTAAAGATGTCCAAAAGCTGCCTGGGCCATCCAGGGAAGCTTCTTATTCGAGGTGTTCCAGCAGGGACTCATGATTGTTTGCTCAGGGAATTGTCGTGCGAATTCCTTTTTGGATCTGGCATAGAGTATATGGCTGCTGAGTTTCCTTCCAAATCTGAAATTCTTCAGCTCTCTAGTCGCTAAGACAGTGATTCTCAAATGCTGGTCTGTGGAAGAGACCTTTTCAGGGTCCACTGTCAAAACTATTTTTATAATAATATTAAGATATTTTAATTTCTCAATACTGATGGATGTAAACCACATAAAAGGGCAATTAGGTGGAGCTATAGCCCATAGAGCTTAGAATCAGGAAGACATCTAAGTTCAAATCCAGCCTCAGACACTTACTAGTTGTATGACCCTAGGCAAGTCACTTCACCCTGTCTGCCTCAGTTTCCTCATCTGTAACATGAGCTGGAGAAGGAAATGACAAACACTCTAGTATCCTTGTCAAAAAATAAAAACTGAACCCAAAATAGGATCACAAAGAAGCAAACACGGCTGAGATGATGGAACAACAACAAACCCCACATAAACAAAAGCTCTTTGGGTGGTCCTCAATAATATTTAAGAGAGTAAAGGGGTCCTGAGATGCTCTGAGACCCCCTTCTAGCTCTAGACTTCCAAAAACTTATGACAAAGTTTTTTGAATAAATGCTTCCTGTATTCTACTGGACTGTCAGTTCCTCAAAAGGAAGGACCATGCCTTTGCAGTATCCTCCCTCAGCATCTTATACAAAATTAATTCGATCTCTATTGAGCAAATGAATGAACCTGGCCAGCCTAACCCTGCCATGGCACATTATGACAGGCGCTGAGGCCATAACCTTGAAATGTTCTTAACTATGTCCACAGCGTCATGGGATCCCAAAGACATTCAATTAATCATATATTTCATTCAATCAGTTCTGGGCTAGCTTGCTCAACTGATTAAAGCAGTGGGCTAATGAGGCCAAGGTCACAGGTCTGATCCCTGGGTGGGCCACTCAGCTGTCCTCTGTCTCCCCACCATGTGCTTAGTTCCTTACCTTAGGCAGCTGTCATGACCATACATGCCTTTGGTCACAAGAGGAACTGGATGAAAGAATAGAGAGAATGTAGAGAGAACACATTCCCCTTCTATTCCCCAAACTGGAAAAAACACTCAAAGCCTACATATCCTACGATATGCACCAAGAATCACAGGATCCCCAGGATTCTGGAGCTGGGGACTGGAAAGGGTATGGATTCTGCATTCAGGTCCTGCCTCTGACATTTTGTACCTGCTGGAAATTGGATAAATCCCACAACTTCTTCAACTTCATTTACTTCTCTGTAAAAAGGGCAGTTAGGTGGTACAGTGAATAGAATGCCAGGCCTGCAGTCAGGAAGACTCATCTCCCCAAGTTCAAATCTGGCCAAATACTTCCGAGCTGTGGGACCCTTGATAAGTCACTTAACCCTGACTGTGTCTGTTTCCTCTTTTGTCAGATAAGCTGGAGAAGAAAATGGCAAACCTCTCCAATGTCTCTCCTGAGAAAACCCCAAATGGGATCATGATTGCAAACGACTGAACAAGCAAAAAGAGGGATTTGGATGAGATGACCTCTGATGTCTCTAGGAGCTCCAAATTTATGATCTTAACTTTGCCTCCTCACCAAAAAGACCAGGAACCTTAAGAATCATCACCATCGTCATAATAGCTAGCACTAAGTGCTTTAAGGTTTGCAAAGGGCTTCACAAATAAGATCTCATTTTATTCTCACATCAACTATAGGTATCATTATCCCCCTTAAACAGCAGCTGAGACAGTTGAAGGTTAAGGGACTTGCTCAGGGTCACCCAGCTGGTAAATTTCTGATTGGAACCTCACTCTTTCTGACTCCAATTCCTGTTTCCTATCCAATGTGTCACCTGGCTTGAATTTTAGAGTTGGGAGCATCCTTTCAATATGATTCTGATTTTTCAATCACAACAAAGCACTTACTTTCCTAGAAATGTCAGTGTTGCCCCATAGGCCAAGATTAAAAAAAATTAGAAAGCAGGAATTCAGGTGGAGAAGATGTGGTGGATATGAGCATCTTTCTTTCCAGAGATTGCTTCCCAGTTCCTTAATTTATTCTTTTTTTCTGTCTCTAAAATTCAGATGCTACCCCAGCAAAGAGGAGAGCGTGAGCTCATGATTGATATTGTCTGTGTTGTTAGTAATCATTGTATGGATACAGTGCTGTAAGGGTACGACAAGATCTTATTTGACATACCCTAGGTAAGAAGAAGAAAAAAATGAGTTCCAGTGACTTGCCTAAGGGCATACAGCTGCTAAGTGGTGGATTTGGGACTTAGCACCGATCTCCTGATTCCCAGACCAACTTTCTATAATGTAATGCTCTTTCTAGAAGTTTGATTGCATTGTAGGTATTGAGACAGGAAGGTATAGACCAATCCATAGAGTGCTGGAGCTGGAGTCAGGAAGACCTGAGTTCAAATCTGCATTCAGACATTTAAGGGCTGTGTGACCCTGGGTAAGTCATTTAATCTCATCTACCTTAGTTTCCTAAACTATAAAATAAGGATACTAACAGTACCTATCTCCCAGGATTGCTGTGAGGATCAAATGCGATATTAGGAAAGCACTTGGCACAGTGTACGCACACCGTAGGTGCTATTTAAATGCTTATTCCCTTTCCCCCAAACAGAGTCAAATGACTTTAAGTAGTAGTTTTAAGGCTCAAGATGCCTGCACGTGGTCCTTCCTTTGGATATTCAGTAACTTCAGCTAAACTTCTCCTCTTGCCCTTTCCCACCTTCTTCCCCCTCTCGATTTGAATCCTCCACAAAATGCAGAGGGAGACTTCCGACACTAGTCACCTTGGACAAGTCCCTTAACCCAATATGCCGGTGCAGGAGACCTGAGGCCAAGTCTATTCAGCAGGAACAAGGTGACGCTGAGAAGTTACCCGATCCCCTGTTAATGCCCGTGGCGTGGGACCCAGCTCTTCCGAAGCAGGCAGAGCCAGAAGCCCCTGCTCGGAGTGACCCCTCATCACCACTGCCCATCTGTGTGCCTGCTGGAGAGCTCCCGCTGCTGCCCGCTCGCCCTCCTCTCTGCCAGCCCTGCTCCAGCGTCCTCACCCCGATCCTAAGGAGTTCCTGAAGCAGACCTGGCTCCAGCGTGCCTCCCCTCCCGGCAAACAGCCGGGCCACATTCTTCCATTCATTTCCTGAGCGTGGCATGAGGCTGGGAGGAGAGCGGGGCGCAGAGGGGGCCCTTCCCTGGGCTCAGCCCTCTCCGGTCTCCCTCCATGGTAGCCCTCTCCTCCCCTCCGCGGCCCTCCCAGGGACCTGAGTGGGGCAGGTCACAGTCCCCTTACCCATTTCCTCCTGGCCTCTGCTGGAGGCTCCCACTCTCTCCAGGTACCAGCCCAGTTGCTCCCCCATGGCTCCACGCCCAGCTCTGGGCCAGGGAGCGGGGCAGAGCTCCGGGCTTAGGGAGGGGGCTCAGCCAGGCCTCTGCCCACAGAACTCTCCAGGGCTCCCAGGAGACTGCTTTCCAGCATACCGAATGCAAGACCGAACCGGCAGGAGCCGCAGGAGAGGGGAGAACAGCTGAAGCTCGTCCGACCGGTTAGACCGCTGCCGTCATCCTCCCTGAGCATGGGGCTGGGGTTGGGGCGTGCCCTTCGCGCCGTGCCAAGCCGCTCCTCTGGAGCGGGGACTGTGTGGGTCACCGCCAGCCCAGGGCAGCGCCCGGAGCCCCAGGCACGCCTTGCTGGAGGTCGAGCTCAGGACTGGGGCTGTGGACACCTTCCCCACCTCCCTCACTTCTGGTTAGTACCTGACCAAAAGGGACCTAAAAGTCTCTGGCCTGGATCGCTATACATTCATTCTGTTGGAGCGGTAGAAAGAGGACTGCATCTGGTTTCAGACACTTGCTACCTGTGTGACCTTGGGCAAGTCACTTATATCGCTACTTGCCTCAGTTTCCTCTTTTGTAAAATGCGGGACTAGACTACCCTGTCTCTAAAATCCCTTCTGGCTCTATGATCTATGATTCCATAAAAGTTCTGGGCTTCCAATTTCCTTGTCTATAAAATGGAGTGGACGGGTTGTCCACTGATCTCATTTTCAGCTCCTAATCTATGACCTCCCTGCTGCTTAGCATGGAACCGCAGCCTGGCCCGGGAGAGAGATCACTCTTTCCAGGTTAAGGAACTGAGTTCAAAGCCTGCTCAGATACCTGTGACCTAAGTCATTCATGTAAGGGGTCAGGTCATGCATGTAATCTCCCTGGGCCCTCAGATACCTGTGACCTAAGTCATTCATGTAAGGGGTCAGGTCATGCATGTAATCTCCCTGGGCCTTCATATGTGAAATGAAGGGGTTGGGCTAAGGGAGTGGCCTCTGAAATCCCCTCCAGCTGTAGAGGTAGTAGCTGTGAGACCCTGGGCAAGTCCCTTAACCACTGCCTGCCTCTTTCCTAATCTGTAAAATGGGGATACTCATAACACCTACCTCCCAAGGTTGCTGTGACCATCAAATGAGACAATATTTGTAAAGCAATTAAGAAAGTGCCTGGCACATAGTAGGTGTTATATAACTGTAAGTCTTTATTACTATTTTTTCATCTAGCAGTTATTCTCAACCTTCTTCAAGGTCTTTCATCCCCTGACTTACTGAATGTCCTGATTCTGGCAAATAACTTAGGGAGGCAGTAGGTGAAGGTGGAATGAGACCCCGAGCAGGAGTCAGGAGAGTTGGTTTTTAATTCTGACCCTCCTGCTTCTAACTAGCTTTGTGCCTGAAAGCACACAACTTCACCCCTCTCTTCCTTTAAACCTTCCTTTCCTAAATTGTAGAGTGAGTTTTGGACATGCTGTGTGTCTCTGGGATATCCAGATGGGGATCACCAACAAGAAGATGGAAAAGGAATATATGTATAGGCAGGAATGAGACTCTGCTGGGTGGGCAGAGTGAGGGATTGGGCTAGGCCCAGGGAATTATATAACATTGTTCCTATTTAAACTGTTTTCTTGAAACTGTGTGTTAAGCTGAAGCCCTCTAGAGCAAAGAGTCTTAATCCGGGGTCTATGGGCTTGTTTTACTTTTTGTTTCTTTTTAATCTTAGTTAAATTTATTTATTTAACTTTTTACATTCATTTTCACAAAATTTTGGGTTCCAAATTTTCTCCCCATTTGTACCCTTCCCCCACCCCAATACACTGAGCATTCTAATTTCCCCTATCACCAATCTGCCCTCTCTTCTATCATCCCTCCCTTCTCTTGTCCCCATCTTCTCTTTTATCCTGTAGGGAAAGATACATTTCTTTAACCCATTACCTGTATTTCTTATTTACTAGTTATATGCAAGAACAATACTCAACAGTTGTTCCTAAAACTTTGATTTCCAACTTCCCTTCATCCCTCACTCCCCACCCATTCTCTTTGGGAAGGCAGATAATTCAATGTAGTCCATATCTGTGTAGTATTGCAAATGACTTTGATAACAGTCATGTTGTGTAAAACTAACTATATTTCCCTCCATCCTATCCTGCCCCCCCGTTTCTTCTATTCTCTCTTTTGATCCTGTCCCTTCCCAAGAGTGTTGATTTCAAATTGCTCCCTCCTCCCATTGCCCTCCCTTCCATCATCCCTCCCACCCTGCTTATCCCCTTCTCCCCCACTATCCTGTATTGTAAGATAGGTTTTCATACCAAAATGAGGGTGCATTTTATTCCTTCCTTTAGTCGAATGTGATGAGAGTAAACTTCATGGTTTTCTCTCAGCTCCTCTCTTTTTCCCTCCACGAACAAGTCTCCTGCCTGCCTCTTCTATGAGAGATAATTTGCCCCATTCCATTTCTCCCCCTCTCCTCCCAATACATTTCTCTCTTACCGCTTAACTTCATTTTTTTAAAGATATGATCCCATCCTATTCAATTCACTCTGTGCTCTCTGTGTCTGTGTGTGTGTGTGTGATCCTACCAAGTACCCAGATATTGAAAAGTTTCAAGTGTTACAAATATTGTCTTTCCATGTAGGAATGTAAACAGTTCAACTTTAGTAAGTCCCTTATGACTTCTCTCTGCTGTTTACTTTTTCATGCTTCTTTTCATTCTTGTGTGTGAAAGTCAAATTTTCTTTTCAGCTCTGGTCTTTTCATCAAGAATGCTTGAAAGTCCTCTATTTCATTGAAAGACAATTTTTCTCCCTGAAGCATTATACCCAG
>CM053769.1:119091294-119127936 GCA_028658325.1 Potorous gilbertii
CTTTACATGCTTTTCTTGCATCTCTCTCGTTTCTTTTCCCAGTTTTTCCTCCACCTGTCTAACTTGATTTTCAAAATCCTTTTTGAGCTCTTCCATGGCCTGAGTCCATTGAATATTTATTTTGGATGTTTGGGATACAGAAGCCTTGACTTCTGTGTCTTTCCCTGATGGTAAGCATTGTTCTTCCTCATCCCAAAGGATGGGAGGAGATATCTGTTCACCAAGAAAGTAACCTTCTATGGTTTTTTTCCCCTTTTCTGGGCATTTTCCCAGCCAGTTACTTGACTTCTGAGATTCCTCTCCACCCCTACCTTGCTTCCAGATCTGCCCAGCTAGTGCTTGGGGTCTGAGATTCAAATGCTGCTTCCCAGCCTCAGGGCTTTCAGTGAAGGCAGGGCTGCTATTCAGTTTGAGATTAAGTTCGAGTGCTCAGGTGGGGACAGGGCCACCACATGGGGCTCAGTTCCCTGAGGGGGTTTATGAGGAGACCTTCAACAATGGATCCAAGATCCTGCGTGCTTTGGGAGCTCCTGTCCACTGCTGTCTCTGCTGCTTCCTCCCGAGAGGGCCTGAGTTATGGAGACACCCCACTCTCTTCTTGGTGAGCCAAAAAGGCTCTCTCACTGACCTTTGGCGTCTGTGGGTGGAGGGACCTGTGAAGCTGCTGGAGATTCCATCCCTGAAAACTGCTCGAATCTGCTCCTCTTGGTGCCACGCAGCTGGACTCTGCTCCAGGTCCGGTGTACAATAGACCTTTGGTGTCGGTTTTTCAGGGCTCTCTGGAACAGAAATCTCCTCCACTCCATTGTTGTGTGGCTTCAGCTGCTCCAGAATTTGTTGGGAGTTCTTCTTTACAGGTATTTTATGGGCTATGGGTTAGGAGTTAGCATATATGAATCTTTCTACTCCTCCATCTTGGCTCCTCCACTTGTTTTACTTTTCAAAAAATCTTTTGAAAACTATGTTTTAACATAATTCATTTCCTTTATAATCTTCTGTATTTTATTTTATGCATCTAAGAAATATCATTTATGCTGAGAAGAGATCCATTGACTTCTCCAGACTGCTAGAGTGGCCCATGATACAAGAAAAGTTAAGAACCACATGACAAGACAATCTCTAAGATCCTTTCCAGCAATAAGATTCTACTCTATACTTTTATACTGAGGAACCTGAGTCAGATACAAACTCTCTTGTTGAGGGCAGCTAGGTGGTGCAGCGGATTAAATATGTGACTTGGATTCAGGAAGACCTGAGTTCCAATCCTGCCTCAGACAACAGAAATATGGCCCTAAGTCACTTCAGTGCTGTCTGCCTTGGTGTCCTCATCTGTGAAATGGGTATAATGATAGTACTGACCTCCCAGAGGAGTGGTGAGGATCAAGATATGTGTTAAGTGCTTTCCAAACCTTAAAGTGCTATAGATTTGTTAGCTCTTATTGTCTTCCTTTCTCTCCATTTCAGAATAATTTTACTGCTGTACAATTTAGCAAACATTTCTTAAGCACCTACTATGTGCAAGGGACTGTCTTTTACCTTTCTTTGTATCTTCAGTCCTTAGCTCAGTGCCTTATACATAATGTTGCATTAAGTGCATGTTGTTGGGTCATATCAGTTACTTCTGACCCTCTACTACCCTATTTTGAGGTTTTCTTGACAAAGACCTTGGACTGGTTTACCATTTCCCTCTCCATCTCATGTTACAGATGAGGAAATGGAGGCAAACAGGTTTAAGTGACTTGTTCAGGGTCACACAGCTGGTAGGTGTCTAAAGGCAGATTTGAATTTAGGTCCTCTGGACCCCAGGGTTGTCCACTGTACCACTCAGGTCCCCTTAGGGGCTTAATAAATGTTTACTGACTAACTGCAGGGCACTGTGTTAGTCACTGGTAATATAAAGACATAAAAGAAGCAAACTCTGTCTTGCAGGGGCTTACATTGTCTCAAGAGGATAGAACATGTATAGGGCATTCATCCTTTGTTGCTGAAGAAGACTATGCCATTGGAGAAATAATGACATGACTTGCACTTGACTTTTTGTTTTTTGAGTGAGGGAGTGCTATACAGGTCACCAGCCTCACTTCTCCTCCACAGCCATCTGAATCCACAGTGTTAGTTTAGTAGTCACTTAAGTCTGAACTCTTTCTTCAAATTCTCTTATTGACTGAAATTTTTATTGGACTATAATCTATAAAGAGATATTTACAATTTCTACTTTTATGCATTTACTTATGAGTTCTTTTCTCCTTTTTTATATAATTTTTTTAAATAAAGGTACCATAGAAAGTTGAAAAATAAATTTGCTCTATATGGTTCCCATACAGGAATCACCGAAGTATCTATCTAATTTTCTAGAAATCTGTTTAGGATATTAATTTCTTTGTTTTGTTAGATTCATCTAGATTTGAAGTGGGCTTTGCAATAATTATGGCTTTACTATCTAGATCTCTCTGTGATTCAGTCAGCTTTTCCTTTAAATAGATTAAATGTTGTGCCATACATGGATATGGGTGTGCATGTACATATATATATATATATATATATATATATATATATGTTTTACATATAAATGCACATATATATGTATATATGTATACACACATATACATACAGAGGAGCCATCTACTGTCACTTATGGCCAATGTGACTTTGAAAAAGTCAAGTAACACCCTTGGACCTCACCTTCTTTATCTGTTAAATGAGGAGATAGATGAGACAGATTCAGAGGTACCTTCTAGCCCTACGTTGGTGCTTCTATGGTCCTTCAGGCCTCTCTAGGTATCTTAGACCTTGATTAGACTTCAGACCTGAGACTCTCTTCTGGAAATACGCTGGGTTTCCTGACTCACATTTCACCCATATCCTTTCAGGCTCCTTTTATTTGCTTTTCCTCCATAACTTCTAACAACACAGAGAACTACGTTATCTTTTCTATACTGAGATATAATATAACATAACATAATATAACAAAACATCAGGTAACATAATGTAATATAATGTAACAATGTAACATAATATAATATAATAAAATACAATACAATTCAGTATAATATAGTTTAATATAATATAATTATATGTAACACAATAATATACAACAGTAAGATTATTATTCAAGCTAAGTCCACATTGCAAATACTCACTACAGAGTGAGTTATTAGTTAATCACATTATCCTTCAAGACCCAATTCCCATGGCCTGAGGTATTTATTGTGCTTATCAGTGATTTGGAGCTTATCACTACCACCTTGCACTTTGAATCATTTTTTGATGCTCCAGTGCACCTAGAATTCCCCTTTCCTATCTCCTCCCCTAAACTAATTCTACCTCTTGAAATCCTCTAAGTCCTTCAAGACTCAGTTCAAATGCTGCCTTCTTTATGGAGCCTTCCCTGATTTCATCTTTTCTGATTGGAAATAACTTTTCCTTTCTCAGGTTGGATTTGTATTTTCTTTCTTTACTTATTATATTCCATTTCCCATGATCACTCTGAGTTCTAGTTATGTATGCCTTCATCTTATCCCTCCTCTCCCTCAATTATGAACTCCCTGAGGGGAGGGGTTGCACTCAGCTAAGCTAGCTTCTCTACTGCCCTTCCCCTGCAGTGATCCCCACAGCTGAAAGTGATCTTTCTATTCTCAAATTTTCTCAAAGCACTTTGCCCCTATTTCTCCTTTGTCCCCATCCCATTCTATCTGGAATTATATCTATCTGTGTACATGTCATGTCATGTATGCATTTCAAAGGCAGCTGTGTGTATGTATGTACACACACTCCCACACCCATATAAACCCATATATGTACACACACGTGCATACATATGCATATAGACAGATATATATACCTATACATACATATACAAATAATATATATGAGTGTATACTTATACATACATATACATAGATACATATACATATACATATATGTATGTGTGTGTATATATATATTTGTATATATGTATATTTATATGTAACCCCAAATAGGACTGGTCCATGAATTTGTCTTTAAAAATATATACATTGATGACTATTCACTATAATTGGATTCTTTTGTTTTTGTTTGCATTTTATTTCATGCTTTTAATGTTATTATTCCATTTGAGAAGGAATCCAGAGGCTTTGTCACACTCCAAAAGTCTCATGAAGCTGTAAGATTAAAAACCTTTGATATAGGATCCTTTCTGAGTGGTAAATATAAATCCAGGATTTGTGAAACTGTTCTTCGAGGAAGGCCTGCCCCCTGGTGGACATTGATTTCGTTGCTTCTCTGAAATCCTTTCAAAGCCTGAGTTGAAATTTCCTAAAGTTAACCCAGCTAAGAAACTCACTTCACTTTTTTGGTGAGAGCTGAATTTTATGCCAAAATATCTAAATTAGCTTTTTTGATAACATGGAATTCCTTTTTTCACCAATCTCTTGATAAGATACACTTAGTGTTTCTGTAATGCATCCAGCACCATACAACACCCATTATGAATGTGAAGTGACTCTTAGTCAGGCTGTAACTAGGACAGGGAAAACAAGACTTTGCCTTACACCAATATCCCCGCTCCTCCCCCCACATAGTAACCACCATTGGGAGGAAATGAGGAGGCTTTTATTAAGGACCTACTATGTGCCCAGTACATACAAGTAATAAGCATTTTACATCTTCCAACCGAGGAAACCGTGGTGAACAGAGGTTAAGTGACACTCCAAGGTCACACAGCTAGGGAGTATCTGAGGCCAGATTTGAACTCAGGTCTTCCTGACTCCAGACCCATGACTGTTCACTAGGCCACCTTGTTTCTATAATTTGTTTATGATGTCATCTTTCATGTTTAAATCAAATATCCAGGTTGCCTTGGTGTACAGTGTGAAATATTGTGGCTAATTTCTACCAGATTGCTTTCCAGTTTTCCCAGCAGTTTTTATTGGAAGAGTTTTATCTCCACACACTTTTATCAACATAAGAGAAAAATGACATATCAAGAAATTAGAATGCTACTAAATATACTGCAAAAGCAATAAACACCTAAATATAAATTTGAAAATTAAAGATCTAAACAAAATTGAAAACAAAAGAAACCCCATCAATACAACTATGAAATTAACAAAAATAACTAATAAATAGCTAAAGTTGTAACTAGTTTGGTACATAAAAGGAGAAAACAAAATGAGAATACTTAAAAAATCGAAAAAGAGAATTCATAACAGATGCAGAAGAAATAAAGTAATTTGCTAAAAAATATTTTGCCTAATTATACTCTAACAAATCTGAAAATGAATATAATGGATGACAATAAAAATATAACATCCATATTGATAGAAAAAGAAATAAAGATTTTGATTTCTCCTCAGCCATGAGAAGGAAAGAATTGTTAGGGGTGAGGATAGGGGTGGGAGTCATGGGGCTGATAAAGTACTTTCTTTGTGACTTGGGGACCATCCTATGTCAGGCCCCCCCTCAATGCAACTTCAGGGCTTCTGTCTGAATATACCTCCCCAACCCCAAGAAATGGCAGGCATTGATTATTAATGGTCCCCAGATCATTACAGCCTCTCTCTTCTGCCTTTTTCCTCAAGGTAGAATATATTGTATGGAAGTCATTTGGTATCGTATTGGGTCTCCAATACAGGCTATGCTTTTTCCATTATCTCCAGGACTCTGCAGTCATTAGTTGCCTCAAATTTCCTAGAGAGCTTTAACACTGTTTTTTGTGTAGGAGAAACTGAGGATTGGAGCCAGAAAGGAGAGGGCGTTGGAAATCAGGTCTTGCCAACCTCAGTTGCCTCCCTCACGCCCTCTCTGCCCTAGGACTAGGAAAAGATTCACATACAAGAAGCCAATGTGATGAATTTTTCAAGGTTTTATTAAACTGTGATGCAGTAGGTCACAAAACATACCAAAAGTACCCCAAAACCAAAATGCCCGGTTCACAAATCTGAGCCATTAGCATCTCCTACAGTTTTCCTGGGTCTCTATTTCTTGGTGGGGCAGGTTTGCTTTCCCTGAGGGACCGATGGGGACCCTGAGACCAAGAGAAAGGAAAATCAGGTAACATTTGCTGGTTAAGCTTAGAACCAGACTAATTTTGGAGCGGCAAGAGACCTCAGAGATCATTTCATCCAACTTTGTCATTGCACAGATGGTGAAACTGAGATTTAGGAAAAGGGAGCTAGCTGTCCAAGGTCAAGTAAGTTAAAAAGTGGAAGTGGCAAGGTAGGGATCCAAGTCTCCTGATTCCAGTCCTCATTCCTCAGCGTACTGGCTCAGAGATGACAGTACCCACTGCCACCTTGGAAGAATCAACAATGGAAAAAGATGGAGATTTCTAGGTCTTGCTGGGGAAGACTGGAAAGGAATGGAGACCATACAGGGGGAGGAGATGAAGTAGGCAGTCCTCTTGGAGTTATTCCTTCTGGAAGTAGAATTTGGTGATGATTGACTCTGTCTGAATGTTGGAGAGGCTGACTGGCCTGTCAGACTCGGCCTGGGTGCAGAGGAACCAGCCGGGGCAGGCAGCGGACTCAAAGCTACAGGTGGGGCCATTTTCAGACTTAATAAAAGTGAAACGCTTGGACTCATTTCTATCCTTGCCCAGGTCTGTGATGTTCGCTGCCTAAAGACAGAGAAGCAAGACGGTTTAATAATAAACTTATTAGGGATGAGTGGAGAAAAGGGAGAAGGAAAAGGGGTGGTCAAAGAAACAGAGAAAGCACCATCAGAGAGGAAGAGAGCCAGGGGAAGCAGTGCCTGGCATGGAAGTTAAGAAAAAATGAATTTCAGGGAGGAGGTTGAATCTACAGAGATCTGTGGGGAGCTATGTGTCCTTGGATATAGACCTTCCCTACCCTGGGTCTGTTTTGTCCTCTATAAAAGTGAAGGGGCCAGATTAATTCATCTCTAAGTTTCTTTTCAGCTCTGGAAGTATACAGTTATCTGATTATAGGAACAGTCTCCAAATGGCAAATGCTTTTCGCCATGCTGGATCCATTCTTTGACTTAGATATTTAAGACACACACACACACACACACACACACACACACACACACACACACACACACAAACACACGTTCTGTTCCGCTTAGGAAGGGTAAAGTCTTGGATTGTTTTATTTCAAGTGTTAAAAATATTTACGTAGATATTTTTAAATAATGCATTCCATTGATCAAGGCTGTTGTAAAGGCAACACAACAATGAAAAAACACTGTTGCCTTCAGATTAATTGGTTAAGACTTTGACACAGTTTTGAATTTTACTCAGTAAGATTTACTTGTAAACTTACTCTGTTTCACCAAGTCAGGAGTTCAAAGGTATTCAGTACAGTACTTGGCACATACAAAATGCTTAATGAATATTCTATCTGTCTATCTATCTATCTAGTACCTATCCATTCACTCATCTGTGCATTTATTTCCATCTATCATCTATCCATTCTATCTACCTATCATCTATCTATCCATTCATCCATCTATTTACTTAATCTATCATCTATCCATCTTTCTATTTATCTATCTCTGTCCTATCATCTATCTATCCATTTCTTTTTCTATCATCTATGTATCTACATATCTATCTAAGTACATATCTGTCTGCAATCTATTTATTCACTCATCTATCCATTTATTTCTATTTATCTGTTATCTATCCATTTCTCTCTCTCTCTCTCTCACACACACACACACACACACACACACGCACGCACACACATACACACACACTTCTGCTACTGTCTTCTTACCCACTCAAGGAAGATGGAATGATCACTTGTCAGTATTTTATAGTAAGGATTGCTTTGGCATATAGGTTGGATTGATAGGTCACTGAAGTTGTTTCCAGCTCTGAATTTTTGTAGTTTTATGATTCTGAATAGGGGAAGCGGGGTAGCTGCTGTTAGTCAGTCAACAAGCCTTTGTTAAGTACTTACTACTCCAGGATGGAAATATAAAAAGAAAGGCAAAAAGCCCCTGCCTTCAAAGGAGCTCACATTCTAGTAGAGGATTTTATACATAAAAATTGTACATATAAGATAATATATAGTGGGAACAGAAGGCCAGGGAAGGGTAATATTTTAGCTCATTAAGTCATAGGTTATTAGATTCTAAGACCTTGAAGGGAAGCTGAAGACCAACTAATCAAAGCCTTCATTTTATGGATGAGAAAACTGAGACCATGTTAAGGGAAAGGACTTGGCCACAGTCATACAACTATACCTATAAACATGTTAAAGGATTAGTTTAGCCCTTTCCTAACTGAGATTAGTGAATTGAGTGAATGTGACACAGTAAGTAAGTTCCAATAGAGATGGGGAAATGCTGGAGGCCAATACTTCCTCAACAAAAATGGTTATGAGAGGGTACCATAATGGAAGAATGGAGATGACTTTAATGGAATGATGGCATGGGCAGAAATTCTTACCTCCAACTGGAGCCGGACTGTATCACCAGATTTGACACAAGCCAGGCATAGGCTCCCATCATGGATCCCCAAGAGTACAGAATGAGGCTCAATGGAAATCATGTCAATTTTCTCTGGGAAAAGAACACAGCAGAGGGGACTGTGAGAGACCTGAAGTATCAGGGAGGGAGAGGTGCGCAGAGAGACAGAACCATGACCCAGAAGTGGGTCTTGGGCTTGAGCAGCATTGCTAAATAACTTTGGGGGAGTCCTTTCATGTTGCTAAGCCACCATTTCACAAAATCTCAGAGTTGGGGTACCTATGAGTCCATCTATTCCTACCTATGCCTAAAATTTTCTTCTATGATATCCTTGAATATCCTAGATGAGTGGTCATCTGGCCTTGACTTGAAGACCTCCAGGGAGAGGGAACCACTAAGACCCTTTGAGACAACACTGTCTATTTTGGGGTCACTCAAACTGTTGAGAGACAGTGTAGCTGAATGGACAGAGAACCAGCCTCAGCCTGAGTTACTGTCTCTGCCACATATTGACCGTGTGATCATAGAGAAGTCCCTTACCCTCAGGCAACTCTACCAAACTCTAAATTGCAGAAAAGATGTCAACCTGCGTTTCCCTAGCTGGAAGTTCTCTCTCCCAGTGAAATCACAGGTCCCATCCCTATCCAACTGTTAGCAAGTTCTTTATTAGATCAAGCCTCAGTCCTTCTCTTTGTAACTATGATTCATTTCTCCCAGCTCTGCCTTCTGGTGCCAGTGAAAATTCTGCCTTCTTCGCTTTCCCTGCCCTGCCTTAACCTCAGTAGGTGAGCCTCATTTTAAAGTTGATGTTCATGGAGAATAAAAGGAGAAGCCTGAGTTCTAGACTTCGCATATTGTAAGAAGAGAGAGACTGAGGTAAAAATAGATAGAATAAAAGATAACCCTGAGTTCTCGATTTTCTGTGTTATAGAGAGAGAGAAATTGAGGCAGAGAGATACAGAGTAAAAGAGAACTCTGAATTCTAGACTTTCTATGTTATAAGGAGGGGAGAGAGAGAGACAGAGAGAGAGAGACACAGAGACAGAGAGAGAGAGACAGAGATAGAGAGACAGAGAGAGAGACAGAGAGACAGAGATAGAGAGACAGAGAGAGAGACAGAGAGACAGAGATAGAGAGACACAGAGAGAGAAAGACAGAGACAGAGAGAGAGAGACAGAGACAGAGAGACAGAGATAGAGAGACAGAGAGAGAGACAGAGAGAGACAGAGAGAGGAGAGACAGAGACAGAGAGAGACAGAGATAGAGAGACAGAGAGAGAGAAAGACAGAGACAGAGAGAGGAGAGAGAGAGACAGAGATAGAGAGACAGAGAGAGACAGAGAGAGAAAGAGAGAGAGACAGAGAGAAAGACAGAGACAGAGAGAGAGGAGAGAGAGAGACAGAGATAGAGAAACAGAGAAAGAGAGAGGGGGGAGAGAGAGAGAGAGGGAGAGAGGGGGGAAGAGGGAGAGAAAGAGAGACAGAGATAGAGAGACAGAGACAGAGGGAGAGAGGGAGAGAGAGAAAAATACAGAGAGACAGAGAGAGAGACAGACAGACAGAGAGAGGGGGGGAGAGAGAGACAGAGATAGAGAGACAGAGAGAGAGACAGAGTGACAGAGATAGAGAGACAGAGAGAGAGGGAGATGGAGAGAGAGAGAGAGGGAGGGAGGGAGGGAGAGGGAGAAAGAGAGAGGGAGAGAGACAGAGAGAGACAGAGAGACAGAGATAGAGACAGAGAGACAAAGAAACAGAGAGGGGGGGAGGGAGGAAGAGAGAGAGGGAGAGAGGGAGGGGGGGAGAGAGAGAGACAGAGATAGAGAGACAGAGAGAAAGAGAGAAAGAGAGAGAGAGAGAAGACTTTTAGAGATGAACTTGCCCAATTCCTCATTTGTACAAATAGGGAAAAATAGACCTGTGGAGGCAGAGACTTGCTCAAAGTCACCCAGATAGTTCATGGTTCATGGCAGAGCTGGTGCAGTGGAAACAGAGCTCTCTGGACCTAGAATAGGATGATCTGGGATCAAATCCTTGGCTCTGCCCTTTGCTACTCACTTAGCCCATGGAGGTTTCAGGTTCTTCATTTGTAAAGTTGAGGGAGATTAAACTAGATGGCCTCTAAGATATCTTCCAGCTTTAAATCTGGGAGCCTTTTATCTATTTGGCTCCCTAATATGAGGGTGCCCAGGGTATAACAATATGCTATTCTCATGCGGCTCTGGGCATTCCCTTCTCTCGTAACACCATAAGCCAAGTTTCAGACTTAGAGACCAAATGAACACTGTCTAGCAAGGGTTTAGAATTGGAAAAAGAAAAATAGGCCTTTGAATTTAAAGCTTAAAGAGATTGAATTCAGTGTTCCAGACCCCAAGGCTCAATATATACATGCATGCAAATGAACACACACACATACATACAATGTCAATCACTCAAATGGCATATATTAAGTGCCTACTGTATGACAAGATATTGGGAATACAAAAACACAAATCTACACATCCTTCTCCTCACAGAGCAACTGACCTTCTAGATTATTGTTTGAGCCTTGCAAGTAGCCAGCCACGAGTTGGTTGTTCCTCATGTAGAAAGTCTTCTGGTAGATGTCCCAGATTCTGAAAGGCCAGGGCACATGGTTTAGGGGGCCAACTCTCCCAGTGTGAGCTACAGACTTGGATCCATGAGAAACACTACTTACATTTGCTCATTTTAATCCCCACCCTGGCCCTGTGAGACAGGCAAGGTAGGTATTGTGATGCTCATATTAAAGGTCCAATAAGCAATTTAAAGCACATTACAACTTTAAAAGGTCAGCTAGATGGTACATTGGATAGAGTGCCATCCTGGAACCAGGAAGACTCATCTTGAGTTCAAATCTAGCCTCAGATACTGCCTAGCTGCGTGACCCTGGGCAAATCTCTTAACCTTGATTGCTTCCCATTTCCTTATCTGCAAAATGAACTGGAGAAGGAGATGGCAAACCACTCCATTACCTGTGCCAGGAAAACCCCAAATAGGATCATGAAAGAGTTGGACACAACTGAACAGCAACGACAAAACTCCATTGAAAAAGTTCAGGAGAATGACTATAATCCATCAGATAGCCTGGGGAAGGAAATGCGGATCAGAGCAGCTAGGTTAAGTATATATGCTGCTCTGTAGCAGCAGGGCACAGGTGATATAAATCTGCCCTCTGGGTCCAGACCAACAAGTCTACAGAGAACTTCTGATATTCAAATCCTCTTCAGCGGAGATCCCTTCTCCTGAATTTTGATCTCTCAGGCAGCACTGTCCTGGGGAGAAAGTAACTGTCCAGCACAATTTTTAAACACAGGCTGAATTTCCAAAGTCTTTGTGGAAATCGTAAATTCAAGTCAGGCTTTTTCTTTTCATCCTTCAGTGATGAGACTTCCTGAAAACCCTATCAACTCCCATTCCCATAGCTTTTGCAACCTTGAAAAATAGTCATTAAAAGGGTTATTATCCGCATTTTGTAGATGAGGAAACTGAGGCTTGGATCAATTAAGAAAATTGCCCCAAAATTAGTAGCTTGCCATAGTTTGTAGGGTGCTGGACCTTGTATCAGGAAAGGTATGGGTTCAAATCTCCTCTTTTTTTTAGAGTCTTCTGTGTATTTATTGTTTAACAGCAGATCTGTTTAACAGATCATCATAACTGCCAAATAGTCAGCTGTGCAAAATAGTATATATAGTGCTTAAGTACAAATGGGAGATATGATTTTTTTTAAAATAAATACTTAAACACAAATTTATGGTCCTACAAAAGAACATTTCAACTAGATGGCCCAAGTTAATGTGCCTCCTTGGACCCACAGAAACTGTTATTTTCCCAAAAACCAATAATCAACATACTGAAACATCATCAGTTCCACTGTATGAATAATGGGTGACAATACATGAGTCCCTTTTTCTAAGAGCTTTTTCTGGCTCCCCTACAAACATGATCAGGCTGGATAAAAGAACAACAGGAATTTCTTGAAGGTCAATGGTCCAAAATGCTAAGTATGGTTAAGTATTCTAGATGATCTATATTCACTGACTCCTTACTTAGGATGTACTTAGATTAGTTTCTTCAATTCATCATACAGGACAAGCACAATAGCTCCACCCATACCTCTAAGAACATTGGACCAGGCACCCTTGAAGAAAGCTTTGCCTCCCTCATCTTTGGCAATCTTCTTCCAGCAGTCACTTGTCCCAATGTACATGATATCTACTCCTTTGCACCCAGACTGCATCATCATTTGTGCCCTACTGTGTCAAAGGGATAAGAGACTACACCTGCTATAGCAGTCACTGGCTGTGCAATTATCCAGCTTATCACAATATGAGCATTTTTCAGATCTGGGAGCATACCTTTTGCTGTATCATAGATGCCAAAGTAAGCTGCTCTATAGATAATGATACCTGGCACTGAGACATTGAAACCTTGATACAAGCATGGATTCCATCAGACTTGGTGATTTTCACAAGGCAGTCACCCAGACCTTTGAATTCCCTCTCAGTGCCAGATTTCCCAACATCAGCTGCAAAGTGGGTTCCCAAAAAATCCAAGGGGTAGACAAACCAAAGAAAAGTGGCTCCAGCTGCACCACCAGAGGCAAGATGGCCAGCAAAATACCTCAAAACTGTGTGTGCTTGTCCACTCCTCCCCAAAACAGCTGCTTATATTTATCCTTAAAGATAAAGTTAAGGGTCAGGGTGGGGAAATATCTGATGACATTTACTAAGTTACCCCACCAGAAGAAAGTACCCCTTGTTCCTTTGGAATTCAGACTATATCTGCAGCAATTTGTTTCCTTGCATGCTGCACCTGCACTAACAGCTTAACTCTCTCCATGGGGGCCACCTCTGTCTCGGAGATAGCAGGGGTGATGCCATCAGCCAGGAAGGCCTTGGTGAAGGAGATGGCCTGTTCCATCATGGTTACTCAGGGGGAAGGTGTTGGAGTTGGGGAAAGAAAGCTGAGTGAGAGAGGACCAAAAGCTGGGGGACTCCCTCTTTCTTATTTCCTTAACTGTTACTTATTCCCCTGAATGGCAGAATCCTCTTCCATAAAATAGAGATGATAATGTTTGCTGTAATCATACCTGATTGTTGAGAGGGTCAAGTGAAATAACATAGGCGAAGAACTTTGCAAACCTTTACTCTATTATAGAAATCTCAGGTATCAAATTACAGGTCAAACAGCTAAGGAGTGTCCAAGGCTGGCTAAGAGCCACCTTCTCTCCTGACTCCAAATCTATCATGTTTCCTCTCTCCTAGGCTGCTTCCCCAAGAGCTGGTTCAACCATCTCCCCTTTTTCTGAGCAGCAGATGGAGCATTCTTTCCTTTGCTGGCCCCCTAGTGCTTTGCCAGCCCAGGTTCCCTAGCCACTCTTAAAGCTAAGCATTTGTCACTGATGAATTTCCCCCAGCCCACCCTTGCACAGAGTGACCAATACCTCTGAAGGGACCAACTTACCTGTAGGTTTGCTGCTCGGCGGTCATTTTCTTAAAGGATAAAGATGCTGTTTCTGAATGAAAAAAAAGGGGGAGAAAAGTTATCAGAAAGCCCCAGAAGCTCACACAGAGGTCCATCTTGCTCCCTTGGCCAGTGTCTGCTCCACTGGTCTATCTCCCATTGCAACCCAATTGCTCCTTATAAAGAAAAAAGCCACCCACCAAATTCAGCAGGGCTCTCACTGTCAGGGACTGGAAACCGGAAATGCATTAGAATTTCCAAAAAAACTATTGTTGTCATTCTTTGGCCTCTGGTTTCGCAATTGGTGTCGTAATAACCCTCTACCCTATCGTGCAATTTCCCCAAAACAAGATTTCTGTTTCCTCTTCAAGGATTCCCTTAGACGAGCATATTGAAAACCTTCCTGGGCATCTTTCAAGCTTCTTGAGCCTCAGTTTCCTGCTTTGTAAAATGAGGAGGTGGGACCACAGCATCTCTAATCTAACTAGATCATCCTCTTCTAGCTGGTTGATGGATATCCTGCTACTGAGCTTGGGACATTTTAAAAGGAGAATTTCTGGGAGAAAAATGGAAGTTTTCCTTCTGGGTCTAGACCAGAAGTTGGGGAAGCCCTTGACTCACGAGGTTGCTCGAGGGTAATTTGCATCCTTTTAACAAGTGACAGATTTGTAAGGAACTGGTCCTGGGGGGAAAGTTTAGCCTTCCTGGTTTGATGCTCCAAAACGAGAACAACCTCAGGCTGGATGACCACTTGTTGGAGTTGTACAGTGGGAATTCCTTTTTGGCTGTGAGTTGGACAAGATGGTTGCTGAGTTTCCTTTCTCCTGTGGTTATAAATAACACTTTCCTTTCTCTTCTTCTATCTATGTGTCTATGGGTGAGTTGTTAACCCTCTCTGTGCCTCATCTGTAACATAAGGATAATAGTGCCACTAAAAATAGAACAATACTTGTAATACAACTATAAAATTCTAAAATCTCAATCATCCTGGGAAAGAATTGAACACTAGAAGGGATCTCAGACATCATCTTGCACAAATATTTTCATTTTATAGGGGAAGAAATGGGCCCAGAGAGATGAGTTTATTTGCCTGAGTACATAGTAGCAAAGTCAGGGTTTGAATCTGAATCCTCCAGATAAGGAGAGAAAACAAGGTAACAAATAATAATATTAATAGCAGCAATAATAAGTAGCATTTATAGAGTGCTTTAAGGTTTGGGAAGCACTTTCCACACATTATTTCATTAGTTCCTGACTCCAGGCACAACCCTGGGAGCTAGGTGTAACTCTTATTTCCATTTTGCAGAAGAGGAAACTGGGGCTGAGAGGTTAAATGATTTCTTCAAGATGATACTAATGGATGGTACCAAAGAAATTAATGGATTATACTAAAGGTGATAGCACAGGGTGACACAGGGTAAGTGGCCAAGGCAGGATCTGAGTTGTCCGCTGTGCTAACAGTAAATATAAATAGTGACAGTGGAATAACAACAAAATGGTAAAACAGATAGCAAAAATTGTAATATAAACAGTGATAGTTAATAGTAACTAACCACACTTAGCATTTTTAACTTTTGAAAAGCATTGTATCATCTTATCTCATTTGAATCTCACGGTTCTGTAAAATAATTGATACAGGCATGATTATTCTCATTTTATAGACAAAGAGACTGAGTTTTAGATTGAGCAACTCACTCAAAGCTACACGCAAAGCCAACTGAGTTCAGATATTCCTGACTTGAGTCTCGAATTCTGTGTACTATACTTCACAGCTTCTTTTGAGGTTGCTGTGCCGCTTTAACCTGGAGAAGAAGAGCCTTAGAGGGAAACATGGTGGCAAGCTTTAGAAAGGCAGATCTAGGCTTGAGGTGAGGAAAGTCAATTATTGCTAAGAACGATCCTAAAGTGGTAATGGGTTCCCCTTCAATGGACATCTCCAAGCAGAGGATAAGTGACCACATGAAGATACTGTAGATGGATCTGAGGCCAAGTAGAAGTTTGGACTAGATGGTTCCTAAGGTCTCACTTAACCCTAAAATTCTCTGATTTGAATGTTCTAGGAAGTCAAGAATGAGATGTTTTACAGATAGGAACACCAAGTCCCCAAGAGGAAAGTAATATGCCAGGGTCACCACATACAGCCACTTTTAAGAGAGAAGGGAGAGAAGCCTGCGGTTTGGGACGTGAAGTGATTGATCCCATTTTTGTGCCGTCATTATTACAGCTGAAGTCTGGAACAGCTGGGAGAATTGGACGAGGACACACAGTCAGGTCCCCTGAGAAAGGGCTGGAGTCTGGGTCTCTGAGGTTCACAACCCAATGTCCTCCACTCTCTCATGCTGTCTCAATGAGATTCACTGTCACAATAGCTCACCTTTTTCACTCTAGCTTACTGTTACTTCACCTAGATCACTGCAGTGTCCTCCTAATCAGTCTTCTTGTCTCAAGTCTATACCTAATTTCAACCCACCTTCCACACAGCTGCCAAAGTGATTTTCCTAAAGCTTAGGTATGACTGTGACACCCTCTCACTCAGAAAAATTCACAGGCTCTAGGATATTGACTCTAGGATCAAACACAAAGCTCTTTCCCCCATCCCAATTTGGCATTTAAAGCCTTTCATGATCTGATCTCATCTTACCTTTCTTGCCTCATATGTCCACTCCACTCCACTCCAGCATGTACTCTGTGGTCCAGTCAAAGGGACTTTCAAATAGTTCTTTCTCAAGACCCTCTATTTCCTGTCTTCATACTGCTGCATTGGCTGTCTCCCATGCCTGGAGTGCACACCCCTCCTCCTTTCCTTCTCTTGGGATCCCTCCAGTCCTTCAAACTTCAGCTTGTATAACCTACAGGAGACTTTTCCTGGTCCCCTCAACTGCCTTGTATATGTTGTATCTGTCTATCCATCCATCCATCCATCCATCCCTCTCTCTCTCTCTCTCTCTCTCTCTCTCTCTCTCTCTCTACATATATATATATATATATATATATATATATATATATATACATATAATATATGCACATGTATATTACATATGCATATTATATCCCCCATTAAACTCCTTAAGGAAAAGGGTTATTTAGTTTTTGTCTTTATAGCCCTACTATAACTTGACATGAAAGGTCATAGATTTGGAAGAGTTGGAAGAGACTGATATCAAATTGAAGTCATTCATTTTACAAATGAAGAAACTGAGGTAGAAAGAGGTGAAGTGATTTGACCAGGGTCACATAGTTAATAAATGTCTGAAGTGGGATTTGAATCTAGATCTTCTGACTCCTAGTACAGTACTCTATCCCCTACAACATGGGTTGGCTGAGATGTCGTTTTAAAGTCTGCCAAGCACTTCTACATATAGCAGCTCAATGTCTCCATATAATAAGGCTTAAGACAGGGAAACTGAGACTTAAAGGAGTTAAATGATTTGCTCAGTAGTACCAGAGTCAGAAATCCAGGTCTTTCTGTCTCTAGGTTAGTCATTCTATCCACTATAGCATGTTAACTGGTAGTTTTCAATGAACAAACCAGAATGGATCCATCCACATGAGTCTTGTTCCTTTCTAAGAGTGACAGTTAAGGGGATGCCCTCTCCCTTATTCCCAGGATGCCACCACTGTTCTTCTTGAGTGGTACCCTGTGATGCAGTCATTTGTCATGGGCTTGGTGGTGGGAATGTTTATCTTCAGATGTTGGGTTGGATTTTTAGAGCTCACAGATGGCCACGTATAGGCGTAGTGAATTAAACGGCTGAGAAATCTGGAAGCCACTGTATTGGACCTAATATCAGGTATGATTTGAATAAAGGGGATGGTTTTCTTACATGGTCTACCAGTTCCAAAGAAGAATTAAAAATATTTGTTGCCAGAGTATATCCTCTCAAGAGGATTGCCTTGTGGGATGAACAGATCATTGACCTGGAGTTGGAAAGAAATTTGGAAATCCTTGAATCCAACTTCCTTCTTTGACAGATGAGGAGACTGCAGTCCAGAGAAAGAGACCAGCCTGCCCCAAATCACACAGATGGTAGGTAACAGAGACTGATTGGAATCCAAGTTTTCTGGACAGAGTCTCTTTTTTAAATTTAGGCAATTGGACTTAAGTAACTTGCCCAGGGTCATATATCAAGCAAGTGTCTGAGGTCAGATTTGAACTCAGGTCCTCCTGACTCTAGGACCAGTACTCTATCCACCATGCCACCTACTTGTTCCAGTCAGAGTCTTTATTTTTTAGGAAACCCAAGTTTTTTGAAATCACATCCAACGGTATTTTCATTGCATCCATGGGCTTGAAGTATATTACTCTTTGGGAAGTATAAATTAAACAATAGGTCTCATTACTCCATAGTCATGTTCACAGGAAAAGCAAGATGCCTTCAGGATCTGAACCCACCTCTATCCCCATGGTCATTCTAGACATTCTGATTATTGATTTTGTGGCTGCCATTTCCTCATATATAAAATGAAACCATTTGAATAGGAGATTGAAGTCCTTCCCATCTATATCTCCTATGACCTTATGACCCTATCATAATTCTCCATTATAAGGAGATTAAGATTCCTATGTTCACAGACTTGTAGATTCAGGCTCTGAGGTCTCCAGATGAACACTGGCCCTTCTTTCAAGTTTCTTACAAACCAACACCTTCTTCTCAAGTCCTCCTTGGGTTTTGTGGCCTCCAAAGTCACCATAAAATACATTTACATGAAAGATGAAATGTCAGGTCTTGAAATAAACCAAATGCTTAAGTGAAAGAGAAAGAAAATTCATCTTTATTTGAAATTTTAAAAAAAGTTTGCAAACTGGAATCACTCACAAGTACAAAGCACCAGAGAGTCCCAAAAATAGAGACCTATAAGAAGTTTTTTATACCTTACAAAGGCAGGGGGAAGGAATAGCAAGAGTAGGTCATGAGATACCAGCTGCCCTGGGTAATCTGTGCTGAGAGCTACTTGATTCTGGCTTCCTTCATGCCATGAAGCTTAACAGAAGGGATGGCAATGTCAAGGGGGCAATATGGCTGGCTCTGTTTACTAGGAAAGATTCTGAGATGAGGGTTTAAAATTCCAGGGTGGAGGCTTAAGGTGCATCTCAGCCCAAGCTAATCTCATTGGAATTTTGACATTGTTGTGGTGACTAAGAGGTTTAGCAGTCTATATTACAGTTAATTAAGAATTTTCTATCATTATGTTAACCATTACATTAACAGTTTTGTCTACTCTCCCCCAGTATACCTGATTCTTTTTCTACTTACTGGATAACTTTTGGTTGCCACCATCCAATGACAAAAATGAAGGCAATTTCTCCTCTTAAGACCTTGGACTCACAGATATTCTTTCAGGCAAGAAGGCTCAGTGGAAAGAAAGAAGTGGAACCAGGAGAGAGATATAGATTCAAATTCTGTCTTTCATATCCATTATAATCACTAACCTCTTGGAGCTTGTTTCCTGAGGAGTAGATGGAGACTGGGGATAGTAATGCCTCTAATACTTCGAACACACAGGTTTGTTATAAGGATCAAACGAGAGAAGAATGTATGAAAAACACTGTGCAAAGTCAAGTCCTATGTAGGTGTCAGCTGTTATTCCCTGATTTATCTTCTTCCCCTGCATTTTCCACAGTTAGAAAACAAGCATTTGTTGAGCACTTATTATTGTACACCAGGCATTGCACCAAATGCTGGGGATGCAGAAAGAAGCAAAAACAGCACATGTCCTCAAGGAGTTCACCATGTAATGGGGGAGATAGCACGTATGTATCTAGGTACTTGTACGATATAGCCAGAGTAGATGGAAGGTAATCTCAAAGGAGAAGGCACTAGCAATTGGGAGACTTCTTCAGACAGCAGAGTTTTGAAGAAACAAAGAAGTTTAGGGGTAGAGATGAGGAGGGAGAGCATTCCAGGTATGAGGGATGGTCAGTGCAAAGGTGAGGAGTCGGGAGATGGGCTTTTGTGTGTGAGAAATAGAGAGGCCAGTGTAGCTGAAGCATAGATGTGTGGAAGCAAGTATAAGAAGACAGGAAAGATAGGACAAAACCTGCTTAGGGAGGACTGCAAATGCCAAAGAGTCTACTTCTTGGCTCTTGGTGCCTCTCAAGTCCAGTACATTGTAAGGATACAACTAGTCTTTTCTGGAGTATCTCCAAATACAAGCTAGATACCACTGAGCTAAGTCAACTGTGTTCTCAGATATTCAAGACAGAATTGAATTAAAGCACATATAAACCATGTAAAGGGCAATTAGATGGCTCAGTGGATAGTGTCATGTTTGGAGTCAGGAAGGCTTGTCTTCACGAGTTCTAATCTGGCCTCAGACACTTACTAGCTGTGTGACCCTGGGCAAGTCACTTAACCCTGTTTGCCTCAGTTTCCTCATCTGTAAAATGAGTTGGAGAAGGAACTGACCAACCACTCCAGTATCTTTGCCAAGAAAACTGCAGATGCGATTGTGAAGAGTCGTACATGACTGAAAACGACTAAACACAAGCTCCCTTCCATTTCTAAATCTATGATTCACTGAATGGGGTCAACATGGCATGGGCTGCCAGCTGGAAGCTGCTTAGCTTCTCCTGGTTCTTAAGCAATTTGCATAGTTTCACTTCAATTTTGATTTCAACAAGATTATATTAAACATACGATAGAATTGAGTAACTGCCTAGCTCACTAGATTGAGGTATAGAATGTGGATTGATTTGCATCGATAGAAGGAGCTTCCTCATTGGGAATTCTCTATGTTAATAAAATCAGAGAATCAATATAGATATTATGCAGAGCCCAGAGTGAAGAACTGGAAGAAATACAAAGATTTATAAAAAGCATGGTCCCTGTGATTGGTGGCACCATGGATAGAGCATTAGGACTGGAGTCAGGAAGACTTGAATTCAAATCTGACCTCAGCTACTTAGTATGAGCCTGAACATGTCACTTAACCTCTGTCTGCCTTAATTTTCTCAACTGTAAAGTGGAGATGATAATAGAATCTGCTTCTCAGGCTTGTTTTGAGGATCAAATAAGATATTATTTGTAAAGTGCTTAGAGCAGTGCCTGGAATATAGCATGTACTTAGTAAGTACTCATATCCTTTCTCCCTCTCACCTTCTTTTTCTTCCTACCTCCTTCCCTCCCCCTTTCCATTACTCTTTCCCTCCCCTTCCTACCTCTTCCCTCCCTTTTTCTTCCCTCTTCTCCCCTCTTCTTCCCTCCCCTGACCTCCCTTCTTCTCCTCTCTTCTTCCTCTCCTCCCCTCTCCTCTTCCTTTCCTTTCCTTTCCTCTCCTTATCTTTCCTTTCCTCTCCTTATATTTTCTCTCTTCATCTTTCCTTTCCTTATCTTTCCTCTCTTCATCTTTTCTCTCCTCTCCTCTTCTCCCTTCCTACCTTTCCTTCCTTCCTTCCTGCCTTCCTTCCTTCCTTCCTTCCTTCCTTCCTTCCTGTAGCACCTCATCTAGTTTAAGGACAGCTACGGTATATATTAATATAGAGAACAATATAGTTCATAGTAGCTAAGCTTCTCTTTCCAGAATAGTTATTGGAGGATTTTAAAAACATTTTGCGCACAATCCATTCAATGCTGCTTTCCCCCCAAAGATATAACTCTTTACTTTTTGATAAGATGAATAGACTGGTAAGGCAATGAGGGACAACATGAAAAAGTAATAAACACCTAAGTGAAATATTCTACCTTCTCTTAGTAAGTTAACTGTTGTCAATCTATCTTTAACTTAGCTTTGAATATTCTCCCAGAATTAAGTAGAGTCATAGGACTGCAGGTTTGCTCTAGTGGTAGTAGAAGCCTTTGCCTTCGAGGATGCTCCAACCACACTTATCTTGTCATCTGGCCTTTTGCCTTATGAGAATTAGCTATCTCTTGTGCCACCCATATTTTTAAGAATTACTCCTCACTTATAACCTCTTCCAACAGCTCTCTGTTTTACTTCACTGAGGGAACAATGAAGTTCCAACTGCCAATCCCCAAGCCGTTGCCTTCTATATCATGCTTTGGCTGCCATTTTGGTTCTTTGAAGAAAGCTTTATTATTTCATAATCTTTATGATAAATCATTTAATAATAATATACTCAAGAATTCTACTCATAGTGCATTTGATTTATTTTTAATATGAAAGGTTCATTATTCCAGCACAGAACCTTGGTTATGTGTTTATCATTTATTTTAGTTATCCAAGTTACTTCCTGACTAGGGATGCCTTAAAAGGGCAGCATACTGTGGTGTATGACTGAGTCATACAGTAGCATGGCTAAGTCCTAAAACTGGGGTGAGAAGATCTGAGTTTGACTATTGGCTCTGCTGTTGCTAGCCATGTGACCCCAGGAAAATCACTTAATCTCTTTAAAGTCTCAGTTCCTCATGGGTACAATAGGAACAATCATACTGACACTGCCTTCCTCATGGGCTTATAAGGAACATGCTTTGTCAATGATAATGTAGCATATAAATGGGAGTTGTCATTAGTAGTCTCACCTTCCCAAATTGTAGGCACAAGTTCTTTGGACTTTATAGCAGCATCAAATTAGCATTGGAAGGATCCACAGCAATGATGGGAGGCAGCATAACGGGATGGAAAAAGGACTGGATTTGGAGTCAGAAGACTTGGGTTTGAATCTAATGCTGTCGTTTTGACTCCTGTTTGACCTTAGCCAAGTCATCTAATTTCTTTATTCTCAGATTCCTTGTCTGTAATCCATTAACTAATCAACTGAAAAACATTTATGAAGCACCTACTATGTGCCAGGAACTGTGCTAAGAGCTATAACATAAAGTTTCCAAGTCTTTATATTTATGCTCTTATACTCCAATCCCCTCATTTTCTTGATGAGAGAAATGAAGTCCAGTGATGGGGAAAGCTGCCCCTAAAGTTGTTCCAAGTCCAGTGGCAGAACTTTGGCTACACTAGCACTATGGTTAGAATTTTAGGAACATGCTCCAAATGACATCCTGTTGCCACCTCACCCACCAACACTACAAGAATTTTTCCCAATCAGGAAAAGGATACCCTGGAAGTCACAATCTCAGTAACTTTTTCTTTTGAAATTTGGTATTTAAATCATGAACTGCTCTTTATTTTTATTAACATGGAATACATTTTAACCTCTCTTAAGCAAGAATTGTTTGGTTTTTTCCTTCTAAATCTGAATCTCTAATGGGGTTTTCCCCTTTTGATTTTCAAAACTAACTTTGAAGAACTTTCTCCCTTTCCCTGCTGAACCTTTGAAAGAATTGTCAACAAAAATGGTTCATAGTTTTATGGCACAATCACATAGCTGTTTTCTTTGGCATTTCTAAAGGCAAACACTGTTTGGACTCTGGCGAAAACCCCTTGTTCTCTTTTCTTACATGTTTTAAAAGACTTAAGATCCCCTATTTATATTTTTAATCTAGAGTCTGAGTCAACACACAATATATATTTTTTAAACTTCTGTAGACAGAGATAAGTATCATACAATGAATCACTGTATTCTTCATGACTCCTGATTAAACAGCGTGGTTCTGGCTTCTGAGCCCATTGGAGAGGAGAGATGTGACTCTAAAGAAAGGCAGAAAACATTAACTTGGAACCAGGGGACCTAGGGTTGAATTCTTTACCTTCTCCTTTCAATCATTGGGACCATGGACAGGTCTTTCATTTACATCCATACTTCTCTGGGTCTCAGATTCTTGGGAACACGAAGGTGTTAGATGAGGAGAGCTTTAGGATCCCTTCTGCTCCTAACATTTGTGATTCACAGAAACTCATAATTAGAAGGGACCTCAGTGGCCAGTTAGTTTCTGCCTGAAGATCTCCAGTGAGGAAGAGTGCATCAGCCTTCCTGGATCCTGAAATTCCGATCATTTGATCTTTTTCTACAACCTCCATCTTAAGAACCTCCAAACACCCAGTGGCAAGAAATTTCCTTCCCATGCTCCAGATTGGAAAAAATAAAAACCAAACCCAGGGAATAGGAGGGGATGGAACTTACCTAAGATTGCTTTCTGTCTGCAAAGGCAAGGTGCTAGTTCTTTCTTTAATGAGTCGCTGTGATTACCCGTCAGAGGAGAGGTCAAACCTGGTGAAGAGGAGAATGCGTGTCACTCCCAATGACAGTAACTGGGCTTTCCTTCACTAACCTGAACTGTTTTTCACCTGAGGACAAGAGGAGGAGCAAGAGCCTATCATTTTCCATCCTCCCAGGAGAGCACACTGGCTGCCTTGTGGGCACTGCGCCGAACTCCACCCATCCTTCAGAAGACAGGCTTTGCTGGGTGATTCAGACCAAACAGAAACCTGACTGGTTCTTATCTGAAAAAAGCAGGCATGCTCTGATGAGGAAATCAGTCCAGGAATCCTAAGGCTCAGCAAATAAAAATCATTTTGGTTCTTAGTAAAAGAAAAGCATCAACTCAGGGAACCTGGGTTAAGAACCCTCAAGTCTAGTTCAATCCCCTCATCTTATGGCATCTTCAGGATATGGATCTGGAGACAGAAAAACTTGAGTTCTCATCCAGTCTCAAATTTGCAATAGCTATATGACCCTGAGGAAGTCACTGTTTTGTGTGCATCCATTTCTTCATCCCTAAAATTGGGATGATGATGATACTGGCTTCCCAGGGTTCTTGTGAGGATCTACAGAGTTAATATTTTTAAAGCATATAAAATTCTGTATAAATACCAACCATTATTATGGATAAGGAAACAAGCCTGGAGAAGGAAAGGAACTCGAGACCCTAGACTTCATCTAGTCTAACACTCTTGTATTGAGGCCCAAGAACATTAAGCACCTTACCAAAGGTCATACAAATTGTTGAATACCAGAAGTGGGATTTGAATCCATCTCCTTGGACTCTAAAACCAGAGATCTTCCTACTGCAGATGGTATGCAACTTAAGTTCTTGCTGTGACTGAGTCATGTTCGACTCTTCATGACCCCATTTTGGGATTTTCTTGGCAGAGATACTAAAGTGGTTTGCCATTTTCTTCTCCAACTCATTTTACAGATGGAGAAATGGAGGCAAACAAGGTTAAGGGACTTGCCCAGGGTCACCCAGCTGGGAAATGTTTGAACCAGATTTGAACCCAGGAAGATGAGTCTTCCTGACTCCAAGCCTGCTCCTCTATCCACTATGTCACCTAGCAGCCCAATTCTTACTCTTTACCCGGAGATATTCTAGAGACAACAGAATGAGTCTGATAACATGTTTCAGGGACTTGGAGCAGTGGAGACTTAGCGCGTGCTTCTGACCCCTGCCAGTAATGAATACATTATGGTGGAATGATGTGATCTAAATGAATACATCCTGAATAATGGATACAGCTTTGGACAGGGTGGAGTGGAGGACAAGGGAAGTCAAGGCAGTCTGGTCCATCTGTCACTGCTTGGCCGAAGAACTTATGCCTCACCTAACGCCCCTGGTAAAGGCATATGTAATTATAAATAAAGTCCAGTTCCTGTTCTAGAATAAGGCATCGTTCCCTTCTCCTATTCTCCTGATCCCCCCCTGAGTCTTGTGATGGGAGCTGCTTCCCTCAGCCTGCAGAACAGTAAGACAAAGGCTCAGGCTCTAGGGAGCCCAGACCAAAAACAAGAAAAGCATCCTCATGCACAAGGGACTTCCCACGGAACCATCACTTCCTGTTGTCTCAGGCCTCTTTGGCACCCCAGCATTTTTGAGAAACCTGGCCCCTGAGACAACCCTGGGAGCTTTCTGAGAAGGGCAAACCCCATAGACTCCCAGGTGTCTGAGCACCAGGAACTGAGTTTTGCAAATCTGGGAAGTTGAACCTCCAGGGAAGAAGAAACATAATGAGTCCTGTATCAGTTAAGGGCCTAGTGTAGACTCCATCCTAGGGGCACTGGAGCAGGAATGGCCCCAATTCAAATTGTTTTAGGAAATCTTGGGCCAGGAGCCAACAAGGACAAAGGAAGAGATAACAGAGGGAATTGTAGTGGGGAGGGATGGAAGGGGAACAAAACATCACAAATCATCAATTCATGTTGTGAATGATAATAGCTGACATCTACATAGCCCTTCAAAGTTGGCAAAATACAAATATAGTTTCTTTTAAGCCTCTTTCTTTCATCAGGAGGCTTTCCTGCTCCCCTGGCTTTCCCTTCCAAGATTACCTTCCCCCTGCTCAGTATAGATCTTAGAGGTCCCTAACTAGAATGCAGATACCACATTAGAATATAGACTTCTTGAGGATAGAGTCTGTTTTTGCTTTTCTCTGTATCTCCAGCACTTAGTACAATACTTGGCACACAGTAGGAACTTAGTAAATGTCCATTCATTGATTGACAACCTAACTGACTCACAATGCCCCTATGAAGTAGGAACTACTTTATTATTTTCCTAATTAGACAAATGAGAAAATGAAGATAGAGAAATGTTCAGTGATTTGTTTGTGGTTACCAAGTTCTTAGGTCTCAGAAGTGGAATTCAAACTCAGGCTTTTCTAATTCCAGTATCAGAACTCTATATACCTTGCAGCCTATCAGAACTCTATGTGCCATGCAACCTTTTGTACATATATTTATTAAGCATCTGTATGATAAATGAATGTCTGCCCAACTCAAGACATCCAGAGACCAGGCCTGGATAGAAAGTGGAGATTAGATGTAAATCCTATCTTCATGGAGGCTATAGTCTAGTAGGGGCGTATGTCACTAATGAAAGTAACTAACATACAAAAAAAACCCCAAAACCTTTTAAGTATGTCCAAAAGATATAAGTGCACTGGGGGTTGTCCCCTGCTGAATAAAGTGCAAATTCCTGAAGTTCACATTCAAGGCCTTACAAAATCTATTGCCACCTTGCTCATATGCTCATGTTATCATCTAGGGATTCTGGGAATCAGGGTGAATTTCCTGGCATAGATGGTATGCAGGTTGTGCTTTTAAAAAAATAAATACAGAGCAACTAATAAACAAGGCATGATGGATAGAGCACCAGCCCTGAAGTCAGGAGGACCTGAGCTCAAATCTGGCCTTAGACACTTACTAGCTGTGTGACCTTGGGCAAGTCACAAACTCTGATTGCCTCCAGAAATAAAAATGAATAGGAATTCAATAGGGATGGATGAGAAAGGGGAAATGGTCATTCCAAGAATCAGAGCTGCAACTTAGCTTTAGAGTGCCAACAATTGGGAGAGGAAGTTCCATTTCCTCTCTCTGGTGACCCCTGTCCCAGGGTCTCACCTATTGTCAGCCTACACTGACATTTCCTTCAAGTTTCTACATGAGATAGAAGGTCTACATGAGGTCTTTCCTGGTCTCTCTAGCCACAATGCTTTCCCCAAATGGCTTTGTGTGATTATGTGTGTGTATAAACATATATGTACATATACATATATGAATGATGTGATTCATATATGTTACATGTCTATAGATTCACACACAGATTTATGTATATATACATATGTGTATATATAACTATGTATATAAGCAATTATGCATCTACACATATGAATATAAATAAATACATGTAAATATAAAAAGATATGTATATAAACATATACGTAAATTTATGTATATAAATATATGTGTGTTTGTCCTTCATTGCTGAAGAAGACCATGCCATCAGAGAAATGATGACATGACTTGCACTTGACTTTGTTTTGAGTAAGGGAGGGCTGATATGTATATAAATGAATGTATGTGTATGTATACATATGTATATAACCAGATAAATTCATTCCTTCATGCATTCATTTTTCAGTTTGTTTATACATTCTTTCTTGTCTTCCTTGATTGACCATAAACATCCTTTCTTGTCTTCCTTGACTGTTTCCCTTTTGTCTTTGTAGGCCCAGTCCTTATAAAAAGGTGCTTAGTAGGTACTTAATAAATATTTGTTGATTGCTTAATTGATTGATTGATTGGTTGATCCAGGATTCCATCACTCATCCCTCACCTCTCATTCTCTTTTCAAACCAGATGGAGACAGTGGCTGGACTTTCTAGAGGTTGGTTGGCTTCCTTCTCCTGGTCATACCAGTGGTCCGGCTGGCATCTGTATTACAGTCCTCTTCTCCCAGTTTGCCTCCTCTGCTATAAGAATTTCTAGCTATGCCTCTGCCAACTAGAGGAAAGGCTCAGATGTGGGAAGGTAGAGGACCTTTAAAAGCCTCCAGTGTGGCTGAAGTTCACAGTGCCCACACTGTGGAGGCCATATGAGCAAGGTGGCAGTAGATGTTGTAAGGCCTTGAATGTGAACTTCAGGGATTTGTACATTACTCAGCAAGGGGCAAACAACCACTGAAGGGTTTTAGGGCTTGGTCAGAGGAGAGCCAGAACTAAGTCTGTTCATAGTCTAGGCCATGGGAACTGTGACTGTTCTACTTTACACAGCCCAGCCCTGGGTGTGTCCTGGACCTCAGTCAACCCCTAGGTGCCAGGGATGTCACCCAGAATCACACAGGAGTCCAGGTTTGGCACTTTCTGCCTTATTCTGGCACTACTGAGAGGTTTTCTGAACACAACTCCTCCCCCTGACTCCTTTTTCCCTTACAGCCTCAATTTACTTCTCCATAACTCAGGAAAGAAAATTCATTCCAAGGGTGATAACACATGTAGACTCTTTTTTTGGAGTCTGTTATGTGCTTCATAAGGCCCATCTGACCCCAGAACCCACCTAACATTGTAGATCTAAGGTCAGTTCTGTATTTTTTCAATGATCCTAACGGAAGCAAGAATTTGGAGCTCTGTCCTATGCAGAATTCCTGGGCCTGTTCAGGATGTGTGATTTGGGAGCCCCGCCCCTCCTCTATTCTGTCAGGGAGAATTCCACTTTAATAACATGATAAGAGGCAGATCTCATCTTCCTGCCCTAAACCCCAATCTGTATCTTCTAGGCTAGCAAAATATTAGGCCACTGAAAGGCTTAGCTAGCAAACCTTGATTCTTTCAGTGTCACAAAAATGTTTCCACACTGCCTTCCCCTTCCCTCTCCCACTCTGAGAGGCATAGTGGAAAAAAATGTGATCTTGGAGTTGGAAGAAATCTGTGCTAGAGTGGCCCTTCCCACCTACTGTATGATTGTAGCCAATCCTTCTGCTTTAGGATGAAAGCATACCACAGTGGGTAGAGAGCCAGACTTTGACTCAAGAATATCTAAGTTTGTATTTCACTTTGAACACTTACTTGCTAGCTGTGTGACCCTGGATAAGTCACTAAACCTTGTGAGTTTCCTCATCTGTAGTATGGCACAGTATAATAAAAGAACATATCTCATCAAGTTGTTATGAAGACTGGTTGAGATAATATAAATAAATCACTTTGCAAACCACTAAGCACTCAATACATGCAAGAGATTTTTGTTGCTCTTGTTATTTGAAGTCAGAAATCCCAGCTTCAAATTTTGACTCTGTCCTGTGTAACACTATGGAAATTACTTAATCTCCTTGGGTCTCAGCTTTCCTGTCTATAAAATAAGGGAATTGGACTAGATAATCTCTATGTTTCCTGACCTAAAGCCAGATATCCATAAACCAGCTGGCTGGATTTCCATTTTTCAGCTGAAGGAAGGTGGTCTCCCCTTGACCTGGTGTTCTGAACAGGTTCAGAAATCCTGCTTAGGTCAGAGCTCCAAGTTCTCTCTTGGTTTATAGTCATTGCTGGGATGACTGGCGTTGGGTCTATAACCTGTGATTGCAACATGGGCCATGGCAGGGGATTCTGCAACCACAAAGTCCAATGAACAGAATAACAACATGTTCCTGGGCTGTTTTCTGTGAATTAGTGAGCTGTTGACTCTGCCGGATATGTCATGTGTCCAGTGAGGCCAAGGTTCAGACCCCTTTTCTGGGATGTGTGTGTATGTGTGCGTGTTTGCGCATGTGTGCGTGTGTGTGTGTGTGTGTGTGTATGTAAGAAAGAAAGAGAGAGAGAGAAGAAAAGAAAAAAGAAAAAAGAGGGAGGGAGACAGGAAGGAAAGAAAGAAAAAGAAAAGCAAGAAGGAGAGAAATAGAGAAAAGAAAAAGAAAAAAGAAGGGAAGAAGGAAAGAAAGAAAGAAGGAAGGAAGGAAAAAATGAAAAGGAAGGAAGGAAGGGTGGATCAGGACAGAGAGAGACAAAGAGAGTGCTTGAGAGAGGGAGAAATTTTGGTCTATTTTAACACTTCATATGAGTCTTTTAACCTAGACCAATCGCCTTATAATTCTATTCCAATAAAGAGTAGACTACAGTGTGAACGGTTCCACAGGACTCTTCTTCCTCTATACTACTTCACTTGGTGATATCATCAACCCCCATGGATTTAATCCTCATCTCTATGTTGATGATAAAATAAATTAAAAACCCCTTGTTAACTGCTAAAGCAGAAGAAACTCTGGGTCTAAAAGGCAGACCTGGAATGAGCTAGAATCTGAACCCAGGTTACAAAGATTATAAAACCATTTTTATAGAATATATAGAATAGAAGCTTGTAGACTGAAGCAGAGACAAAGTTCTCAGTTGCTCAAAGTAGAGTGGGAAAAGGTTGAGATATTCCTACACACTGGGTATTTATGACTATCTGAGGTATTCATGAGTAAGTTAGTGTTCAGGGAGAAACACTACAAATAAATCAGGTAGGAAGTGGGGGTCTGGGGAGAAGACATCTGTAAACACAAATGGGAAGCAGTTCTTAGGTAAGTTAGAAAGCAAGATGTTTGCTGCTCTTTCTAAGCCAGTTTCAGTCTTTGCAGACATCTCCAAGTTCAGTAAAAGTTTACTTGTGAAGGATCCCTGGTATGTCAAGCAGCCCTAAGTCCTTCTAATTGGCTACTTGTTGTGCATTGTCTGGTTCTCCTGTGGAAAAGGGATGCTCCAGCATATTTAATCGGTTGGTACAGTCATTACAGAATTCACCCTGCCGATGCTCAAAGCTACCCTTCCTGCTGCAGCCTCTCAGGATCTCCCATCACCCAACTCCAACTGCCTTTCAGATATCTTCAACTGGATGTCCAGTGAACATCTTAAATTCAACATGTTCAAAACAGAATATTATATTCTCTCTAACCCTTACCCTCTCCAACCTCTTCTATTACTATGGAAGGCAACACCATCCTTCCAGGCCCTCAGACTCACAACTAGCAGTCATTCTGGACTTCTCACTAGCTCTTGTTTCTCCATATCCAAGCTGTCGCCAAGGCCTGCCTGTCTCACTTTTGCAATGTCTCTTGAATTTGCTCCTTTCTCTCCTCTGATTCTGACTCTGCCCTGATGCAGGTCCTCATCCCCTCACACTTGCACTATTGCAACAGCTACTGTTGGGTGTCCCTACTCCAGTCCATTCTATTCAGCTACTAAAGTGGTCTTCCTAAAATCCAGGGCAGACCATACCACCCCTACTCAGTGAACTCCAGTGGCTCCCTAGTGCCTCCAGGATCAAGCGCAAAATCCTCTCTTTGACATCCAAAGCCCTTCATCACCCACTTTCTTCTTACCTTTCCAATCTTCTTACACCTTACTCTCCATCTTGAACACTTGGATTCAGTGATACTAGTCTCCTGGCTGTTCCATCTCTTGGCTCTGGGTATTCTCCCTGGTTCTACCCCACACCCAGAAGACTCTATCTCCTCATTCCCACCTCCTGACTTATCTGGTTTCCTTCAAGTCCCAGCAAAAATCCCACCTTCTACAGGAAGTCTTTCTCAATCTCTCTTAATTCTAGAGCCTTCCTTATATCGATTCCCTCCGATTTATCCTGAATATAGCTTGTCTATACCTAGTAGTTTGCATGTTGCCTGGCACTAGACTAGGAGTTCCCCAAGGTCAGGGACTTGTCTTTCACCTCTCTTTGTATCCTCAGTGCTTAGTTCGGTGCCTAATAGATGATGTTGATTGACAGCTAAAGTTCATCTCCATTTCTTGAAAAAGTAACTTAAACAGATAGAAAGTCATTATTGAATATAACATATGGCATCCTGTATTATAAATTGTTTCTGTATAAGGTCTTTTAATTCTCTCACCATGCAGTAGTCAGTCAAGTAGCATTTGTTAAGCCCCTACTGGTTTTATGTGGCATACTCACATGAACTCTGGATAATGAACAATGCTCTCCTGTTTTCCTGGTCACCACGGAGTGAAGAAGGGCTGTGTGCTTGCTCGCATGCATTTTAGCATGATGTTTTCAACAATGTTGCCAGATACCTTCAATGAGGATGAAATGGCATCATGGTCAGTTACCACACTGACTGTAAGTTATTTAACTTGAAAAGACTACAAGCTAAGACAAAAATGGAGGGAGAGTTGGTCGCATGAGAAGCAACAGAGTATGGATAGATTCTCTGACACTTGAGCTAATTTTGGCCTGACAATGAACACCAAGAAAACACAGATTCTCCACCAGCTATCACCACACCATCTATACATGGAACCATCAGTTACAGCAAATGGAGAAATATTGAAGGTAAGTTCACTTTCCAAGGAAGTACACATAGATGATGAGGTTGACATACACATTGCCAGAGCTAGCTCAGTGCTTGAGAGGCTCCAAAAGAAAGTGTGGGAGAGAATAGGTTGCCTATCAAAATGAAGGTCTACAAGAGCTATGGTGCTGACCTCATTGTTGAATGCCTGTGAAACCTGGACAGTACACCAATGTCATGACAGGAAACTGACTCCATTTGAATTTTCTTAGGCAGATTCTGAAGATCACCTGGTAAGATAAGGTCCTTTTTCTTTCTAGTTCAACTGCCAAACATTCAAACTCTACTGCGGAGAATACAACTCCAATGAACTGGCCACATTGTTTGAACGGGCAATGTAAATTTTCTTAAAAGACTATTCTATGGAGAACTCATACAAGCCTCACACAGAAGTGATACAGTGATACTCTTAAGGTCTCTCTGAAGGACTTTGGAATTGATTGAAAAGATTTATTCAAGGTCATGTGGCCAGCAAGTGGAAAATTTGGATTTTGAACCAAGGATGGCTCTTTCCATTAGGTCACCTAAGTGAATTAGCTGAAATTTGGGAAATAGAACAACAGAGGCTCCTAGTCCAGGAAAGTGCCTCAGATAAGCAGTGCACTAGACACAGAGCCCCAGCTCTTGGGAGACTTTAGGGCCCCACTGTGGCCTAGAGTGGGAAGAAGCATAGTCTGGGGCAACAGTGACTCTGGGCTTCCAGACAGGGCTGAGGCATTTGGTTGTGGTTGTGTAACTGGACTGTATGACTGACTGTGTGACTTCAGAAAAGACCATCCACCTCTCCGGACCCATTTCCTCATTTGTAAGTGAAAAGGCTGCATGAAAGGATCTCTAAGGTTCCCTTCAAGGCAGAGCTTAGAGGAAGAGAACTGAATCTGGAGTCAAGAGTCTGGGGTTTGGTTCTTGGCTCAGCAAATATGTGACCTCTGTAAGTTCAGACAAGCCATTTCATAGAATTGTAGAGTTGAAAGGGAACCCAGAGGTCATTGAGTCTAGCCTCGTACCTATACACGAATCTCTTGTATTTGACTGGAGACCTCTAGGGAGAAGGATTTCTTCCTTCCTTCCTTCCTTCATTCATCCTTTATAAAGCACCTAGCACCTAGTTCCAGGCATTCTGCTAAGCACAAGGGATACAAAAAGAGGCAAAAAACAGTCCCTGTCCTCAAGCAGCTCACAATCTAATGACTTATTACTACCTCCCCATAGAGTCCATCCTACATTTAGATAACCTCAATAAATCATTAGAAAACTCTTAATTATTAGGAAGGTCTCCCTGATATCAAGTCTAAATGCACGTTCCTAAAACTTCTACCCATTTGCTGTTTCTAACTCTGCCTTCTTTAAGCAAGTAGAAAAATTCTAATTGCTGAACTATTGAAGTATGTAAATTACCTGAGCCAAAGTAAAATAATTATATTTATTGATGTACAAAAAACTATACAACTTTTGTTTTAGAACCTAAAAAAATAACTTTAACATACCCTCCTTTTGAAAGAGCCAGGAGGCATCGTGGATTGACCTCTAGGTCTGGAGTTAGGAAGACTTAAGTTAAAATCCAAATCCAGATACTTGCTAGCTGTGTGACCCTGGCAAGTCACTTAACCTCTTGAGAAAAATGATTACTAAATAACCAAATATTAGGGTGATTCAGGATTTTTTCCCTTCCTCATTTGGAAATTAGGTCAAAGTTTGGTTCTCTGAAAGGTAGGGTAGATGATAAAATGAAAGGGCATATAAGCATTGATTGAGTGAGGATCTATGAGAGGTCTTTGGTCACTGACTTCTTTTATTAATTATTGCCAATATGATCAATAAAATGATTAATTATCCAGAAACTTTGTCTCTTGAACTTTTTATACATCACAATCTGTAGATGTGAATCATCATAGTACGTGCTTCGCAGGGTTGTTTGAGGTTCAATTACTTTAATAATTGTAAAATGCTTAGCACAGTGCCTGAAACAGAGCAAGTGCTAAATAAATGATGGCTATGATTACTGTTATTTTCATTAATTTGCTGCAATCACTTATTTTACATGATTTAGCATTGAGTTTCTGAGATTTGGATACATATTTTAAAATTTTTTCATCATGAAATATTTATATAATTATTTATTATATTGGATATTAAGCATACCATTGACAATCCATTTTTTCAAGTTAATATTATTTCTATAATTAGCATTTATTCTTGCTTTGATTGTATATAGTACATTGGTTTTCAATGGGATTTAAATTATGCAAGTTCCCAGGACACTGAAGCATATTTACCTCCATCTTTTATATAAATATACTGACATTTTTTGATGTATGGTTTGGCACAGGTTCATATGGAAAAGTTCCATATCTATTTGGGAATTTTTGCAATTCCAGAATGACTCTACTCAAAATATCAACATATTTATCAAATTTTACCATTGCCTCAACGGGAAGACATCTGGGAACATGGAAGTAAAAAAATCCTTCCAATATTTTGGGGATGTTTTTCAGTCTGATAAATCTGTCTAGATCTTACAAACACTCGACTTTTTGTAATTATTGTTTTTGGTATAACAATGAATGAAGTCGATTTCATTAGTAAAAATGACCACTTTCCAATCTTCAGTGCTCCAGTCTTTGTATTGCCTTGCCTATGACAAGCATTTTGTTCTTCATCGTCACAGTTATGCTGCTGGTTTTGTTTCATTTTTTTTTACCCCCTGATCTTCTCATAGTTCTTCCAACTCAAAGAAGTCTATATCATATTACAGAAGAATCAATAACTGCTCCCCTCCCCCAGCTTCATTTTCCTTCTGAAGGTCTTCATATATTTTGTCCTTTAACAATTTCAAAATATTTTTAATCATAAGCTTTATAAATAGTTGTACAATCATTTTGATGAAAATGTATAAAAATATAAAGTATAAAATATAAAAACCCTTAGTCACCAAAGCTATAAACTTACCCATAGAAAAAGTTTATTCAGGTCTGGTTAGTGACATGGTAAAAATATCACATAAACAATCTAAAATAGGTTTTAGTGATAACAAGTAGTTCAAAATCAGAATATTTCAACTCCAAATACAAAGAAAGAAATCCAGAGTGATTTACTCCAATAAACAAACTCTAGTTTCTGTTGAAGAACACAAAGCAAATGAAAGGGGTGGAGCTAGGGACAACAAAAAGACCTATTAGTGCTCTATAATAAACCCAATAAAGATTATATAGTTAGTGTGCATATTATGCTAAAAAATACTTGACATTGTTAGTAGTCATGTGATTCAGATTCAGAGGTGGGCTGGTGCCAACTCCTAAGAGCCTCTTGTAAAATTTTTGACATGTGCATTGATTGCTCAGAAATTGGCAAACACAGACTAACCAGAGCTTGATCTATTTTTTTTTGTTTGTTGCATAGACTTAAGGAAGTGATAGAGAAAATATTAATAATTCAGATTAAACTCAAAAAGTGAAATGTGTGCATGTTTTTTTAGGAGCTGGTTGTTAAACATTTACCAGCACACCTCTGGCAGATTGTTCCTCAGCTTGTACTACATACACAGGTGATGTGGTGAATGGAGTGAAGACTTGAGTTTGAATCCTGCCTCAGACACTTGCCTGTATGATTTTGGGCAAGTCATTTTACCTATATGTCTCAGTTTCTTCATCTACAAAATGAAGGTACTAATAGCACCTATTTCTCAGGATTGTTGTATGGATCAAATGAGGAAACATTAGCTATTATTAATTATTATAGCTAGATTGTTACAGCTATTATATTAGCTATTATTATTATAAAATGAGGTAAAATTACCTATTATTAGCAACTACTCATATAATAAAGGTATACAAACTCAAATTTTAAAGCACTAAATTTAAAGCATTAAAGTAGTTTTCCTTGAATAAATTTGATTCAATTAGATCAGTGAATTCCTTCTCTTCCCCCCTCCCCTCCCAGCCATTAGGATTGCTTTTCCTGGCACTTATCATAATGAATCAGTTGTGAGCAAACAGAAAGTTCTACAGTACCAAATACATGAGTGTGGGTCTAAGTAGCTTGGATAGAGCTCCTCAAACGCCCTTTCCAGGTCATTGAGCCCAAGATTCATAGAGGATTGGGCTTCTTTATCTATGAATGCTAACCAGGTAGTTAACGGTTGTTTGTTTGAATCAAACCTTCACTGGTAGTGAATTTGACTAAGCCTTTGACAGCATGAGCAGAAATGCATGGTGTCCCAAAATTCTTAATTCAGTTTTAAGATTTAATAACTACAGAAAAATAAATACTACAAACTTAAAATAAACAATTAAATATTTAAATTTTTATACGATTAATTTTAAATAATAAATATATAATCTAAT
>CM053769.1:119128436-119153629 GCA_028658325.1 Potorous gilbertii
AAAGGAGCAGAACCAGGAGAACTTTATACACAGCAACAACCACAGTGTGTGAAGATTTTTTCCTAGTAGACTTAGAACTTCATTGCAATGCAAGGACTTAAAAAATTCCCAAAGGTCTCTTAAGGTAAAATGCCTTCCATATCCAGAGAAAGAAATATGGAATACAATTGCGGAATGTAGCAGATCATTTCCTTTTGTATTATATTTTGGTTTGTTTTATGATTTCTCCCATTCATTTTAATTCTTCTATGCAACATGACTAAGGTGAAAATATATTTAATAGGAATGTATGTGTAGAACCTATATAAGACTGTATGCCATTTCAGAGAGGGGGTGGGAAGGAGTGGGGGGAAATCTAAGTTATATGGAAGTGATTGTAGAACACTGAAAACAAATGAAATAATTTTTAAAAAAAAGAAAACTGAGGTCCATGGAGGTTAAGTGACTTACCCAAAGTCACACATGTAATGAATTATAGGGGCAGGATTTGAACCCAGATTCTCTGACCCCCAAAGTCAATAAATGCTCTTTCTACTGTATCAAATTCATTGCCAAAATAAATGTTGAGAAGAAAAATAAAATAAAATAAAATAAATATGACCTACTTCAATAGTTGTTATGGCTGTTCTCATTACTGTTACTATCTGCCCTCTTACCATGGTGATGTGGATAGGATTATCACTGTGGCAGAGCCCTTGTAATTCCCCCTATGAAAGGAAAAGGCTGCCAGACCCTTCAGTGGAATAAAAGAAGGACCTGGGTCTATGGGGCTAGTTGTTAGGTTAGGGGCTCTCAAAAACATCCCCAGATGGAAAGGACAGAGTCATAGACAGGGAAGAGGCCAGCGATCACCAATCTGAGGAAGACCTCGTCATTACAAAATCCCCTCATTGCATGACTGGTCTCCAGCCACTGTAGATGTGAGAAAAAGGGAAAGCACGTATTATACCCAGGGGGAAGAGAAGTGCTTACATATGTGGCTCACCTTCCCAAGCATTGGTGTATCAAAAGAGACACCCAGAAAGATACCCACATTGGGGAAAGCTCCCAAGAAAATCCACTAGCAGCCACATTTTCCCCAGGGGGGCTACCTGGGTCTGGGTAGTTCTCTAAAAGCCTTCAAGTCAGCCATGTGGCTACAAAGTAGCAGCCATCTTACCATCAGTAGCAAATCCTGCTCTTCCCCTTTCTTGAATTTTTCTCTGTGTCCCACGTGCTATATCTAGAGCAGCAGCACTACCCTGCTCAAACACAAGCTGTCTGTTGCCATGATGCTGACCTAGCTTTCAGCCTCCTGATTTGCTACTTCTGGCCAGGGTGCTGATATCTGGCACGTGCTGCCCTGACTGTCTCCTTCCATTGCCTCTGCTGATGATGTTCAAGAGAGGCATGCTACAGCACATGTTTGAGCATGACTTTCCCCTGCTATGGTTTCCTTTAAGAAATAGCTTCTATGCCCCTGGGCTAGGGGTTGGTCAAACAAATTGTGGCATGTGAATGTAATGGGATATTGCTATATTACAAGAATTCAGAATTCAGCATAATGGTAAATATTCCCTCCTATCATGAAGGAGACTGGGGTCTGATTCTGATTCCCCAACGAGGACTCAGGGCAGCTAGGTGGTATATTGGATAGAGTAATAGCCCTGAAGTCAGGAAGAGCTGGGTTAAAGCCTGGCCTCACACAGGGACTCTGGGTAAATCACTTAACTCTGTTTGCCTCAGTTTACTCACCTATGAAATGAAAATGGTAAATCACTCCAGGATCTTTGCCAAGAAATCCCCTCATGGGGTCACAAAAAGTTGAAAAACAGCAGAAGAGATTTGAGATTCATTAGCAAAGTGACAATAATATAAATCATGGAAACTGATGAGATTACCAAACAAATAGTTTAAAAGGAGAAGAAAAGAGACCCAGAGCACAAGTCCTGGAGGACACCCACCATCGTTTGAGATCGAAGGATCTCAAAGAGGACCATCAGAAAAGTGATGCCATGACTGGCAAATGAACTGGATTTCAGTTAGGCAAGGCTGTGCAAAGGTACCAGCATCACTCTTTCTTCCAGAGTCATCTGATTCCATTACCCAGATACAGATCAAGACAATACAGGTCAGGGTGGCTGGAGATAGCCTGGGACAAACCATTAGTATGCATGAGCTGGATAAAAGAGTCAACAAAAGAGGCAAGGAAGGAATGGTCTGATAAGTAGGAGGAGAAGGAGCATAGAGAAAAAGTCACACTTAGAAAGGAAAACTAAAGAAAAGAGGGTGATTGAGGGTGATAGGAGTTACACAGTGGTCAAGATGGATCACTGCATTGAGAAAAGTCCTTCAGACTGAGAAAGTAAGAGATCATTGGTAACTTTGGAGAGAGTAGCTTTGATTGAACCATGAGTTTAGAAGCTAGACTGCAGAAAGCCGAGAGAGTGAGAGAAAGGAAGTGGAGGTGCCTATTGTAGGTAGCCTTCTCAAAGTTACTTTTCCTCTCAGTTTCCATCATTACAAAATGAAAGTATTGAACTTGATGGTATCTAAAGTCCTCTCCATCTCTAAATCTATGATATATGTGATCTATCTATACACACACCTATTACATATATATGTATGTATATGTGTGTGTGTGTTCATATGGAGGAAACAGCACTAACAGCACCAACACTCTTGATTATCCTCATGACAAGCTTGGTCCGCAAGAGAAGTTGCCAGAATGTGTCTCTTCATTGCAGAGATGAGGAGAGCAGTGTGGGTGAAGGGTGGACAATGACTGTGGCTATGGAATTTTATATATATTCAGATACACTTAGTTTGTTGATCATTTTTCTAAACTACTCTTTTTTCTGTCTTCTAAAATATTTGTGACAAGGGATGGCTCACTGGGTAGGAGATGGGAAAGATATATTCAGAAATGAATGTGATGTAAAACAAAAGGCATCAATCCAGAAGGTAATTTTTAGAAAAGGAAAAATATATGCAATTTTATTTTTTTATTTTTTTAATTAACAAAGATTTATTTTCTCTCCTATCCAACAAACACTCCATTGGGAAAAAAAAGAAAGAAAAATAGGACCTGATAAATATGCATAAGAGTCAGTTTCCAAAAATACATAGAAATTACTGGATGATTCATTTGGTTCAGCCAAAAGGTGCCAAAGATGCCAGACCCATATGATGTGCATTGTTACCTTATTTGCCCTTGAATGAAATTTTTATACCTGCCAGGAATTCTTCTGACTCAAGCTGATGTCATCAGAAAGAATTTCAGAGAGAGGGGGAAGGGGGGAACCACCTGGTAGCAACAAAGTGGATATCTTTCAATTAGGGGATAATTGAGCAAATCGTAGTGCCTGGATGCAATGGGGTTCTATTGTGCTGTGAGAAATGATAATGAAAAATTCAAAGAAACTTGAGAAGACTTGGAAATGATACAGAACAAAGTACATAGAATTAAGAGAAAATATGCACAATATCCAAAATATTAAGGAAAACAAAGTTTAGAGACTTCAAAATTCAGATCAGTAAAATGAAGAATTTTGACTCTACATGGGAAATGATGAAACATATCTCTAACCCCTCAATAAAGAGGTGATGGGCTACAAATGTAGAAAAAGGAGGGAAAAAAGGAGGGAAGGAGGGAAGGAAGGAGAAGGAAGGGAGGGAGGAAGGAAGGGAGGAAAGAAGGAAGGAAGGGAAGGAGGGAAGAAGAAAGGAAATAAGTATTTATAAGTTGTCTACTATATGTCAAAAACTATGCTAAGCATTTTACAAATATCTCAATTGATCCTCACAACAATCCTGAAAAGTAGTACCATTATCCTCCTTTGACACTTGAGTAAACTAAGGCAATTGGAGGTTAAGTGACTTTCCCAGGGTTACACAACTAGGAAGTGTTGGAGGCCAGATTTGAGCTCAGGTCTTTTTGACACCTTTCCCATTCCTCTATCCTGTGCCACAAACCTGCTTCCATAATGTAAAATGGGCTACGTGTGGTTAGACATCATCAGTGTGTTAGCTGATTTTGCTTAACTGTATATTGTTTCAGGGAAAGGTTTTTTTAGGGAATCTTTTTTGGAAGTATGGACGTGATTGCATTGTTTTTTAAAAAAAAGAACCATCTCTAGCACCCAGAGTCCCCCTCTCTCATTTGGCCCCCAAACACTACTCTTGACTCTAGGCAATTTGTTGGTCAATACCCTCCCCCCCAAAAATATCTCATGAATCCCCACCAATATGGTTGGTTTTACTAATCAGGAAAATATATACGTCAATGAAAAGGTACTTGAAGAAATTACATAGTAATTAAAATAACAAACTTTAAGCTCACTCTCCATGAATTTCCCCATTAAACTCACTCTATTGACTCAATGGAAAGAAAGGATATGCACAGGGATCACTCATGAGGTTATAAATATGTACATATATGTTACATGTATATGTAGATGCATGCATGTATGTATGCATATTTGTGCAGTTATTATAAGCCCCTTCCTGGTAGGGGAAGGCTATAGCTTGTCCAGCCAGGCAATAGCTAACAAGCTTATCTTATCAGCCAGGCTTTCTCCAGAAGATGATACATATCCAGACTAAGCTTATCTCTTCTGTTTTAAATCTTATCTTTCTCTACCTTCTTTTCTGATTTCTTCTATTCATTTTTCATGAGACTTATGACCAGAGATCCCTTTAATTTCTCCTACCAACCTAAGGTAAGTATATCCAGGATCCTGCTTCCTTAAATAGAAAAGTAGAAACTATACTGAGGAAACTGATTTCACTCACACACACGCACAGATCCATACACACACACACACACACACACACACACACACACACACACACATACACACACACATCCCACTGCATTTCTCTGGTTTATAAAAAAAGACAGATTTGGGTCAGTGAAAACTGAAAAAACTAATGACCTTTGTCCCACTTGACCCCAGCAAATTATAATTTGGTCCCTTCCTGGTCTCTTTATAGATCAAAAAGAGAAAACTTTTTTTTCCAAAAAAAAGGAACCTTCTTCCCCTGTCCCAATTCTGACTTTCTGAGGCCACTCAAAACTAGCCCATCATTCCAGGTAGTATTGCTTACACCTACTCCTTCTGTGTGTTACTCCATCCATCCTTACCAGAAGAAAGCTGGGCCCCAGGGCGATAATGGAAGAGGGAGGATATACAACTCCTCACTATCCTTTTGCCACTGTCAGTGTTACTCTCAATGAATGAGTAGAGGAATTGATCAAGGACTCTTGTTCCTTGAAATCATGAAACAGACTATAATAACAAAGATTATTTATGGCTCTTCTACAGAAGAAAAAATTACTACTTTCAGTACATAGTCTGTTATACTGAAAAGGGAATCATGCCAACAGGAAATCAGAATCCAAAGCCAGTGTCCCCAGAATAGAAGCATGTGTTCACAGAATGTGCAAGCTTTTCAGTCTTAGGTAGTCTTTGTTAGTCACTTTACACATAAAGAGATCATGGAAAAATTAGTCTGACTTGTGGAACGTGGTTGATCAGTCTTTACTTCCCTATGCAACTAGTGATATAAAGTGGGGGTGGTAGGGAAGAGGAAATACATGAAGACTTAGGCCTGGGGATTCCCACACACACTATTTTGTCCATTAGGAAGTTATATTCACATCATGGCACGATTGGTCATAGCTTTTATTCTTGACAGCTCAGTTGGTTACAGTATGGGCCCACGCTTGAGGGCTTATGATTCAGCATTGATCGCTGTTCCCCTCATTCTCTAGGCTTTGACCAGATTAGGGTAGGAAGGAAGAAATGTTTGATACTGCAGTTAATCAAAGGAGCTCTAATAATCATCTTTGACTGGGTAGAAAAGAGAATCCTTAACGGGAGTGGAGAAAGGATTGATGGTTTTTAGTCTCTTGGATATGCTGAGATTTTAATTCAGATTTTAAACATTTAAATCTAAACTCTGAACTCTTGCTCAATCTTCACTGGAATTTTGGCAATTATTTGAGAATATTATAAATAGTGACTCCAAAATTGTTTATGTAAAAGAGATTTTTCAAAAGCATTCAGTAACTGCCCATTTCTGAATTTCTCTCTAAGCAGAAAGGTTTAAAAGTCATTTAATCTAAATTAATCAAACTGTTTTTTGGCACGCTTGTGTCTAAGATGCAGAGTACAGCATTTTCTTCTAAAAGGCATACATTTTAAAAGTGGGTAATGTGTGACTTGCCTGAAGAGGGGCCAACCAGACCTGATCAGAAATAGAATAAGTCAAAGACCTCCATCCCAATCAGTAGTGGGATTGGGCTAGTGAGTAGTCTCTGAACTTTCAACCTGGGTGAAATAGGGAAACTCAGTCTTTAAATAATAGTAATAAAAGGGATAAAGGTAGGTTCAGGCTTGTGTCAGAGAGGCAGCTAGTTAAGGCCTTTTCTAGTAATTCATGTACAACTGTGAATCATTTGTGCCAGTAATAATGGATCTCAACTGTTCTGTTCTCCATTATACCAAGGGTCCACAAGCTTTCAGTTTCTTGTTTGATTTTACTTCTGTTTTCATTATGCTTGCCCTCTTATGACCATGTAGATATTTTCTACATCTTTCCTCTCTATCAGCTTTGATTTTTTTACTTCTCAAGTCTCTGTGGTGAATTTTTCTAAGATCAATATTGAATGGTTTATTTTGTTCCTTATTCCACTTTTTTGCTTTTAAATTTTACTATTTTATTCTTAACTTTAACACCAAGAAAGATCATTTTTGTACGTATTGTAGAACACAAAAAGAGGATTGAATATGAAACCATGAATCTCTATTTCATATCTTTTGCTTTTTTAAAGGTATATAATAAATTCCAAATATTACTTTACTAACTTTCCTACTCACCTCTCTTTCCTTCTGAACTTCCTTTTGCGTTTTCCCTATAAACTAAAAGAAACATTTTCAGTGTCCTACTTCTTTTTACATTGTTGTTGCTAATCTCTCTCTTCCCCTTAAGTCTCTTTCAATTAAAAACCAAAATAAGGAAAAGAATATTCTTATAATAATAAGCATAGTCAAGCACAATTAATTTTCATAGTGGCCATGCCAAAAGAAAAAGAATCTCCTTTGGCATACATTGAGTCCATCCCATCTGTCAGAAGGGTTAATCAATTTCCTCATAGATCTTTTGGGAGTACATTTGATCAGTGTTAATCAATGTTCTTAAGTTCTTCCCTATCTCTATTTGTTGCTCTGTTAAGTTTGATGTATTTCTACACCAAACTCTCTGTGTGTGTGTGTGTGTTAAACCTTCCTTTGTCCATTTCAGAAAAGAGTGAAGTTCATCCTTACTCTCATCAGAATTGGCTCAAAGAGGGAGTAACATACACACTCAATAGATAGAAATCGATTTTACCGTAAAGGAAAGTAACAGCACAAGGGGATAAGAAAAGGGTGGGGTGGTGATAGAAGGGAGGGCAGATTGATTGGAGAAATGCAAATTAAAATAATTCTGAGGTGCTACCTCACATGTATTAGATTGGCTAATAGGACAGAAAATGTAAATGACAAATGCTGGAGGGGATGTAGGAAAAATGAGACGTCAATACACAGTTGGTGGACTGTTGCCACAGTTGTGAACTGACTCAACCATTCTGTAAAGCAATTTGGAACTATGCCCAAAGGGCTATAAAACTAGACCTACCCTTTGTCCTAGCAATACCACTACTAGCTTTGTATCCCCAAAGAGATAAAAACAGAAAAGGAAAAGGGCCTAAATGTACCAAAATATTTATAGCAGCTCTTTTTTGGGGATAAAGAATTAGAAATCTAGGGGATGCCCATCAATTGGGGAATGGTTGAACAAGTTGTGGCAAATGATTATGATGGAATATTCTTATTCTATAAGAAATGATCAGCTGTTACTCTCAGAAAAACCTGGAAAGACTTGCATAGACTGATTCAAAGTGAAATACATTGTTTACAAATAGCAGCAATATTGTGAGATGATCAGCTGTGAATGACTTGGCTATTCTCAGCAATATCAAGATCCAAGACAACTCTGTAGGACTTATGATGAAAAATGCTATCCATCCAGAGGGAAAGAACTGATGGTGTCTGAATACAGATTGGAGCATTCTTTTTTTTTTTTTTTTGCTTTATTTTTCTTGAGTTTTTTTCTATGTTTTCTTTCACAACTTGACTGATATGGATGTTTTGCATGACTACAAATGTATAACATATCAAATTGTGTGGGAGAAAATTTTAAACTCAAAGTTTTAAAAGCAAATGTTAAAAGTTGTTTTTACATGTAACTGGGAGAAAATAAAATAATAAATACAAAAAAAAGAAAGAGGTTCATCTGATGCTCACTCCATCCCCAACCTTCTTCCATGTTTGTATATTCTTCTCACATACCCAAAATATAAAATATGACAAGTTTCAACTCCTCTTTCCTATCTATCCTCATGTATTTTCTCCTTTTGCTCTTCCTTCTCTTTCCCCAACTTAAAACCTCTAGATCAATCTACTTTCAGGTTCTCTTTTGCTACTGTTTTGTTTGTTAGGTTTTTTACTGCTTTAACTCTATGAAAGGACTGAGATTATGAAGACTGTTCCTCTATCAAAATGCAAGTCTTACATCATCATGCAGCCCTTTCCAGGTGCTGAAATAAAGTTACTTTTCTAGGTTTCTCTGAATGTGTATGTTTGTATTTCAGAACTCTTTTTCAGCTCTGGTCTTTTACATTAGAAATGCTTGAAAATCTTCTACTCCATTAAAGATCTATTTTTTCCCTTGTATGAACCCTTGTAGGTTCATAATAAGCTTTGCAGGACAAGCTGTTCTTTGTAGTAAGTTCATTGGTACTTCACCTTCTTTCTGAAAGCTTACAATATTTTTTCTTTAGTGTGGGAACTCTAGAACTTGACAGTAATATTTCTAAGATGTTTTGTTTCTTTTTTTAAGAAGGTAATTGTCAGATTTTCTACTTCACTTTGTACTTTGTTCCTAATACATACAAGCAGCTTTTACTTATATTTCTTTAAATAGTGCTCAGACTGTTTTTTTTTTCTAACTCAAGGTTTTCTGATAGAGTGATGACGAATAAATCATTTGATTTATTAATCCTTGATCTACTTTCCAGGTCAGTTGTTTCTAATATCAGAAATCTTACACTTTCTTCTACTTTTTCAATCTTTTATTTTATGCCAATATTTCTTGCTATCTTAATGGTATCATTGATTTCTATTTAGTCTATTTTAGTTCTTAGGGAGTCCATGACTGAGGTAATGCTAATCACTTTCTCAACTAATCTTTTTATTCTGTTTTCAACTTGTTCCTTTTCATTTTTCATCTCTTGTATCATTTCTTTTTAAGTATTCATGTTGTCCTTGAGGAAAATTCATTTTTTACTTTTGAATTACTGCTTGAAGTTTTTATAGCTATTTACTCTTTCTTTCATGAAATTCCTCAATCTGCAATATATTTTTAATATTGCCCAGTGCTTTCTTTGACATACTCATTTTGCCAGGTTTAGTTTTTGAATTGAAATTGTGTACTATGGTAGAGTTCTACCTCCCCAGCCCACCCCAAGTCCTGCTGCTCTTTTGGGTGGAGTAGTGAGTTCTGTTTGTGCTCTTCTTAGATTCCTTGGGTTCCTGCACTAAAATTGAACACTGGTATTATGCCTTTCTGGGACTGTCAGGTTCAGAGTTCTGAATCTCTAGGGCTGTCTGAGGCATCTCAGGACAGTTTGAGTTGGGGCAATCAGATGCCACATATCTTAGATCACTTAGATTTATATGAGCAATTTAGTCACACTGGATGGTGTAGTATCCCAAGCAGCAGTAACAACAGAACTCCATTGACTAACATTTTGCTGTTTTCACAAGCCTTTTGCAGGTACCATAGCAGTCTCAGTAAATATAGAATCCCCACTCTACATCACTGTGGCTAGAATTCCCTTTTCTGATGTTTTCCCCTTTCTCCCACTTTCACATCCCCAACATGAAAAATAGGTTGAACTTTAAATTGGTCATCCTCATCACCATTGCTACCAGACATTTTGAACCTTCATCATATTATGCCATTTGGCTTGTCCCTAAATTTATGTCCATCAATTACAGAGATGTGAATTTTTTGGAGTTGAAAATATGTTCATTTTTAGAAAGAAACGTTTGGAACTGTTTCCTGCCACAACTTCCTGTTTGTTATGGTTAGGTTATTTTGTCTACCATTATCCCTGTTCTAGGTCTTGACTGACCATCACACAAATAGATTTCAGTGCTTCTGAGGAAGAGACAGTGCCAATATGCTCCATCACCTGAAAAGTGCCACGTGGTTCATGAATCTGTGATGGGCTTAGAGAATAGAATCTTTGTGCTACTATATGAAGGACAGCATCTCAAAGCTGGCAAAACTAACTAAGATTGGGGGTTGGGAGAGAGAATGGGAAAACCTGGGGGCAAGATTACTACACTGAGAAATTGTGGGAAAGGAGATGGTAGATATCTCCAGATTGCCTCAGTCAATTGACACCCTTGAAAAAAAAAACAGCTGAAGGTTGAAACAAGCGAAGAGGAAGTGGTATACATACTCACCGACATCCAGATCTCTTGAAGGAGGCAGTTTAAGAGAAGCAAAACCCAACTTCCATATATAAATGCATGTGCCTCAGTTCTGACAAAACCTGACAGATTTAGATTATCCGTATTAGTCATTCAATACACGAAGAAAATGACCTTCATCTGTGAATGTAAAAGGAAGTTCAACTTCATAGCATGTCTAATAAATTGATTCATTTCAAATGAACAAATACTTATTAAATGCCTGTTATGTGTAATGCAATATACTTGGCACTGAAGATATAAAAACGAAAGCAAAACCATCCCTCTCTTCAATCTAAATTCTAAATAAGTTGGGTCAAATTAAAATAGAAACTGGTGCCACTAAACTGTACATAAAGATCCCTGTGGGTCACATATTAACTTAGCTTTAAAATGTAATATTATCTGTGTTTGATTGTATTTTTATTTTTTGTTAAATATTTCCCATTTGCATTTAATATTATATTGCTAAATATTTTCCAATTTTAATAGAATATATTATATATAATATAATCCCAATACAATATTTCCCAATTACTCAGGCTGCACTCAGGAGTGTAGTGGGCAGCATGCAGCCTGCAGTTCAAGGGTTTGACACCTTTATTCTACGTGCACAAAGATAATTAAATATAACGTATGTACAAAAACAATAGGTAGCATGGTGCACATACAAAGAATATTCAAGAGAGTATATGAATGAGAGTCAACCTGTCTTAGTGGATAGAGAGCTAAACTTGGGAGTCAGGAAGACAGGGCCTCAAATCCTACCTTTTACACATATTGATGATGGGACCCTGTGCAAATCACTGCAGTTCTCTAGGGAACCCTCAAAGACTATGCATTGTACAGCAGGTGCTGATCTGCATTGGTAAATGGAGATTCTGCACCTGGAGACCCCTAGATCAATAATGTCATGGTCAAGGTTAAAAAATAACAATAACGACATAAAGTAATTTCAAGACAGGCAGGGGCAGGCTACTAAGGGCGTCCGGAAAGAGTTCACGTAGGAGGTGAATCCTCAGTATTGTCTTGAAGGAAGCAAAGGATTCTAGGAGGTCAAGACAAGGAGAAAATTAATTCAAATATGGTGGACCATGTGCAAAAGCATAGAGAAGGGAAATGGAATTCAGTGCCCAGAGAAATGGGAAAGGTATAAATAAAAATAGGTTCAAGAAGTGTTTAGCTAATCTATGGATGAGAGATTAATAATAGACTATTAAGGGATGTTAGATATGGTTTTTTGAAAGTCATTTATGCATTCATTTGTCATTTATTGAGGACCCACTGTGTGTTTGGCATTGTGCTAAATGTTGTGGGGCCATATAAGGCATCTAGGTTATCTACTGGATCTGGAGTCAGGAAGACTTGAGTTCAAGTTCAGCCTCAGATATTTATTAGTGTGTGGTCTTGAGAAAGATACTTCACAGTCATTTACCTCAGTTTCCTCAATTGTAAAAACAGTTGGAGATAATAACAGCAACCTTGCAGAGTTGTCGTGAGAATCAAATGAGATAATATTTGTAAAAATGATTAACACAATGTGTGGCATGTGGCAGACACTATATAAATGCTTATTCTCTTACCTTCCCCCATTAAGATAAGGTCCTTGCCTCCATGGAACCTAGGGCAGTCAGGTGGCACCATGGATAGAGCAATGACCTGGAGTCCGCAAGGCCTGCGCTCTCAATTACTGCCTAAGACACTTCTTAGCTTTGTGTTGATGTTCATTCACTTCAGTCGTGTCTGACTCCCTGTGACCCCATCAGGGGTTTTTTGGCAAAGATACTGGAGTGGTTTGCCATTTCCTTCGCCAGCTCATTTTACAAATAAGGAAAGTGGAGCAAGCAGGATTTAGTGACTTGCCTAAGGTCTCCCAGCTAGTAAGTGTCTGAGGACAGATCTGAACTCAGGAAGGCAAGTTTTCCTGACTTCAGACCCTCTCTTCATTGTGCCACGCAGCTTCCCACACATTAACCATGTGACCGCAAGCAAATCGCTTCTGCCTATAATATGTAAAATGTGCAAAATGGGGATAATAGCAACACATACTCCCAGGGTTGTTGTGAGAGTCAAATAAGACTATATGTGTAAAGGGCTTTGCAAACCTGAAAGTGCTACATAAATTCTATTGCATTATTGTTAATATCACAGTGCAACATGGAGTGGGAAAGACTCCCAAAGAAAGATCTGAGCCAAGAACTTTAGGAACTGAAAAGCTTCACGGAATAGGCTGCACTTGAGCTAGATCTTGAAGAACGGGTAGATAGAAATACATGTAGAAAGAAGGGCATGATTTCACATTTGGAGGCAGGAAATCATGTTCAGAGAATAATGAATCATTCAGCATAGACTGGATTATTGAGTACACTTAGAAAGGTAAGACAGAGAGGTAGGTGGGCACAGATCATGGAGGTTCTTATATACAAGGTTAATGAGCTTGGACTTTATTTTAGAGGCACTATGGAGCTAGCTAATTAGTGCTTCTGAGAAATAAGATCAGAAGTGTGCTCTTGGAAGCTAAATCTGGTAATGCCATGAAGCAACATATAATCAGAGAATGTCGGGACCAGAAGGGACCTCTAAGGTCATTTAATAAAGAAGGGAAATATTCTGTCTTGAACAGCTGGGTCCACTGTTTGAGGTTTAGGTACCTTTTGATGAAAGACTAGTATTTATTGGAGAGTTTACTTACATAAAAACAGATCAAGCAAAAAGGCTTTTTAAGTTTTGAATGTCTGAACCAGGCTACCAGATTCCCTTTTGGGAGAGAGGGAGAGAAGGAGGGAGGGAGAGAGAGAGAGACAGGGAGAGAGAGAGAGAGACAGAGAAAGAGAGACAGAGACAGAGAGAAATTCTCTATCAGGTCATCAGAATCCCTTCACTAGATAGGGAGATAGAGGATAGATAGGAAGGAAGGAAGGAAGGAAGGAAGGAAGGAAGGAAGGAAGGAACATAGCTTCTCTACCAAGAGCTAAACCATTGAATACATCCCTTATCTAGGATCCAATCACTGAACTATTCCCCAAAAAACTTTTTCATATAAAAAGTACTGTTCTGAATAACAAGATGAAAGAGCATTCCAAGTAACTAATAATAAGAGAGATGCAAATCAAAATAATCCTGAGGATTCACTTTGTACCCAACAAATTATAAAAACTTAGACAAAAAGATAGGAGTAGTTAGCACTGGAAGGGTTGTGGAAAGAAAGGTACATTGTGGTATTGTTGATGGAGCTATGAATTGGTACAACCATTCTGGAAAAGAATTTAGAATTACACATAAAAAATATCTATATTATCCTTTGACCCAGAGATTCTACTATTGGACATATGCCCCCATCGGGGTCATTGATAAGGAAAAAGTCCCTATATACATAAAAATATTTATAGTAACCTTTGTTATTGTTGCTATAGCAAATAATTGGAAACAAAGTAGATGCCAATTCAATGCAGAATGGCTAAATAAATTGTGTTACATGAATCTAATGAAATATTATTTTGCTGTAAGAAATTATGAGTATGATGAATACAGAGAAACATGGAAATGCTTACACTAACTGATACAAAGAGTCAAGGAAACCATATACATAGTGACTACATGGAAACAACAACCACAAAACAATAAAAAAAAGTAGTTGCGAAATTACAAACACCAAGCATGGCTCCAAAGAAGAGGGATGAAAAGTCAGTTTCTTTTGTCTCCAACTCCTTTATAAAGATGGAGAGTTCACAAGTGTGGATCATTGCCCATAATGTCAGATTTTTCCAATATACCTCTCCATTTTGCTGAATTTTTTCTTTTTCCTCTTATTTTTTATTTAAAAAAATCTTTGTTATGGGAATGGTTTTCTGAGAAGAGGTGGGGAAAGGATAAAGGGGAAAATTTCTATAAAAGTTATTTTGATCTCTTATTTAAATGAAATAAAAACAAAATATATCTATAAAACTCAACTTAAGTGCTGCTCTGACCTAACTCAACCTTGCTACTATTCATATCCAATCCATGATGCTGAGCCTTCTCCCTAGAACCAAACTATACTACATGGAGTTTACCAGGCTTCTGCTATTGTTAGAAGCCTTCATTCACTTTTCTATCACTTTAATGAACTTATTTTTGCTATTATTTTGTGGCTTTTATTAACATGATCATCATGATCTCCACAGCCCACAGAAGAACCCCAATGCTAGCAGAGAAGTTGGCCAAGACTGAAACGTGCTCTCTCTCCCTCCCTCCCTCCCTCCCTCCCTCTCTCTCTCTCTCTCTCTCCTATGCTATCTTAAAGATATGCTTTACCCAGAATTGAGTCTGATCTCTTTTTTTCTCTTCAATATCAGAGTCTGTGGATAACATAGCATGTACTGGAAGAGTTTGGAGCTATCTAGGGATACTTAACACCTCTCTTGGTTCAGAGGACCTCCCAAGAATCTTTTAGTTTCCTTTTATCAGAATTATTTTTCCTCTAGGTTTCCTTATGCTACCTAGGCCGAGGGCCAGGGTTTTATTAGAGGGATTTTTTTCACCTGGGCCATGATAGCATTCTCCTCTTTAGATAGTCAAGATTATTGGGGAATGCCAGACCAGGTGAGGCAATCCTTGTTGCTGGGGAGACAAGTTGGTGGATTTCTTGAGTTTGGGGAGTTTTGAGTAGCAGTAGTCTATACTCAATTTTTACATCATATCAGGCAATAGTATTGTGGCTCCCTCAATAGCAGGGAAACCACCAGGCAGCCTATCAAGGCAAAAACCAGTCCAGATCATAAGCAGAGCAGGTCAAAGCTCCCATGCCAATCATTAATGAAATAGGGGTCATGAAATGCTGAGATAGGGAGATCCAACCTCAAAACCAAAACAAAACAAAAAGGAAAGTCAAAACCTAGTCAGAATGTGAGTTTCCAGGTCCAATGCTTGGGCTGAACCTTTCTTGTCCAACAGATATTGTAAAAGTATCTACTGTACTCAGTAGTTTGGTGGGGCATGGGCCTGCATGCAGGGATGTCTTTTGTCAAGACAAAAGCATTAGTTTAGCATATTAGATAAGCCTGGAGTATTTCTAGGTTGACTCGTGCTGTTTAGGGACCTACAAAGTAATATTCTATGTCCCGATGGCCATGAAAGGAGCATGTTTCAACAGGAAACACAAGTGAAATCCACGGTGAATATGGAAGGGGTTGGTACCAATGGAGGAATATTTTACTGGGGGTGAAGGCACAGAGCAATTTAGGAAATGCAATTTAGAATAACAATAGGGACTGAAAAACACTTCAGTCCTTAGGAGTTCTGTTGAAAGAGATGAAATGAAATGTTGTCAAGTTCATACACGAAGGTGAAAATTGGAATGGGTCATTGAGGTAGAGGATTGTCCATGGTCAAGTTGATATTTTAATTCGAAGGTTCACAGGTAGGGCAGGGCAAGAGTTTAACAGGTCAGCACTCAATGGAAGAGAATACTGGGTTTAGATAATGAAAGTGATTAACATGGGCAGAGGGTAGAAATGGGAGTACAAGATACATGTCTTAATCACAAGAGCTGGTGACTTTTCAGGGGATAAAATTAGTGTAATGACAAACACTGAAGTTCCTTTATAGTGAGTTCCCTGGGAGTTGCATCCCTGAATTCATTCATGTGTGTGTGTGTGTGTGTGTGTGTATGTGTGTATGCATGTGCAACATGACATCAAACTCAACTGCGTTCAACATCTATGACGTTTTGATATTTGCAACACAGGTTAAAGACATCTCCTTGTGCCCAGGTATCAGAGGCTACTCAGAATCTGAGACCCAAGCTGGCTCATTCTGGGTAAGCTATCCAACACTTAGCACCATAGGGAAGGTTAGAGAACAGGTCATATCCAAGGATATAAATTTGTGTTCCCATTACTTACTAGGATTCTCTTTGTCTCCTGGATCATGGGGCCATAAATAAGGGAATATCTATTGACACCTTACATCAGTACCAAGTATACATTTCTCTGGTGGTGATAATACCTGTTATACTCATCAAAATTTGATCAATGCGGTCCTTTAAGGCATCCAAGTCTATTGTACCCCAAATACAACCTCCCCATTTCCATCTCTAGTTCTGGAAACAATAGATGAGTTACTAGAAAGGATAAGTCAATCCTAACTTGACCAAAATACCCCACTTTGGCCAACTCTCTTCTATTTACATTATCCAAGCCCTACTGAGAGGTAATGACTATCTTTCTTTTTCTATTTGTATCCTCAGCATTCAACACACTGTCTTACGTGCAGTGAGTCCTTAATAAGAACTGATAAATGAATAAATAAAAGTATATGTAGAATGCTTTTACATATATACATATATATGTATACATACATATATGTATTTATTTGTGTCTAATGGTAGCCATCTCTAGGGTGCAGGAGAGGGAGGGAAGAAAAAAGAAATTTACATGATAACCTTATTATATATTTAAAGGGATTTGCAAGCTATACATAAAAGAACTGCAGTTTCATGTGCAATCATCTTTTTTTTATACTACATTATGGAAAAAAGAAAAAAATGAGTATTTCTTTCTCCCTTTCTTTTTCTTTTCTCCTTCCTTCTGTCCTTCCTTCTTCCCTCCCTCTCCTCTCATTCTCTCTCTCTCTCTCTCTCTCTCTCTCTCTCTCTCTCTCCCTCCCTCCCTCCCCCTCCCTCCCCCTCCCTCCACTTCTCTGTTTTTGTCTCGTCTCTATGTCTTCTCTGTGTCTTTGTGTCTCTCTAGCTATCTGTCTCTCTCTTCCCTTTTGGGAATCCTCAAGGTTCTACTTGAATTCAGGCAGAAAATCCCTATAACCACTCATCAGGGGACTATGTTTAAGCACAAATAGAGTTGCCCAATGACTCAAACATTTCCTAACCTAACTGATGACAAAGTACATCCTGACTTGTTAAATATAGTTACTGAAATTTATATAGCATTTTCCATACATTATTTCATTTGAGTTGCACAGCAACCTTCTGAGATAGACATTGTAGGCATCATCAGCCTTATTTTATAGGAAACTGAGGGTCACAGAGAAAAGTGACTTGTCTATGGTCACACAGCCAGTGAGGCTTTGAGACAGAAATGCATCCCTCCTTCTAACTTCTTGAGAGATGCTCACCTCCCCACTCTCCATCACCTCACATCCAATTAATTGTTAAATTTTGGCATTTCTTTCTCCACAAGATCTCTTCTCTACTCCCTCCTCTCTCCACTCACAGCACCAACACACTCATTCAGGCCCTCATCATCTTTTGTTTAGGTTATTGTATCAAGTTTTTCAGCAATTCAATCTTTCCCTACATAACTTGTAAAGTTAGTTCCTAAAACTCACATCTCACCAAATCTGTCTCTCTCTCTCTCTCTCTCTCTTTCTCTCCGTGTGTGTCTGTCTGTCTCTCTCTTTGTCTCCTCCTCCTCTGTGTATACACACACACACACACACACACACACACACACATCACTAAATAAATGCCATTGGTTCAATTATGGGGTCCCTACCTGTGGGATCAGATATAAATCCTATATCTCTATTTGGCATTTAAGGCTATTCACAACACTGATTGTCCCTGATCATTGAACAATTTCACTGTCCACAATTCCATCCAGAGAGGGATCTGGGCAACAAAGTGGGTGTCAAAGGTTTTGAAACACAGATAAAGCACTAAATTCATAAGAGGAAAAGAGAATCAGTGGCTCTCACAATCAATGGACATGCAAAGATCCTCCTTGGTCCATTGTTGGGCAAGATCCCACTGGTCCTCATTTTCTTTCTGTAGGACTGGGTCTTTTGAGTGTCACCCAACTATGAGTACCTTCATTCCCTTAACATAAGACAAAAAGACTCTCCTAGGATGTCATCACCACTGTCTAAGTGGAAGTAGATGGCATTGGCATCTTCCAGGCTATTTAAGTCTTGCTAGGAACTATCCTCATACACACTTGCAATACATGCACAACATATACAATACATACAACACAATGCACATACAAAATACAACATGTACAACTCACACAACACGTGTACACTACACACCATGCACAAACATATAAACACTTCTCCCTTTATATGTAATACTGCAGAGTTTCTTGCACATTCACTTGTTATTTAGTCCTTTTTCAGTTGTGTCTGATTCTTCATGACCCCATTTGGGGTTTTCTTGGCAGAGATAGTGGAGAGATCTGTCATTTCCTTCTCTAGCTCATTTTACAGATGAGGAAACCAAGGCAAACGAGGTTAAGTGACTTTGCCAGAACCACACAGCTACTAAGTTTCTGAGGTCAGATTTGAACTCAGAAAGAGGAATCTCCCTGACTTTAGGATCAGCACTCTATCCACTGAGCCACCTAACTGCCCCTAGACTGTCATCTACCCTCCACCATGACCCTACTTGGATTTTGTACTAATCATCTTTCCTTCCTGTTCCCTACTGAATTTTTTTACTCAGGTAAAAATATCCCCAGAAAGTATTTATACACAACTCCAGCCCACTGATTCTTTTCATTCACATATTCGCTCAACAACTAGACTAGTATAATAGAAATGACAATACTACATAAATAATTTATTTTTTCAGTTCCATGCCAATGAAACTACCACAGGACTATTTTATAGAGATAGAAAAGTAATAATGAAGTTATATGTAAGAAGAAAAGATCAAGAATCTCAACAGATGCAATGATAGGAAGTGGGAAAGAAGGGAGCCTGGCAGTACCAGAACTCAAACTATACTGCAAAGCAACAAATGGAGTTTAATGAGTGAAACAAATTAAATATGTAACATACAGAATCAAACAAACTCAGTGATTAATATGTGACAAATCCAAAGACCTTAGTTACTGGAGAAAGGACTCACCATTTTAGGGGGAAACCTGCTGGGAAAATAATCTAGCGGATATTACGCATAGGCTAATACCTCACATACCAATATAAATTCCAAATGGATATCTAACCAGGCATAGAAGTTAACACCATAAACAAATTACAGTAGCAAGGAGGAATTACCTTTCAGATCTGTATATACTGGAAGTATTTACGAAAAAAAAAGATAGGAGAATCACAGAAGAAGAAAGGGACAATTTTGATTATATGAAATTTAAAAGATTTTGCATAAAAATCTAGGGTGATAAAAATGTGAAGGAGAACAATAAACTAGAAAAAATCTTTATAGCAAATTTCTCTGATAATCATATATGTAAATATATACATATGTGTATGTGTGTTTATGTACGTGTGTGTGTGTGTGTGTGTGTGTGTGTGTGTGTGTGTAAAACTGATTCAAATTTATAAGAACAAGAGTCATTCCCCAGAGGATAAATGCTTAAATGATATGAACAAGTGATTTTCAAAGGAAGAAATCCAAGCAATCAACAACTGAGGAAAATTAACATTGCATTGCCTTATTTAATAGCCAATTATATTTTTATGTGATTCATCTTTTTCCTCATTTCGACAGACCCCCATCTGAAGGACAGGCAGTTTCTGAAAGACCTGGTTAAGGTGATTACTTTCAGTCCACAATATATCTGCTTACCAACCTAGGCAGGGTTCCTTGCTTCTGTTTTCTTATAAACAGAAGCCAGTTTGAGCTAAGGTCAAGCTACTTACATGGAATGAACTTGTGTCCTTGCTTTCTAATCAAGATTTGAGACAACTTAGTCTCTATTCAGGAAGCCAAAACCAAGGGAAACCTGACTGAGCCAAGATGGCTAGAGGCACCTGTCTTTCCTGGAGCAACTGGAATTCCTTGAGTGTCAGAGAAGGGTGTAAGCAGCCACACCAGAATGCCAACCCATCTACCAGAGCTGCCTCACATTTTCCAGGGGAAGTCTCAATGACGTATTGTCAGGTCAATTAGAAGGAGGACACATTTGGATTTAAAAGGCTCTATCGCCCTCAGATGAGGTCTTTGGTAACTAAGAGAGACTAAAGACCTCAATTTATTGGTTATTGCTAGCCTAACTAATAAATCAATTACTTGTATTTGAAACCTTGTCTCCTGAAATTTCATCCAACACAACCAAATGGAAAAATGTTCCAAATCATTAATAATTATATAAAATCAACTTAAAACAACTCTTAGGTTCCACATCACACCCATCTGATTGGCAGAGGTGACAAACCTTGGTGGGGCTGTGGGAAAACAGGCGCACTGATGCATTGTTGTTGGAGCTGTGACTTGGCCCAGGCATTCTGGAAAGCAATTTGGAACTATACCCTACCAAAAGTCATGAAACTGGGTATAGCTTTTGACCTAGTTATCTCACTACTAGACATTCTCTAAAGAGTCTGAAGAAAGAGGAAAAGGACTCAAATGTATAAAAGTATTTATAGCAGTTCTTTTCATAGTAGTAAAAAAAAAATAAAACTAGAAATTAAGGGTGTGTCCATCTATTGGCACATAACCAAACAAATTATGGCATATGAATGCAATGGAGTTTTATTACAACATAAAAAGTGATGAAATGGGCAGTTTCAGAGAAAACTGGAAAGGCTTTTATGAATTGGTACAAAGCAAATTGAAAAGATATAGGAAAATAATTTTTCCAGTGACAATGATATTATAGAGAAAAACAACTTTGAAATTCCAATAATTGCATTGATAAACCATGAGTCTGAAAGAGGAAAAATGAAACTCACTGGCCACCTTCTGCCAGAGAGGTGATAGACTTAGAAGGCATACTAAGACATAGAATTTTGGAGACGTTTAGTGTGGTAATTTGTTTTGCTGGACTGTATGCTTATTGGGAGAGGGTTTTTTTTTAGTTGTTAATTTGGAGGATAGTGAATGGTAAAGAAAATAAATGGTTGTAGAAAATAACTAATTCACCAAGGCACTGGTTGGGGGCCCTAGCCTGCCCCCCTTCCCCACATGCACAAGCAGTCACTAAGCATCTACATTTGAATATAACCCTTTCCAACTGAGGTCATGCCCACCAGGAATCCATGACAATGACAGCTTAAATGTTTAGGGCTGCCTCCTCCCTACTTGCCCATCCCAAAACTAGCTGGGAGTTTAATTGGGCTCCACCTAAAACTGCCTCGTCACCTCCACCAGGGATGTCAGGGAGTTGGAAGAGTGTTAGTGTATGTGGAGGTTGGTTTGTAAACTTGGAAGTAAGGAAAGTCTATGATGAAAGTCCCTACAGTATGTGTGAGGTAGAGACCAGTGAAGCAGGAAGACATAGCCTAGTAGCAGTGCCCATGATATTTGGGCTTAGGTCTCTCTCTACTCTTTTGTGTCTTCTTTTCCATCTTTTGTGTCAGTCTGAGGACATAACTCATTGCCTGCATTAGATGGATACCAACATTGGAAAAGTGGATGGTGGCTAGGCTTCAGTCAGAGTTAGCCTAGAGATTCCTGACAGTGGTGTCCACTCTAGACTTCCTATCTCTGGCACTGGGAGTGACCAAAAGGGGCATATAATAATCCAAAGGTAACAATATCTTTCATGAGGGAAGTAAGAAGAATCAGTTTGTAAAAACACCCTTCATGGCATAAAGTACATATAGTACTGAACTACATATAGAGTGACAGAATTAGATTATCTATTTCAATCCATTCATTTTACAGATGAAGAAATTGAGAACTACCAAAGTTAAGTGACTTACCCAAGGTCTCACAGGTTGCAGGCGTAAAAGGAAGATTTTAAACCCAGGTCCTCTGACTTCAAAGTCAGTACTCTTTCTACTGATCCACACTGCTTTGCGGAGGGAGGGCTGGAAGAGGGCTTATGGATAGATAGCTTCACTTCTTATTAAATCATGGAGAAGTTTCCTTGCAAGAAATACCAGTTTTAACCCTTGTAAAATCTTCTAGAGGTACTCTAATCTTTGGTGTGAAAGAGTCTGAATCAATGGCAGGCATATTTCCCAAGAACTTATCTACTAATTGTGAAGATTAAAAAGGTTCAAGAGACATAGATTCTCAGTAATTTAATCATTTTATTAATAAGGTCAGAACATTATTAATAAAAGGATGGTCATTTGGCCATCCCTCTCAGACTAAAAATAGTTATGGTGGTGGGCTTAGTTCATATATCCTTCAAAGAGTAGGTGTTCCTGAAGAGTGGCAATCAGCTCTGATTGAACAACACAATGGAAAGTGAGCTATATTAAAATGAAAGTCTGAGAGTGACATCCTGTCACCCTTAGATACTGAAACTCTGTATCAGGCCACCCACAGCTTTGGGCTATCTTATTCAAACACTATATGCCTACCTAAGCCTGAGCAGAACACAGTAACTTCCACCAGAGCGGGGTCTTAAACAAGAAAGCTAGTCCAATCTCATCATCTGCAATGTCCTTCAAGGGACTGAACTTTGAAAAATCAGGACTTTTGAAGAAGGGGAGAGCTATAAATCTCCCCAAATTATTGATTATTAATTATTGTTTCTTTCCTAGTGTACTTAGTATCTTAAGATGAAATAAAACTGGTCTGTAATCTCGGTTTAGCAGAAAATTTGATACTGTCTTACTAATACAACTCCTTTTAGATGTGATCTTAGCTAGCCATGAAATTGCAGTGATGTAGGTCCCATTCTATAAATACCTCAGTTGTGTTATCCAGACAGTGAATGAAACCTCTCTTAAAAAGTGTTCAAAACTGTCCTAAAGTCTGGACTTGCCAGTTTCGCACAGACCACAGTTTTGCACAGTTAGATAAAATAAGTTTCTATTTAATTGGTGACACATACCCCTGATCCCCAGCAATGGCCCATGACTTTTACCTTGGGCCTCTGTCAGCACATTGAGTCACACAGGCAGAGGCTTCTTGGTTTTAAGAGAACAGGCTCTGATGGCTCCCACAAGCCTGAAGTTGTCATTCACAGAACTCACAAAATGTCTGAGACAGAAGATGCCTCAGAGGCCATCTAGTCTGACTTGTATCAGCAGAGGGTCCCCTTTTACCACATCCCAGACAAACAGTCATCTAGTCATCACCTATGAAAGGACCCCAGTGATGGATCATAAGATCATAGATTTAGGTCCTTAGAGGTCATCTAGCCCAAAACATGAAGAAACAAATCCAAAGTATTAAAGGAACTTGCTTAGAGTCTCACATAGCTGGTTTGTCTTGTGACTCCAAATTCAGCATCCTTCTACTGGATCACACTGCATTCTCCATCAAACCATGGGAGGAAACTATGACCTTCTGAATAGCACCTTCCACTCTGGGACATCTTTCATTGTTAGGAAATTGTTTTCCTTATACTGATACTAAATCTACCTCTCTTCAGTTTTTATCCACTAATTATAGGTGGCACAGTGGATAGAGCACTGGATGTGGACTCAAGAGTTCAAATCTAGCTTCAGACACTTGCTAGCTGTATGACCTTGGGCAAGTCACTTAACTTCTTTTTTCTCCGTTTTCTCAACTGTAGAAAGATGACAAAAGCACCTACTTCCCAGGGTATTATGAGGATGAAATGAGATAATATTTGTAAAACAGTATCTTAGAACCTTGCACATGGTAGGCACTTAATAAATGCTTGTTTCCTTCCTTCCAGTCCTGTCCTCTGTGATAAAATGGTCTTACTTCTCTTCAGTGTGACAGTTCTTTGGAGATCTGAAAATGGCTATCATCTCCCCTTTAGTATTCTTTTCTCCAAGAAGCACAAGCCCAGTTACTTACACCATAGTCAAAGATAGCCTGGGTTTTAGTACCTTCCCCCTGCTGTCCACACTTTTGTGAGAGCACTTCAGTTAATCAATACCCTTCATAAAGGGGACCCCAACACTTAATACAATAAGCCAGTTGCACAGATAGAGTAATTTGGTCCGTCTCCTATGACCATCTTGATAGAGTCTATGATCACCTTATCTCTTTTCAGCTGCTAAAGCACAGAATTTATCATAAGTACAGTTTGAGACATTAACTGACCCTCTCAAGCAGTTTTTAGAGGTAGCAATGGAGAGAACACCACCCTTTAACTCATGGTAGACGAGTTTAATTCCAGCGCTGGACACTTACTAACTGTATGACCCTGGACAAATCACTTAACCTCTGTCTGCCTCATTTCCTCATCTGCAAAATGTGAATGGCAATTATAGTACATATTTCCCAGGGATGTTGTGAGAATAAAGTAAGTCAACTGTAACTCTCTAAAAGAACTAGGTAAATGTTAGCTATTTTTTAAAATCTTCTTCATCTTATTGGTATCATGGAAAGACCACTGGCATAGGTGTCAGGGAATGCGAGTTTCAGGAAACTTGAGGAAGTAACTTTATCTCTCCAACTCTCCATTTTCTCATTTGTAAAAATAGGTTGGACCAGGTCATCTCAAAGTCTTCCTTTCAGATTAGTTGCCCAAAGGAACATAAATATTGATCGCTGAAACCTCACAAAATATCTTAGGGTTTAGACACTAGATTTCTTTCTGGAAGATAAAGCGTTAAAACCCAAATCACTCTGGCTCTCATTGATTGACCAACAATAAATAGATCCTAGCTCAAACCTCATTGGGTCATTGTTTGGGTTCTGATGACTCAGTGAGGGTAATAGCAATTGTTGTTGTTTTGGCTCCAAACCCTGAGGATCTTCCTCTCCCATATTGAGAGTTTTGTTTTGTTTTTGGCTAGGTAAATAAGGCCATTCTTTGCCTTATTTCTTACCTAGCCTTAAGCATTGAATGGGTG
>CM053769.1:119154129-119177264 GCA_028658325.1 Potorous gilbertii
ATGAGGAAACTGAGGGACATGAAGTGACTTGCTGAAGGTCGCAGGTAGCAGGCATCAGTCAGGGAATGAATGCAGTCCTCTGATAACAGTGCACCTTCCATCCTACAGCCTTGCTGTCTCACAAAATTCCAATCTCCCACAGAGCAGCATCCCATGGTCAAAGAAAAGAGATGAGTGAAGGTAGTCAAGAAGAGGGTGGAGTATTTTACTCATCCTGGGTACGAATAAGGTCTTTGATGAAATCTAGATAATTTATGGCTTCTGATTTGACTAGAGGCATCCAGGAGTTTAGAGGTTGGTTATGGGAAGAAGGGTCTTAGAAGGAAGAGCCCAAGGGGTCCCCTGAGCCTTCCCTGAATGTGACCAATGAAAGGCTTCCATACACACACACACACACACACACACACACACACACACGCATGTGAGTGTGATTCTACTTTCCAAAGGGGAGAAGGTAAAACCTCATTCAAGGTGGTCTCTATCCTCACCTGCAGCCCAAAGTCAGCAGTGCAGGCCCTGGCTCTAGGAGAGGGTGCAGAGGTCTCTGAATCCAGATTCCTCAGGTAAAGAAGGAAGGGAAAGAACAGAATGAGAAGGGAAAGGGAGTAGAAATGGGCAGCCTCGTTTAGAGGATTTACAATCCCAGATTCAGACTGTCAGAGAGGGAGGGGAGCTTGAGAGAGCAGCTAATCCTGACTAGTCAGTCATTATCTCATCCTTCAGAGCTGAAGTTATTGCGCATCCACAGGACAGGCCTGTCAAATTCTCAGGATTTTGAGCCCTTAGACAGTTTCCAGAAGTGAGACCCAGGACTCTCTTACTCTTAGGAAAAATTAAAAAGTACACATTTCCCTCTCAGCTCAAAAGGCCCAAAGCTACATTTCATTTGAGGTCCTCCTGCCTACCTTAATGTATGGTTTCCATCCTCTAATGGGGCCCTGTTGCCTAAAGGATCAAGTCCAAATTCCTTAGGTTGCCATTGGAGACTCTCCCCTTCCCTTTTCTCCCCGCTCCCTCAACTGAACCCATCCTGACTTTTCAGCTATGCTCTAATACATTAGTTCTCAAATTTTTTTGTCCCATGACTACTTTCAAGTAAGAAAAGTTATTGAGGACCTCTCCAAAAAAGTTTTTGGTTTTGTGGATTAGATTTATTAGCATTTGCTGTTTTAGAAAGCGAAGTATATTAGTATTGTTATGAAAATATTTCTGTCACACCAGACTCCCTGAATGTCTCAAGGGCTCCCAAGGGTTCATTCATCACACTTGGAGATTCATAGCTCATATACAACTTCTCCATTCTCATCAAGCTAGGCTCCTGCCATGGGCCACATAGGCCATGATCATCTTGATATCAAACCTTTAACTAGAAATTTTGGTACAGGTGGAAAGTATAGTTAAAGTTGATGTGAGTAGGGTTGAGTGGAAGGGAAGGTGTAGACATGACTTTACCTGTGCATGGTTGAAGGAAACTTCAAAGATCACAAGAACTAAGGATTTTGAGGCAGCTGAAGGAGACTGGAATTTGAGAGGGGGGGATGTGAGCTGAGTGCCAAACTATTTGTTTTGTCCAGACTTGGGATTTAACCTTTGAACATCCATGGATCAGGAGCTCTTGGCCTGCTTTCTGTCATGGTACCCTTCCGAGACAGTCTGGTGAGGAATATGGAGCTTCAGTATCATGATTTTCAATACATATTGAAATACATAGGAACGCAAAGGAAACTAATCATACTGAAATAGTTATCTATCATCTCTATCTCTATCCATTCATCTTTTCTCTATCTCTTTCTTTATCTATCTATCTATCTGTCTGTCTGTCTGTCTATCTATCTATCTACCTGTCTGTCTGAATGCCTGTTTGTCTCTCTATCTGTCTGTCTGTCTGCCTGTCTGATACTATCTGGGTTAAGGCACCCCCTACCATAGATGGCAACTACAGAGATATGGACAAACTGAAACAGGAGTAGACTTTGAAGGTGTTTTGGAGATGGTAGCAGCAAGGGGATCATCTGAAAACAATAGTGAGAAACAAGGAGGATGATAACTCCTCCTGGCCTTATGTGAGTCTGGGGGTGTATAAGAAAAAGTAGTCAACTTTGGAATGAGTACCAAGAGACACGCCATCTTCAGGAGAAAACTAGACTTCAGTGAGTTCCAGAAATTGAAGGAAGAAGGAAATGTGGGATCCTAGTATCCTAAATGTAAAGCTGGAAGGGACACCGCAGGTCATCTAGTCTAATTCTCCCATTTAACATATACTGAGAGATGGATGAGCTGAACACCCTCGATAAATTTATCCCCCCCTCCCAGTTCAGTTGATGAGATTACAGGATGTAAGGGATAGTAACAGAGACAATGAGATATTCTAGTCTTAAATAAAATATAAGCGAGGGCTTTCTTAACCCTTTAACTCTGATCAAACTTGATGGAATTAGTGGGCAGAATCTGTGGGGGTAGTTAAATGATAGAGTGCTGGATCTGGAATAAGGAAGGCTCATCTGAGGTCAAATCTAGCCTCAGATGCTTACTAGCTGTGTAACCCTGGACTTAATCACTAAACCCTGTTTATCTTAGTTTCCTCATCTGTAAAATGAACTGGAGAAGGAAATGGCAAATCATTCCAATATTTTGCCAAAAAAAATCCTAAGTGGGGTCGTAAAGAGTTGGAAATGATTGAACAGCAATACCCTCAAAGACATTCTGTAAGATATAAACTGAGGCAAGATATAGCGCTGAGGATTGTGAGTTCTGTCAGCCAAGAAGAAAGTCAGTTATGGGAAAAGTACCCAATGCTTGAGAGGACATGCTCCCTCATCTAATAGAGAAAAGAGATTTCTCTCTTGCATCTTAAACTCAACATGTCCAAAATGAAACCATTATCTTTCCTCCCACAACCATCCCCATTTATTAATTTTCTTGTTCCTATCAAGGATATCACTGTCCTCCAATCACCTAGACTTTTAACCTAGGTCTCATATCCACACTCTTTCTCACTCCATATTCAGTCAGTTGTCCAGTCCTGTTATTTCTACCTTTGTATCAGCCGTACTCCCCAAAGTTCATATGTGTTCTTTGTGCCTGACCTGTGGTGGAGTCTTCTGAGTTCATACTGCTCTGATCAGCCACAGCTGAAAATACTATATCTTGTCCCCAACATAGTAATGTCATTGTTGGTCCTTTCTGAGAACAAAGGCAAACAACCAGCATCTTTCCCACATGATCCCTTTTCTCCTCTGGCACTACCACTACCCTGGTGCAGGTTAGCATCTCCCATCTGGATTATTGCAATAGCAACCAATGGGTGGTGGTCTTTCCCTGTTCCAGTCGATCCTCTACTCAGCTTTCAAATTGATATTCCTTGAGCACAGGTCAGCCCATATCACCCTTCTATTCAATAAATTTCAGTGACTTCCCATTACCTCTAGGATCAAATATAAAAGCCTCCTTTTGGATTTTCAAGTCCTTCATGATCTGTCCCTTCCCATCTTTCCTTACTCTCCTCCACATACTCTGTGATCCAGTGATACTGACCTATTTGCTGTTCCTCCCACAAGAACTTCCATCTCCCAACTCTTGTCATTTTCTGTGGTTGTCTCCCATGTTTGAAACTCTCTCTCCTCCTCTCAGCCTCCTGACTTTCTCAGCCCTTTTCAAATTCCAACTAAAATCTCCTCTTCTGCAGGAAGCCTTTCTCAACCCCTCTGAATTCATCTTCCTTACCCCTATTGTCTGTAGGTGTTCCCATGCTGCCTCCCCCATTAGACTCTGAGCTCCTGGTAGGGAGGGAGTAACTTTGACTTTTCTTTTATCCCCCATGCTTAGCGCTGAGCCTGACACATCTTGTGTCCTTAATAGATATTTGCAGAATGACTCATCTGGATCATGCTTCTTCCTCCATCATGGAGCCTTTCTAACCTAATTCTAATGACTTTTTAAATTCTTAGAGAATTACTCATCCTTCCCACCACTGTCCTTCACAATCACTTATGTGTGACTCTTGAATTCTTTGCTAGTTCATCCTAATGTCTCTATCTATTCTCTCTATAAAAGTGCTTTGGATTCTCATCTCTCTTAAAATTGATTGTGTAACATGGGAGACACTGGCACAGGACTGCTCAGCATGGTGTGCCCACATCCGAGAAAGTACTGTGCTCTATGAGCCAAGCAGAATTGAAACAGCTCAAAGGAAATGCAGGATGTGAAAATTTAGAGTATTCACTCCAAATGTTCCCATGCACTATTTGCGCCTGACCTGTAGTAGAGCATTCCAAGCTTGGATTGGCCTGATCAGCCACAGTCGAACATATTGAAACTCAACTCTAGCATAGTGATGTCATTTTGGTCCTCTTCAAGACTGAAGGACAACAACCAACTCTTCTCTTCAACAAAATCATAAGCTTCAAGCAAGCAAGAGCTGTGTTCCCAGTTCTTTTCTGCCCCAAGTATTGTCTCATAGAGGTGGGTATGTAGTAGGTGCCCAATACATACTGATTGTGTGAAAATATAAAAGGCAATGATAATCTTCTACTAGATCCTCCTATCAATGTCCATAATTAAAAGATTTAGATCCTAAAGGAAGAGTCCTTAGAGATCATTAAGGCTCAACTGCTCCTTTTCCAGATGAGAAAACTCAGGCCCAGATAAGGACCTGAGTTCATACAGAAAGGAAGTCAGAGGTAGGATTTTATCCCAGGTCCCCTGGCTTCCCTCTTTCCATTATGTTAAGTCTTGATCTAGAGATGTGGTATGGTGGACATTCAGAAGAACTGGGTTTGAGGGCTGCCTCTCTGATCAATCAAATTACAAGCATTTATTAAGTGTCTACTTTGTACATTGTGTTAGGTACTGGAGATACCAAAATAAAGCAATATTTACCCTTAAGGAACTTGTATTCTATTAATCGAGATGTACTTCCTGGATGATCATGAGAAAGTCATCTAGCTTCTCTTTTCATTGAGTTGTTGGTCAGCATCAATGAAGGAAGTTTTCATGTCCTGAGTTGCCTATACTTATGAAGTCACAGGTGTAGACCCAAAACAACAATGATGAAAACAAACATCCTGATCCTTCACTAAGCTCTATAACTGATAGACTTCATGACCTGGGCTGAGCCCCTTTTCCTTCACCTGCCCCATCTTCTTAATAAATAGTGGAAGAGCAGAATACTACAGAGCCTTGGGAAAGATGGACAAGCTAATGTGGAATTACTGGCTGGTTCTCCTCCCTCCTCAAAGACTCCTTCTGCTCTGTCCTTCTGCCTCATGTACCTTCCCCGAGACTATCTTTGACTCTCTACTCCTCTCTACTCCCCTAGGTTCAACTATCATCTCTGGGCTGGTGACCCTTGAATCTGTCTCTTTTAGCTTGCCCTCTCTCCTGAGTTATGCTTCTCTACCTCCAGTTTCTCCCAGCAGATCCCTCTTGAGTCTGACAAGGACTTAAACTCAATTAGATATTTCACCATCATCATAAATCCAATCCATTCATAGCAGGAATCCTCCTGCCCAACAAACCAGCAGATACTCTAAAAGTTTTTGGTCTTTAATACATTGATTGATTGGCAAAAGTGTTTGATTTGGACAGAATGTGAGACTCTGAGTAGTACTGGGTACTGGGCATAGCTCTAGGGTCCAAGGCTGCTCTTCCTGGAACTGGAAGACCTTGATCTGCCTGGAAAACTGAATCTCAGTGGAAATTTACAAGAAAAATGGGACTAAGTGGAGATGTTGAGTTCATCTGTCCAAGGACCTCTTGCTTGATATAAGCAACCCTGTCCTCATTATCCTTCATAACTCTCAAAGGACACTGACTCATTCCCATTATATAAAGGGACACACAATAAAGCCCAGAAAGGAATTTTGCCTGGAGACTGAGAAGGTTCTGGAAGCCAGATGTGGGGCTGGGGCTTCTAAGTCATTGGCCTCCCAATCCCTACCGACTCTGTTCAAAAAAGAACTCCGTTTGGGGGGAAGGCTCACTCTCCTTGATGAGTCTGACTGGTTCTTGGGGCTCTGTTGGAACCCCAAGGAACCACCCTGGCCAGGCAGCTGCCTCTAGCCGGAAGAAAGGGCCTGAGCTGATCCTGAAGAAAGTGAAACGGGTGACCTCCTCCCCACCCTTATACAGGTCCTCGATGTTCACGTCCTGTGGAGAACAAGAGACACTGGATTACAGGGAGGTTATGGGGGTGAAGTGAGCAGTATTAGCCTCTGAAATCTCTTTGGACTGGGGAGTAGAAGAATTGGGACTCAGAGTAAGAATTACAGGAGAAGCTCTTTAGGAAAGGGGAGAGGACTGTCTTTTAAGTAAAGAAGTATTACTGTTTTGTAGATGGAGAGAGAGAGGCAGGAGAGAATGAAGGTAATAGCATTACTTTCCCTGCTGGAGCATAGAAGATAGAGGGATGCTGACCCTCTATCCCAAACGTGTCACCCTCTCCTTTCGTCCATGTACTAAAGGGGGTATCATAACATCAAAAGAAGAAAACGGGACTGGGAGGCAGGAGTTCCATAATCAGTGGCAGGGCACCTGGAGCATTCTCACCTCCAGCTGTAGCAAGGGCCCCTCTCTTGATTCCACACACGCGAAGCATCGAGTTCCATCCTGAATTCCCATAATGATGGGGAACTTGGTTCGATCAAGGGATCTATTGGGAAGCACGCAGACCTTCTCTAGGAGAGAAGCAAAAATAAACTTGGAGATTGATCCTAAAAGGATCAACAAGGAAAGTCAAGAATCTAGGCAGATGTGGCTCATCCCTCAGACACAGGACCATTTCCTAGGATCTGCCTCACAAGTCTGGGTCAGGAGCCTGAGTCTCAGAGTTAACCTTTGCTTTCCTGTCCCCCTAAAGGTAAAAAGATTGAAGTGTTGTTTGCCAGGCTTTGTGTTCTTAACTGGGACATAGATGTCTTTGTTCAGCCCAACCTGACAGGTCAGGTGGACCCTCTTGGGGTTATCAGCTACTGTCCTGCAAAGCTGGTTGTGGGAGTATTCTGAACTCACTCACCATTCCCTCTTTCGGCTATATCTTACAAAAGAGTATTAGGAAAATATGCTGGCCTGAAATCCTTTCTTTAAGTGGAAGGAGAAATCCTTATTTCTCTGTCTTTTAACTATCAATTCCAAAGCAATGTTCTGCTGGGAAACCTTTTTATCAATTTCAAAGAGAAAAACTGGGTCATGTTTCTTATTAAGTGTAGGAAGGAAGATGGATCAGGGGGGTGTTATTCATTCCATTTGGAGTTTACTTGGCAAAGATACCAGAGGAGTTTGCATTTCCTTGTCCAGCTCATTTTACAGAGGAGGAAACTGAGGCAAACTAGTTAAGTGATTTGCTCCGGGGTCACACAGCTAGTAAATGGCTGAGGCTGGATTTGAACTCAGGAAGATGACTCTATCCATTGTACCACCTACCTGCCCCAGATTGGGGGAATAACCAGATTTAAAGCTAGAGCACTTTAATCTAATTAAGAACATTACTTATCTCCACACTTCTCTGGACTGGATGTTTTGGGGAAATTATTCTCCAGTAGTCCCTGGTATTTTAAGTGATTATTCTATTGGAAGAATCAAAAGTAGTTACTTAAATTTTCACCTGAATTTTGTAATTGTTTTGTTTGGGGAAATTTTCCATTTGATCCAAAACTGTTCGTGTCAGAAGGAATTTCAAAGACTTGGGAAAACTCTGTCCTTTTGCATCTGTCTTTCTTTCTCTCTTCCTCCCTCCCTTCTTTCTTGGTCTTTCTCCCTCTGTCCCTCTCACTTTTATTTTCTCTCTCTTTTTGTCTCTGTTAATATCTGTCTTTGTGTCTGCATCTGTGTTGGTCTTTCTCTGCCTCTGTCTGTCTCTCTGCCTGTCTATCTGTCTGTCAATGTTTGTATTTCTCTGTGTCTGTGTTGCTCTGTCCCTCTGGAGTTAGAATAATTTAATGATTAAGTAGTTAATATTTAATTAACACAATTATCTCAAGTAGATTTGTGCCCCAAACAAAGAATATAATATTTTTCATCCACATCATTATAACCCCTCAAAGCTGCTGTTGTACCTGTAAAGGACCATGTTGGCCATTGGGACCCAACTCTGGCACCAACTGGGTGGGAAGAAGAAAGGGAGAGTCCAGGTGGGTGCCCTAAAATACCTGGGAACTGCTCACCTGCACCACCAAGTTCTGAGTTTGGATCTCCCACTAGGAGTTGGTCATTCTTCAAGTATAAAGGCTTCTGCTCAGCATCCTTGATTCTGAAAGGTCTTCAGATTAGCATTAGGCACCAAATCTCACCCACTACTCCTACTCACCCACAATTACACATTACACCACCCCAAAGCCTGTCAGCCTCTCCTTTCCCCCATATACTAAAGGAAATCTCATAATGAATTAGGGAGAACCTGGGACTGGGAAATAGGAGTTTATGTTATAACTCAACATGTGACCAAGAACAAATCACTTGACCTCCCCAGTGCCTCAGTTTTTCCATCTGTACAATGGGAAGGGGAGGTCTAGAGTCGGGAGGGACCTCAGTAGCTATCCAGTCCAACTCATTTATTTTGTAGATGAAGGAATCCATCTAATTCAACCCCTACTAGAAAAGGAATCCTCGTTATAATGAACCCAACAATTGGTCTTCCAGTCTCTGCTCTGGTACCTCCCATGAGGGGGAACCCAGTACTCTGAGAGGCATCAACTCTACTTTTGAATGTCTCTAATTTTAGGGAGGACAGCTAAGTGGTGAAGTTGAGTAGAGCACTGATCTTAGAGTCAGGAAGACCTGAGTTCAACTATGTCCTCAGGTACTTACTAGCTGTGTGATTGTGGGCAAGTCACTTAACCCTGCTTGCCTCAGTTTCCTCAACTGTAAAATGAGCTTGAGAAGGAAATGGCAAACCACTCCAGTATCTTTGCCAAGAAGAGTCAGACACAACTAATTGACTAAACAATTGTTAGGAAGCTTTTACTAATGTCAGGACCAAACTGGCTTCACTTCTCCAGGTTAAATATCCCCAGTTTCTTCAACTGATTCTCCCATGTTAAGAACTCAAAGCCCTTTATTAATGCTAACAGCTGGAATTTATACAGAGCTTTAAGCATTGCAAAGTACTTTACAAATAATAATCCTCACAGCAACCCTGGAGGTAGTTGCTATTGTTATCTTCCCTTATTTTACAGATCAGGAAACTGAGGCAAACAAGTAAAATTATTTTCCTGGGGTTGCATAGTTATGAAGTGTCTGAATCTGGATTTGAACTCAGGTCTTCTTGAATCCAGTTCCAACCTTCTATGCACTGCATCACCTAGCTTCCTTTTTACTATACAGATCACTCTCCTAAGTGAGGTTTTCACCCTTTCCATGCTCATTCTAAAATATACTATCCAGGACCAACACAATGATCAATTGTTGAGCTACAGTGTACAACAGGATTATCACCTCCCTGTTCCTCCAAGTCTGATTCTCTTAATGTAGACATTTTTATGAAATGATCATGGGGACTGAATTGTCTGCCATATTTCTCCCCTCCTCATCAATCTATGAACAAATTTAGAACCACTTCAGGGTAGAAATTCACTCTCACTGCAGAGATGATGAGAATTGGGACTAGTTTGAACATCCCCTGATTGGTGAGACTCAGTTTTTTCCTAGACTTTTCCCAAGTTCTCTGCTAATGAGGATGAGGTGTTTTCACATAGGACAAGACCATGGCTGTCACAGTTTTGCTTGGTCAAGTGTTTTCTGGTGACTGAAAAGAAATCGCTTGAGTTGGCTCATCATTCATGGCCAGCATTGTGTTATAATGATAGGCTTAAAAGAAATATTGGGCTTTGGAGGAGAGGAGGAAAAGAAACAGGGGTGTTAATGACATCAAAGTAATGCCATGATTACCTGGGGCTGCTGGGCTGGTTTCACTTTGCATGAATCATAAGGATTCCTGAAACTTAAGGAATTTTGGAACTCCTCATTCTGAAGGTGCTAATGCCATTCTAGCCATTTCCCAACAATGTTACTGTAAGCAGGTATGGGCCCTGGCTAACACTTAGGTGTACTAAAGCCAGTTTCATCTACCCAGAGAGTTAAATGGCCATCTAATCCAACACACCCAGGAAAGGAACCTCTGCTGTGAGATACAGGACAAAGGGGTCATTCAACCCATGCCTGCAGCCCTTCAGGCGGGAGAAACCACTGCCCCTGAAAGTAGTTTATTCCACTTAGGGTGGCTCTCAGACACTGATGCCTAAATTTTCCTTTCTGAAGTTTCTTCTACTTCATTTGTAGCAGATGGAATGAATCTAATCCCTTTTATATAGGGAAGCTTTCAAATATATAAGGTCAGCTCTCTTGTCCCCCCTATATCTCCTTTTCAGTAGGGTAATGAAGACTAAGGAATCATCAGAGGACTCTTGCCATGAAATGGGAAATACTTACACATAGTATCGGGCCATGGGGAGGGAACACATCTCTGCAATCTAAGGCGGAGTACACCTGAACCCTGCTGAGAAAGGGAAGGAAGTGAGTTCTTTGGTTAGGAAAGGAAGACATTGGGAAGCCTGTGGACCTGACAATCTTCGTATTCTGATTCCTAGGTCCTGCTAACACTGAGATCAACTGGCAGGGGTGAAGGATTAATGAACATGTATTCCATGTCAGTAGTTCCTGGAAATCAGCAAATGAATTGCTTTTAAGGAAAAATGCAAATTCTAACAAGTAAAGCCAGCCCTTCACAATCTGACTCTGACTGATATTTCTAAGCTGAATATACATTACTCCTCAGTTGTAGTATCACTAGAAAAGACACGGTACAGTTTAGTGGATAGTCCAAAATGTTTTGAGGGTCAACTGAAATACAAATCTATTACCCAACCATAGGCAAGGCTGGAAACTTCTCTGAATAGCTTTCTCATTTGTAAAATGGGAATGTAGCTCCTACCCTACAGAATTAAGGGGAAAGTCCTTTGTAAGTTATAAGGCATTATTAGAAAAATGTGAGTTCTTACTGTTTAACCCTGCTCTGTCACATACTAGCTTTGTGAACTGGGACAAAATCTCTTTACTTCTCTCAGTCTGAGAGTCTTCACCTGTAATAGGAGGAATTTGGACATGATGCTCTCTCTCCCATGTCCCCAGGTAGCTCAAGATTCCAAATTCCTGCAGAATATAGCTCAGGGATGGAGTTGGGAGTGGTGCAGTGGGAGGCATAGCTGGGAATCTTGTCTTCTTCCTCTCTGTCTGTGGGCATTTTCCCTATGATCAGGTCCTGGCTGTTTGTATCATCCATAAGAAGGTGGCTTGTCCCTTAGCCCCTCCCTGGTTGTGGGGAAGGAGAAAGGGATAGGAGAGGGGTGATGAGAATCCTGCTCTTTATATACTGAAATATTGGTAAATTACAAGAGATGAACTTGGGATATAATGACTGGAGGTGGTTATTAATTCCACTAAGGTTTATAAAGAAAAAAAATCCATGCAGTTTCCATTCAGTCTCAGAAAGAGGGGCATAGAGCTTTGAATTTAAAACTTGGGGAGTCAGGAGGATTGAGCTGACTGTTCTAAGTAAACTTGGGTCAGTAACATCAAGCCTCAGTTTCCTACTTTTTATAAAAGAAATCTGGGAGGCCCTTTAGCTCAGTTTCAGCTCTAACACTTGAGGAATCCAAAGAGGACAACACAGTGCCATGAATAAAGGGTGGTCTCTGGACCTAGACTCAGATCCTGTCTTTGATATTTACTGTTGTAAAACTGCTCACCTTCATTCTCAAAGAAGCTCAGTGACGTCATGAAGATGATGTCTTGACTTGCACATGAATTGAATTGAAGTAAGACAGACCTGCTAAAGTCAACAGCCTCACTCTCTCCTCCAGAGTCGTGACAATCCCATGGCAAGACTTTTCCCAATTGCATGATCTTGGGGAAGTCATTTCAATTCCTCATCTATAAAATGACAGGTTTGGGCTAGATGACCTCTGATCTCCCTTCCAGCCTTAGCACTATCATACCATGTTATAAGGGGGGGACAACCCTCCCCCATCAGCATCCAGCTTTCCTGGCTGCAAAAGCATCCTGCTTTTCACCCTCAAACACATTATTTTCTTTCTGTTCTGCTTTTTTCCAGTCCATATAACTTAAAACTCTGTCCTACCCTTAGAGAAATTCTTTGTGTATTCACAAAACCTGCTTAAATCAGTGTTAGTGTTGAGGGTAGGGGACCCAGCTAAATTAGTGAGTATGGCCAGAAAGAGGAGGATCAGTCAGTCAGAAGAGGAAGATGCCTTACAAAGGAGAAGTATAAGAAAAGAAGGTTGGACTAGATTCCCCATGAGCAAGAGATAAAGAAAGCAAAAAGAGGTCAAGGTTTAGTGTGTGTGTATGTGTGTGTGCGTGTGTGTGTATAAAACATGTCACTGGGAGATGTTTTAGGAGTGACAGGAAGCCACCTCCTAGGAAGGACTTTCCTATAGGAGGACATCTGATGACCTTAGCCAGATTAGATAGATTGCTCTAGAACCAAAGCAAAGTGTCAACCTAAGTTCATTCTTATTAGCTGTATGACTTTAGGTGAATCACTAAGCACCAATTTCCTTGTCTTCACTACATAATGGTCCTAATCATATCTTACTGGCTCCCGGCTACTTACTATACAGGGTTGTTGTTAGGATAAAATAAGATAAGTCTATGAAAGTGCTTTGTGAGCTGTAAAAATGCCGAATAAATGTGTAGTTAGTATTTTTATCATGAACACTTTGATCGTGTCTTCCACTTCTCATCATGTATCATTTCCCCTGAAGTTTTTTCACTAATGACTTCTTACTCATCTACCTACTAGAAATCTCCCACTGGGGCTCCTGGCAACACCTATAACTTAAAATGTCCTGAAATCAAGCCCATCATTTCCCCCCTAAATTAACTGTTTGCCCCAATTTCCTCATTTTTTTTTAAGGAGAGAAAGGGAATAAGCATTTCTTGATTGCTTACTATGTTCTGAGCACGTTGCTAAGAAGCTTAAAAGTATTATATATTTGATTCTTGCAATAATCTTGGTAGGTAGAGATTCTATTTTACAGCTGAAGAAGCTGAGGCAGCTAGAGGTTGAGTGACTTACCTAGGGTCACACAGCTAATAAGTTTCTGAAGCTGGATTTGAGCTCAGGTCATCTTGGCTCCAGATACCAAGAGATGTGAGAGGCCCAGCACTCTTTCCACTGTAGCATCTAATTCTTAAGAGCATGAATCAAAAGCTGGAAGCAACTTGAGTGAAGTTTCTCTCATTTTACAGATTAGGAAATCAAATCCCAGGGAAGGCTAGTGAATTGCCAAGTCTCACTGATTATAGTTGTCAGAAGAAGCATTTGAACCTAGGTTCTTCAACCTTGGAGTAACTGCTCATTCCAACAAACCATAGTACTGTTTCACTCATTGGTCATACTGTTCTCCCCAGGCAACAGAATTCAAGACATCTTTGACTTTTTCTTTGTCTTTGTATCTGCTATCTAAGCTTTCATCAAAGCCTTGTTGATTTGTCATTCAAAATATCTTTCAGACACATTCTTTCTCCTCTATTTCCATGGCAGTCATAGAACCCTAAACAACACCTTTTACTACATTTATCTTCCTATACTGCAAATACTTCACAGACCCATAATTTTGTCATTGTGGGGCACTCCTGGGCTCCATCTGCAATTTACTAGAAGATCTTTGAGACCTTCTGAGTTTTGGTCAAAAAATGCTTCACTCTGTTGCCAGTCTGGAGATGATCCACCTCTAATTTTGCTGCAGTCACTCTTAGACAAAAAACATACAATCCATACTCATTACTCAAAAGTTTTCTACCTCTGTTGGATCTGTCGAAAGTTGTGCTTTGTTGAATCCCATGAGTAGGGCTTCATAAATATTGACCTTGACTTGAACTGGTTTCTGACCTGTCCTCACTCTCTCCTAAACCTTTCTCTGACTTGATTACATCTTTAATGCAATTCTATTGAGAGTTCAAAAATTTACCTGCAGAAAATGAGGAAGAGAGGAAAATGGGCATAGGTATTGAGGAATGGGAGTGAGGGAGAGACAGAGACAGACAGACAGACAGACAGAAAAGAAGATAGAGGGGGAAGAGATGGATGGAAGGAAGGAAAGAAGGCAGAAGAGAGACAAAGTATGTAGGATGGTGAGAGAAAGAGAAAAGAAGGGAGGAAGAGAAGGAGGTGGAGAGAAAGAGGAAGGAGGGAAAGAGACAGAAGGAAATAGAGAAGGGAGGAAAACAAAGAGAGGAGAGAGGGTCAGAGTGAGGAAAACACAGAGACAGAGATAGAGTGGGAGAGTGGGAAATATAAAGGAAGGGGGAAAGGATAGGAAGGAGAAAGAAGTCAGAAGGGAGAGGAAGGCTTAGAGGAGAAAGTGAATAGGGTAAGAGAAGAGTAAATAGGAGACAAATGAAAGAAGAGAGAAAAGATAGGAGAGAAAATTGATAGAAAAATAGAGAAAGGAGAGGAAAGGGAGAAAAAGTAGGAGGGAAAAAACAAGAAAGAGAGAAATAGAAACAGAAAGAGGTGAATTGAGAGGTTAACACACACACACACACACACACACACATACACACACACACACACACACACACACACACACACACACACACACACACACACACATACACACGCACACACACCTTCTTAAACATCACTGACCTGTAGGTCCTTACGTAGAGCTCTTAAATCCTAGGGCTTGGAAACTCAGTCTGTCTGTTCCTGTGTCTGCCCTGTGTTTATAGGTCCTGGTCATTGTGGGTCAAACCAGTTGTTCCCCTCCTTTAATTGGTTCAGGAAGGGTAACAAAAAGGAGAGGCACAAGGGTTTCCTAACTCTTTTGGATCACTGGGGATAATAAGCATGATGGGGGCATTAATGAATGTTTGCCAGGAGGGTTGAGATCCCAAGCATTTAGGTACTCCCTGCTGCTACTGCCACCATGGTTGTTGTCATCAACAGCTTCAATAGCTAAATAAACAAATATGGGCTGGGGCATGGCCAAGTCAACCTCACTCCTGTGCCCTCTCTTGGGTTTGGGTATCATTGGCCATTCAGAAAATCTCTTAGTTTGTCTCTATCCCCAACTCTCTCCCCTTACCCTTTGTAGCTGCACAGACTGGGACAGAGGAGGTTAAGGAATAACAGGGAGCATTTGTGAGTGGAGCAGAGAGCAGACGAATCTCTGAATGCTTCAAGGTCAGGCTGATACCAGGGCACAAACAAGGAATGGGTGATGATGTCATTTAATTTAGCCTTATTCCAGTAGGCAGACACAGAATTTGTACATTTTCCATAAGTCCTAAAAAGTGCTGCATGGTCTACTGAGAAGACAGCAAATGAATGGATGGAAACATGCATGGAGAAAAAAGCATTTAAGTACCTGCTATGTATCTAGTACTGTGTTAGGTACTGAGATATGAAGACAGAAGGGAAATGATCCTTGCCCTCAGGGAACTTGACTTCTAATAAGGGGATACAATGAACAGAAGACAGTAGGGGCCAGGGATAGGAGCTTTAGTCTTGGGAGCCAAAGGTGTTATGAGGGTAGATCACAGGCCCTTTTCAGTCATGATGGTAACCACTTAACACAGAGCCTGGTATGTAGTAGGTGCTTATTAAATGCCCAGACTGATTGTGATTGATACTATCAGAGCAAGAGGTGGAAGGAAATATGGGGGTGGTGGAGGATGAACAGGGGAAAGGGAGAGGGATGTAGTAACAACAGATCTAGGAGAAGTGATGTAGAAAATTCCTGTTTGAGTGTAAGTCGGAGTATATGTCCTCTGTGGGCCCCTTCAGTTTTAAGACACTATGATTTTTTTAAACACTGTAAAGTGAAAATCTCCAACTGGAGGTGACCAGTATAGGTTTTTTCTTGTTTTTTTTTCTTTTCTTTTACAAGCTTCTCCAAGACAATGTTAACTCTGATAACATCAACTCAAGAAGCAATTATTTGGGACTTACTGCAAGCAAGGAACTGCGCTAAGCAAGCTTGGAAGGTGCAATCACAGATTAAAAAGTCCTTGCCCTTAAGGAATACACATTTGAATAGGGAAGACAACAGGCAAACAGCTATGCACAAGCAAGATATAGGCATTATAAATTAGAGCTATCTCAGAGGGGGGCAGGGAAAGACTTGTTTCTTGGATTTTGGATGAAGGAGAAAATTCAAGGCATAGGAGGCAGCCATAAAAATACCCAGAGCTGATCTTGTGTGGAGAAAACAAAGATGCCAGTGTCACTGGATCATAGGGTCAATAAGAGTGAAATTTAGATGACTGGAAAGGTAGAAAGGGGCTAGGTTACGAAGGGTTAATAGTAACACTATGTGCTGCTATAAGGTTTATGAAGCATTTTCCTTGCACAAAAAACCCCAAAACAAACAAAAATAAAAACAAAAATTTATGGCGTGACCACTTTTATCTTCTAGGTAATTTGCATGAGTTTACAATGAGTTTTCAATGATCTCACTCAAAGAGAGAATGTGATAATACATTAGCCTAAAAGAGCCAAGATATCCCATTGCATTCTGGGCCATCTTCAGTCGCCCTGATGAATATCAGGCCATTGGATCCAGATGGCTCTGGAGAAGAAAATGAAGTTGGTGACCTTGCACAGCCCTCTCTCACTCAAATCAAAGTCAAATGCAAGTAATGTCATCATCCTGATGTCATAGTCGTCTTCTAGAACAAAGGACAAACACACAACAAGGTCCATGACAGTAGGGATCAGGTGTTATCTAAGCACATCTTCTCCAATGTCCAACACATGCTCTATATACAGTAGATACTTTGTGAATGAAAAAGAACACACATACTCTATTTTGCAGATAAGGAAACTGAGGTTCAGAGTGACCTGCCTGACGTCATACAGCTATTAAATATTAGAGCAAGGATTTGAAACCAGATTGCCTGATTTCAATTACAAGGTTCCCCCCACTATACCACATTGCCTAACTGTTCTCTAAGGACCATGGTGTATTACATTTTATTCAGGATATGGATCTACACCTCCCATGATTACCCTTGAACTTTCTTTGCCAGAGATAGAAATGAGAAACAAACTTAAAAGACACACTCGTGATCACACAAATAGGACCTTTCCTTATTCTATTATTACTTTAGGCTCAACAAATATTCCCCCAAATGAAGTCCCTAAGTATATCTTCCCTTTTTAATCTTATTTTATCTTTAGTTTTTATATTGCCCTTGCTTAAAGAGATAGCCTTCATTCCTCCTTGCCTCTCTCACCCCTCCCTGTCTCCCAAGTCATCCCTTTTCCCTCCCAGTCAAGAAAACCATTTCTTAAAACAAAGATTTAAGAGAAAGGAAAAACAAAACTCCACCTCTTCTCTTACCAGCTGATCCAGACCTCAGCACCGACCAGCACTTTGGCACCCACTGTCCTACTTCTCCCTTGCTGCAGTAGCTAGAGTTCTGGACAGGTAGACTTCTTGGTATCTCCACCTGTCATCATTCAAATAACAAACATATTAGGACTAGAAATGGTGATGCTGACAGACGGTGGGTGGAGGACCTGATATTGCTTTCAATCTGTAAGACCAGATGCATAGGTAGAAGCAGCAAAACCAGTAAGGCCATCCTCTTATCATATAAATCATGAGTGAATTTTCTATGGAGGTTGTGTAGGATAGGCCCTCTGCTCAAGTAAGAATGGAGTAGAAAGCTCTCATGGCCCTCATGTGACGAAGACCATGGAATTTCCTAAAACGTATCTATTCCATCGGAAGAAATCTTTCCTTCATCTAATCTAAGGCACTTTGTACTCCTCTTTTAAACCCAGTGTATATTAACTGGCATTATAGTTTTCTTTACATGTCTTTGCTCCCCTCTGAGGCTGTATACTCCTTGAGGGTATGGACAGATTATTAAAACTAAAACAGATAGTTTACAATTTAATGACTGGGTCAGGATTCCAAAAGATCAAAGGGCTAGAATGTTGGGTCAAATTAAATAAGATGAAACTTAATCGGGATGTATATAAAGTCTTACACTATGAGCAGTGGGTGGAAGGTACAGGGACAGGTAAGGAGTCATTTCCTAATCATTAAAGTTATCTTAAAAGGAAATGGATAACTTGAAGAAGAAATGGGTTCTGCTTTGCTGAGAAACTTCAAGCAAAGCCTGGATGAGCCTTTGTTAGTGAAGCTGGAAAAAACCAGGTGATGTTTGGCTTAGAACAGGTTAGACTGGACTGGAGGTGTCACACTCACTGTTGCCAGCCACATGATGCCAGCAAAATTCTGAGTAAGTCCTGAGGTAGATTAAAATGTAATTGGGAGATGAACAAAATGAATAAAAATACAATGAAAGGTAGATAATAGCAATTTGTGGTCTTTAGAGTCAACATACTGCTGGCATGGATTCATTTCTATTTGAATTTGACAATACCACACTAATTTACCATTTCTTAGTGACCTCAAAGGAGAGATTCTCCTTCCAGAGAAGTTTGTATCTCTTTTATCCCTCACAACTTTGAGTTACTATGATTCTGTATCTTATTTTTACTAAGTCTAGCTTTGTGTCTGGAATATACTTGGTATTTAATAAATGTTTGTTGTCCAAGACCTACCTAGACACAACTGCTTTTGTTTTCCACTTTCTCTTGGTTTCCACTTAGATCAGGGATGAGAAACAGCTAACATTTTATATTGCGCCTACTATGTGCCAGACATTATGCTAAATACTTTACAAATATTATATCATTTAATTATTCAAACTACTCTGGGAGGAAGTATCTATTATTTATCCCCATTTTACAGCTGTGGAACCTGAGACAGACAGAGCTTAAATCACTTTTCCAGGTCTCAGAGCTATAATGTCTGAGGCTAGACTTGAACTCAGATCAACCTGACTCCAGACCCAATGCTCTATCCTCTTATCTTTGCCTCCCCAATACCTAGCACAATACTAGGCAACAAAGTAAGTACCTAATAAATGTTTGATGATTGATTGACTGACCCAAATACCCAGAACTGAAAGTGATGAGACTGCCATAAAATTGTCCCCTCAAACAGAACAGTTAGAATTTAAAGATGCAAGACTTCCAGGGGACACCATGAAGGGTGTGGGAATAAGGTGGGCTTGAGAGCATGCCCAAACATATTGGTGAGAGATTCTGGTTGGTTGTTGTCCTTCGTTTTCAAAGAGGACCAAAATGACATCACCATGATAAAGTGAGGTTTCAGTGTGTCCGACTGTGACTGACCACACCAATATGAGTTCGGAATGCTCTACCACAGATTGGGCACAGACAGTCCATGTGAATATTTGAAGTGAATACTCCAAATTTGTGCATCTTACGTTGACTTTGTGCTGTCTCAATTCTGCTTTGCTCACAGAGCACAATACCCTTTCTGATGGGAGCACATCATGCTGAGCAGTCCTGTGCCAATGTGTCCCATGTTGCACAGTCAAATCCAAAGTTCCTGAGAGAGACCTTGAGAGTGTCCTTGTATTGCTTCTGAGCACCACATGATTGCCTGCACCATACTAGTTCTTCATAAAATAGTCTTTTTGGCAAGCGTATATTTTGCATTTGAACAACATGGCCAACCCATTAGAGTCGTACTCTCTGAAGCATAGTTTGAATGCTTGGCATTTCACTCCTATTACCTTAGGAAAAGGAAAGTTATGAACTGAATCCAAGGCTTAGACATCCTTAGAAGTGGCATGAGTGCAGACTTTGGGGAGCCTCAATACCATATTTCTTAATATTTCATTTTCATGACAGACACGGTGTTGTGAGTGGAGAATTAACCTGGAAACCAGGAAGATCTGGGTCCAAGTCTCATATGGCTCAGACAAATACTAGCTGTGTGATGCTGGGACAATCACCTAACCTCCCAAGACACTTGGCAACATCTGACATTCTAAGGGCCACCCTGAATCTGTAGAAAGAATTTCCCTTTCTGTCAGTGGTAGAGATTGGTGGAAAAGAACATCTTCTTTCTACCATTGTCATTTCCTGTACAAATGAAATCATGAACTCTGCTCCCTATCTGTTCAACTCTGTATAATAAATATCTGCTAAATAAGAATGTAAATACATTTTCCTTTGGGGTCATTAAAAGTTTGGGAGAAGACATGAATCTTAATGGGACAGGGGCAAAAATAAAAGTCTATTTGTGATAAATTTATTAAATAGTGTTATTAAATGTAAACAAATAATTTTCTGAATCAGGGTTGTGGGTCTGTAAGTAGAGAGAAGGGGATATATTAAAAAACCATTGTAGAGAAAATAAATTACAATATTTAGGCAACTGAATGGATAGGTGGAGTAAGTAGGAAAGAGTTCATTGATTGACACAGCTAACTTAAGCCTGTCATCCCTAACAGGATCTCATGTCATGAGCCAACATTTTATGAACATCTTAGCTCTGGAGTCAGAGGATCTGATCCAGATCTTACCTCTGATGCTTACTGCCTTTGTGACCTTGGGCAAGCATTTTTAACTCTCTAGCCTTCATATTCATTTGTGTGTGTTCATCCTTCTGTGTTGAAGACCATGCCATCAGAGAAACAATGACATGACTTGCACTTGACTTTGTTTTGAGTGAGGAAGGACTCTTCATGTCACCAGGCTCACTTCTCTTCCAGAGCCATCTGAATCCAGTGACCAGATATTCATCAGGATGACTGGGAATGACCCAGGATGAGGCAATTGGGGTTAAGTGACTTACTCAAGGTCATACAGCTAGTGAGTGTCAAGTGTCTGATATTTGAACTCAGGTCTTCCTGACTCCTACACTGGTGCTCTATCCACTGCACCAGCTAGCTGCCCCCCATTCCTCATTTAAAAAACAAAGGGATAGTATTAGATCTAAAGTTCTGATAAATTTGCATAAAATTTTTTTTGTTTTGTGTCCTATTCCCTCAGGAAGTGTTCTTTGCTGAGTAACAGGGAACTAATGAAATGGACTAATTCTTATCAATATGTTACTGGCATGAGGGTTGCAATACTATTACAGACAGATTTGTACAGTGGATAGAATGCCAACACTTGATGTCAAGAAGATGTCATTTCAAATTGTACTACAGATGCTTCCTAGTTATGTGACCTCGGAGAAGTCAGTTAACTGTCTGAGCCTCTGTTGTATCATTTGTAAAGCAGGGATAATACTAACTCTTACCTCATAGACTTGTCATAAGGGTCAGAAGAGACAATATATCAAATCTTGAAAACCATACACTGCCATATAAATATGAGTTGCATTACCAGGTAATGTCTGCATTTTAGAAAGGACTTCACCTTCTTTATGAAAGGATGACTAATCTTTGGAAATTTCAGATACTACAGTACAGTAGGTCTATAGGATATTTTCATGTGAGAATAAGCTTTCAGGTATCTTTTGAATTCTAGTACTTAATCACTCACATTTATATAATGTTTAAATATATGAAATCTATTTTTCGTAACTTCCCTGTAAAGATATACTTACATCCCCATATGTACAACAATCCCCATTTTACATATGAGGAAACCATGGCTCTGAAAGATTACCCAACTTGTTCATGATCATCCAGTATATAGTTTGGAATTCAAGACCAGCTTTCCTGATTCTAAGGCCAAGGAAATTTCCACTATGCCATATAGATGATGGACAGCACACGTGATACCAGAGACCTGTGTGGTAACAAAAAGAAGCTATGAGTTTTATCCTAAAGTCATAAACTCTCAGAAATACTCATACAATATGGGTAACAGCTGGGGAAGTTAGGGATTCTAAATTGTGCTGGTCTCCTTAGCCTCTAAATTTATTATCTTTCCCTTATAAAATTTACTGACTTTGTACTTTAATTGCTCCACACTTGAACACTTAACCACGACAAGAGTCATACCCAAAGGGTAGACTTGGATGAATTATGATCTCTCTTATTAGAGGGAATTCCTAAATCCATAACCATATGAATACTTGCATATTTTAACCTCTCTTATTATTTGATTTGCTGACTTCCCTGGTCCTCTGAATTGGTACAGTTGTGCAAAAGTAGAAGGGACTGCCTTAGAAAGTAGTGAGCTCCACATATTTGTATGTCTTCAACCAAAAACAGGATGACCATTTGTTTTGTATGTTTCAGAGGGAATTCTTGTTCAAGTATGTTCAGGTTACTTAGTGGTAGGCCCATTCTTTCTCTCTTATGACCCCCAAATAACTTTTCAAACAAGTTGGTCGTATAATCTTATGTACTAGTCAAACATCAGTAGTGTTAAACCTAGCACCATATTTCAAATTTTATTCTGAATTCCAAAACACCAAAGGATTTCCATATGCAAAGTAGAAAAGAAAAAGATTTCATGTGAAATTGTAAGCCTTTATTTTGTATAAATTGCTTTTTTTAAAAAAATATGATAAATTTTACATTACTATTAAAGCTGTCTTGCTTGACTGTGTCTCCTAAATTCATCTATTTTCTGTGCATTTTAAAAATTGCTTTGACAAATTTCTTTTTTCTCTCTTCTTTCTTTTTTGGCAAAATTATTACCAGCTCCAATTCCTTGACTTGCCCCTGCGCCAATCCAAATAGAAAGAGGAAACCCACAATCCTTGCAACAAGCAAGCAAAGACAATCAAAATAGACACACACATTTCCCAGTTCCAAAAATGTATGTCTTATTCTGCTATTTGAATTCATCACCTCTGTGTCAGGAGGCAGGTGACAGGCTTCATCAATGGCCCTTTGGAATCCCGGTTTGTCATTGCATTGATTAGAATTCTTAAGTCTTTCCAAATCGTTTTTCTTTACAATGATGCTGTTACTATATAAATTATTCACTTGGTTCTGTTTATTTCCCTCTACATCATTCATGCAAATCTTCCCAGATTCTTCTAAAACCATCCCCTTTATCGCTTCTTACGGCACAATAATATTCCATCACATTCATAAACCAAAATTTGTTTAACCATTCTCCAATTGATGGGCACCATCTTTGCTCCCAGTTCTTTGCCACTATGAAAAAAAAGCTTCTATAGTTCTGTGCATATAAGACCTTTTCCTCTTTTTTTTTTTGTTTGGGATACAGAGGCCTTGACTCCTATGTCTTTACCTGATGGTAAGCATTGTTCTTCTTCATCAGAAAGGAAAGGAGGAAACATCTGTTCACCAAG
>CM053769.1:119177764-119255365 GCA_028658325.1 Potorous gilbertii
AAGTAACCTTCCATGGTCTTATTTTTTTTTTCCTTTTCTGGGCATTTTCCCAACCAGTTACTTGACTTCTGAGATTCCTCTCCACTCTCTCCTGGATCCACTCAGCTAGTGCTTGGGGTCTGAGATTCAAATGCTGCTCCCCAGCCTCAGGGCTTTCAGTGGCCCAGGCGCAGCTGCTATTCAATATGAGCTTAAGTTCTGGTGCTCAGGGGGGGCAGGGCCACCTCCCAGGCTCAGTTCCCTCAGGGGGTTTATGTGGAGACTTTCAGTAATGGACCTGAGCTCCTGCCTGCTCCGGGAGCCTCTTGCCACCCGCTGCCTCTGTCACTGCCTCCTGAGGGGGCCTGAGTTATGGAGACACCCCACTCCCCTCTCGGCCAGCCCAGAAGTCTCTCTCACTGACCTGTGCACCTGTGGGTGAGGGACCTTCACGGCCACTGGAGATTCTGTCCCTGAAGCCTGCTCAGATCTGCTCCTCTCTGTGCCATGTGGCCAGGGCAGGACTGCTCTTTTTTTTTTTTTTTTTGATTACTTTGGGGTATAGCTCTAATGTTGTCAGTTAATAGGTCAAAAATTATGTCAATTATAGTAATTTATCTTTTATAATTTCAAATTGCTGCCTAGAAGTTCAGGATCAATCCACAGCAGAGAACCACATTTTAATGAAGGACATTGACAAACTGGAAAGAATATTTGATGCTATTCGTGTAAGAAACTTTTGAAGAACATGGGACAGTTTAATCTAAAAGATAGATTTTAGGGGACTTAATGACTGTTTTCTAATATGTAAAGTATTCAAATGGAAAGGATAATGAATGGTGCTACATGGTGTGACTCCAGGGGGCAGATCTAAGACCAGCATGTTGAAGTTACGAGGAGATGAGTTTTAAGTCAGATAAGGAAGAATTTCTCAACAATAATTATAGGTAACATTCATATTTTTTGAAGGTTTACACAGAGCTTTAAAGATCTCTCATTTGATGCTCATAACAACCCTGCAAAATAGATGCTATAATTGTCCCCATTTTATAGTTGGGAAAACTGAGACAGACAGAGGTTAAGTGACTTGCCCTGGGTCACATAGTTAATAAGTGTCTGAGGCTAGATTTGAATTCATGTCTTTCTGACTCTAGGTCCAGCAGTCTAACCACTGCACAATTGAGGTTGCCTTATGAAATAAGGAGTCCTGTTTCTAGAAGTATTAAAGTGGAGGCTAGAGGATCCTTCCCCAAGGATGGTATAGATGGGACTCATTTCATAGGTGGGAAATTTGAATCAATCACCAGATATTTTTAAGGCATTTACTATACATCAGATATTGTGTTAGGTGATAGGGATATAAGTACAAAAACAAGACAGGTCCTGCTCTCAAAAACCAATATTCTTTTAGAGAAATACCACATATTCACAGGAATAGCCTTTGCAATGTCTTCCAAGTATAGAATTCTGTTGAGTTTACAATTCTGCAAGCATTCAATTAATCAAAAAGCTTTTATAAAGAATTTATTATATACCAAGCATTGTGCTAAGTACTCAGAATACAAAGAGAGAGGATCTCATGACCAAGATATAGAGGAACTTATTGAACTATCTAAGACTAAGAGCAATTCCCCAATAGATACCTGCCCAAAGGATATGAATAGGCAATTTTCAAAGGAAGAAATCCAAGCTTCCAATATTCATATTAAAATGCATTTCAAATCTCTAATGGCAAGACAAATTAGAATCATAGCTCTACTCCAACTCCATGTTATACTCATCAGATTGCCAAAAATCACATGAGAAAAATGACAAATGTTGGAGGGTTGCCAGAAAAGAGACATACTAATGCATTGTTGATAGAGCTGTGAACTGGTCCAGAGATTCTGGAAAATAATTTAGAATAATGCCTCAAATGTTAGTAAATTTTGTATATTCTTTGACCTAGTGCTATCACCACTAGGCAAGACCCACATGTACAAAAACATTTATAACAGCTCTTTTCCTAAAAATCTCAAACTAGAAACTAAGGGGATTCTTACATTACTCAACAAATAGTAATATATAAGTGAAATTGAATATTATTATACCATTAGAAATGACAAAATGGACAGTTTCAGATGAGACAGGGAAGACCTCTATGATCTGATGCAGAGTGAAGTGATCATAGCTCAAAGAAAAAATTCAAAAAATCACAACAACATAATTGAGAGAATCAGCTCTCAATTTGAAAGACAGCTCTGATTTGGGCAATCATAAACCACGAATCCACAGAACTGAAGATGCCTTCTGCCAGAGAAGTGATGACCATAAAATGCAAAATGAGGTTCATTTTTTGACATGACCAGCACTCAAATTTGTTTGCCAGACTATGTGTATCTATTGTAAGGGTTTTTAAAAATTTAATTAATAAGAAAAGGAAGTAGAGGGGAGAGATGATGCATCTTTTTCAAATAAATAAATAGATGAAAATTTAAAACAAAAACTAGAAAAGAAAACTCAAGAATAGATTTCATCAAAATATCATGAACCTTTTTCTCTAGTTGGAGTGATCTCATTATCAGCTGCAGATTTTTTTTCTATTATTGCTATTTTTAAAAATATATCTTCAGGTAATATTGTAAGAATAATCAAACATTTTACTTGACTGTGGAATTAAATTATTTGTGTAGAAACCATAGAAAAAAATGAGACAGCTGGGAGGAATTTCTAAGATAATCTATTTCATTCTCATATGGATAAAGAAATTAGGAACCAGAGAAAGAGGAGTAATTCACATGGGGAAATTTTTTGGAAATTATTATCATATGAGCGAATGCCAATAAATCACACAAATACCTCAGAGAAAACTAGGAGATTCTGAGGGGTGGGGGGGAAAGATGTTCCAGATTTGATTAGAAATTTGGATTTCACTATAGTCTACTTTGATTTAATACGGTTCTCCTCCAAGAAGCTTCCTGGAAACATCTGTACAAATCTCTTTTGTTCTAGCTAGAGTTTCATATTGCCAATATTTTGAAGATGAAGGAGCAATGTGTTCTTTTTTGTTGTTTTTCAGTCATTTTTAAACATGTGAGACTCTTTGTGATCACATCTGGAGTTTTCTTGGCAAAGATACTTGAGTAGTTTGCAATTTCCTTCTCCAGGTTATTTTACAGATGAGGAAACTGAGGCAAAAGGGTTATGACTTGTCCAGGGTCACATAGCTGGTAAACATCTGAGTCTGGATTTGAATCTGTGAAGACAATTCTTCCCGATTCCAAGTCCAGTGCTCCATTCATGATTGCTCCACTGGCACTATGAGAGCATGAGCACATCATTTAATTTTTCTGAGCCTCAGTTTTTTCATCAACAAAAAGAAAGGATTGGATTATGTAGCCTCTAAGTTCCCTCCTACCTATTAATCTATGATCTTGGGACATTTTCAAGGTCACCTAGAAAACTGGTGGTGCCCAACCTTGAAGAATATTTCAGTTCCTAAATGCTATGTCATCCATATTATGTAGGCTTCTGATCTTTGAGAACCAAACTGTGGAGATTAGTGTATGGTCCAGGGGCAGGTTGATATTCACAATGCTGCTGATTCAAGCTGCTACTCTCTTAAATCTGACATGATGCAGTAATATTTAAGGAAACTTTGATTCTCTGAATCATAAGAAAGTGAACGAAAAACTATAGGGAAGCCATCCTTCTAGGGGCTAAGCTGGAGGAACTGTCTGGGCAATATTTGGAGAATGGATGGTTGCCATGTGTCAGCCCTAACGAAGTAAGGATCAGAAGGTCAGAATGGAGAGTGGATAAAACCTAGGTTTGTCCCTGTCTTCACTTGGGTCAGGGGTCCAAGAGGTGAATTTAAGTTGGAGGTTTGTTTTCTTTTGGAGGGGTGGATTTCCTAAGAATTTGAGTCATCTGAAAGTAAAATGGTAGTGGGTTGCCCCTGCTTGGAGGTCTTTAAGAAGAGGCTAGATGCCAACTTGTCATGTATGTTATATAACTGATTCCTTTCATTCATGTTTAACAATAATAGCAAAAACAACAATAACATTCAGTATTTATATAATTTTTAAGGTTTTCAAAGTGGTTTACAAATACCTCTTTAATCCTCACAACAACTCTGGAAGCTAGGTGCTATTATTATTCTGTTTTACCGATGAGAAAACTAAGACAAACAGAGGTCAAGTGATTTGCCCAGGTCACATCACCTAGTAAGGATTTGAACTCAGATCCTCCTGATTCTAATTTCAGTGATACTTGCTGAGGTTCTTTTCTGACTCAAATTCTATGATCCAAAGAAGAGAAAAGCTGAAAGACAGAAGCTAGATTGAGCTATCCCTCCAATGGGTTACTGAGGAAAGCCAAATCTTAGACACACTTGTGGAGGTAGAAGTCAACTATGACAGATTCAGAGTCCTCAGGATGGTTGGTGAGGGTGATGGGCTGGTTCTCCTGATGGAGAGTGCAGAGGAACCAGCCTGGGTAGATGGCTGACTCTAATCTAGAGGCAAGTCCAGTGTCCCGAATATAGAAGGTGAAGTTCTTGGATTCTTCCTGGCTTCGATAAAGGTCCATGATATTCTTATGCTGAGGGCAGAGGTAAGAACAATGAGGAGAAGACAAGGCACAGGACATAAGCAGACTTTATCTTCTGTGCCTACTAACCTACCTGAGAATAGAAGGGATTGTGGAAGGATTCCCTGGAGGAGGCAAATTTGAAAGGCATCTAGAGGTTAGCAGAGAGGGGGCTTCTTCTTCCCCTCCCCCAACCACTCACTACTAATTTAATGATGGGGAAATCCCAGTGGACTACTGTCCTGGGGTTGTAAACCAAGATTCAGGTATCTTGGAGGCACTGTAAGTCAAAACTCACCTCTATCTGAAGAATAGGCTGCTGATCCATCCCAACTGATAGACACTGGGATCCTCCTTCAATGCCCAGGAAAATTGGGGACCGTTTGGCATCCAGTGATCTATTGGGGACTATGCTGATCTCATCACCTAGAAAAAAGGGCCAGAAGGAGAAAAAGAGGACCTCCCTCTCTAACCTTCCTAACCTGGGTGAACCTGGGGAGCTGGACATCAGAGTTCCTATCTTCAGCACTGGGAGAAGGTGAGGGGCTGCCCAGCTAGAATGATTAAATATTCCCTCACTAACTGAGGAATGAGATCTCATTTAAACTGGTTGAACAGAAAGATAAAAAAAGTGTTGGTTGGCCTCATTTGAATCAGGGAATAGAAGAGCCCTCCACCAAGGAGGACAAGTGTACTAAACTCTTTATTTGAGTACCACCCACTCATTCACTCAGTTTGAATTATTTTGTATGTTATTCATAGAGTACTGAATTTGGGCCCAAGTGACCAGATTTCAAATTTCAGCTGTACCACATGCAACATGTGTGACTTTGGACATGTCACTTAACTTCTCCACTAGAAAAGGAGCAGGTTGAACTAGATTAGGGCTTCTTAAATTTTAGTTTCGGCCGCGTGTGATGGCATTGCATGTCCTGAGGGCATGCTCAATGCAAAGTGAACAGGTTTTGTGTGCAGAACCAAGGCTTCAGTGAAGCTGCACGTTGCAACACTAGCAAGTGCTGCCAGAAACACCTCAGATTCATTATGTGTTTGATTTTGAATTAATTTTTGGTCGTTGTACATTCAGAAACCTTTTACTGTCCCCAAATTTTTCAGGACCCCATATGGGGTAGAAATCCACAGTTTAAGAAGTACTAGACTTGATGACCTCTAAAGTACCCATCGGTCTGATCTAGGAGTCTTTAATCCTCTAGTACTTTGTTGAAGATACAACTTTGAAGTGGTGTCCAATCTCCTCAACATCAGTGAAAGGAGTCTATGCCACTTCAGCATCATTTAAAAGATATGATATGTAATACTGATAGGTTATTATGTAGATGCCATGAGAAAGTCTTCTTTCTCTTGAATATCCTTCACACACACACACACACACACACACACACACACACACACACACACTCCAGTCTGCCATGGTGCCTAAACTCAATGAAAATGCAAATACTCTCAAGGAGCTAGAGCATTATGAACTCTGAAGGGATTATTTATCCAGATACTTTCTTGCCTAACAACTGGGGACACAAAACAGATAAGTTTCAATAGGGTAGAAGGCAGAATGAAAGGTCTAGAGTGTGGGTACTTGTTTCTTCCCATGAGATTCTGAATTACAAGATCTGAATGTCCAGGAATATGCCAGATATCTGGATGAACAAATGACACAAGAGTCCAGACAGACACAGAACACGAAACTCTGCCTTCTTCCACAGGCAAAAGTACTTGCCTTGCTCAGCTATATCCTCTTTCTCCAGAGGACATACCTGCCTCTACCCAGATCCACTCAGCCATTAGGAGACCAGTGCATGAGAAGGGTAGGCATGTGCCCCATTATGGTATTGAAAGGCTAATCTATTACAGCTACTGGAAAAACAAAGACCTCACTACCAATCTCCTTTTCTCAGGAAAACAGAGGCCTTGGCCAAGATGAAGCTTAAATACAAAGAAAAGTCCTTCTATGTGAGAAAATATTCCCAGTCCTTCTGACGTCATAGCAACAACAACATATAAGCCTGTTTGGGGACCGTTGAAATATAATCCCTTTGTTAGGGACTTTTGATTTATACTTTCATTGTAAATGACTTCATCAAGTCTGGAGCCAAGGAACTCTCTAACTCTTAATTCCATTTAAATATAACCTGTTTTTCTAGGGCCAGGACCTGTGAAGCAGTGCTAATCTGCATGGTGGACCTTTCTGTGCTCCCAAGAGACAAGATGAAGGAAGCCTGGCAAAACTGGGACTGATCTTGTAACTGACCTTCAACACTTTTTCCTGCTTGCATTCTTCCCGCCAGTAGCTTGTTATTCTGCATGTAAATGACCTTGGTTTTTGCATCTCTTATTCTGAAACACAAGAGGCTGTTTAAGTTTGGTGAAGGCAGCAGCAGCCCTTCCATGGTGCAGTGAAAGCAGCCTCGGATCCCAAGTCAGAGCACCAAGGTCCGAATTCAGACTTCGTGACCTGGAGAAAGAGTTTCATCCTTAGTTTCTTTATGCAAGTATGGAAGGGAGGAGGGGGATCAGGAGGTGAACTTGTTTTTAAAAATAATTTGATAATTATTTCAATATATTTTGCTTCTTTTGTAATCCTTTGTATTTTCCTTTATGTACTTAAAAATATTATTCTCCAATTGATATATGGTAAAAGAATATGAACAGGCAGTTTTCAGCCAAAGTAATCAAAACTATTTATAGTCATATGAAAAATGCTCTAAATAACTATTGATTAGAGAATGCATATGAAGACAGCTTTGAGGTACCACTTCATACCTATCAGACTGAATATTATGACAGATAAGAGAAATGACAAATATTGGAAGAGATGTGAGAAAATTCAGACACTAATATACTGTTGTTTGAATTGTAAACTGATTTAACCATTCTGTAAAGCAATTTGGATGTATAGCCAAAGGGCTATGAAATCTTTTGACCCAACGGTACACAATAGTGCTAGTACCCATTAGTTCTGTATCTGAAAGAGATAAGAAACAAAAAAGAAAATGACCTATTAAGTATAAAAATATTTATCACAGCTCCTTTTATGGTGGAAATTGAGGGAAATGTCCATCAATTAGAGAATAACTGAACAAGTTGTGGTGTATGATTGTGATGGAGTACCATTGTGATATAAGACATGATGGATAGGATGCTCTCAGAAAAACTTGGACTCACGTGAACTGATGCAAAGTAAAATGAGTAGAACCTGGAAAACATTGTACACAGGAACAGTAATATTGTATGATGATCAATTGTGAGTGACAGCTATTGTTGGCAACACAGTGATGGACTTAGGATGAAAAATGCCATCCCATTTGCAGAGAAAGAACTGATGGAGTGTGAATGCAGATCAAAGCATACTTTTAAAAAGCCTTCTTTATTTTTCTTGTTTTTTTGAGGAGAGGTATGTGTAAATATTTTTGCATGATGCACATGTGTAACTTATATTAAATTTCTTGCCTTCTCAATAAAGAGATAGGACAGGGAGGGAGAGAATTTGAAATTCAAAAATTTTAAAAACAAATCTTAAAATAGTTTTTATGTGTCAATTGAGGAAGAATAAAATATTAAATAAATATAAAAAGCATTATTCTGAAAAGGAGTCCAAAGACTTCACCAGACATTACCCAAAATAGCTAAGAACCCTTGGATTAAAAACATCTCTAAATTCCCTTTGATATCTGAAACCTATGATTCTTTACTTTCCTGAAGATTCGTCTTTTTGTCCCTACTAAGCTCCTCTGACTTTTTCCCAAACTTCCATTTTTGTGCCCATTTCACCAGTGAGACATTTCTCTTTCAGTTCTGCTGAGCTCGTGCACAACCCAATGGGCTCACCTTGAAGTCCCTGACCAGACACTAAAGTCTGTTTTCTTTCCCTCTTCTGTTCTATCTCTTTTTCCAGAACCAATTTCCTGGGAGATGTAGAATGGACGGACCCAGGAGTCAGGAACTTTGACCTCTAGACCTTGCTTTGCCATCACTTAGATGCACAAACCCCATCACTTCTCTGGGCTCTATCTGTAAAATAATGGTGTTGGACCAGAAAGTTTCTCTCCGGGTAAGTTTTCTTCCTCACTCTTCCTTATTTTTGCCATTACCTCTCTGTGTCTTCAATAAGAATTCCATATATTGGAATTTTAAAGCACTCTCCCACCTACTGCTTCATGTGATGCCCACAACATCCAGAAAATGTTCCTTAAAAGCCCATTATGCATAATAGACTGTGCAATGTATAAGAGGGGAAGGGAGAGGAGGCTCAGATTAAATTAGACAAGACCCTATATTAATAAAGAGCATTTCCATTCCACATGAGACAATTATCTCCACTTAACAGCTGAGATGATATAAAAAGCCAAAAGGGAACTAGACCATTAAACAGGAGACTCCAATTTCAATACTTCATTTCACCACAATTTAGCTGTGTGGCTTTGGGAACATTGTTTAACTTCTCTGGGCCTGTTTCCTTCTTTTTTAAATTAAGAGATTGATACTGTCAAAGTTAAAATAATTATATTCCTCATTTAAAAATAATTAATAAGTCCATTGTTTTTGTTTGGCGAGGCATTATTTAGATGTTTTCAAGAAAGCCTCTGCCGCATTGAAACAAAAGATATTTTTAAAGTTTAAGAAAGGAAATGGTGAAACTTAGAAGCTTTTTTCAATTCAGACATTCTAGAATCCTATGAAACTAAGACACAGAGAAGGTCTTTCATGGTTCATTACACAGCCAAATTTAATGGCAAAGACACCCTGGCTTTTCTATCTCCTGCCTCAACTAGAAACCTGGAAGACCTGAGTTCAAATTTGACCTTAGACAATTATTAGTTGCATGACCCTAGACAAGTCACTTAAAAATATATCCTGTCTTCTTTGATTTTCCCAAGTGTAAATTAAAATTTATAGTATCACCTACCTCCCAGGGTTTTTGTGGAAATCAATAATATTTGTAAAGTGCTTAGCACGGTTTCTGGCACATAGTAGAATTAAATAAACAATTACTTGTTTCCTTCCTTTACACTTTCTGTTCTCCCTTCTTTTTTTCTTTCCTTCCTCCTTCCTTCCCTCCATCCTTCTCTCCTTTCTTTCCTCCTTTCTTTTCTTCCTTCCTTCTCTCTCTTCCTCTTTTCCTCCCTCTAATCCTTCTTTCTGTTCCTCTTTCCCTCCCTTCCTCTAATCTTTCCTTGTTTCCCTCCCTCCCTTCCTTTTTCTGTCCTTCCCTTGCCATTTTTCTTTCCTTCCCTCCTTCCTTCTGTCTTGCCTTCCTCCCTCTCTCCTTCTCACCCTTCTTGCTTTTCCTTCTTCCTTCCCTCCTTCCTTCATTCCATTCCTTCCTAGTTTCCTTTTTCTTCCTTCTTTCCTTTCTTTCCTTCTCCTCCTCCCTCTCTTCTTTCCTTCCTTCCACACTGGCATCATGGTAGAGTGGAAAAGGCATGGGATTTATAGTCTGAGAACCTGAGACTCCATTGCTTCATCTATAAAATAGGGAAGCTGGATTTGATGATCTCTAGGGTTTCTTCTAGGTTTGGGACTTTGAACTCAGGAGACTTCTTAACACTAGCCATACAAGTTCACAGCACAGTGAGGAGAGTCTCAGTTTCTTTATATGTAAAATGAGGTGGTTGGACTAAATGATCCCAAAGATCCCTTCTGTCTCTACATCTAGGATCCTGTGTCCCCCTAAAGGGGCCAGTGTCAGAAACAGGTTGGTCATGTAGTCAGTCAACAAGCCCAGAAGTATGTGATGTGAGTCAAGCATTGAGGAAAGGAAAGCAAAAATACACAGTCCCAATTCTCAAAGAATCTGCATTCTAAATTAGGAAAACAGCATGCAAATAACTATAAAAGTCTAATTTCCCATGAGGTGGGATACTAAATTTTAAGAAAAAGTAGCTTGAGGTCAAGAGGTTTTGCTTATAGTTACTGTCACCTGCTGTTTGAAATGAACATTCAATCAAGGGAAACAGAGAAACCCTAGAAACTCACCCATTTGAGCTCCACCAATTCTAAAGGGATGATATAGCAGTAGGGATTCAATGAAGGGGGAGAACTCCCCTCTAGAACTAGGCTTTGCCTTGCTTATACAGCATTTTACATAAAATTGAAACAATTTTGATTCAGAAAAGACTCACCGGTAACATAAGGCCTTGCTTAGAACCATCTTGAGCGCAGGATCTTCTGATGTCTAGAAGAAGAAAGAAGCCCTAGTGGGGGATGGGGTCTAAATTGTCATAAAAAGGGAGAGGAGGCACATCCCTGAGGATAAATAGGTTGAGATCCCTCTAGGAACCTGACCCCAAGTTCCCTTTCCCACTCTGTCCCTTCCTTCCTGATAGAAGGAAAAGGAAAGCATTTTTCCAGGTCAAGAAAGGGTGGAGATGAGACACTGAGAACAGAACCCAAAGCCACCTTGGAGGCATCAAGGTATGAGGAAGTAAAGCTAGGAAACACCAGTGTGCCTTGACATTACCTTTTCTGCCTTCTGCCCCAAGTCAATGCTCTGACAGCTCCCAAAGAGATGCACTCATGCTATATAAGAAACAAGGGGAGGAGGAAAATCACTGATCCACCCCTTTCCATGTAGAGGGAAGTCCCAAGGTGGAACATGTCACTACAGCACCAGGAGCATTCCCAGTAATTTAAAGACTTACCAGTTTCTTAAGAACATCTAGTGAGTCAGTGTTAGTGGTAGGCTAGAAATTCCTGTGGAAAACAGCTTGGGACAGGGAGGCTTGTGACATGAGAGAAAGAACTTGGAACTGGAATCAGAAGATGGGAGTTTGAATCTTGATGTGTATTATCTCTCTGAGACTCAGTCTCCTTAGATATAAAATGAAGGATTTGGATTAGATAACCTAGATAACCTTGGAGGTAATTTCTTGTGACCAAAGAGATCCTCTCTTTTGACTAGACGCCAGCTATACAACCTTCGTTCTTTTAATCTGAATGTCTCAGTGCAGCTTAAGGAAATGACCCCAGTTTGGGATCTGCCCGGGGTGCTTTCCTTCCCAGTTACTTTGGAATCTCAACCTCTTCAGGCAAGCTCCCTTGTAGCCTTTGGGAGCTGGAGAAGGGGCAAGGAGTGGACCTGACCTCTCTTTGTCCCCTTGGCTTTCTGGGGTCACTACAAAGGTTGTTATCCTGCACTTTACTCCACATCCTCCTTGCTATGGTGTAAGAGTTTTCTTGTAGTGGATCCTCATTCCATCAACATGGATCATAGCCCTTCTGTTTCTACAAGGATGGCCAAAAGTGGGGAAAAAAATCACCTGTGGCCAATCTGGGGATGAGATAGTCTGGTCTTCAGACAAGAGATATATGATCCATCCTTAGGGTTGTACTCAAAGCCAATCAGTACAGTAAAGAAGCAACAGTGGACAAAGCCCTGGTTTTAGAGAAAGGAAGCCCTGAGGTGCAAATCCTTCCTCAGACATTTACTATGTGACATTGAGAAAATCACTTAATCTCTGTTGTCTTCAGTTTTCTCCTATGCAAAATGAGTGAGTTGGATGCAATAACTTCCTAGGTATTGTGGTACTCTAAGCCTCCTGTGAGCAAAGCCTTCAAGAAACAAAAATTGACAATGTACTATATGAATTTTTAAAATTTAATTTTTTCAATCAACAAAAATCAATTTTTTTTCCTTCCCTTCCCTTCTCCTCCTTGGAAAAAGAAAAAGAAACAGAAATGGCTTTTAATAAATTTGCATAGTCAAACAAAATAAATGCCTGCTAGTCTGCAATGTTAATCAGAGAATTAAAGATCTACCTCACCCATTAATAGATCTGCCCATTAAGGGAAGTTTGATTGGGGGAGGCCTACACCTTCTGTTAATTTTCTAATGAGGCACTTATTCTCAAAGGTTGTGATGGCCTCTAGCTCTGAAAAGTATATAAATACTCTGGGGTGAGGTTTTTCTTGGGGGCTTACTCATTGGAAGTGTTTGTTTGGCCAGAAGAGACTCTGGGTAGCCAGTAAGGAGCAGCCCCCCCCTTTTTGAAAACCCAGATGTTGGTGTTTCTCTCTCTGGTAACTATGTATGTATGGTCAGGTCAAAATTAGCACTATCCACAGCATTCAAAACTTCTCCATTTGTTGAGCACCAAGAAACTGAGCACCAAGAAAACACAGGTGCTCCATCAGCCACCACCACACCATTCATACATGGAACCATTGGTTACAACAAATGGAGAAGTTTTGAATGCTGTGAATAAGTTCACTTACCTTGCTAAGGTACTTTCCAGGAATGTACACATTGACAATGAGTTTGATGCATGCATTGCCTGAGTTAACTCAGTGTTTGGGAGGCTCTGAAGGGAAGTTTGGGAGAGAAGACACTGATTACCAAACTGAAGGTCTACAGAACTGTTGCGCTGACCTCTTTGTTATATGCTTCTAAATCATGGATAGTCTACCAGCACTTTGCCAGGAAACTGAATCGCTTCCATTTGAACTGTCTTTGGAAGATTCTGAGGATCACCTGGCAGGATAAGGTAGCAGACACTGAAGTCCTTGCTTGAGCTGAACTGTCAAGTGTTCAAACTATACTTCAGAGAGAGCAACTCTGATGGGCTGGTCACACTGCTTGAATGCAAAATGTATACTTGCCAAAAAGACTCTTTTATGGAGATCTCATACAGGGCAAGTGATCACATGATAGTCAGAAGAAATGATACAAGGACAGTCTCAAGGTCTCTCTCAAGAACTTTAGATTTGACTGTGCAACATGGGAGACACTGGCGCAGGACTGCTCAGCATGGCATGCCCACATCACAAAGGGTTCTGTGCTCTATGAGCAAAGCAGAATTGAGACAGCACAAAGTAAACACAGGATGTGCAAATTTGGGATATCCACCCCAAATATTCACATGGACTATCTGTGCCTACTCTATAGTAGAACATTCCAAGCTCATATTGGTCTGATCAGCCGCAGTCAGACACACTGAAATTTCACTTTATCATGGCAATGTCATTTTGGTCCTCTTCAAAGAGGAAAACAGCAACAAAAACAACATGTATGGTCAGACAGCTGCATCTGTCTGTTGCTCTATGATGCATGTATTGCTTACAGTCAGACAGTTGGAAGCCCTGTCTGTTGACTGTTATTTCTTTGCATTTTCTCTGAAGTTTACTAAACTAAGTGAATGATGTATGTGTTCAATTAAAGTGATTGTTGACCCCTCAAAAGTTGCTTTACTTTCAGAAAGCAGATCTAAGAATCTCTACAGAGGGCCTTCCTGTGTATATTGGGGTCCTTGCTGATACATAGTCATGCCCGCCCAAATGCATGGCTCATGCTTTGAGTTCACCACTTCTTTGTCAAGAGACAGGTAGTGTGCTTCATCACAGTTCTTTGGAATCATGGTTGGTCAATTACATTCAACAGACTTCTTATATCATTCAAGATTATTTTTCTTTACAATGTTGCTATCATATGAATTGTTTTCCTGATTCTGTCAACTACACTCTGTCAGTTCAGATAAGTTTTCTCATGTTCCTCTAAAACTATCCCTTTCATCAGTTCTTTTTTTGAGACAGTTAGGGTTAAGTGACTTGCCTAGGGTTACACAACTAGTGTCTGAGGTTGGATTTGAACTCGGATCCTCCTGACTTCAGGGCTGGTGTGCTATGAACTACACATCCTTTCATCATTTCTTACAGCATGAGTAATTTATAACATTCATAAACCATAATTTGTTCAACCATTCTCTAATTGATGGGGATTAGCTTCTAGTAATTTGCACTGCATCTCCCCCCACCAAAGAACTACTAGAAATATTGTTGTACCTTTGAGTCCTTTCCAGTTTTCTTTGATCTATTTGTGATACAGGTCTGTTAGTGGTATTGCTATGTCAAAGGTTATGTCCAGTTTAGTAACTTTCTGGGCAGGGTCTGGGCATTGCTTTCCAGAATCACAGTTCCACTAACATTAACTATGCCTATTTTTCTGTGGCTCCACCAACATTAGTCATTCCCCCTTTTGGTCATCTTTCCGCTCTGAAGGGTACACTGTGGAAACAGAGAATTTTTAAAATTTGAATTTCTCTGTTAATAACTTGGAATATTTTTGCATATGAATATTGATAGCTTGAACTTTTCCTTTGAATGTTGCCTGTTACTATCCTTTGACTATTTATCTCTTAGGGAATTGCTCTTATTCTTACAAATTTGAATTAGTTCCTCCTATATTAATGGCTATAATATAATAGCTAGTTTAATGGGTGCTTTAAGGTTTGCAAAATGTTTTACAAATTTTATTTCTTTTTTTTTCTCCCCACTTCACATGTTAGGAAATGGAGATAGAAAGAGGTTAAACAATTTGTCAAGGATTCCACACCTACTACATATCTTAGGTCAGATTTAAATTCAGCTTTCCTGACTCCAGGTGCAGTACTTTATCTACTATACTCCCCAGTTGCAGGAGTTTGTAAATATAACTTGGAAATGAGACCTTTATTAGAGAAAATTGCTGTAAAGATTGCCCTCCCTTCCTCCTTTTCAGTTTTAGATACATTGATTGTTTTCTTTTGCAAAAACTTTTTAACTTCCCATCATTGTGAGTCATCAAGGGATAATTTCAGTGGAGGGAAAGAGGGAAATCGATGACTCCAAGCAATAAAGGTAATAAATCAGTAGTTCTCAAACCATTAAGCATTGCTAAGTGTGCCATAAAAATTTGGCAATTATGGTATTTCAAATTTTAAACATTATAATTATGACTTAATATAAATTTTACTGACCTAGCCTACTGAGTACCATAACTTTAGTATTTGAAGAGTAAATTAACTTGCTTATTACATATGCTAACCTTAAAACACATTAGACCTTCAATCTCAATAGAATAAGCTCCTCATATCAAATAGAAACTGTACATACATGAGTATCTACTCTCCTGTAGTATTGCCAATTTAAGCATTTATTATCCCACAATTCCTCATGGCAAAGACTATTGGAACATGGGCCAAAAAAAATTAGAGAACCGTTGAAATAGACTAAAGCTATAAGACTAAAAATAAAATAAAGTTATGTGGGAAAGAATCATAAAAATACAGAAGCTTCAGAATGCCATCAAGTTCCCTAAAGCAACAGAGGCTAAAACCAATGCCTCTGTCCCAGAAGTGGTTTAACTGATCCACAAAGCAGATTAACCCCAACCTTCCTGTCCAAAATAGTCTATAACTTTCCTCATTCTTCAGGCAAGGTCATAACCCACACATCACCTCCCTGGTGTGTTTTGTTCTGTTATTGTTTTTAATTTTGTGTATATGTTGTGGTAATGGTGGTGGGAGGTGTGGATAGTAGATTCAGGGAATCATCAATCAATTAATTTCCTCTCAGTCCAGTTGTTATCACAACAGATAGGATACTGATAATAGAGAAAAAGATATCAAAACACCAGCTCTCTCTCTCTCTCTCTCTCTCTCTTTCTCTCTCTTTCTCTCTCACACACACACATCAGATTCTTTTTTTTAGACAACAGATAAGTCTTTACAATTTTAAATAAGTATTGACAATGTTAATCCTTTATAAGATATGAAAAAAAAATTTCTCTCATCAGAATTGAGAATTGAGTGCCTTAGCTTGGGCCTTCTTTGTTACATCCACCTACCTATCAGTCTCAGTCCTGACTCATAATGAGACTTGGGAAATCACATTAGAAACTCCAACAATGCTTAGGAAATAAGCCAGGTGAATCAATGTCAGTCAATAGATGTTTACAAAGATTAAATAAGGAAACAATGTGTGCCTCAAGGAGCTTAGAATTTGCTCTGGTGGGTTTTAGCTGTATGTAAAATGTATACAGATATGAATACTCCAACATGCAATTGCAGAGAGGCAAAAGAGTGATCAAGACAAAGTAGATAGATAGATAGATAGATAGATGGATGGATAGATGGATAGATAGATAATAGGTAGGTAGGTAGATAGATAGATAGATAGTAGGTAGGTGCACGGATGGACAGACAGACAGACAGATAGATAGATAGATAGATAGATGGATGGATGGATGGATGGGTGGGTGGGTGAATGGATGGATAGACAGAGAGAGAGAGAGAAATCCTGATTAGTGCAAATAAAAAATTTCCTGAAGTGATTGAAATATTGGAATTTCCATGGTATATTTTCATTGGGCTGGACCCAGTTATCAATTATAACTTTGAACACAGTGAATTCTAATATTTGTGCTCATTTCAGGGGATTCTATTCTCCCTAACTGTTACTGTCTGTCTTTTGTTTTCTAAGAGGGCCAATGACATCATGGGGTGATATATTGACTTTAGCACTAATTGGATCCAATTAAATCTCTCTAATTAAGACCTAGCTAAAGGATTGATAGGACCCTTATTAAGCTTTTATGATGTGCCAGGGACTGTGCTGAGAACTGAGAATATTAATGCAAGTAAAAAGAAAGGCATTCTCTACCCACAAGGAGCTTACCTTCAAGTGTGGAGAGACAACTCGTAGAATGAAACTGAAGAACAAGAGGTAGGAATCAGAGAATGACAATAGGGAAGGTACATGCAGAGGTAGGAAAAGTCTGGAGAGACAGGAGAAGACCTGGGACAGGAGAAAGCATGGCTGGCCTGCAAATTCCTCTAGATGGAGGTTTCAGGGAAGAACTCATCCATTGGAGGAGAGAGTCACAGAAACAGAGACACCTCCAGGGAGAGAAGGCTGATGAGAACACTGGTAATCACAGAATACAATTAGAAAATTCTGTAGAACAGAGGGCAAAAACAAGTATTATAGGAATATCTGAGAAAGAGAGAAGTACTTTGAGTATATTTCCCTTCTGTCTCTCAATGAAAATTCCCAAGAATTCCAGAGACATCCTGCACTTTCCTGGCGATAATCACTCAGCCATGTTCATCAAAGAATACTTTGCTATTTTCAAAGTCCTCTATAAACATCCATTTTACTTTATTCTAACAACTAGGAGGTAATCTAAGATAATATTGCTCTCATTTCACAAGTGAGGAAATGGTTTCAGTAAAGTTAAGGGAGTTGCCCAAGATTACACAACTAATAAGTGGTAGGGCTGGGAATAGATCCTTTCTTCTGCCACAAAGTCCAGAGTGCTTCCTTTTGCTTCTCTAATTATTCTCACATAATATTATAGATTGGAGAAGAAAATGGCAAACCACTCCAGTATTTTTGCCAAGAAAACCCCAAATAGGGTCACATGCATGTTTTGCATGATTGACTGTGTGTATGTAATATATGTATATATCTCTCACATATATATGAATGTAAAATTAGAGATAGTTTTATGTAAAAACAACCCAGTTTTATATGTAGAATTTGGAGTTTCCTTCACACATGGGCCCTTAGAAGTTTATTCCAAGCTTGAGACACACAGTTGATAAGCATTCACCCAAATTCACAGCTCAGGAGCTCCTTCCACCCAGAGGACACATGGCTTCAAACCAAAAGACATTTAATCAATCAAGGCAAATTAAGTGATGGATGAAAATCCCCCCCATATACATGGTGTACACTCTACCACTGGCCATTAGTGGAGGAAGGCACACACAGAGAGGATGCATGTGACCAGGGAACATACATGGAAAATCAACAGGTATGTGCAGAAATAGCTGAGGCAACTCACATCTCTATTGCTACAGAGTAGGGGTTCTTAATCTGAATTCTGTGAATTAAAAAAAAATTAATGGCTATTTCAATATATTTGGTTTCTTTTGTAATTCTGTGTATTTGATATATTTAAAGCATTGTTTTGAGGAGGGATTCATAGGTTTCACCACACTGCTAAAGGGATTCATGACACCAGTTGGGCCATCTCCAGTCTTCCTGATTGATATCTGGCCACTGAACCCAAATGGCTCAGGAGGAGAAAGTGAAGTTGGTAACATTGCACAGCCCTCCCACACTCATCTCAGTCAATTGCAAGTCATGTCATCATCTCCCTAATGTTATGGTCTTCTTTGAGAATGAAGGACAAACACAAGAACTGTAACACTAAAACCCGGCTGTGGTTGCATCATTTTCCCCTAAGGCAACATTATGCTCTGCTCTGTAGGGAGTCCCATCATTCCTTATGAGTGGACATGTCTGCAGCCTGCCCTGTATCTTTACTGGTCTTGGAGCTCTGCTACATAGAACTGCTCTCTGCTGCCATCTGCTGGTCCTCAAGAACTTCCAATCCATTCATTGTTTTCTACTACCACCTGCTGGGGTTTCATCAGATAACAGCTTCTTTCTAACCAGCATTAAAATTTGTAGGGCACAACCAAAAACAAGCCATTTGTACCACCCTGATGTTAACCATTTTCTCCTTAATCCTGCATTGATGACCAGCCACTGAAGTAGCTTTTCCACACATAACACAAAGTCAGAAAGGTTTTTACTATTATGTGGATTTTTAAACTAAATTTTGTTGATTTTCTGTTTTGACTCTGTATATCATTTTCACTCTGTATCTGTTGTTCTCCCTTCTCTCAGAGAGTCATCCCATATAAACATGTTTTTTAAGAAAAAAACTTTAAAAAGAAGAAGGAAAATCAATAAAGTTAATCAATACATTAAAAAAACAATCTAACAATGAATGTTACCTTTTTCTCATGGATCCCACCCACCTCTCCAAAAGAGTAAGGGGGAGAATGGGAGGGATGGGGGGGTATCTTCTCACATCTCTTATTTGGGGCCAAGTTTGTATTTTGTAATTTTTCAACATTCATATTCTGATTACTTTGTAGTGGTTGTTATTTCAATTTCCATTGCTGTTGGCTTTATGGTTATTATTTTACTGCTGTTGTGTATGTGTGTGTGTGTGTTTGACTCTGTTTACTAAATTTTGTATCAGTTCATGTATACATTCTTATCTCTCTGTATCCCTAACATTTACCTTTTATTTCAAGATAGGAATATTCCAATATATTCATGCACTCCAATACATTTAGCTAATATATTTAGGAGAAATTTTGAATGCTATGGATAAGTTCACTTACCTTGGCAGTATGCTTTCCAGGGGTGTACACATAGATGAGGAGGTTAATACACCCATTGCCAGAGCTAGATCAAAATAAAAGTATGGGAGAGAAAAGGTGTTAGGCTACCCACCAAACTGAAGGTCTACAGAGTTGTTGTGCTGACCTCATTGTTGTATGCCTGTGAAACCTAGACACTATACCAGCAGCATGCCAGGAAATTGCATTACTTCCATTTGAATTATCTTAGGAAGATTCTGAAGCTCACCTGGCAAGAAAAGGCACTGGATACTGAGTTCCTTTCTCAATCTGAACTGCCAAGCATCCAAACTCTGCTATAGAGAGCACAACTCCAATGGACTAGCCACATTCTTTGAATGCCAACTGTATGCTTGCCTAAAAGACCATTTTACAGAGAATGTGTACAAGGCAAGTGCTCACACAGATGTCAGCAGAAGTGATACAAAGACACTCTCAAGATCTGAAGAAATTTGGAATCAATTGTGAGAAACATGGGAGACACCAGTACAGGACTACCAGCATGGCATGCCTGCAACAAGGAAGGCGTTGTGCTCTATGAGCAAAGAAGAATTTCAGTAACTCATAAGAAATATGAGATGTGCAAATGTCAAGGCACTTCCACCCCAATTTTTAAGTTCATATGGACTATTTTTGTCTGATCTGGCATACAACCTTCCAAGCTCAGACACACTGTACATTAACCCCAGCATTGTGGCATCATTTTGGTCAATGATATTTAGCAATTCCCAAATTGCTAAATATCTGCTTTATTTCTAGTTCTTCATCAACACTGTCTCACACACACACACACACACACACTTCTACAGATAGTTTGCTGATCAGAGCCTTTCTTTTTATCAATGACCTCCTTGAAGTATATGCCTTACAGCAAATATATAAAATATACATACACATATATAGAGTATCTGTATGTATATATATATATATGTGTGTGTGTGTGTGTGTGTGTGTATGTATGTGTATATTAGTCATAATATATGACTAGATATATGATATTTGGTGTGTGTGTATATATATACATATATATATATATATGAATCTGGTGGATTCCTTCTTTTTGTCTTAACTGTTTTATATATATATATGTATGTATATATATATATACATACATATAGATATATATGTATATATACATACATATATATACCTGCAGTTATTTTAGTTTATTCAGTTTAGATTGAAGTCTCCATTTTAAGAAAGAAATGTAATTAAGAAAAAACATACAATACCGTGGACACATCAGACATGTATGCAATATTCTGCTCTAGTAGTTGCCTAGTAGTAGTAGTAGTTGCCTGTACCTTGACAAGGAGTGTGGTGTTCTCTTACTTGTTCTTTGAGCCCTCCATTGATTTCCCCATCACTCAGAATTCAGTTTCCATTTGAGTGATTTTTTTCATTTATATTGTTGTAGTCACTATATATTATTCCCTTGGCTCCATTTATTTCCCTTTGCATCATCCCGTCTTTCTCAGAAGTTTTCATATTTGTCATTTCTTACTGCACAATATTTCCTACATTCACATACCATAGTTTTTCCATCCATCCCCAATGGATGGGCACTCATTTCTTCTATAGTTCTTTGATACCAGAAAGAGGGCTATTATGAATAAGTGGTATATATAGGACCTTTGTTACCGTCTTTGACTTCTTTGATGTATATGCCTAGTTGGTCGAGCAAAGGATATGGACATTTTAGTCCTTTTTCTTGCATAATTACAAATTTATGCCCAGAACAATAGATTATTCTGATGAGGGTTAAAAGCAGGGTGTAAGATCTCCCCAGAGTATGGGGGCAGGTCGTCTGGAGAAGAATTCATCAACTCAAGCATTGTTGAGGTCAAGGTAAAGATTTATTATCCTTTTCAGCAGGCAAGAGTTCTCAAGGAACCTGCAAACTTAAAGGGATACAAGGAAAGTTTACATAGGATATTCTATAGTATCAGTTGTGCCACATATGCTAAGTAGGTGTTTTGGGGTGGGATTAGGGAGTGGTTAAGGAGTGGTCAGTTCTTAAAGGAACATGCACTTTTGATATCTACTATGCAGATACTTTACCCAAAATTCATCAGGAAATAGCCCAAGGTGGAGCCACCTGGAGGTGTGGTTTTAGACCTGAAATGTCATTAAGTCAACCAATGGTCAGGGCTGACCAGGAAAAACCAGGCTTCTCTCCTCAATGTCTTGTTAGACAAGATTAATGTAAGGGAGTGTAGGTATATCCAAGTCTAGGATACATATGATTGGTCAGTGAGTAGTAAACGTCATTATGACACAGTGCACAGTCTATTCAGCCCAGTACACAGTTGGTTAAGCCAAATGAGTTCTATAGGTGCATCTGACCACTATAGCAGGAAGGGAGATAACAGTTGTTGCTAGGGCAAGTTGTGTCCTTGAGGGAGAAACTGCCTGAGATAGTATTTTGAGCCTAGGGAGAAATGTGATTTTTCTTAGAGAAACGTGATTTTAGAATTGGGGCCCAAGTACATGCACCCAAGCACCCCATCAATTCTACAGCCAAAATGAAAGTTCTTATGTGCCTGTTTTCCCACTCTCCTTCCAATATCCATTCCCTGCTTTTGTCATTTGCACTATATGAAAATTGTTTTAATTTTCATTTTTCTATATTAATGATTCAGAGTATGTTTCCATGTGGTTATTTATAATTCATAATTTTTCTTTTGAAAACTGTTCACAAGGCTAATGCAAAAACATGTTTTGTATGACTTCATATGTGTAATAGATTTTATATTTTTTGCCTTCTCAATGGGTAGGAGAAGGGGTAGAGAGGGAAAGAATTTGGAACTGAAAATAAAATAAAATTGAAAATGTTTCATGTCTACCTAGAAGAAGCCCTAGTTTCTTTCAAGACTCGGTTTGAGGACCACATTTTCTCAAAGGCTTATTCTGATCTACCCCACCCCTCCATCTGCTTATTAGTGACTTCCTCTGAATGTATTACTTTGTGTTTGAGATATAGATATATACAGGCATAATACTCATACATACTTATATATGTATATATTCATGTATATCTGTATTTGCTTATTAAAATCTGGTCTCAGACACTTATTAGCTGTGTGACTCTGTGTAAGTCATTTAGCCTTGTTTGCCTCAGTTTCCTCATCTGTAAAATGAACTGGGGAAGGAAATGACAAACCACTCCAGTATCTTTGCCAAGAAAACCCCAAATGGGATCACAAAGAGTCAGACCTGATTGAAACAACTGAATCAATAATCCCTGTATAGAATACAGCTCCATAAAGGCAGGAAATATTTTATTTTTATCTTTCTGTTGCCTTATGTCTAGCATAGTATAGGCACATAACATGTGGCTTACTGAATGAGTGCGTACATGTATGCATGAATGAATGAATGGGTGAACGAATGAATGCACAGGATGATAATGTAGCCAAAAACTTCCAAATATCATCTTGACTTGAGTTAAAAGAGCCACAATTCCAAGGAATAAGGGGCAACAGTTCTTCTGTACTATCCTCTAGTGAAAGTGCATCTGAACACCACAGTTCAGGAAGAATATTCAAAGAGAGAGTCCAAAGGAAGGTCACCAGGATGTGAATGGGATGGACTTGAGTTGATTACATGTGAGAATCTATTGAAGCAACTGGGAATATTTAGCCTGGAGGATAGAAGACTCAAAGGGACACTGTAGTTATCTTTGAGTGTTTAAAGGACTTCCCTGTGAATGAAGCAATCGTTTATTTTATTGACCCTAAGGGAACAAGTGAAAGTTACACATAGGAAAACTGAGGCTTGATGTATGGAAAGATTTCATAACAGTTCATGTTATCCTGAAATGGACTGCCTTGAGCAGTAGAAGTGACAGCTAGGTGGCACAGTAGATAGATCCCAGGACTTGGAGTCTGGAAGATCTGAGTTCAAGTCCCACCTTAGACACTTGCTAAGTGTGTTATCCTGAGCAAGTCACTTAAGCTGTCTATCTCAGTTTTCTCAACTGTAATAGGGGTAACAAGAGCACTCATATTCTAGGGTTGTTGTGAAAATAAATGAGATAACACATATAAAGCATTCTGCAAGTCTTGCTGGGCTATGTAAATGTTAACTAATGTTATTAGTGTTTTACATCTTTCTGGAGGTCTTTAGACAGAAGCAGGATGATCACTTGAGCATGTTGTAATGGGAAGTTAAGTAGGAAGGGTTTACGATGATCCAGCTCCATGAGATCCCTTTCAACTCTTAAAATTCCAGGAAAATTAGGGACAAGAATAAAAAGATTAGATAAAATGGATGGGGCCATCCACCTTGACCCCTGTTCCTATTCCTGTCTTTGTATGCATCTTTTCCAGCAACTAAATTCCATATATATATATATATATATATATATATATGCATACACAAATATACATATACATTAACATATATACATATGCATACACATATATATATTTGACTATTATGCATGTGTGTATACACACTTATATACATGTATATATGTCTATATACACAGAAAACTTAAAACAAATGACAGATATAAGTCACTGGATCATCAATTTCAATCTGGACTGAATCTTAGAAGGAAAAAACAAACTTCTTATGCCCAATGTGTTGGTGCCCAAGATACTACTGTAATACAACATTTGCCCTCTGTCTACCTTTCCAACTCCGAGGACCTATGTGGATTAACGTCTATATGTATTCTTGAGAAAGCCAGCTCCTGAGGAAGGCCAGTAGGGCTAACCTCTGAAGCAGAGGTTGCTGTGCCAGTGACAGATAAAGAAACAGAAGATCATATTCTCCTGAGGAAAGAGAGAGAAAATAAGTTCCTTTCCCTGGGCTAAAGATGAACACGTCTGTGAGCTTTAATCCATATTCGCAAGAAGAAAAGTAAAAGCAACCAGTCAGGAGCTTCATTCTATGATACAGGATAGCAGAGGGGAAGAGAGTGGTGTGGAGCATAACTGGAAATCCTCAGATTTCCATGATGGAAATACCAGCTCCATAAAGAGTTGGTGCCCCTGGAAACTGAGTCACCAAGGGCAGGACCTCTTAGTGCTGCCTTCTCATGCCAGGGACAAACAAGTTTCTCTTGTTTCTCTTGGTCACAAAAACCAAGATGATTAACTCCAGAGCTGAGCTGGGGATTTCCCAGTCATCCCTCAGAGGCAGCGTGGAGGAGTGGGGTGTGACTCTCACAGAGACTGAGTAATTTGGGTCTTTTTGGAGATGTGTTTTTCTGTGGAGGAGGAAGAAGAAGAGGAAGCCAAGGAAATGCAGCTCTGTCCCTGATCCTCCACCAGTAGAAGAGTCAGAGCTAGAAGATCTGGTCCAGAATTTGGGGGTCCCAGTGAGCCAGAGGTGAATACTGCTGGCCCAGTACCATATCTCAGAGCTCTCAATGGACCCTTTTATTCTTCCTGTATTTTTCCTACGGCAGGTAGCTATGGCAGATAGGGCTAAGTGGTGCAATGCGTAAAGTGCTGGGCCTGGAGTCGGAAGACCTGATTTCAAATCTAGCTTCAGACACTTGCTAGCTATATGGCCCTGGGCAAGTCACTTCATCTCTGTCTGGCTCAGTTTCCTCCACTGTAAAATGGGATATGATAGCACCTACCTCCCAGGGTTGTTAAGAGAATCAAATGAGATGATGTTTGTAAAGCACTTAGCACAGTGCTCAGTATACAGTAGACACTTTAAAATTCTTGTCCATTTCCTTTCCCTTCCCTTTGTTTCAGTTTAATAGTTTCAAGGCTGCCATCCTCAGGGTTCTGTCACTGTGGTTGCCCTTTCCTGGGTCTGCCTCTGCCACCCCAGCTCCCAGAGATAAGACCTGGGTCCAGGCAGTTGGGTTACCTTCTCTCCCAGCACAACTACATCCATGGTACAGTTAGCCTCTCTTCTCCTCCTTCCTCTCCCCAACCCTGCTCCCTTCACCTTCCATTAAATTTGCCCGAGTTACAAGAATTCTTTTTTTGTTGATTTATTTTGGAGGAGGGAAGTGAAGCATTTGGGGTTAAGTGAGTTGCCCAAGGTCACGCAGCTACTAAGTGTCAGGTGTCTGGGGCCAAATTTGAACTCAGGTTCCTCCTAACTCAATGGTCTATGCTCTACTCACTGTGCCACCTGGCTGCTCCACAAGCATTCTTGATGCACAGTTCTGGGAGCTTAGCTGTGAAATCATGGAATCATGGATTAGGAATTAGAGGGGACCTCAGAGACTCTCTGCTCCAATCTTCTCACTTTCCAGACGAGGAAATTGAATCCCAGAGAGGTTATAATGACTTGCCCAAGTCACACAGTAAGAAGCATTAGAGAGGGGATTTGAAACTCTGGTTGTCTGACTCTACCACCTAGTGAGACCCAGCGGCAGCGGGGCTAGGTGGAGTGGAACAGTCTGTGCCCTGGGATGGTAACATCCCCAGGTGCTGGAACAGGCCAGATCTATGTACTCAGCATAAGCAGCATAGCCGGAGTCTGGGAGCTGAGGCGGAAAGAAAGGCAGATGACTGCACATACCATCCAAGGTCACCAAAAAACACTCTCATCTCAGTCTGTTGTCATTCCATGGGAATCCCTGGGCACTCTTTCCCCAAACAATTCTGTATTCATTTTGCACGTATCATACATATAGTTATGCATAATCTATTCAAGCTTTAATAACTTAAAACTGTACTAAGATTTAATAAATATTGATTGGATTGGATTAGCCCCATACTAGGTACTGTCTACAAGCAATATTGTGTATAAGTAATAACCTTATAATAAGCACTAAGTGTTTATTAAAATGGAATAAAATGCTAGCTGAGGTTCTGCTCACTGCATCCTCATACAAACAAATAAACAAACAGAAACCAAGAGAACTGTTTCAATATACAGTCCTTTTTGCAGCTTCCTCTCCATCAGGGTCCTCTTTGCAGGTTTCTAATATCCTAAATTAATACCTAAAATAAAAGATCCCCCTCATCTTTACCTATGTCCTGAAGATGTTTCATTTAATTGTAAAGACAAACAACCTTGGAAGACTTAGGAACTCTGATAAAGGCAACAAGTGACCACAACTCCAGAAGATCAATGAGAAAAGCAGCTTCCCCCTGCCCCACACTCCCCAAAAGAGAGGTGATGGGTTCAGGGTGCAGAATGAGATTTTATTTTGGACTCTGCTAATGTAGGATCTATTTAACTTGACTCTGGTATGTATTCCAAGGATCTTGATTTTCTCTTTTTTATCCTACTGGGCAAGGGAGGTGTAAGGAAGAAAGGGCTAAGGATAAGGTCCTCCCCCCCAGAAAAAGAGAGAGAACAGAAAGGCAGAAGGAATCCCAAATAAACAGGACAGTTTTGAAAGGTACATGTTGAATTTCTTATATACTTCATGTAACCAAACCACTCTAGCCCCTGCTACCCTAAAGGCGAGGGTATGTCACATTTCACTCCTTTCCCAGGACTCTCTGGTGTCCTTAAGGGGATTTAGGGAATATCTGGATTCTCTTCCAATGGCTCCAGCTCCCCCATCCCTAAATGGTGTTTCCTCAAGTGTAGGGGTAGTACCCCACTTCCATTTAGCCACCAATAGTAGGATTCATTCTTACAAAGAAATACTTATTTCAAAAGGTATAATTACAAATACACATACTACAACTCTGTTTCCCCCTTGCACTGCCTCAGTATCTCTGGGAGGTGAAAGGGATTAGTGACATAGTTTATCTTGCTTCCCAGACAGCATTATCTATTATCCATCTAAAACCCCTCTTGGGCTTGAGTCCCAGACACCCTGGCTCCTCAGGCTTCCATGCCAGGCTGACTAGATGCACCATCCTGCTTGCAATCCTGGCTCCAAGGTTACCATGGTCCAAAGTTGTAGATCTTGTAAGAATAACTACCTCTTGAATCCAAAGAGGCCAAACAACACAGAACAGAAACAAATACCTCCCTTCCCACTTCTTAGAGATGGGCTAACAGAGAAAGGAAGCAGGAGAAGGAACATGCTTCCCTCTCACCAGTTCAGGTCATGGCATCATTGTTGGATGAACTGGGATCTCTACCTTCTGGACTCAATTTTAAAGATGCAGAGAGCCTATCAAAGGAGATGTACTCCCACCCATGTGGTAGTGGATGCAGTGGAGACAAGACAGGCACCATAATGAGCAAACTAAGCATGCCCAGAGAAGCTCAGATTATGTCAAAAATAAAAGAAAACTAAATAGCAGATTCACAATTTCATGTACATGTTCATCCTTCGGATCCGTAAGGCACAGTTATCCCTTCTACATCCTGACTTTCCCCACTCTGGTTTCGATATATTGCAGGCCAGCATAAAAAAATTAAACAAGAATTTTGGAGGAGACTTAAGATGGGAAAACCAGTCAACAACATAGAAAAAGTTTAGAAACTCAGAAATGCATAAAATGTGTGTATAGTATTGTATAATGTCAGCGTATTTTATCTTTCAATACCATAATAATTCAGAGTTCTTCCCTGGTACAAAGGGAGAGGCATGAAATTTTTTGTAGATTTTTCAGATTGCTGGGGCACTGTGTCCCTAACCCCATGATGTGGAAGGGATAAATGTGTGTGGGAATGCTCTTTTTTTTGGTGCTTCATAAGTTGAGAAGAAAAATGAAATAATACATGTATCCTGTTTAAAATAAACAGGAAAATAGCTAGATGAATGTATGGGATGTCACAATTTTAAGCTTAAACCACACTGACTTTGGGGGCAGCCTGTCTATACCACTGAGGGAGAGGCTTCCCATATATCATTGGCCTATACTAGCCTTTTGTTCAGAGCTCCTCTTAGCCCTGCCCTATGACCAGGTTTGTTCCTTAGCAACCATCATGAGACATAGTTCAGGGATCTTGTGAGGATAAAAATGACAGTTTCTTCCTTTATTCTCTAAACTTGTTAATAATGTGACTTTTTTTAATCTGCCATTCCATTTGGGGCTTATCTTAGTGTACAGTAGGAGAAGTTTGGTCCTAATTTGTGCCAGACTGTTGTCCAGTTTTCCCAGAAATTTTGTTATATAGTGAGTTCTCCACTCCACCTCATCCCCCAAATCAGTGACTGGGGTCTTTGGTTTGAACAAACACTACTACTGGATTTCTTTGCCATTTTGTTTTCTATCTAATCTTCATCACTGATCAATCACTGATCAGCCCTTTAGACTGTAAACACCTTGATGACAAGGACTTTCTTTTACCCTTTTTTTGTATCCTCATATTTTGCACAATGCCTGGCACACAGTACATGTTTAAAAAATATTTATTGGTTGATTATGAATCAGTGCTAAGTTTTTAATGATTACAATTTTGTGGTAAAATTTGAGTTTTGGTATTGATAGATACTCTTTCTTCCCATTTTCATTATTAATCCTGAAATTCTAGACCTTTTATCACTTCAAATAACTGATACTTAAAATATTTTGAGAACAAAACACATTTGATTGATTTATTTGGTTAATTAAAAGCATGATTTGGAGAGGGGGTGGTTCACATACACCCATAAACTTTGCCAGAACACTGGAGTCTATGACATTAAAAAAAGAATGGGTAAGAGCCCCTACTTTTCAGCAAGTTCAGGTGAGGTTGTCCATCTCATTTTAGGGATGTTAAATAAAAGGCTGTATTGTAGTTTGTCCCTTTGTTTTGCGTCATGGTGACAGGTCGATCCATCTCGTTTGAGGTGCACATAAACCATCCAGGAAAAGCAGCTGACTCAAAGGTTGATGTGGTACTAGTCTGATTTTGGTAAAAGACAAAAGGCTTCACTGCATCCTTTGAACTGTACAGGTCCGTTATATTCTTATTCTGTAGAGCAGAAAGAAAAGATCTTTTATAGGAGGTGACTTGGGAGAGAGTGGAGGCAGGTGGGAACAAAGCAGATCCATGGTTCACAGAAGCAGAGGAAGAGATGAGGGACAGCCTTGTTTTTCAGTTACTAGAACTCAGTCCTGGGAATAAGCAGGTTGGATGAGCCTGCTTCTGAATATTCCTGATAATATAGAGTGAAGAACATGTGAAGATGTTCTGTAACTGTTTCCTGTCTTTTGGTTGACTGCTGGCCCAGAAATGGGCATGGATACAAAAGTCACTAACTGACCAAATCATGTGTCTCTTCTTACTCCAAGTCATTTGAATGAAATGGAAGAGATGCTATAAGAGATCCTCCTCCATCTGGCTGCCATATAGGCAATGATTTTCCCAGTTCCTAGACTCATCAGCAGGCATTTCAAAAGATTTTCTTCACCAAATAGTGAATAGACAAGAAACAGTTAGAGAACACTTGTGCAAGCTCTGAAGTGGAGAGCTGGGCCCCTCCATTCCTCCATAAGGCATTTGTAGAGGTTGTGTCAGCAGCCAGTGGGCAGAATTTCTTGTTTTCCTTAGTTTCCTTATTTGCAAAATGAGTTGGAGAAGGAAATGACAAACTCCAATATCTTTATCAGTAAAGCCACAAAAGAGGTCACAAAGAGTCAGACACAACTAAAAAATGATTAAATAACAGAAGCTGTGTCACTAAATGTGTATGCTTTCAAGGACTGACCAGTCAACTGTTGCTCTCCCAAGAGCCTCTTCTTGGTCCTAGGACTCTGGTGTGGGTTCCTCTAGGTAATGGCTATGCAAAATACATACATACACACATATTCTATGTAATTTTATTATGTATTTATATTACATATAAATATAAAATATTAAAATATATTCATATAGATATTGATAATACAATTAATTATATATAATCAATATATAAACAATATATTATACATGTATCTTTCCTGTGGTCTGAGGCAGGGTAAGGCAGTGCAGGGAAAACAACTATAATAAATGTGTAGCTAATATAATCACAGGTCCAAATTCTATCTAATTGGGCAGTTCTGATGGCCTGAAAATTTTAAATAATAGTTAATATTTAAATAATTCTTTAAATTTTGCAAATCACTATTTATAGTATCTCTTTTAATAGTGGCAAAGAACTAGAAATTGAGGGTATGTGCATCATTTGGGGAATATCTGAACAAGTTGCTATATATGATTGAGATGGAATACAATTAAGCTGTAAGAAACGACAAACTGGATGCTCTCAGAAAAACCTAGACTTACATGAACTGACATAAAGTGAAATGAGCAGAACCAGAACATTGTACACAATAAACAGCTATACTGTATGATGAACTGCTGTGAATGCCTTAGCTATTCTCAGCAATACATTGATCTAAGACAATTCTGAAGGACATGATGAAAAGTGCTCTCCATCTCCATAGAAAGAGCTGGTGGAGCCTGAATGCAAATCAAAATTGCTTTCTCTTTACTTTCTTTATTTTGTTGCTTTCTTGTCTTTGTTTTCTTTCATAGCATGACTTACAGGGAAATTTGTTTTTCATGACGACACATATATAACCTGTATCAAATTGCTTGCCTTCTCTCTTGAGGAGGGAAGGGAGAGAGGGAGGGAGAGAACTTGGAATTCCAAATTTTTAAAAGACATTAAGAATTTGTACATGTAATTAGGGGAAAATAAAATAATAAATTTTAAAAATGAAAAAAAGTTTTTCAAAACATTTTATATATGTTAACTCATCCTCAAAGCAACCCTACCTACTTCACAGATAAGCACTATTTTTTCCCTTTTTACAGATGAAGAAACTAGCACAGAGAAGTTTGATGACTTGCCCAGGATCACACAGTTATATCTGAGCACAGATTTGAACTTGGATCTTCCTGACTCCAGACCCAGTGCTCTAACCTTTACATCACATAGTTCTTAGAAGAAAAAGATAAGAGAACGGTAATCTTGTCTGCCTGCCCCGCTCCCTTAATTCCCAAGTATATTATTGCTCAATAGATTGCTCAACATGTACCAAGATCTCTGATCTCTCACCTGCTGATGAGCCTCTCTGAATTTAGTAAGCCTGCTCTGAAGATGACAGATACAGTCTCCTGCTACATCCATACTCAGTCTTTCCAGTTTAGAAGGACCTGTCAGAGTTTGAGCTTTGCTAACATAGCCTTGGTTTATAGGGTCACTGTCACATCATGAGGACCTGAGTTCAATGCCAACCTCAGACACTTTCTAGCTGTGGGACCTTAAAGAAGTGACTTAACTCTGCCTCAGTTTCCTAATCTGTAAAATGAGCTGGGAAAGGACGAAGAATTGGAAGACAGGGTTCCCATGCATGAACAAATATTTCTCAGGAAGATTTAAAAGAAAATACTAAAATAATGCCATGACCCTGAAAGCATTGAAATGTATGAACTTAAACGTAAGTCATCATTAAGTACTCGCCCATGGCATTGTTTGTATTCATGTCCAATATTAAGGTTTTAATGAAATATTAATAGGGAAAAATGAGGGACGTCAATTCTACATTGGCAGGTACTTTGCTCTTACTAAGTCTTACCCTCTAAAGAGGAGATGAGCTCAGGGAAGAGCCTAGCAGAGTTACCACCTGGGAACAATAGCAGAAAGAATGGTTTCTGCTGAGTTGTTTCCAGAATGTCACACATAAATATATTCACATGAAATACTAGAGCACTGGGGTTCATCCGTGCCTTTCCTTTTGTCTATTAGGGGGAAGTTTTTCCTAGTCACTCACCTTCAGCTTCAGAATAGCCTGCCCTCCACTTTCTTCACAGAACAAACAGAGTTCTTTGCCTCTTATTCCCAGATAAACGGCTGTGTCATGGCTTCCCGTGAGGAGTTCTTTGTCTCTACAAGGCATTGATTCCAAATTGACTGGGAACAGAGAGAGAGAGTGCGTCCAAGTAGAGTAAGTCACACTATTTGTTACAGTGGAATAGGGGCATAGTGATGAGTCCGGTATAAAGGAGGGGAGGAGAGTGGTGGAGATGCTGATTTTGCAAAAGCCTTAAGCACAGGGGTGAAGGACTTCCTCAGAGCACCCTCTTTCCCAAGGCTGTTGGCTGAAAGGAGTTGCTGGGTGTCCCCATCTCTCACTCAGTGAACACTCACTCAGGTAAGGCAGATAGATGGGGGATAAGGAGCATGTTTCGCACTCTTTCCCCCAAATTATTAAGGTTTCTATCTTGTGAGGTAAGCATCAACACTTTAGGGGTCCTCTGAATTGATAATGGACATCTTGAACTGGGTATCCCATAGACATCTTAAACTCAAAACATCCAAACCTGAATTTACTCCCTTTTCTCCCAAACACTGTCCACCTCGTAACTTCCTTGTCATACAACTAAGGGGTGGGCTCTTAACCTTCACATTGGGTAGCCTCGTGAAGGTTGTGGACCCCTTCTCAGCATCATGTATTTAAATGCATAAAATAAAATATACAATCTATAAAAGGTAACTAATTGAAATATAAGTATCAAATTTTTTTAAAGTTCCCATGCCCAAGTTAAGAACTCCCATACCTGAAATGCTCTCCTTCTTTATCTTAGTCTCCTGGCTTTTCTGGTTTCTCTCAAGTCCCAATTAAAATCTTACCTTCTATAGGGGATCTTTGCCAACCCCCAACTCCCACCTACTCATGGTTTCCCCTTAAAGTATGTCTTCATCTGTTCTGTATGACCTAGATAGTTACATATTGTCTCTCCAATTATTTGAGTTCCTTGAAGGCAGGGAAGATGTTTTTGCCTTTCTTTGGCTCCCAGTGCTTACTTAGTGTATCAATAAAAGTTAATGTACTGACTGAAAGGGACCACTATGGGAAAGGTCATCTGAAGATAGACTCACCAGGAGTCACGTGGTCACTGTGTGGCGTTGCTATAAGAGTATTATCCTGCAGGGCCAACACTTGCTGGTTGGAATCTTGGATACGGAAAAGACTGGGTTTCTCCACTGAAACTGGAGAATAAAATGAAAATTCCATTAATCTAACTTTTAAGGATAAAGCTGGGGTTATGGGAGTATCCTCTGATTTCCTAAAGGGTAATAAGGCAGAATGGTAATAAAGAATGGAAGGGAGAGAAGAAAAGAGTTTTAAAAAATTAAGCACCTTGGTTGCCTCTCCATTAAAGTCAAAAGACTCAAGAAAGAAAGACCTAGAAAAACCATTTGGGAGACTATTTTAATGATATGACATTTCCATGATAGATTAGATTGGCCAGACATTATCTGATCTAGTCAAGAGGAAGCTTAGTGATGGACCTAAATCAAAAAGACACAGAGAGGCAACCACAGACTACAACAGGAATAAGGAGAAGGATGAAAACTTCCAGGTTCCTAGATATGGGGTTAAAGAAAAAGATCCAAATTTGCAAAACAAGCATTAGATATCCAACTGAGATTCTGCTCAGCCCAGGTCCAGGTCACAGTGTGGGGGAAAGAGACGTCCTCTGACTTCTCCAACACCTCCACTCATACCACATTATCTTCATTCCTCTTCATGCTAGTCAGTCCACGTCCCAGCCCCAGGCATTCTCTGTATTCTCAAAGCTATTACTTTGGGTTCGCCCTGATGGGAGAAGGCAGAGGGAATTCCTCTTCTCCCACTTCCCTTCCACTGTCCCCAAATAACAATGAACAAAGCTCTTATGTAATTTCAAGGACACTTACTAGAATGCAAATGTAATATATAATGCAAATATAGCAATTATATAATTGTAATATTATAGTAATATATAATTGAGTAGCTGGGGCAAGGTGGAGGATAAAACAAGATGAAAAACAATAAGTGTCCATGAGTGTCCTAAGTGTCCATGTTCTTCCCTAAATGCAGTTTGGACTCAATGGAACACACTTTGTGAGTAGTTTAATCCTAGCCCTCACCATTAACTGGTTCCATTCAGCCTTGATTTCTTTGATCTTTCTGTTAACTCAGTTCTAGCTCCTTTTCTATAGGCGATTAATGATATTAGCATTTTTATAGGACATAGTGTCTGGCAAATAATAGGTACTTAGTACATACTTGTCTATTTGACTCGTTTGATTCTCACAGCAGCTCAGAAGTAGGTTTCATTACTATGCCCATTTACAGAAGAGAAAATTGAGAGAGCTTAAGTGATTTTTTCACAGTCACACAGCCCATAGTTATCTAAGGGAAGATTGGAACATAGGTCTTCCTGACTTCAAAGCCAGCATTCTATTCACCACCAGGTGGACACTTCACTGGGTATTTACACCTCAGCTCTCTGAAATCTCTTTTTCTTGCCTTTCATTCTGACTGTAGGAGTCCAGGTCCTAGGCAAGGATCCACTTCCCATAAATCAAAAATTTTTTAAATACCTTTGACACCTTGCTCTGATCCCTGGCCATTGGATGAGAAAAGGGACTCCTTTCCCTCTTTACACTCACCTTTCCCCAAAAAACATCTTATTTAGAAGAAACTGTTCCCTAACTTACCCCTACGTCATCAATTCCTTGTGGGTTTTATCCTCATGCTATCTTAGCCCTCTTTGGGAGAGTCTCCATGCTTTGATACTTGAGAACTATGCATGGTCATGCCCTAGCTGTGTCTTTCTTTTGACTTCCTAAAACAAAGTCCACTAGTCAGATCTTTTGGGTTACCTCCATCTTTGACCTTGAAGTCACTTCCATCTATAATAACATGGGCTATAAACAGTATAGCTCTGGGTCAGCAGGATTTTTTTCAGCCTGAGTGTCCATGTTCTTCCTTAAATGCAGTTTTGACTCAATGGATTAAGTGGTGAGCCTTGAATCAGGATGACTTGAATTCAAATCCTCCCTCAGACATTGCTTGGATGTGTGACCCTGATCAGTTTCCTCATCAGTAAAATGGGGCAATAGTAGAACACTCCCTCCCATTATGAAGATCAAATAAGAAAAATCTGTGTAAAACGTTTTACAAATCTTAACATAATTGATAATTTATGTAATTTTATAGTAATTTATAATTACTATAAAATGCCTTCTCTCCTTGGGAAAACTGAATCTCTCATTTCAAACATGGCACCCTTTTGGTTCTACCTGGCTCCCCATCCATTGACTAAGATGAGTTGACAGACATAGCCTAGAACGAAAGGCAACTAGACAATTTTCCTCATGTTTCACTGTTACTCTTATCACTTTGTGATATCAGGCTGTGACTCACTTGCCCAGTTACTTACATTTATGTGCATCATTATTGTCCATGATTGGGTTTTCTCGGCACCTGTAGAGACAAGATGGAAGTCTTGTCAATAGAGCATATTCATTCATTGAACATGTATTTAAGTGCCTACTGTATGACAGTCACTAAGAATGTAGAGACCAAAAAAAGAAAGAAAATGGACCTGCCCTTAAGGAGATTATGTTCTTCTGAGGACATATGACACATGAACGGACAATATAAAAATGTATACAACAGTCATAATAACTAGCTTTTATACAGTGTTTTAAGTTTGCAAAATGTTTTACAAATATTATCTCATTTGTCCCTCACAGCAGCACTGGGAAATGAGTGCTATTGTTATTATTCCATTTTTACAAATGGAAAAGCTGAGGCAGACTAAGTGGCAAGTTAAGTGACTTGCCAGGTAAGTGTGTAAGGCTGGATTCGAACCTGGGTCCTTCTGACACCACGTCCAATATTCTCTCCATTGTGCCATTTAGTTACCTCTGATATAAGTATAAATAGTACTCGTATACTCTGACTCCAAAGGGTCCAGGGAACATCATTTTAACCATTAACATTGAGTCAGGAACCTCCTGGGTTCCCACAGGATCTTACAACAAAGCACTGCCTTTGGAGCCCTAGATTCTGATCCAGCTTCATCAGGACCCATAGTCATCATGGAAGCCTGAGGTACAGTAACATGAGGGTAGATGTGAATAAGAAGGTACCTACGTGAAACCCTTGTCCCTGTGGCTCCAGGTCTGAGCTATTGTTCCACGAAGTTTCAAAGTCTCCTCTGCAATTCTCTGCCTTTGATAGATAGGCAAAGTGGGAACTTTAGTACTTCCACAGTGACATCTCTATAGGCTGAAGTCACCAAGAAATAGCCCTTTCTAGGGGTGGAGCTTCTTGGGTGGGGAGCTGCCCTAGCATCAGGGTGGGTCAGTCCAGATATCCCAAGGGAAAAGTCCTATTTAAGCCAGCAGGAAATGTACAAAGTGACATCAGATGAGTTTCCTTAAAGGAACAGACTTTCTGGTTTTCATGAGATCACAGATTTAGAGCTGTAAGTATCCTTTATTTAAAAAGATGGAAAGGGCCTTGGAGGTCATTATGTCCATCCTCCCACCCCATGTTACAGATGAAGAAAGAAAGGCCCAGAAAATATAGTGATCTGCCCAAGGTCACTAGTACTGGAGCCAGGATCTGAACTCAGTGACTGCTGACTTTAGAGCCACTATTTGCTCAAGGTCATATAGGTAGTTTAATAATAAATAATAGCAGTGACAACAGCTAGTATTTATATAGCGCTTTAAGGTTCACAAGGCACTGAGCAATTATCTCATTTGATTCTCACAACAAACCTAGGTGGTAGGTGTTCTTATCATCCCCATTATATAGATAAGGACACTGAGGTAACCAAAAGTTAGTAGACTTGCCCAAGGTCATAGAGCAAGTAATCTGAGGCTGTGTTTGAACTTGTCCTCCTGACTTCAGGTCCGGCACTTTGTCTGCTGCTCTTGAACCTGACTCCACCTCCAGAATTATGGGTTCATTATGGCATCCAGAGGGGAAAAGTTTAGAAAATGAGCCCACCATTTTCCAGGACAGCCTGCTCTGGGGACCCTGAACTTTACTTGGCAGGTTCTCTCATGAATGCAAAAAAAGCTTGGACTGGTAGAAATCCACTTCAACATTTCTAGAAATCCTGCTTTCTTTACTATGAGTACCTAGAAGAAGAAAGGGGTTCTATGGATAGGAATCATTTCTCACACACTTACTAGCTGTGTGACCCTGGACAAGTTGCTTACCCCTGCTTGCCTCAGTTTCCTCATTTGTAAAATGAACTGGAGAAGAAGATGGCAAACTGCTCCAGTATTGCTACAAAGAAAACCCCAAACGGTACCATGAAGAGTAGGACATGACTGAAATGAATGAATAATAAGCTTCCATGGGTGCATAAGTGTGCTTCAGCCTAGCTCTGGACTCTAACAAAGGCTCCATATGGAGGTTGTCTATCATGAACTTCTCCATTGCCTCTTGCTCTTATCAGATCACTGAATACCTTTGCTCACCCTCTCCCACTTCACTCCAGTTTCCTTGGAAGAGGCTGCCTTTTCTTTACCAAGGTTAGTCCCTCGAAGAGTGTCCTTGATCTCATCCTCTGCTGACTACTTATTGCTCATTCATCCTCTCTCATTTCCAACCTCTCCCTATGTATTTATTCCTTACTTGTCCCTTAATGCTTCCATGCTTGTTACAAACATGTTCTGGTCCCACCCATCCTTTCAAAAAATGGCCCTTCCCTTGACTTTGTAATACATTCAAATTATCATCCAACATCTCCCACTCCTTTCATTACAATACCCCAGAAAACTCTAAATGTTGAATATAATGACATTTCTACGTGAGTAAGTGACACCTGCTCACCCTCCCATTCTAGGGTTACCCTTCTGAGAAAGCAAGGAAGATCAGTAATTTTGCCACAGTGATATCCAGAAAGGGCATTAGGGACCCTGCCTTGTATCTAGTTGGGTCTGGACTGAAACACTTTCTAGGACACAACCACGCTTGTACATGCATATAGGGATTTAATGACAAAGTATTACACTAGAAATTCCTCTGGAATGGGCCTGGAAATTCCCCTGCCTTGTGAGAAGAAAGGCTGGTCTGGTGACATTCAAATTGTCCCATGTGGTCACAGCCAGTTCACTGGGCATGGCTATGAGTGTTCACACCTACTTTGTGTAATGTATCTCTCCCTTTAACACTCATTGACTGCATATGTGCCTATGATCTTTCATAGTGATTTATTAGGTATATGGTCATCCCCAAGTCATAAGCGACAATCTTGTGAATGTTAGCACATCCAAATGACAGGTGACTAGCTTCTTCTTCTTCTTCTTACTACTTACCTTGAAGTTATATCACCTGTCAAATCCCCATCCCTCCTGCTATTTCTAAGCAGCAAACAGTCTCTTTCCAGGAAGACTGACCTAACTGGTCATACTCCATAAACCAGAAAAGCAGGGACCATGATTGGTGATGATCTCTCCCAGGGCCCAGCACTCTCCTCTGCACACAACAGGCACTTATAAAAGTCTGTTGAATAAAATAAAATTGAATTGGCATCAATTCCTTCTTCCCTACCACTTTTTCTCCAACCTCCCCAGGAGTATGAATCTCTTTTTCTCTATCTTTAATAATTTATCTAATTTCATCATACTTGTATGGAAACAAACACATAAACACACACACATATCTTCATTAACTTTCTTCCATCCTCTCTTCCAAGTTTTCTCAAATGGATAGTCTCCTCAATTTGAATATTTCCTACCATCATACAGATCTCAAACCATTCACATCTTCTCATCTTGATTTTTGCTACATCTTTTCTGTAAGGTCACCACAAAGTCCACTCAACTCCTGACCTCTTGAGACCAGTGGAGCACTCTGGCTTACCAGCTGTCATTCTCACCATGTCCCTCACCATGCAACCAGCTCATCCTTTCTTCCTAGTATACATTTCCCAGATGATAACTTTTATTCGTTACCTCCTTGTAGTTCTTTATTGGTCATATGTTGCATCCTGCTCATATTCACTATTTGATTCTAATTCCTCTCCACAAAATAATAATTTTCAGTTTTTTAGAGAAATTACAACTCTTTCCCAAAGACAATCCAATCCAGGAAAACATTTAATGTTAATCAGTGTCACTAGAATAACTGCACTTACAGAGGCCATCCCAGCATGCATGTGACCAGAGCTCTGAAGGAAGGACAAAATGACTGATTGTTCTGTCTTTTGTGGTTGATGATCTTCCTGATTTTTCTCAACTATGTGGTGGTCCAGAGGTGAAGGGACTTTAGAATGGGGTGATAAGTTCTGAGTGACCCCTTAGTCATTCTCCCCACCCTACGACAGCAGAAAGGGAAAAGGGCCATGAACCTGATAAAAAGGAGGTTTGGGGCTAGCCACCTTTTTTTGTTTTTAGTTTAAAGATGATTCTTCTCTTTCCTGATGTAATAATGTCAGTAGCTCCCTAGGTAAAGTATGGACTTAATTATCCAGGCTTTCAACAAAGGCTCTGGCTACACTTTGCCTCATTTGTGTATTTCCTTCCGTTAGCACCAATTCTGTGAGTACCGAAAGGTCCTGGAAGACCCCTATGTGCCATTAAGAAACAGCAGCATCTACTAGTGAGAATGCAACTGCATCTTGAGAATGGGCTGGTGCCAGCATGAGAAACAGAGAGAGGCCACCAGAAAGACCTTGCTTAACATCTCATCACACTGTATCAGTGAAAGTGACATATAAAGTGGTTAATCAGCAATCTTGAGCAAAAAAGATATCCAAACAAGGCTTGAATATTAGGCTTCCAAATGATTGTACTAATAATACTCAGTTAAATCCTTTTGTCATTCCTTGTGCTTAGCACAAGGCTATGCCCTTTTCTGTGTGGGCATAAACCTGATCAATAACTGATTTGTTCATTGACTACCTTTTTGACTTTTCACTTTTTTCTTCAGATGTGCTTTAAATGTAAGAAAGAAAACAAAGCCCATTTAAGAAGCCATCTATCCAAAAAATAAGACCCAAGTTGTAGAATGCAAAGCTTAGTAATGTGCAGGGGAAATGTGACACACTGGAAATACTTTGCCGTCAGAGGACCTAGTTTTGAATATTATAATAATAGTAAATATCATTATTATAAAAACAACCACCACTTATATTGTGCTTTTTATGTACAATTATAATCTTATTTGAACCCTACAACAGTCCTGGGAAGTAGGTGTTTTATTATCTCGTTTTATAGATGAGGAAATATAGGTTACGTGATATGCCCAAGATTAAACATCCAGGAAGTGTCTGAGGATAGATTTGAACTCAGGTCTTTCTTTGACTTCAGTTTCCTCATCTATAAAATGAGAGGATAGGAATAGATGACTTTTATGCTGATAAAACCTATAAACCCCATTCAAAGTGAACTAGATACTGACTGGGAGAGGGAGACCACTAGGCATCTACCAGAGGAATCCCTGACTGAGAAGAAGAAAATCACAAGACAGAGCATGTTTGCTATTTTCCTTCTGATCTCTTTTCAGTTTTCTACTAGGGAGAGAAGTTAGAAAAACATAAAGCAACAGGAGAGTCATGCAGAGTTGCTCTAAGAAATAGGAGTGCTAAGGAAGCCAATCAACCTTTCTCTACCAATGCTGGAAGAGCATAATTAAAAATCTTTGAAATGAGGTCATTCTGAAGCCCCAGAGAGCCAGAATCAAGCAAAATGAAGAGGGATAGATTTAGGTTAAGTGTCAGGAATTGCCTCAAAGTCCCTAACATATATATGTATATATACATATATATGTACGTATATACAGACATAAGTACAAATATACACATGCCTGCATATACTTATGTATATATGTACATGTATGTATATACACATATATGTACACTTATACGTATACACATGCACATAATTACATTATATGACATCTTTAAATATGCCAGCTCTGGAGACATTATGTGGCTATAAGAAAATCTTTTTACTATCCCCCACTTATATTTGGTGTAATAAAATGCCCAAAGGTTTAATCAAGGTAAATTAAATGGAAATCGGTATGGATAGGAGTTTAAGATGAGAAAGGTTGTTTGTCGATACCTATTTAAATTCTCAGTCTACACTGCATCTTTCCTGTGAATGATCAAATAAGTCTTAGTAGTGAGTGAACAATCAATCTAACACATACAGATTTTAGGAGCTTAGCTTTAGAGATGGAAGGAACCCTAGGAATCCTCTGTTCACCCCCTTGATTTTACAGATTAGGCAACCAAGACCTGAGAGTTTAAGGATCTTACCTAAGGTCTCACAGGTAAGAATTCCACAACTACTAAGGATATATAGATGGACAAATAAAGTAGCCATTGGTTTCAGGGAACTTACATGTTGAAGGAACACAAGCATTCTGATAATTCAGTGCCTGATGCATAAAAGGAATTTTAAGAGGAAGAGAAGAGAAATCAGTCTTTCAGAAAGAGAAGTAGATAAAGATCAGAGTCATGGACCTAGAGCCAGAAGAGGGATAAGAGTTCATCTAGCTCAACCTCCTCATTTTACGGATGAGTAAACTGAGGTCCAGAGAAATAAAGTTATTCATCCAAGGTCACACAAGTAGTATATATGATGGTCAAAATTTGAACCCAGGTCCTGTGACTTTGGTACCTGAGTTGCGATTTGAAAAAAGGAAGGAATGCTAAGAAATAGAGGTAAAGACAGAATGTATTCCTCTGTGTGTGTACGCACGCGTGTGTATGAGCCTTGGCATGAAAAGATACAAGAAATGGAGCAGCACTAATGAATAGTTACTAACTCATATTTGCCCTATTGTACAGGTTATTCGGGGAGTCAATGATAGCTTAACACTGCACTAAGACTTTGGGGACGTCCTGTATCATTAGGAGGTAGCAAGCTAAAGTCAAAAGGCTATGAGCCCTCTTGGCTGTCCACATCTGGAGGAAGCATTACAAGTTGTGCAAAGCATCACTGAGTGACAGCTATTCATAGAAACATCTTACATAATAGAAGATTGAGAACGAAGTGGTATTCTGGGATTCCTAGTTCACAGGGACATAGTCCTGAGAGCCTTCTGGACTATTTTCATCCTTAAGCCAGAAGAAACACTTGAGTCAAGCCAGATGGTTTCAAAAAGAGACTCTGAGTCTGAGTGAACATACTGAGAAGAAGGAATGAGTAGATAGCATCACCAGTCCTGGCTGTCTGATATTTGATCATCCAAACTGAAAACCGTTTAGTGCTGCAACAGTGGACAGAAACTGAAAAGAAAACAGGAAACCAGGGTGGAGTCGGGGTAGATGAAAGGGAAGTTGAGAATGGCTATCCAACACTTTGTAGGCATCTCAGAACAGACACCTCATGTTGAGATTTTCAGTTATACAGACCTCTTCAAGGATTAAACGAAATAAAACCACACACACACACACACACACACACACACACACACACACACACACATATATATATTCAGACAAACTGTTAAGTGGTGCCTCTTCCATTTTGGACTTCTAGAGTTTGTTTTTTAGCAAAAATAATCAAAATGATTATAGCTAATATTTATATAGTACTTACTACGTGCCAGGCGCTTTACAATGATAAACGACAACCCTAGGAGGTAAGTGGTATTTTTATCTTCATTTTATAGATGAGGAAACTGAGGCAGAAAGAGGTTAAGGAACTTGCCTAGGGTCACACAGCTAATAAATATCTGAAGCCAGATTTGAAGTCAGATCTTCCTAATTCCAGGCCTAGAGCTCTTTCTAGCTGCCTTCTGAACACAAATTTAGAACTTTACATTTATCACAATTAGATTTCATCTTACTCCTCACACTTACCAAATTGATAACATGACAAAGAATGAAAATAACAAAAGATGTGGAACAACTGAGACCCTAAGTTACTGTTGGTGGAGTTGTGAACTGGCCCAACCATTCTAGAGCAACCTGGAGTTACGCCCAAAGGGCTATAAAACCGTGCCTACAGCAAGTAGGGTTAAGTGACTCGTCCAGGGTCACCCAGCAAATAAGAGTCTGAGGTCAGATTTGAACTCAGGGACTTTCTGACTCCAGCCCCAGCACCCTAGCCACTATTCTACCTAGCCTATTATTTAGACAAGCTTGTTACCTCACAAACTGGATTTCAGAGATGACCTAATGGCTGTTACTCAACCTGTGGTCTTAGCACCTCAAGAAAATGATATGGTCTCTGGAGTGCTCATCTTGAAAACCAGATCTACACATTTAATGCATGTCTTACAATTTCCTTTAGCAATTTGGGAATACCTAAGACCCTACATCAATATTTCATTATAACCAACTCTGTGTTTTTCCTCAATCACAATCACTTATTGTAGAAAGAACTATTTTTGCTACTGAAGTCCTAAAGACTTCTTTCCATCCCACGTAGTTCGGGTAATTGTGGCCTCTCCCCCTCTTCTTCTCACCCTACCTGCTTCCTCTGGCACCTGGATAGGAGTAGAGAGAAAACCCTCCGAGGTGTACTCTGACGGCCCTGGAAGTCTTGCTTGTGACAAATTAAGACTTTCTGGGCCTCTTAGTTTCACGAGAAGGTCCAGGAGTAGGTGAAGGAGGAAGAAGGGCTTCTCTGAAAGAAGTTTTTAAACTATGGTTGAAAGAAATTATTGTTTTCTCTCAAAAACCAACTATTAAATTGGAATTGAAGGTTTTCCTTTCCATTTCTTCATTCAGAGACCAGCCCTTGCAGGTCAATCAGTCAGTGTCTGAAGGACATTGCTGATAGATGAGATTGCCCAAATTCTCTTAAGATCTTGTGATCTCAACTAGAAGACCTTACATATAGAAATTACTCTAAGTGAATTCCTGCCCTTAGGAAATGAGCCCCTGTCCTTAGAACCTTCCATCATAATTTAGGGTGATCCAATTTGTGAAGAAAAAAGCCAACCTGAGCGGGCTGGGTAGAGATGAATTTCCTTTTTCCAGATTGCTGAAGATGGCTGAGTCTCTGATCGAGTAACGTTTTCAGTAGGAGGAGCTGTGGACTTTTGGCCCATCTCCTTATTAACATTTCTACACCCTCATTAATTGTTAATCAATCAGGGTTTATTTTCACCGGAGAGAGACACTTCTTTTTCAAAAAGCATTTACGGTTTTGTCCTTTGTCTTACCAAGGAATATCACTGACCATCAATTTATTGTTTGCTAGCTTAATTAATAAATTGATTATTAAGTACCCAGAAACTCTTTTTCATTCATCTCATAGTGTACTGAAAAGTACTTTCATGAAAAGTATGTAAATACTTTTTAAAAATGGAAAGTAGGATTATGATTGTATGTTTATATTTATAAGTTGACACCTTTTATATTTCTTCTCAGGTACAAATTACCCTCATATCATTTATTGCCCTTTGATAATCAGTACATACCATTAAAAAAACCTTGAGAAAATAATTTATTTTTAGCAAATAACATGAGAATAACTGTCTTAAAATTTATGACATGATAGCTTATGGAAATATTAATGAATAATAATAACATGGCTAGCTTATAGGAAATATGGAATATGGAGGGGAGGAGGTCTACAATTCATGTTCAAGCCCAGACCAGGCCCTGTCAGTTCATGAGGCTTTATTACATACTTCTGTGTTCCAGGTACCAACTTAAGAGCTAAGGATATGAAAACAAGAGCCCCTGCTCTCAAAGACGCCAGAGGAGAGAGAATATAGAGCTAAAAGGGAAACATCCATGGTTATTGACCATGACATAGGTAAAGATCCTGAAACTGAGAAAGAACAGTCAGTCAGATGGGAGGATATTCAAGACAGAAAAATATCACAAAAAGCCCAGAGAGGAGAGAGAATCCAGGAGAAGGTGGTGACTCATGTCAGAAACTACAGAGAGATCACGAGTGATCAGTGCTGAGAAAGGTCGTTAGATTTTGCTGAAGAGAAAGTTGGTCACTTTAAAGGGTCAAAGATTTAGAAGAGAATGTTAGTCATCTTTTCAAGGAATTTAGCTGAAAAGGGAAGGAGACGTATAAGACAATAATCTATGAAGGAATGATAGGGTCCAATGAGTGTTTTTTCCTTTTGTTTTTAAGAATAAGGGGAACCCAGGCACAATTTGTAGGCAATAGAAAAGGATCCAGTGGAGAGGATGAGATTCAAGACTAGAGAAAGGGGAAGCATGCATGGTAACGGGGCACTTGTTTGGGGAAGATGGGAAAGAATTGGATTAAAGGTTAGATAGGTTGACCTTATCAAGAAGGAATGCAGAGGTTATCAGTGATGATGCTAAGGAGTTGTGATATAAGAAGGGGAGGAGAGGGACCTATTGGTAAATGGTCTCAGGTTTTTTCAGTGAAGTATGAGACTCTCAGCTGAAAGGGGTACCTTGTAAACTGGAAGAGACAGGAGAAGGTTTGCAACAACCGCTATGGTGGAACATAAAGAATCAATTAGAGGAAATGTAGAAGGATTGTCTTGCTCATTGAAGGCCCAGTGGAGACCAGAAAACAAAAATGGGGAGTGAACTGAAAACCAATTGTCAGACAGCTGGCCTACTGGATTAGAGATGGGTTCGGGTTTGATGTCAGCTACAACAGCCCTGGGAGGTAGATGCCATTATAATTCATTATAGCTATAATTCCCATTTATAGATGAGGAAACTGATGCAGCTAGAGATTAAATGACTTGCCCAGGAGAATACAGCTAGTATGTCTCTGAGAATGGATTTTATCTCAGGTCTTCCTGACTCCAGTGCTCTATCTATGGCACCACCTAGCCTAGAATCATGAATGAAGAGCCAGAAGGGATCTCAGAAACCAGCATTGTAAGATGATTATCAGTGCTAAGACCTTAGGCAATTCTCTTCACTTCCTTGTCCCTCAGTTTCCTCATCTGTTAAATGAAAGGGAGTGTTCTTCTGAGGTCTCTTATAGCCATTCATTCATGATTCTAGGCTACGAGGAAGATCTGAGATCAAATCCAGCCTGAGACACATACTAACAATATTCTCTAGGGAGAGTTATTTGATCTCTTGTTACCTCAGTTTCCCCATCTATAAAATAGGAATTATAATAGCACCTACCTCCCAGGGTTGTCGTGAAGACCAAATGAGATAATAAAGTACCCAACTATTTTCACACTTATTAACCTTTTGGACTCATTTGCAAAAGGAAAAAGTTATCTTTGATGACCTTGAAAGTCCCTGGATTCTTGCACCTTTTAGCTATGTGATCCTGAACAAGCCACTGAACCCTGTCTGCCTTGGTTTATTCAACTGTAAAATGAGATGGAGAAGAAAATGGCAAACCACTCTAGTCCTTAACCCCTAACTGGGGTCACGAGGAGTCAGACATGACTGCAAAATGACTGAACAACAACATGTGAGCTGAGCCATGAAGAAAACTGGGAATTCCCAGAGGTAGGAAATGAGGAGGGAAAATGTGTCAGGCATTGAAGACAACTCTTGCAAAGGCCTGGATTTAATAGCTTTTTCACTCAGACAGGGAGCCCTCCCAGCACTAACCTCTCCCCTCACAGTTCTGGTCTCCCCTCACTGACAGATTGCATGGCCTCATCTCAGCCTAAGCAAATCTAATCAGGACGTTGTAGGGACTGGTGGAAAAGACTGAGATTATTCACCCTGAAAAAGAGAAAGCATAAAGGTAACATGGTAGCTGCCTTCAGGAATTTCAAGGGATATGGTGCATATAAGAAGTAACATACTTAACTTGCTTGGCCCCATAGAAACAGTACATGGGAATAATGGAGGCTAATGTTGAGATGTTGAAATATTGGACTTGGAGTCAAGAAAGCAATTTCAAATCCTGCTTCAAACCAACAGGTTATGACCCCTGGGTGAGTCACTTCACTTTTCTCCTCCTCCTCTACAAAGTAATAGCACTTACCCCATAGGGTTATTGGCAGGACCAAGGGAGATAGCACACTAAAGGAGATCCAGGAGCTCTTCAAAGTTCAAAGTGCTATATAAATGGTGGCTATGGCTATGATTGTTATTTCTTCAAATTATTGTGGGCTAAGGGTGTCATCTTTGCCTCTAGGAAATGGCTAAACAGATATCCCCATATGAATGGAATGGAATGCCATGGCATTGGAGGGAATGATTTGTATTAGGAATTCAGAAAACATGTGCAGCACATCGGACAAGAAGAACAATATTGACCATCACTAAAATGATGTAAATAAAAGCTGAATTCCAAAAACTTGCAATGACCAATGTTGGCCCTGGAGAAGAGAGGAGGAAATATTCATTCCTACTTTTGAGAGAGCATGGGGGATTATGGGTGTGGAATGCTATATATACTGTCACATGTAGTCACTTATTTCAAGGAAAGGCAGGGTGGGGTTTACTGGAAAATAACTATGATGTAATAATAAAGTTCATTAATGAAACCAATTATTTAAAAAATAAAACGAATGATGCCTCCTCTTTGGGAACTCATTCCATGATTAGTACCTGAGCATTGTGAAGGGAGACTGCCCTTCCTCTGGTCTTGCTAAGCAAGTCTCCCAAGGTGATTTGCTCAGAGTCAGCTAGCAGCAAATTAGTTAGTCAACAAGCTTGTGTCAGTCACAACAGGGAGGCACAGTTAGCCTTAAAGCTATTTGTCTCCCTGATAGGCAAGGGGACAGAATTTCCTCATTCTCTGCTCAGGCTCAGAAGATGATTGTTATAAGTTCTATAGAAGAGAGGAGAAAATATTCCTTGGGTCTTTTCATCCATCTGTTACTCAATCTGCCCTCTTCTTCTCCAGTCAAATAGCATATTTATTGTGTCTTAAATATGCCTCAAGGGGTATATGAATGTTCTGGAATGACCAGCAGCTCTGATGTGAGGACTTACTGAGCCCTTTACACCTAACTCTCACCTACAGCTCTTAGAAGCTCTAGTATGTATAGTGGTTGGCCCTGGCAAACCATCTCAGTAGATGGACTAAAACAAGTGAAGGATAACCAACAGTCCTCCAACCTATCAGAGAGTTAGGGGCATCTTTACTCCAAGCATATGAAGACCTTTCCCCAATAGAATGAGCAGATAGAAATTTGACCACAAAAGCAGCTAACACAGGTGCTGTGGAACTCTTACTAGTTGCTTTGACTGTTGTCCTGCCACTGAACCTCAATGACTCAAGAAGAGAGCGAGAATCTGATGACTTGGGTGCAACTCTGCCTCACTTAAATCCAATTCAAGAGCAAGTCAAGACATCCCTCGGTCTTCAAAAACAAAGAAAAATTAGCAACAACAAACACAGTTTATTAAGCACCTCTACTATACGCCAATCAGTGTTTTAAGCCCAAATACAAACAAGAAGAAAGATAGCTCCTGAATTCCAAGAGCTTTCATAGCATTGGGAAAAACAACACACAAAAAAAGAGTGCAAAAGCAATTGGAAAAGAGGAGAAGGCATGGAGGATGATGGAGAAGTCCAGAAGAATGCCATCTGGTGGGAAATTAAGAGATATCTAGACTTGGTGCTTTTCATATATGGAGGTTCTGGAAAGAGTTATTCAATAAAAGGGAGGGGCTGGGGGTAGAGGGAATTTTTGAAGTATGAGTTCCAGGGCTTAAGTGATCTAGGATGAAAAGATATCTGGGATGTGGTGTAGAATTCTAGAAGAGCACAGTCTCGCAGGAAATGAAAAGATGATTAGTAAGGAGCAGTATGGAAAATAGGCAGAAGGAAAGAAGTTTAAAAGACAGATTAAATGCCTAAACATTCTCTGACTGGCTGGGTGACTGAGTCTGACACACAAAAGAGTTGAGATAGCCCCTGTGACTAGAAGTGAAAAGAACTGAGGAACCCTTTCCTTATGGAGAAAGGGGCCACATAGCAACTGCAATTCAGGAAATAACCAGAAGGCAGCAGGAATGTATCCCACAGAAACTCACTCGACAGAGATATTAGAAAATGACATATATGACAGAGAGAATTAACCAGCACAGGGCACCCTAGCAGTGTGTACGGCCTGTTTTCTCTATAGTAACAGATGACACTGACAACTCTTGGGGGAATTGGGGGAATTAAATATCAGTAACAGAGACAGGGGGAGAATCCAATGGGAAAACCTACCTAGGTGCCTGGGTGGCCCTAGCTAGATGTGTTGCATAGTCAAGTGTCTATTTTCCCCACCCATTTCACTCTGACCACACATGTTCTCCACACGCATGCTTCTTTTACCAGGGTTTAGGTAATATGGAAGACAGCATATAGATAGGTACATGAAAAGGAAAGAGAGGTACTCTGGCTATTTACCTTGATGTATATCATTAGATCTCAGACACCTGGCACTCACTAGCTGTGTGACCTTGGGCAAATCACTTAACCCCAATTGCCTCATCCTGGGTCATCTCCAGTCATCCTGATGAATATCTGGTCACTGGATTCAGATGGCTGTGGAGGAGAAGTGAGGCTGGTGACCTACACAGCCCTCTCTCACTCAAAACAAAGTCAAGTGCAAGTCATATCATTAATTCTCTGATGGCATGGTCTTCTTCAACAACAAAGGATGAATACGTACATATCATTAGATGTCTAAAACACTAGAAGGTTAGCTGCAATGAACTATAGTTATGAAGTGATGCTGACCCAAATCATGTCTGGAACCTATAGCACTGTAGGGAAAAAGGAATGGGTGGATGAAGAATAGGTCCACTTGAAGCGAAAAAGAGCAGAGAAAGCAAAGTCTGGGAAGACTCCCCATTCCCCCCTAAATCCCCAAAGCTCTTTAATTTTTTTTACTTTTTATTTTGATTTAATATTTTGTTCAGTCAGACTTTGCCAATAGCACAGAAATTGATACAAAATAGAAGGGCAGTAAAGGCATGTTAATAATACCATCTCATATTTTTGTAACATTTTTAGATTTTCAAGACATTTTCGTTTCTAATTTGATCCTTTGAAGAATCATATACAGTAGGCAGAATTTTATTTATTTGGAGCATCAGAAATCTGAGTCTGGGGAAGGTTGAGTAATTTGGCTTAGGATGTCACTGTCTCCTCCTAAGGACACATACACATGCACACACGCACACACACACACACACGAGTGTGTGTAGCTGTTTTTCAGTCATTTCAGTCATGTCTGACTCTTTATGAACTCATTTGGGGTTTCTTGGCAAAGACACTCAAGGTGTTTGCCATTTCCTTCTCCAACCCATTTTACAGATGAGGAAACTGAGGCAAACAAGGTTAAGTGACTTGCCCAGGGTCACACAGCTAGTAAGTATCTGAGGCCAGATTTGAACTCAGGAAGATAAGTCATTCTGAAGACTTCAGGCCCAGGGCTCTATCTACTCCTCCACCTAGCTGAGATGTAATATCTATATATCTATATCTCTCCATATATATCTATATCTATACAGATATATAGACATAGATATATCTATCTATACATACATACATATGCATATTGTGCATACATACACACACATAATGTGTATGTATGTAGATGTGTGTGTGTGTGTGTGTGTGTGTGTGTATAGGATAGTTAGTAACAGTTTCTTCCTTACTATTTGCTATGTTAAGATCTTTCAGTGCTCAGGTGAGAGCTAGTGTGGTTGAAGACCCTTTCAAGGGACTATGAAGGACTATGGTACTAAATCAGAATGTATCATTGTAGCCAGATACTACCGGTGAGTTTGGCTGGCAACAATGAATGTGTCACCAGATGTTGAGAATGATTAGAGAGAAACATCCCCAAATGATGCATCTGTGAAGGCTAGAAGAGCAACTGTGAACATGAGATGACTCATAAATTGCACTTTTCCAACAGCTCTCAAACTATTGAAGGAAACTTGCCAGTCACCAGCTATTTGAACTTGAGAAAATCTCTTGACTTCTCTGAGCCTTCATTTCCTCATATGTAAAATAGACATTGAAAAGCTAATCCTGATGATTTGAAAGATGTGTTATAAATATGAAAATGAGCTCGTGTGTGTTGAATGCCTTGAAAAGTAGAGAAACCTAGGCAGAGATATGGAGCCCCAATTCAGGGTTTTCTATTTCTAAATAGAAGTCAGTATTATACTGGGTTCCCAAATTTTGGGTCAGAGTAACAGGTTGGTTTTTGTCTGAAGATGTGGCAATGAACCAGCCAGAGTAGGCAGCTGATTCAAGGGTAGAGGTGCTTCCAATCCGATTCAGGTAAAAGACAAAAGGCTTTACTGCGTTGGGCGTTCTGTACAGGTCTGCTATGTTCATCTCCTAAGAGACATAAAGAAAAAGCCAGTTAGTAGGTCAGTGAACAGAGTAGCAAAGAAGCAATGACCTTATCAATTGATATGCTTATGTTTGACAAGCATAAAGTACTTGTGCAAGAACTCTCTATATCACCAAAACTGCTAGAAAAACTGGGGAAAAGGTTGGGTGGAAATTAAATTAAACCACCAGTTTACACCATACAACATAGTAAACACAAAATGAATATGAAACCTAAAAATTGAAGATTGTTTAAAAAAACCAAAGGAATTACTTATTACAGCTATGGTTGGGGAAAATTGTTAGGGAAACGTGGAATAGATGCAATCACACAAACATAAAAAATACATAATTTCAATTACATGAAATTGAAAAGCTTTTGTATTACCAAAATCATATTTGAACATTTTCTAACTTATCTATCTACTTCCTAAAATGTAGCACCATAAACTGAACATAGTACTTGAGATGCAGGTTGATTAGGGCACAGTTACATCAGAACTTCTGCCTCATTTTTCTGGGAATTAAGCCACTCAAAACAGCCTAAAGTATAATCTGGTTTTTTACTTCCTTTTCACTCTGTTAATTCATATTGATCTTACTAATAAGAGCCTTCCTGTTCAAGCATCCTTGGAAATATCTTAAGTTAAATTGCTAAGTGATCTCCTACATATCTTTTCATAATTTGAAGAAGGGGAGGAAGAGGGAGAATACTTCTCTCACTCAGCTTTATGCAGGAATATAGATCTCAAAGGGGAACAGTACAAGAACTTAGAACATAGATTTTTATTACAAAAAAAGCAGGACTACTTTAATTTAAAACTAAATACTTCCTTGGAAAAGTGAAACTACCTCCACTATGGCCTCTAGCATCTTTTTCAACCCTGAAGTTTGAGGATTCTGTAACCTTTTGATTTGGCAGCTCTTATAACCTTCAATAAGGTGTGAGATCGCTTCCAACCATCAAAAGGACAGAGCTCAGAAAGCAAAAAAGGAGATGCTAGAGGTATGTAACCTGACTAGAGTGGAAGTAGGTGAGGCTTCAAGACAAGTGTTCCAAGGTCTTTCTAATCAGCTTCCCCTCTCTTCCCTTCAATATGGTCATAGCAATAATCTTGGCTCTTTTTCTTCTTTTTTTCTCTATCTGGTATCCAAGAGAGCAAAGTTTCTTTTTTCTGTTCTCTCTGCCCTTCCTCCACTCTCTTCTGGAGGACATATCAATAAAAACCATATTGGCTCCTTGCCTTCTCGATATCAATTAGCCAATTAATGAACTTATGTTGAGCACCCACACTGTGCTCAGTCTTGAGATAAAAGGATGGAAGGCAGAGAAGCAACAACCAACAGCCTCTTTTTTTCATAGATTTTTCCCTGTTGAGAGCAAGTATCCTCTTTTCTGAAATAATTATATCATATTTTTAAGATTATTGTTAAAGATTCAATTTTCATTAAATTGAAGTCTATGTAAAAGATCCATATGTAACTAGAAATTTCCCCTGATGCAAAGAAATAGTCCTGATTGGTCTCAAATTTTACTGGATTTATTTTAGAGTAAATATTATTGAACTATAAATTTCATCTGTAGTTCATGGACTTCATTGTTCCCATTAAATACTTTTCCATTAAGTGAGCAAAATTGTGTCTTTACTTTGTGGGACAAGTTTTCCCGACAGTCTACTGGCTGTGCCTAGATCCTAAGAGATTTGAGATGTTCAAGAGCATTGCAGTTCATTAAGCTTCATGATCTTTCCTACAGGATTTGGATTTTCATCTGAGGACCGCCATATAGTAGCCATATCCTCCCTTGGTCTCAGATTCCTTGCCCATAAAATGAAGGTATTGTGCCTTCCAAAATGATCCTCCAGACCTAATTTACAATACTGTGGTCCTGTGTTATACTCATCCATGTCTCTACAATTTTGAACTTGTGAAATTATTTTCCCCACCAGCAAACAAATTTGTTAATTCTTATTAAACTTCATCATATTAAATTTTGTCCATAATTCTGTCCTGTCAAGGCAAATGTCTTTAAAAGTATTCTTTAACAAAACATAACCATAAAATATAAATTGTATAATACTTCTATATTGGCTTTTCTCTACCAAGTTTTACTCTATCCATTTTCAACAACTCACCACCAGCTGCAGTGTGGGCTGATCTCCATGCATAGCACAACACAGACAAAAGCCTGAAGCCTTTATGCCCAGGTAAATAGGCTGCCCCTTGTCTTTAGGAAGGGTGTCATCTCTACATGGTAATACCTCCAGAATCACTGGAAACACAGCAGGAGAAAAGGATGTTAAATGCCCAGGTTAATCACACAGATGGGAGTACAATTACTGGAGCATTGTGTCATTTGTACAATAGATGGAAGAGAGAGGGTAAAGGACTTCTTAGGGTACCCTCCATCCCTGGGTCAGTGGCTCACAGATGTATCCCGGATCTCTGTGGATCTCCTTCAGAGAAGTTCTAGAGAAAGTTCCCAAAATCTTGAGTGCTTCTCTCATGGCTCCATCTCTGCTCTCATCTACACAATCCTTGTGGTTAGGTCTATGCCATGCATCATTTATTCCTTCAACACACATTTTTAAAGCACACTCTCTGTACTAGGTACTGTCCTAACATTGGAGATATAGGCTCTGCCTTCATGTAGCTTGTATTCTATACAGGATTGGATAAAAAATAGGACTTGCAGATGAGAAAACTTGGTTTTGAGTTCTGCCTCTGACATATACATGTGGTGTGGCCCTGAAAATATAAGTGAACATCTCAGAGTTCTAGGCAACTTTTTAAGATAGTGAATATAACTAGACTTCTGATCAAGCCTGGGACATTTTGCGTGCTGCGTTCATGCAGAGTGAGATGTGACTTCCTATTGTCAGAAAAGGATGAGCATAGAGGCTCTTTGCTGCTGCAGTTAGAAAGTTAGTGCCAGTATTTGGGAGGAGGGAGAGAAAGAAGAGAGAGAGACAGAGAGAGAGATGAAGGAGAGAGAGAGAAACAGAGAGAGGGAGAGAGAGAGACAGAGACAGAGATGAGGGAGAGAGAGAGAAACAGAGAGAGAGGGAGAGAGAGAGACACAGAGAGAGAGAGATGAGGGAGAGAGAGACAGAGAGACAGAGACAAAAAGAGAGATGAGGGAGAGAGATAGATAGAGAGAGAGAGAGAGAGAGAGAGAGAGAGATGAGGGAGAGAGAGACAGAGAGAGACAACTTTTTAACATGATCTTCGTTTTTTATCTTGAATCCCTGGAAGCCACTACCATGGATATCCTTGGCTGAGAACAGATACTGTCCTGGTCTGAGTTGATGATATGTATTTATCTTGGTCCCTATTGAAAAGAAGAAAATTTTTTATTGCATATTCTCTGATATATTCTAATTGACAGAAACTCTCCAATTTATACTTTTTGTTTTTCTTGGATAAATGAGGTTTACTAGTTATCCTTTATATTTGAGACAGCCAGGTGGCACAGTGGATAGAGAACTGGGCCTGGAGTCAGGAGGACCTCGGCTCAAATCCACCCTTGCTAGCTTTATGACCCTGGGCAAGTCACTTTCTCTCAATTTCCTCATCAGTAAAATGGATATAATAACAGTACTTATCTCTCAGGGGTATTGTGAAGATAATGTTAGATAATAACTGTAAAATGCTTGGCACAGTGCATGCAGCACTATTATAACAGCCTTTTTGTGTAACTAGTATTTTGTTGGAAGAAGCTAAGTTAGAGAGTGAAAGCCAAGAGCTATATTCCGTTAACGATGACCAAGGAAGCAGTTTTCCATCTGAACCAAGATTTATACTAGATGAGATCAGAGATATTTGAAGGGAGAAAGGGACAATTAGATATAATTCTATCATGATACCCCTCTCAGAAACTGGAGAAAAGAGCGCAGAGCCTCTGTGGTACCCCTGGAGCATGTCTTCTCATCCTCACAGATGTCTTATCCCTCACCTCCTCTGAATCAGCATGTAGACATACTATTTGACTCTCTTCCTCTACACAGAGGGAGGTAAGGCCTCAGATCATATCTACTATGCCCGAAGGTATGGACATGTCTTGTTAGATGGTACTTCCTTGTCCAAGAGTTCCTTATACCAATAAACTAAGAGGTCCAGTTTCTACCATACACATACAGACAAAAAAAAATTCAAAATAGATCCAAACCAATTTCTGGGGAGAGGGCACTAATGATTGGATTGCACAAGATAGATATTCTATGGGAAATGTCCTTTTGGCTAGTTTAGAAATGAAGCTAAGGATTCTATGAGGCTAAAGTTAATGGAGAAGGCATCTCAGGAAATGGGAACAACTTTGTAAAATCTTGAAGATGGGAGATGGAATGCCAGATACAGGGGAAAAAATAGCCAATGTTACTTGCACATGAAGTCCATCAAGTCAATAAGTTAAGAAAAATTTATTTATTGAGTGCCTTCTATTTTCTAAGCATTGTGCTAAGGGGTAGGGTTACAAAAGAAGGTATAAAATAGTCTCTGATATCATAGTATAATAGGGGAGACAATATTAAAACAAACAACTATGTGCATAGGAAAGAAGTACAATATAAGCCTAGAAAAGTGGGCCAGAGTCAGATTGTGAATGGTTTTAAAAACCAAACAAAGGAGTTCTTATTTGATCAAAGACAAGAGAGAAAGATAAGAATTGGAAAAAAAAAGTTATGAAAAAGAAACTCAATTGAACTAATAAATAAAACTAGTAGTTGATTTTATGAAAAGACTAATAAAAATGATAAACCTTTGGTCAATTTGATAAAAAAAAGAAAAGAAAAGAGAAAACCAAATTATCAATATCAAAAATGAAAAGGGTGAACTCACTTCCAATGAGGAGAAAATTAAAGCAATAATTAGAAATTACTTTACCCAGATTTATGCCCATATATTCAACAATCTAAGTGAAATGGATGAGTATTTTTAAAACTATAAACTGCCCAGGTTAACAAAAGAGGAAGTTGAATACTTAAACAACCTCATCTCAGAAAAGAAATTGAATAAGCCATCAATGAACTCCCTAGGAAAAAATCTCCAGGGCCAGATGGATTTACAAGTGAATTCTATCAAATATTTAAAGAACAGTTAATTTTAATACTATAAAGACTATTTTGGAAAATTGGGGAAGAAAGTGTCCTAGCAAATTCTTTTTATGATACAAATATGGTTTTGATACCTAAACCAGGGAGAGACAAAACAGAGAAAGAAAATTATAGAACAATTACTCTAATGAATATAGATGCAAAATTTTTAAATAAGATTTTAGCAAAAAGAATACAGCAACTTATCACAAGAATAATACATTATGATCAGGTAGGATTCATACTGGTTCAATATTAGGAAAACTATTAGCATTATTGATCATATCAACAACAAAACTAACAGAAACCACATGATTATCTCAATAGACCCAGAAAAAGCTTTTGACAAAATTCAACATCCATTCCTATTTAAAACACTGGAGAGCATAGGAATAAAAGGAACTTTCCATAAAATAATAAGCAGTATCTACCTAAAACCTTCAGCAAGCAATATATGCAATGGAGATAAGCTAGTTGCATTTCCAGTAAGTTCAGAGGTGAAACAAAGATGTCCATTATCACCACTATTATTCAACATGATACTAGAAATGTTAGCTGCAGCGATTAGAAAGGATAAAGAAAATGAAGGAATTAGAATAGGCGAAGAAGAAACTAAGTCATCACTTTTTTGCAGATGGTCTGATGATATACTTAGAGAATCCCAGAGATTCAAGCAAAAAAGTACTCGAAACAATAAACAACTTTGGCAAAGTTACAGGTTACAAAATAAACCTGCACAAATCTTCTGCATTTCTATATATTAGTAACAAAGTCCAACAACATGAGATAGAAAGAGGAATCCCTTAAAATATTTGAATGTTTATCTGTCAAAACAAACCCAGGGACTATATGAAAATAATTACAAGACACATCTCACGCAAATAAAGTCAGATCTAAGTAAGTGGAAAAATATCAGTTACTCGTGGGTAGGCCAAGACAATATAATAAAAATGACAATTCTATCTAAATTAATTTGCTTATTTGGTGCCATACCAATTAAACTATCAGATAACTATTTTCTAGATCTGGAAAAAATAATATCAAAATTCATCTGAAAGAACAAAAGGTCCAGAATATCAAGGGAATGTGGCCTAGCTCTACCAGATCTCAAATTGTATTATAAAGCAGCAGTTATCAAAACCACTTGGTACTGGCTAAGAAACAGAAGAGTGGACCAGTGGAGTATGCTAGATACTCAAGACACAGTAGGCAAAGAATATAGTAATCTACTGTTTGATAAACCCAAGGACCCCAGCTTCTGGGATAAGAACTCACTGTTTGATAAAAATTGCTGGGGAAACTGGATAACAATGTGGCAGAAACTAGGCATAGGCCAATGCCTGACATCATACACAAGAATAAAATCCAAATGAGAACATGATCTAGGTATAAATGGGTGGAGCAAGGAATAGTATATTTATCAGATTTATGGATAAGGGAAGAACTTTTGACTAAAGAAGAGGCAGAAAGCATTATGAAGTGCAAGATGGATAATTTTGATTACATTAAACTGAAAAGGTTTTGCACAAACAAACCCAATGCAACCAAGATTCAGAGGGATGAAGAAAACTGGGAAAGAATTTTTGCAGCTAGTGTCTGTGATAAAGACTTCATTTCTAGAGTATATAGAGAACTGAGTCAAATGTATAAAAATACAAGTCATTCCCCAATTGATAAATGGTCAAAGGATATGAACAGGCAGTTTTCAAAGGAGGAAATTAAAGCTATCTATTGTCACATGAAAAAATGTTCTAAATCACTATTAATTGGACAGATACAAATCAAAACAACTCTGAGGTACCACATCACACCTATCAGATTGCCTATCATGACAGAACAGGAAGATGATAAATACTGGACAGGATGTGGGAGAGTTGGAACACTAATTCATTGTTGGTGGAGTTGTGAGCTGATCTAACCATTCTGGAGAGCAATTTGCAACTATGGCCAAAGGGCTACAAAAATATGCATACCCTTCGAACCTAGCAATATTCATTCTGGGATTGTATCTCCAAGAGATCATAAAAATGGGAAAGGGTCCCACATGTACAAAAATATTTATAGCAGCACTCTTTGTGGTGGTCAAAAACTGGGAAACAGGGGAATGCCCATCAAATGGGGAATGGTTGAATAAATTATGGTATATGAATGTAATGGAATACTTTTGTGCTATAAGAAATGATGACCATGAAGACTTCAGAGAGGCTTGGAAAGAATTATATGATCTGATGCTGAGTGAAAGGAGCAGAACCAGGAGAACTTTGCACACAGCAATGACCACAGTGTGCAAGAGTTTTTTCTGATAGACTTAGAACTTCATTGCAATGCAAGAACTTAAAAAAATTCCCAATGGTCTTCTAAGGCAAAATGCCTTCCACATCCAGAAAAAGAATTATGGAATTGAATCTCAGAATGTAGCAGATCATTTGTGTGTGTGTGGGTGTGTATTGCATTTGGTTTGTTATATGATTTCTCCCATTCATTTTAATTCCTCTACACAGCAGGACTATGGTGAAAATATATTTAATAGGAAACTATATGTAGAAGCTGTGTAAAATCGTATGCCTTCTGGGGAAAGGAGTGGGGAGGGAGGGGAAAAACATCTAAGTTATATGGTAGTGATTATAGAACACTGAAAATAAATAAAATTAATTTTAAAAAAAGAAAGAGAGACTTGGAAAGAGAATTAACAGCAAACCCATACCCAAGGAACAGAGTATGCCAAACTTGGAATAGAAAAAATGGAAGTTAATAACTTCAAGAAAAAAAGAAATATTAAACCAAAATCAAAAGCCTCACAAAGCAGAAGAAAAATTTGAAGTACCTCATAGCAAAAATAACTGACCCAGAAAACCATTTTGGAGAACAAAATGGAACTATGACCAAAGAGCTGTAAAACTGTGCAGATCTTTTGACCTAGCAATACCATTACTTGGTCTGTATCCCAAAGAGATCAAAGAAAAGGGAAAAGGACCCAAATGTACAAAATTATTTATAGCAACTCTTTCTGTGTGGTGGTAAAAAACGGATGCTGAGAAGATACCTATCACTTGGGGAATGACTGAACATGTTGTGCTGTATTGTGATGGAATATTATTGTACTATAAGAAATGATCATCAAAATGCTGTCCAAAAACCTGGAGAAATGTAAATAAATTGATGCAAAGTGAACAATAACAACAATACAGTAATGTTGATGAAATGTGAAAGACTTAGCTGCTTTGATGAAGACAGTGATCCAAGACAATTCCAAAGGACTCATGATGAATAACGCCATCCACCTCCAGAGAGAACTGATGAACTCTGTGTTCAAAGGGAAGTGGATGTTTGTCCCATTCTCTTAAAACTTCTGGTTGCTTTTTTGTAACATGACTAATATGTAAATGTGTTTTGCATAGAAAAGTAATAAGGTACTAACACTGAAAAAAAATTCAGTGTGCTTTCTGAAAGCCATGAGAGAGAGAGACAGAGACAGAGAGAGACAGAGAGATAGAGATAAGGAGAGAGAGACACACACAGAGAGAAAAGTAGAGAGAGAGAGGAGAGAGAGAGAGAGGCAGACAGAGACAGGGAGAGAGAGACAGAGAGAGACACACACACAGAGTGTAAATCTCCTATTTCAATAAATCATGAAAATCATGAAAGAAAATTGCTCTACTTGTAAATTTTTTTGATATGTTTTTTAACTTTGAGTTCCAAACTCTATCCCTCCCTTCCACCCCAACTCACTCCCTGAGAATGTAAGTAATCAGATATAGGTTATACATGTACAATCATGAAAAATATTTCCATATTAGTCATTTTATGCAAGATATAAAAGAAAAAATGAAAGAAATGGCCTGTATTCAATCAATATCAGTTTTTTTTCTCTGGAGGTAGATTAGTATGTTCCATCATTAGTCCTTTGAGATTGTCTTGGATCATTGTATTGCTGAGAATAGTTAAGTCATTCACACACAGTTTTTCATCGAGCAATATTTCTGTTACTCTGTACAAAACTCTCCTAAGTTCTGTTCACTTCATGAGGCATCAGTTCATGTTAAGTCTTTCTAGGTTTTTCTGAAGTCATCCTGCTTTGTCATTTCTTATCACACAATACTATTCCATTGCAATCATATACCACAACTTGTTTAGCCATTCCCCAATTGACAGGCATCCTTTCAATTTCCAATTCTTAGCCACCACAAAAAGAACTTCTGTAAATATCTCTGTACAAATAGGTCCTTTTCCCTTTTCACTCTCTTAGAGCTAGAGAACAAAGTAAAAATGAAGGTAATCCATAAGTCCTTTCCTGAAAGAAACCTTAAAAATAAGGTGCTAGGATTCCTAGTATTCCTAAGAATGCCATGTCCAAAATCCAGGGCAAAGAGAGAATATGAAAAGCAGCAAGAAAGAAAGAATTCAAGTACCAAAGAGCCATAGTCAGGATGACACAAGATTTAGCACCTACAAAAAAACAGAACACAGAACAGAATATTCCAAAAGGTAAAAGATACAAATTTATCCAGCAAAATGGAATATAATCCTAAGGATGAAAAAAAAACTGGACCTTTATTGAAATAAAGGCATTCCAAGGATTCTTAGTGAAAAAACCAGAGTTTTGTAGAAACTTTGAAATACAAACACAGGAGAAACACAAAAAGGTGAAGGTAAATAAGCAATTGGAAAGTCTTTTTTGGGGGGAGGGGGGCAATTGAGCAAGGCAATTGGGGTTAAGTGATTTGTCACTTTTAAAGTGACATTTAAAGTATGACATTTTTTCATTCTAATGTGAGGGGAAAGGTTAATATAAGTTTCACTTAAGATCTGTGATGTCAACAGGAAGAAGTAATTAGAAGGTAAAAATAAGAGACTATAAAAACAAGGAATGAATAAGGAAAGTGAGTGTCACTTAGACGTCATTTTAACCTCATACAAAGTAAAATGAACAGAATTAGGAGAACAATTTACATTATAACAACAATCCTGTAAAAGCAAACAATTTTGAAAGACTAAAGAATTTTTATCAACAAAAGGACCATCCACTATACCAGATGACTTAAGATGTGGAATGCTGCCCATTTCTCAACAGAAAAACGATGTACTACATATACAAAGTGAGATATATTTTGGGATGTTGACAGCGTGGAAATGTGTTTTGCTTGGCTATGCATATTTGTTGCACGGTTTTCTTCTTTTTTGTGGGGGTGGATTGGGGGTGAAGGGGAAGAAAAGGAAGCACATACTTATTCACTGATAAAAAAAAATTCAGTTTGAAAAAAAGATAAGAGAGAGTCATTGGGACTTTCTAAGTAAAAGAGAGACATCATTAGACATAAGAAATAATACTTTGGAATTGGTTTAAAGATTGGAGAAGGCAATCAAGGAGTCCAATTAGGATAGGAGTTCTCAACCTGATGCCTGTAAACAGAATTTGGCGAGTCCATAAACTTTTATGGAAAAATAATAATTTTTATTTTACTAAACCCTCACTGAAATTTAACATTTTCTTCAATTATTTAAGAATAACTTTTTCTGATAAGGGGCCCATAGGCTTAATGATATTACCAAAGGTGTCCATTATACAAAGATGGCTAAGAATTCATAAAGTGGGAGTTTACTAGAATATTCTCAGTGAGAGGTGATGAGAACCCTGAGAAAGGGTAGTGGCTGTGGGCTTGAAGAAAAAGAGATAGAAGATAGAAATGTTGTGGAGATGGAATTAACAAGATGTGGTAATTGAGGATATACAATAGGATCAGAGGTAAACCAAGGATGTCCATTATCGTCATTGCTATTCAATATGGTACTAGAAATGCTAGCTGTAGCAATAAGAGAAGAGAAAGAAATTGAAGGAATTAGAACACACAAACAAGAAACTAAGCTATCACTCTTTGCAGATGATATGATTCTATACTTACGGAATCCCAGAGAATCAAGTAAAAAACTACTTAAAATAATAAACAACTCTGGCAAAGTTGCATGTTACCAAAACCCACATAAATCATCTGCATTTCTCTATATTACTAACAAAGTTCAACAGCAAGAGATAGAAAGAAAAATCCCATTTAAAGTTACTGTAGACAAGATAAAATATCTGGTAATGTCTATATGGCAAAAAAAAAAAAAACTCGGGAACTATATGAACACAATTACAAAACACTTTTCACAAAGTAAAGTCAGATCTAAGTAATTGGAAAAGTATCAGTTGCTGGTGGGTAGGCCAAGATAATGTAATAAAAATGATAACTCTACCTAAATTAATTGACTTATTCAGTGCCATATCAATCAAACTACCAGAACATTATTTTTTAGAGTTACAAAAAGTAATATCAAAATTCATCTGTAAGAACAAAAGGTCTAGAATGTCAAGGAAAGTAATTAAAAGAAGTGCTAGGGAAAGTGATCGAGCCCTACCAGGTCTCAAATTGTATTATAAAGCAGTAATCATCAAAACCAATTGATACTGGCTAAAAAATAGAGGAGTAGACCAGCGGAATATGTTATGTACTCAAGACACAGTAGTCAATGAATATAGAAATCTACTGTTTGATACACCAAAGAACCTCAGCTTCTGGGATAATAGACTGTTTGGCAAAAATTGCTGGGAAAACTGGATAACAGTATGGAAGAAACTAGGCATAGAACAATGCCTGACACCGTACACATTAATAAAGTCCAAATTGAAATATGGTCTAGATATAAAGATTGGTAGTATAAACAAACTAGGGGAGCAAAGAATAGTGTATTTGTCAAATTTATGGAGAATTGAGAGATTTACGACCAAACAAGAGATAGAGAACATTATTAAGTGCAAAATGAATAATTTTGATTACATTAAATCGAAAAGGTTTTGCACAAACAAACCCAATGCAACTAAAGTTAGGAGGGAAGCAGAAAACTGGGAAAGAATTTTTGCAACTAGTGTCTATGATAAAGACCTCTTTTCTAAAATAGATAAAGAACTGAGTTAAATGTACAAGAATACAAGTCATTCCCCAGCTGATAAATGTCAAAGGATATGAACAAGCAGTTTTCAAAGAAAGAAATTAAAGATATCTATAGTACATATGAAAAAATGTTCTAAATCACTATTGATTAGAGAGTTGCAAATCAAAACAACTCTGAGGTACCACATCACACCTATCAGATTGGCTAACATGACAAAACAGGAAGATGATAAATGTTGGAGAAGATATGGGAGAGTTGGAATACTAATTCATTTTTGGTGGAGCTGTGAACTGATGCAACCATTCTGGAGAGCAATTTGGAACTATGCCCAAAGGCCTACAAAAATGTGCATACCCTTTGCCCCAGCAATATTGCTTCTGTATTCCAAAGAGATCATAAAAATGGGAAAGGGCCCCACATGTACAAAAATATTTATAGCATATCTCTTTGTGGTAGCCAAAAACTGGAAATCAAGGGGATGTCTGTCCATTGGGAAATGGCTGAACAAGTTGTGCTATATGGATATAATGGAATACTATTGGGCTATAAGAAATGGTGAACAGGAAGATTTCAGAGCAGCCTGGAAAGATTTATATGAACTGATGCTGAGTGAAAGGAGCAGAAACAGGAGAACTTTGCACACAGCAACAACCACATTGTGTAAGAGTACTAGTCCTGGCTTTGCCCTGCTGTTTATATAAGCTTGAGCAGTTAGGTAGCTGCTTTTGGATTTCAGTCTTCCCAAGAGTAAAAAGAGGGGAGGGTGGGTGACAATTCATATTTTATCTACCTCACCAAATTCTTTTAAAACTCACAGGATCTCATGGGAGCATGCTTCTCAAATATTATAGCATTGTGCAAATGGAAGAATGTTAGAACCACAGGCCACAAAATCTAGAACCTGAGATCTAGAGAAATGGCCTCCCAGACAGTATCCCAGGAGAAAAGATTGAATTGGACAGTGAGCTCAGGGCCCGCTGCTGAGGCCACTCTCAAACTTTGCTTTCCCTTGTTCCCCTTCTCCATATTTCACCTTCTACACTTTCCCTCTTCCTCTCTTTTCCCTCTGGAATGAGAGTCCTACTTAAGTACTATATTAGAGGGGGTCTCTTCAGCTCAACCCATCTAAGTATCCTTTTCTCATTCTCTATATCTCTCCATCTCTTGCTCCACATTTCTGTCTCCATTGAAAATACACACTTTGACTACAAAAAGGGCCAACCCACCTTTCCTTCTTATTTTTCTCTGATATATGTAGAACTTTCCCCCCCTCTGTTAAGCACAATAAATTAAATATTACTGGAAATGAGACTGACAATGTTTCCATTCCAAGGAGGCACTGCAAACAGAAGGTGAGATTGCCTCATAAAAAGAGACAATAGGACAAAGTTTTTGACTCACCTGGGTTCATATTTTCTCCATAGGGAGTTGCTACAAGTGTCCCATTCAGAAGGATCCAGACCCGCTGATGAATGTCATGGATTTTCCCAAGAGGAGGATGTTCTGTGGGTTGTGACTCATAACGATCCCCTGGCAAATTTCCACAGTCTCCTCCCTTAATGCCGCTTGGGTTAGGGGAAGCTGGAATAGAAGGTGAGGATACTTGCTAGAACTGATGAATTTCCCCAGTGTTCCCAAGTCTATAGACAGGATGGTGTGATGATCTCTTCTCTCTTCCAGACGAAGACCCAGGGGAGAAGGGAGGGGGGAAATGCACTACTTGGCTCATTCTGGTCCCTATTTACCTGGATGTTTTCCTATAACTTCTCCAGGTCGAGCTTCCTCTGAAACTCTTTGTTACAGTCCCGTCATAGAGATGGGTAACAGAGACCAAGGAGAGGAGAATTCCTATGTCAGTCACATAACAACGGTTCCAAAAATCTCACTTACCATCCACCCAGTCCACTTATGAACATTTGAACAGAACATGATGGCTAAAAACAAACAGAACAAGCCAAAAATCTTCCATATAGCAGATCTTATAATAGATATCCTGTCTTTGCTCTTTCCCCTTCCCTTCTTCAGGCTAAACACCTTCCACTGATCTGGGTAGGATGCAGAATCAAGTCTTTTCATTATCTTGGTTGTCCTAATTTAGACATTTTCCAATTTTGTAACGAACTACATATATCCAGCATCCCTTTCTTCTGACAGACTCTGTTTAGGGTTTCTTTTGAACTTTAGAGTTGCTCATTCACCTATTATAAAGAGAATCCTATTAAACCCCAGAGTTGATTTGTAATCTGTCTCTGAAGAGGAAAAGTTCATGAGATCCCTGATGATTTCCCTACCTGAAGGCCCATCATTCATGTCCATGGCAAAGTGGATTCCTGTGGTACCTGTAGAGGTAAAAAGAGTCAGTGTTCTAAAGAATTGAACTTTAATGAGTACTCAGGGACACCCCCAAATAACCTTACTCTTGCTGCTGAGTGATGAGTGTTTACCATTAGTCAGAATGGGAGGTGTGCATTTTATTCCAGAGCATCCTAGAACCCAGTATAATTCTACAAAGGCTCTGCCTTCTTACAGTATCCTTTAGAGCAGTTGGTAAACAACACTCCATCAGAGATCCTTCCAATATTGTGACCTGTTCCTTGAAAAGTACATTCTGTGTGTCTGTGCCTGGAGATCTCAAAGCTGAGACAATGCAACCTTTATAAACCAGCCTCCCTGCCCACCACTCCTCAAGTTTCAGAGAGTTACAAAATCTTCAAATACTTAGCTTGTCCCTATGCTGTATGTAGGAACTGAAGAAGAGAGTACTCTCCTCCCCCTCCACAATGGGACTGAAGAATGGAAAATCTAGGTCATCTTCAAACCCTGCGCAGAAGTAAGGTCAACCTCTGATGACTAAAGCCAGAGGAGCAGCAGAGAGAGAAAGACCCGAAAATAGACATTTCCATTCACAGGTTGAACCTGACAAGAGGGTACCTGAACTAACCACCAATTCTTACATTCCTGAGAACTTGAACTGTGCTTCCTTCAGGTCGCAGAGGCCCAGACAGTTTCTTCTGGGATTTCCTACCTTATATCCATATGAGATAAGAGGATGACACCGTGTCTCTGTAGTTCTACACAATGACATCAAAGAGAGAGCTATTTCCTGGTGTGACGGAATCCTGCAGAACGAGAATCCTTTGTGAAGAAAATTCTTGTTGGTCTAGTGGCCCATTCCAATTCTCAGTATGCATTCTGTGATTCTTTGGGGCCTGGGCTTCCAAAAGAAGGTGGGGAAGATATGAGCAACAAGACAATGAAAGCAACTCAGTGTCCTAAAAGAAATTATTGTGTTTTTATTTGTGTTTTTTCCTGGGATTGGACTGGATTCAGGTGGAATAGGGAAAGAAAGTCCTCCATGAAAGAACAATATAGAAACCCCCAAACTGAATACTGTATAATTTTATTGACCAAATATGTCCCCAAAGAAGAGATAAAACAATACATTTTCTTCCCTTCTTTGCAGAGGTGAATGAATATGGGTGTACAATATTATTGCTATCTTTACTTGATCTATGTCAACCAAATATGAGACTATAGTTGATCTATTGCTTTTAAAAAACTTTTATTTCTTTTTCTTTATTCTTTTATTTATATTTTATTATGTTTTATATTTTTATATTATTATGTTTTATATTTTATTATATATATTATATGCTATGTTTTATTATGTTTAATGGGTGTGGAAGGGAGACAAAGGTGATATAAAAGGTGATATAAAAACTATCCTTTTAATACACAGAAGAATTTTGTTAGGCATCAGAGAAAAGCTCACTAGAAAATAGTTTGCAGACTCCACTACTATCTTTTTTTTTTTAAATGGGAGCATTTTCCATTCTCCCAACCTGTATTATCTGTATTATTCTCTAAGATCTTTCAAAAACTAATGATAGAGACTCAACAACAATAGCCCCAGTTGTGATTAGAAATCATCAAGCACAGCTAGATTTATTCCTGCCATCTACTTCCTTACTGGGAATTTCAAATTCATGTTATTCATTCTTATTCTCTCCTTTCCAGAACAAAGATCATCCTTGACAAAGAAGAAATAAACAAATTAGGAGTGGAGTCATCCCATTTATTTGTAGTACTCCATATTTTTTTTCTTCTTTTTCCTCTTTTCCTAATTTAGTTTTAAAAAATCTTTTTTTTTTTCTTTAGTTCTTATCTTTTTCTGGACTTTTGTGCTCCTGACACTATTTTTACTGCTATGCTTTGCTGTTCATGCTGACATATCTGACCTTGTTTCCATTTTCTAAATAGATTGAAAATCTAAGTTTTTTAAAAAAGAAAAAGATAGATGAGGTATTTTAACAACACACAAACGTGAGAAGAAGCAAGTTCAGAAGGAAACAGAGACAAGCAGGAAAGTGTTACCATCATGTTAAATATAATATACATATTTTAAAATGTGTAATATTTTAAAATATGTAATAAGACTTCTATGTAATAGAAGTTTGCAGTTTCATCTACAGTTGTCTTTTCTATTCTTTTTTGTATGTTAAAATGTTCATTTTATGCTTAAATTAAAGTTTTGAAAAAATTTAAATTAAATAATAAAGAGAAAAGTCAGTAGAATTTAAGGAAAAACAAACCAACCTGGTAATTTTGGTTCTACCATGTTAAAATTAAGATTTAAACTTAAAAAAAAACTGTAAATAGCTAAATCTTATGATTTCTTACATAATTGTTGGTTATTTTTTCATGTTGAAATATTCATGGTTGTAGTAGTTACTATATTCACAACATTTTTTTTTCAAAATTCAAATGATTTTCTCATAATCACTCCCAAATTAAAGTAACTTTAGAAAGTAAATTTTCTGCCTTTCTAGCTTTGATTCAGTTGAGGATCTCCTTTTTTCAATTCGGGAAATTAAAAAAATATATATCTCTAGTATCTTTATGAAATTTGAAAATAAAGAAAATCTAAATTTAAAAATATTTTCCCTGGGCATCCAGAAATTCTCTTCACATAGCATTTCCCCCTTATCATTGAAACTGTTTCTATCTGAATCTTTGGAAATTTATTTTTGAGAGTTTCTCATCATTTTTGGACAACCTCCACTGTGAACTTCATGTTTTCTCTGTACCATTTAAATTTCAAACCGATTGCTATTCCTATAAACAACTTGGAGAGATATGAACTAGACATATAATTGATGAATTGAATGGTTAGGACTCAAGAGCAGTCTTTAGTGGTTTCATCTCAATTTGGAAAGAGGTATATGATGAACAAGCCCAAGAATCTGTTTAATTTTTTTAATTAATCTCTTTTTTAATTAATCTTTTAATTATTTTTTTAATTTTTAAAAAATTTTTTAATTTTATTGGTTTAATTTAATTATTAAAATTATTAATAAATTTTTTATTTTATTTAATTAATTTATTTAAATTTAATTAATAAATTTAAATTTCTTTATTTTATTTATTAATAAAATAATTATTAAAATTATTAATAAACTAATACATTCTTAATAAAATATTAAAAATTAATTTAATGAAATTAATTTTAATTAATTAATAATTTAATTAATCTTTTAATTAATCTCTTATTTAATATTTTTACCCTTGACTTGAGTGAAGGTACAATTTCTTGCTTATCAGATTTAAGGAAGGACAAAAGTGGGGGTGAAAGCTTAGTCAACATGTTAGATGATGGAGTCAGGATCCAAAATAGATTTCAACAAGCTATAACCTTTAATACGGTAATAGTTAATGGGGATTACATGTTCACAAATACAAGATGGGGAAGAAATGGCTCAGTAGACATTTACCTGACAAAGGTTTAATGGTTTTAGTGGACACCAAGATTGTAATATTGCAGCCAAGGGAAGTGATGTGACATTGCAAGAGGCATGGTGTCCAGGACTAGGGAAGAGATAGTTTGATTTTGCTATGCCCTCGAGGCTACACCCTGCTGTCCAGACTAAGAGCAACAGTCGTGTGGTTATTATTGCCAGTTTAATCTTGATTTAAGAAAAAAATTCCTTAAAATATAGCTATCCCAAGGTAGAATGGCCTTCCTTTAGAAGTAGGGCATTAGTCCTAATGAGAAGTCTTCAAGGAAAGACTGAATACCTACTTTTCCTACTACATGGTAAAGGTAAATTCCTATTCAAGTGAACTTTGGTTTCCATGACCTGTGATGTCCCTTCTGATGTTATTACAGCAAATGGTAGATTTCTGACAATCCCTGAAGCAAGATAATGTTGTGCCTGGCTTTTTCTTAGTGAAATAATCCAAAAAATCTGGCAATTATATGCCTCTTGATGATGAAACATTTATTCTATAGCCTGTCTCTATTTCTAGATTCACCATAGATAACTTCTATATTACTAGAATTATTCTTTTTTTTCACACTTTCAGGCCTTATCTGGTACAGATAAGATCCTCAGTCCAAGGCATCTGGTTATAACTGAGTGTGAGAAGCTATAAGTCTACTACCTATTGACTTCTATTTGCATAATTTACTTTTGTTTATAACATAATGGCAAGAGTACGTCCTTATTTAGAATGTCACAGTAAAAAATTCTGCATTATCTTCATGAAAATATGTTGCAATGTTTGCTCATGGTGGGATTTCTTAAGTTGAAGAATTTACCTAAGGCACAGTGATTCCAGCTTAGTCAGCTTTTATTTCTTATTTCTTATGAAGAAGATGCCATGAATCTCCAGGTCCAATAACCATAAAGAAACTTTCACACTACATAGGGTTAAATGTATTTATCCTCTTTTGGGGAAAAATTCAACCAAGAGTAGTAAACAAGATAAATGAAGGCCTAATAAGCAAGGAGATTAATGGAGGTATATAATAAGGTAGAAAAGTAATGGAGGTATAGAGTGAAGTCACTGAAGCTCAGCAGATGTGTTGGGGAGGGTGTGAAATATTTGGAGAAAAAGGTAAAATATTAAGAGATAATTAATTACAATATGTTTATATATTGTTCCACTTGGAGGCAACCAAGTTTCCCATGGGAAAACATCTGCCCCATAGTTCTTTAGATGAACAAAATCTAAACTACCCATAGCCCTTTGCAATAATTACAAACTTTAGAAGCAGAACAACCCAAGAGTAAGCCTTGGATCTGTGATTCTATACTACTTTGTAATGGTAAGAAATCAAACTGATAATTTTTACTGACTCCTACTGATATATACTGGTTTAAAAAATACATACAGGGAGCCCCTTATATCATATCACCTTGGACAGTGGGTTCAATATCTGAAGATCAAGAGAATCCTTGTTTGTGGTGGAAACTAGGAATAACTATTATAGTGTCTAGAGCAGGGGTGAGGAGCCTGCAGCCTCAAGGCCACATGTGACCTTTTAGGTACTTGGTTGCAGCCTTTTCACTGAGTCCAAGTTTTACAGAACAAATCCTTTTATTGCGGGGATTTGTTCTATGAAGTTTGGATTCAGTCAAAGGGCTGTACTTAAGGATCTAGAGAGTCACATGTGACCCTGGGGCCAGAGGTTCCTCACCCTTGGTCTAGAGTAATACCTTAAGGAGAATAGTGACAGACATTGCACCTGACAGCAATCCAATTAAACAAATTCCACACCATCATTTTTTTCTCATTATTTTTCCAAACTTGGAGACTATAGGCAAAATGCACATTTTTATGTTGCAAATAAACAACCTCAATCAACTGAGTGTTGAATATGGACTCTTCCTTAGATTGAAGTTAAATTCGAATGTAAGCACTAATTGTAGATGCCTTTACAAAGACATTTAGCTAAGAAGGGAGGAGAGATAAAAGATAATAGCTGGTAGGCATCACAGGAGGGTTTTTTTAAGGATGAGAGAAATGTGGGTTTGTCTGTAGGCATCAAGGAACAAACAGACAGAAAAAATAGAAGATTAGAAAATGAATATGATTGTGGAGGCCATCTGTTGGAGAGGATGAGAGAGAATGAGATAAAAGTTACATGTAGAGAGAATGACCTTGGCAAGGAGATGGAACACTACATCTAAGAATACAGGGAAGGAGGCAATAGTAGGAGATGTGAGAGGCACACAGATGGAACCATGGAGAATACTGAACTTGGAATCAGGAAGATCTGAATTTGGAATTGTGCCTGATATAATTTTTTAGCTATGTGACCCTGGGCAAGGCATTTGATTGCTCTCCAAACCATGTTCATATTTTGTAAAATGAAGGGGTTAAACTGAAGGACTTATAAGGTGCCTTTAAGCTCTGATTCTCTTATTCTTTGACATACATGGAGAGCACACAATTAAGGAACACATGCAACTAGGAACCCACACCAAAAATATATTTATCCAGGATACATGCATTGAGGGTATGCATGTCCGGAACCATTGTGGTAAATGCTTTCTGATATTCTCTTTGAGACATCGTATTGTCTCTTGTGGGCATTTTGTTCCTGCTTTTCCTTGTGTTGTCACTTCTACCTTTGGTGTTTCAAACTGTTCTCTGCTACCATCTTCTGAGCTTTGGTTCTTCAAAGCCATCTACTGCTCACCGTACCTATCTACTGAAGAGACATGACTAGGAAGTCTCTCCCTAATAAGATCAGGGTGAAAGCTAATAAATGTGTGAAGATACATGTGTACGTATGCATGTATCTCCTGAGTTATATACTACAGCAAGCAAGCACAAAGGAGAAAAAGAATAGTAGCTGAGATAATTCAAAATTCATAGGAAACAAAATCCAAGAGAACAGCCAGTAGGAAAATTCGTGATCTCAAATATCTATATACAAATGCCCAAATCTTGGGCAACAAAAAGGAGGACTTGGGCTTTGCCTTTCTTTGTATCCATAGTATTTAGTACAGTGTTTGGCATAAATTCACCTTCAATAAATGCTTCTTGACTGGTTGACTAACTGACCAGTTTCTATATCATTCTTCTTTGCCAGACTTGTGATCTGTTTCCCAAATTCTTTATATATTTCACCCTCATGTTCAGGTGATCTAGAGTAAAAATATAGCTTTTTATTCAACTCACTGCAATTCAGCAGTTATTAATACCTATGTACAAGAAGGTATTAGAGATACAAAGGCATAAATGAGTGCTTGTTGACTTTCAGTGACTGACGCAAGTTCCCAACATATGAAAGCAAATTAGACTTTGTAGGTATCATTGACACTTGATGTTGCTGTGTGGATATACAATGGTCAAGAGAAAATGAGTAAGTAAAGTGAGTACTGTAGATGAAGAAGGCATACTCAGGCAAGGAAATCCAAGAACCAGAGGGGACAAGTAGAAGCATTTGGTTAAAGGGAGAAATAAGAAGTGATTTTTGTCATTGGAGTATGCTATGGACCATATGGACGGAAAACAAAATAGATTAGGAGTTTGAAAAACAAGTGTCATGGAGAGGAATGGTATAGTAGCCAGCATTGAGTCAGTTAACAAACATTTAAGGATTCCTATGTACCAGGGACTGTGCTAAGTGTTAGTGATTTAAAATAAAATCACAAATACAATTCTCTGCTATCAGGGATCTCATAGTCTACTAGGGCATCAACATATAAATAACTAATACAGTGTAAATAGGAGGGAATCTTACAAGGTGCTAGAAGTGTGTGGGGCTAGGAAAGACTTCATGGAGAAGGAGGTATTTGAGCTAAATCTTAAAGGAAGCCAGGGAAGCTAAAGAAGTAAAGTAATAGAACACTGCAGTTATGGGAGACGGGGCTAAGATGGAGTTGGGAAATGAAGATTTCCTGTAGGAAAAACAACAAATAACTTCACACAGCTGAGATGTAATGTGTGTGTGTGGGAACAAAGTGTGAGAAGACTGGAAAAATAGGAAAGATCATAGAGCTCTTCGAATGACTGAGAATTTTATATTAGATCCTGGAGTTATTAAAGAACCACTGGAGTTTTTGAGATAGGGTGATGACATGATGAGACCGGTACTTTGGGAAAATTACTTTGTCAGCTGAAAAGAAACTGGATTGAAATGAGGACAGACTTGAGAGAGGGAGACCAATTAAACAGGCAACTAAAATAATCTAAGCAAGAGATGATTAAGACTTGTGAAAGTGTGGTGAGTGGATAGGAGACATATGAAAGAGGCTGAGAAGGTAAAAATGATAGACTTTGACAACAAATCAGATGTAGGGGAATAAGTCTGAGTGAGAAATTGCAGATGACACCTAGGTTGTGAGTCCAGCTGACTGGGAGAATGATGGTGCCCTCTGCCATCATAGGAAAGTTGAGAAGAAGGTGGGATTTGGGTAAAAGATGAAGAGTTCTGTTTTAGACATTGAATTTCAGATGCTTATGGGATATCTAACTCAAAATATATAAAAGGCAGTTGGTGCCACTGTAGCACATTTCATGAGAGAGATAAGAGCTGTATGCACACAAATACACACACATCTGCGTTTGTTACAAATAAATGTATATATGCATATACATATATTTATATATACACTATATATTTATACACAAATAAATTTATATTTATACACAAATAATTATACACAATTATACATAAATTATACACAAATAAATATATATATTTGTACACAAATCTAATACACATTTATACACAAATAGGTATATATGCTTATACACACATATGTATGCATATGTGTTACAAATGTGTATGAATATGTGTATATAAATATCTGTATATACAGATATATGTATATATACACAAATATATGTATATATACACAAATATGTATACACATACACATATCTGGGAATCATCTGTATAGAGATGACTACTGGATCCAATGGGAGATGATGAGATCACCAAGAGAAGTAACGTAGAGAAAATGGAACAGATCCCAAGACAAAGTCTTAAGGGATATCCTTAGTTGGTGGGTGTGACTTGGATGAAGATACAGCAAAGGAGACTGTGAAAGTATGCTTCAAATAAGTAAAGAACTAGGAGAGAGCAATGTCATGAAAACCCAGGGAGAAGGGAGTATCCAGAAGAGAGGGGAATCAACAATATAAAAGGCAGAAAGGCAGAAGAATTATCATGATAGATGAGGATTAAGACAAGACCTTTGAGGATGGAGAGCAGAGATAAGGTAGTAAAAGTTAAGAAAAAAAAAGAGGGTCATTAATGCATCCTTTTTTTATGCAGAGAAAAGAACCGAGAGAAAGTCAGACTGAAGAACAGTCAAGCAAGATGACTTTAAAAGTTACAGCTTGAAGATATTATGTATTTGAAAAGAATAACCAACTGCACATAGAAATCTGTAGTTTTGTTGCATTTTCTGTTCTACCGTGCATGTGCAAATGTCCATTTCATGTGTTGTTAAGTTCAGAATAAAAACAAATTTTTACAAAAGAATAAAATTCTGAAGATACAAAGAGAAATAATTCTACTGAAGAAGAAAAATGAACTTTGTCTAAATAGACTAATATGGTTGCACTGGATACTTGCCAACCAATTTACAAATTATAAAAGATGTTATACAGAAGATGGATGCAGGAACTTGAGATGAATTTGTGTCAAGGGTCTCTAAAAATGATGTCAGGAATGCTAAGGCACAAAATGAGCAGAGGGATATAAAAGGGCCATTTCCTTGCATTAGAAGAAAAGTAGGGTCAAAGAAGGGATTAAATCTTTTCTTGGAGCAGATGGGATAATAGTAACTGGCCACAAAGAAAAGGCAGAGCTGTTCAGTATCTATTTGTTTTTATTTTTTCAAAAAAATGAGAAGATATTTACATTGAATCAGTAGAACAAAAATGAATAGCAAAGAATTGACCCAAATGGATGACATTCTCACATCCTAAAAGAGTTGCGAGGTGTGACTGAGGAGCCACTGTCAGCAATGTTTGAAAAATCATGGAAAACAGGAATAGTTTCACAAGATGAAGAAAGTCAATGTCCCAATTAACAAAAAAAAAAGAAAGAAAATGAAATTTGTGAACTACAGGTCAGTAACCTAGGCTTGGATTCCTGGGAAATTCTAGAAGATGTCATTAAAAGGATGGCAAAAATCTGAAAGGAAGTGATTGCAAAGAGCCAGCATAGATTCATTAAGAACAAATTGTATCTGACTAATTATGTGTCTTTTATATGAGGTATATTCTGTAGATATAATTTATCTAGATTTGAGCAAGTTTTTTGATAAAGCGTCTCATATTATTCATGCAGATAGCCATCCCCAATAGATAGTCAAAGATATGAACAGGTAACTTTTAAAGGAAAAAAACAGAAGCCATAAACAATCATATTACACTACTCTATATCACAGATAAGTAAAGAAATGCAAATCAAAACAACTTTGAAGTTTTACCTCATATCTATCAGGCTGAAAAATGTGACAAAGAAGAAAAATGACAAATATTGGAGGGACTGTGGGAAAGCAGGATCACTACTACATTCTTGGTGAAGCTGTAAATTATTTTAACCATTCTGGAGAACAGTTTAGAACTATGCCTAAAAAGTCACCAAACTATGCATATCTTTTGACCTACTTATGTTACCTCCAGACCAATACGCTTAAATAATCAAATAAGAAGGAAAAACTGTACAAAAACATTTACAGCATCTCTTTTCTTAGTAGTCAAAGACTAGAAGAAATAAAAAAATTTAAAAAATGGAAACTAAGGAGTATCTTCCTACCAAGGAATGGCTAAACAAATTGTGGTATATGGATATAATGGAATATTCTTATTTCATAAAAAAGAATTAAATTAACCATTTCAGAGGAAATAAGGGAGATTTTCATGAATTGAGCCAGAGTAAAGTAACCTGAACTGGGAGAAGGTGGAGTGGGAGGAACAGGTTATTTTTTTAAATGCTTGTTATTTGAAAAAGTTAAAATAACAAACCATTAAAACCAAACACAATATTAAAATACCATTTTATAGATAAAATGGAGAAATTTTGATTAGGTAAATAATACAACGAAATGGTTTCAGAACTGGTTTGAATGGATAGACCAAAAAAAGTAGTTTTTAATTGTTCAATATCAACATAATGAGAGCTCTCCAGTGAAATACCACTGGATCTGTGCTTGGCGTGTGCTGCTTAATATTTTTGTTGACCATTTAGATAATAGTGTAGATGGCATTTTCATCAAATTTATGGATAGTGCAAAGCTGGGTGTGACTGCGAACACACTGGGTGACAGGCAGAATTTAAAAAAATAAAGATTGTAATAGGCTAGACCATCCAGCTGAACTGAATAAACTGAAATTCAACAAGTCTTGCTTTTGGGTACAAAAAGTCACTTTCAGAAGTAACAGAAGGGAAGGCATGGATTGCAAGTTTTCAGAACTGGAGGTCTTAGTGGAACGTAAGTTCAATGAGAGTCAATAATGAAGCATGGCACTCTAAAAAAAGCTTATGTGGTTTTGTCATTGTTTAGTCACATCTGACTCTCTATGATCCCATATGTTTTAGGTTTTTGTTTTGTTTTGTTTCGCAAAGATACTGGAATAGTTTGCCATTTCTTTCTCCAATAGATTAAGACAAACTGAGGTTAAATGATTTGCCCAGGATCACCAACTAGTTAGCGCATAAGGCCATGTTTGAACTCAGGTCTTCTGACTCTAGGCCCAGGGTTCTGTCCCCTAAGTCACTCAGCAGCCTGCAATGTGGTCTTAGGCTATATTAAATTGGGCATAGTTTCCAAGAATAGGGACATGGTAGTTTCTGCCCTCATCAGACTTCATCTTAAGTATTGTATTCACCAGAATGAAGTTAAGCCCAGGAAATAATGTCATTGTTTCCTCCTGCCTTGCCATATTCCTCCATTCATTACATAACTTCCAAAATATTATGTATATCTGAATAAACTATCCTTAGTCTTATGATAATGCACAAACTTGCATCCTATATGGGGAAGTGCTTTATCTTTGACTTGTGGTATGTGTAGACAAAAGTGTTGACCAAGTGGTTGCTAATGTGGCACTATCTCCTCCTGATGCAGACACTTACATCCCAGAAAAAAATGAGAAATTTGTTGTCTCTGGTATGTTAAAATTTGAGGTCTTATTTGTGTTGTTTTGTTTTAATTAGTACTGCTGCAACTTTGTCTAATATTGACTTTGTGGTCAACTAAAATATCCAGATCCTTTTCACCTAAAGTACTATCAGGTCAGATCTCCTCCTATACTAATAAGAAGTTTTTATTTTTTTTTATTTTTTTAAATAATTTATTTAACTTTTTACATTCATTTTCACAAGATTTTGAGTTCCAAAATTTTCTCCCCATTTGTCCCCTCCCCCCTCTCCAATACACTGGACGTTCTAATTACCCATATCACCAATCTGCCCTCTCTTCTTATCATCCCTCCCTTCCCTTAC
>CM053769.1:119255865-119331724 GCA_028658325.1 Potorous gilbertii
CTATGGTCTTAGTTTTTTTCCCTTTTCTGGGCATTTTCCCAGCCAGTTACTTGAGTTCTGAGAGTCCTCTACACCCTGGCCTAGGTCTGCCCAGCTAGTGCTTGGGGTCTGAGATTCAAATGCTCCCAGCCAGTTACTTGACTTCTGAGAGTCCTCTCCACTCCCTGGCCTAGGTCCGCCCAGCTAGTGCTTGGGGTCTGAGATTCAAATGCTACTCCCCAGCCTCAGGGCTTTTGGTGGCAGGCCTGATTGCTATTCAATGGGAGCTTATCTGCTGGTGCTCAGGTGGGGGCAGGGTCGCCTCCCAGGCTCAGTTCCCTCAGGGGGTTTATGCGGAGATCTTTTGTAATGGAGCTGCTGCTGAGCTCCTGCCTGCTCTGGGAGCCTCTGGTCGTGCTGCCTCTGCCTCTGTCTCTGCCGCAGTGGCTGCCTCCCGAGGGGGTCTGAGTTCTGGAGATACCCCGCTCCCCTCTCAGCCTGTCTCTCTCACTGACCTGTGAGTCTGTGGGTGGAGGGACCTTCACAGCCGCTGGCCCTGAAGCCTGCTTGGATCTGCTCGCTCCTCTCAGTGCCACGCAGCTGGGGCGAGGGGGGGGGGAGGACTCCGCTCCCATCCGGGACTCGATGGACCTTTGCGGTCAGTTTTTCAGGGCTCTCTGCAATGGAAATCTCCTTCACTGTGTTTCTGGGTGGCTTCCACTGTTCCAGAATTTGTCAGGAGTTCTTTTTAGAGGAAATCCATGGGCTGTGGGTTCGGAGCTAGCAATTGTGAGTCTTTCTACTCCGCCATCTTGGCTCTGCCCCCTGAAGTTTTTATTTTTTTAAATAAAATAATGTAAGATTTTGTATTTATCTCTTAGATTGCATTTTATCATTCTCAACCCAGCCTGCAAGTCACATGAGATACTTTTGAATTATCACTCAATAATTTATCTAATATATTAGCCATCACTCCTGCCTTGGTGTTATTTGAAATTTTATGAAGAATGGTTTCAGGATCTGATTTATGATGTTTTCCATGTTGCCTAAAAGAAATCATTGTTCTCCTGGTTACTGGCAGGAGGAAGGAGAACTTTCTTTCAGTGTACTATATATATATATATAGAATTCCTTAATTTGGCCCAGGCATGTCCCAGACAGGCAGAGTGAAAGAATTTTCAAGTTGGCATAAACCTGGGAGATGGCTACTGCAGGTTTTTCACTTGACATATAAGCAAACTGATGCTTAAAGACATAAGTGGACTTGCCCCAGGTTAGCCAGCTGCTTCCTGGCAGAGTTGGGTAAAAATTCAGAAGTCCTGACTCCCAGTATGGTGCCTTCCCATTAGACCACAGCTGCCTCCAATCAAGTCACTGGTGACTACACTAGACTTTATCCCCTTTTGGCCCAAAACTACTTCTGTCAGGGAAGGGAATTTACAGGACAATCAGAAAACTAAGGAATCCATTTTTAAGAGGAAGGAATCTCAGGAAGGAGAATGGAGAGTGGAATCTGCTGCTTCTCTTTCCTGATTTTAAAGAGAACAGCTTGAACTACGATTAAGCTGAGTATGCTTATCACTCAGTTCCCAGGCAAGGCTAGAACCTAGAGATGACTGTGATGTCAATGACGTTAAAGAGAAGCCGAGACCAATCCTAAGGACCTAGTGAAAGACGTGGCCCTCCAAGGGTGATGCTCTAAGCAATCTTTCATCTCTGAAAGCTCACTGAAAAACCAGAAGCTAGATGCTGTGATAGAAGGGCAGCCCACCCCCTCTTTGGATTGGGAGTGAGAAGGCCTGGCTTGTGCCATGCTGTCCAACTCAGGGCTATTCCCTTCCCTTTTTTGGGCATCATTCTTCTCACGTGTAAAGTGGGGGGGGAGGTGGAAAGATAAAAATAAAACTGAACCCAATGTGACCAAGTCTCCCCCCAAAGAAGAGATAAGAAAATGCACCTCTCTTCATTCTTTGTAGAGGTACAGGGCTAAAGGGATGAAAACTCACATGCACTCAAGTCCAATGGGCATTGGTTGTTTTCACTAAACTGCCTTTTGTTCTTCTTTTTCTTTGCATTCTTTATTACGTGGGACAGCTCAGCAGATAGGGCAGGGGGAGAGACATATTCAGAAATTAAGATGACATTAAAATAAAAATACATCAGTGAAATATTTTAAAGATGGGGTTGACCTGAATGTTTTCCAATGTGCTCAAATCAATGTGCTCTTGATCACAATACCTTAGGGAATCTATGAGCCCTTCAATGGACTTCAATGTGCTTTGTAGAACTTGGTGATATAAATTCCTGCCTTGGTGGTCTGGACAGCTAATCTCTGCCCTCCTCTCCACTGGTGCAGATAGTGACCCTTCAATGACTCAGTAGACAGGCTTCCTGAGTTGCTGTGACTGAAAAAAATACACCACCTGATGAAAACCTGCTTGTTAAGAACTCCTCAAAGGGAACCAGACTGTGGGTGGACACAGCATCTATCAGTGAATGGATCCATTCAGTCTTTCCAACTTGGCAGGATGTGCCAGAGCTTGCCCCAGCCTAGCGTTGCCTATAAGAGTCCAGTTTCACCTTCATGCCATGAAGAGGTACTAAAATATGGCTTGAGTAGAGGAAGAGATGGGGACTGGACCCATGATTTCTTTTGTCTAGAGCAGAGGTGGAGAACTTGAAGCCTCAAGGCCACTGTGGTCTTCTAGGTCCTTGGGTGTGGCCTGTTGACTGAGTTTAAGTTTTACAGAACAAATCCTTTATTAAGTGGATTTGTTCCGTGAAATCTGGATTCAGTCAAAGGGCCACACTTGAGGACCTAGAGAGCCACATGTGGCCTTGAGGCTACAAGTTCCCCACTTCTGGTCTAGAGGATGCCTAAAGGAGAAAAACTCCTCTACTGATGCAACTGACACCTTTTATGCAACGCATAGCCAGTATGTGTCAGAGGTGATATTTAAATCCAGGGCTTCCTAGTATAATTCTAGCTTGAAGGATCAACTTGTGGGATTCTCCAACTTGATGAGTGTCAATGCCCTGTACCTACATGAGAAGTGAAATTGTAAAGAGCAGAAGAGAAAGAAGGATACAGTCTCTTTGGATTATTCTGGCTTCCAGCATCAACGGAGAAGGTACAGGAGATTCCTCTCTTCATGAGATTTCTCTCCTTGGGACCCTGAAGGGAGAAAAAGCCTGGGAAGAGTCAACATGAGAGAAGTTGACAGTCTCTGCAATGTCACACATTTGCTACACTAGAGACATCAGGGAATTTCCCATTTGGATGAAATATGGGACTCTCTCTTTTGACTGAACTGAGTTGCTTCATTCACAATAGGAGAGTTGCTTTACTTTGAACTGTCTGATATATGTGTTCCTATGTACACCTTCATTGGTATGCACTTTTATATCAACTTGGATAACTAGATTTATTTGTTATACATTTTCATTGTGGAACTAATATTTGCTGAGAAGGAAGTCAAGCCTTTGAAATAAAGCTTGGGATCTCCTTCCCCAATAAGAAACACTGATCATGAGTTTAGCTTGAGCCCAAAATTCACATCTCCTTAGGAATGGGGAACCTGCCCTATGGTTCCTTGGATGTAGCCATTTGACTGAGTCCAAGTTTTATAGAACAAATCCTTTAAGTTTGGATTCAGTCAAAGAGTTACATTTGAGAAACTAGAGGGCCACATGTGGCCTTGAGGCCTCAGGTTCCCCGCTCCTGCCCTAGACTAATAATATTTAATTAGCAAATAGCTGCAATTTTCTCAGTACTCTGTCTCTCTCACTCACAAGAGCAGAGTGTCCAAGTCTCTGACTCCAGTCTCTTGCCATTTTGACTTTCAATAACCCCTGGAGAAGGGCAGAGTGGAACAAGAACTCAACTCCCCTGCCTCCTAATTAAGTGTTCTTTCATTATACTACCATGAAGTCATTTGATAATGACCTGAAGAGTGTGAGAGTCTAGAGTCATTCCCAGTTCACTGAGACAAAGCTCACTAAGAAGTCAGGTGGAGAGGGCCATTTCAGCTATCATCTTGCTTCGCATGTTATGGAGTGACAGTATCGATTTGCATGTGATAAGTATATCTAGGCAGCTTTGGTGGTAGAAAGGGTTCAGTTCTGGAGAAGGATATAAAGATGGATATAAACTTTTCCTGGCCTACTGAGAGGTATTCAGAGGTGATGGGGAAAAGAGAGGTAAAATGGGACCCTATTCCACTAGGGATTCACAAAGTAGAAGTCCTGATAGCAGAGAGACTTAAGATATGAAAATATGTGGTGAATAGGACAATAGTGTCCAAGGGCTGGAAGTCTCTACCCAGGAATCTGTTGACAGAGATGTCCAAAAAGACAGGTTCTCCTCATTCCTGTCTGTCCTGTGGATCTATAATGCTTAGCAGTTCTGCACCATCCTCGTCCTCTTTCTAGAAAGGGATTCTTGGTCCACACCTTTATTCATTCCTCTTTGGGATTGACATCATCACTGATTTTCTCTCCCCTAACTTTATTTCCAGTACTTGGTTTATCACAAAAAGCAGAAATTAATACTCTCTTGGGGAAAATGCTAACTTCAAAATAAAGGATCACAATTTCTGTCTCTCCTGTGTAGAATGGAGTGAAATCTATACTGCAGCTGGTGGTGAATTTCATAGAACTGCAAGTTTGGAAGGACCCTCAATTGTCACCTGGGATCACTGCTTCATTCTTGGGAAACACAGTGAGACTGATCTCAAAGGACTCATACTTGCTGTTGAGTGTCCTGAATTTTCCCTTTATGAGGACTTTTGAGGACTATAGGAAATATGTAAAATGAAAATCCAGTTACTCTAAGAAGACTTGGCTTCTTGGACTGATGTTCGAGAAACTGGCCAACTTGAAGCTAGGCACTTGGGGAAGGATGGGTTGAGACGTAGAGAACTAAGGCTAGATCAGCCTGTCCCATTTCCTGGATCTATTTCCATACTGTGAACTGGTGGTCCTCCACATTCCCCAAGCACCAGCCAAATAAATTTACACCATTCTGCTTGTCTCCCTGAGGCAATAGAAAAATCAGGTTAGGAGAAAGAGGAGATTCAAGAACCTGTGAAATGACCAGGAAGAGATCAATGTGAATAGAACCTTGTTGGTGCTGATACCCTGGAGCACTGTCAGTCTGAGGAACACAGATGGACAAGAAAGTCTGAGGGCTGAAGGCTAAAACTGGAAGCAAAGGTGAAAACATTGGGGAATCCCCAATCACATCATGAAACTAGGGACTGGGAAGATAGCATAATGGATGGAGCACTAGAACTGAGTTCAGATTCAAATCCTGTCACATTTCCTATCTAACAGCTATGTGTCTCTGTACACATCAGAAGCCTCTCTGGGTCTCAGATTCCACATCTTTAAAATGAGAATATTGGTTTCAATGACCTGGTTCCTTTCAGTACTAAATCTGAGCCGAAGACTTTATCCTTTCTTTTCTTCCAGGTTAGGTTCTAGAGAGAGAAAAGGCATTCCGGTTCTTCATCTCTGACTGGGCCTATATTCTCTTGGACATTTTCCCCTAAAAATTTCCCAAGGAAAACTGTCTCAGAATTCCTGCTCTGCTACCTCCATTTAGCTTTGAGCAGTTGAAGTCAGGGAAGAAGAGGCCTGATGTAGGCATGGACAGTTCCCATGTACTCCATTTTCTCTCTTTAAACCTGTTGCTAAGGCCCTAATAAAACCACGTGGACTTCTCACCTAGAAATCTTCAGTCCTCTGGCAGTCCCCAGTGAGGTCCCTCCCAGTCTGGGATTCCTCTGAGAATCTGACTCCTCTGAGAACTGAATTTTCCTGAAGCTTCTTAAAGCACAGCTCAGCTCTTGCGGCAAGATCCTCAAGTCCACCCCACTTCCCTAGCAGTAGCAGACCATACCTCAAGAATACATTGTCATATCTCAATAGATGTGGAAAAAGCTTTTGACAGAACACACTGTCCTTTCCCATTGAAAACAATGGCGAACACAGGAATAAATAGAGCGCTGTTATTCTCATTTTTCAGTTGAGTAAACTGAGGCAGATAGAGATTAAGTGACTTCCTCAAGGTCAAATAGCTAATAAGTTTTGAGATAAGATTTGAACGTGGGTTTTCTTGACTCCAGGCACAGCACTCAAATGTGCCACTTAGCTGTGCTAGGGTGAGGAAGGCCCCTGGACCATGCATGGTTCAGCAGGTCATTGCTACTGGACAAAATAGATTCACAGATGACTCATCTTCCCTGGCACCCCTGATCACTCTACTCAGTTTCCTCAGCAGAGTCTCCCTCGGACCACAGGTATAACCTCCAGGAAAACTTACATGAATTGATTCAGAATGAAGCGAACAGAGCCAGGTGAACACTGTTCATAGTAGTAGCAATATTGTACAATGATCAATTGTGAATGATATTGACTAAAAGACAGTCCCTGTACTCAAGAACCTCCCAGTCTAATAGGGGAAGTAACATGTAAATAACTATGGTCAAACAAGCTATAGATGGAATAAATTGAGAGATCTCAGAGGACATGCACTGAATTAAGGAGATGATGAGTGTGATATTATGTACAGGGAATAGCGTGTGAGCTCATTTATCTGGACCGTAAAATCCTGGGGAGGAATGCATGATAAAGCTTGGGAAAGGAATCAGGAGTCATGATGAAGAACCCTAAATGATAAAAAAAAAGAGACATTTGTATTTTATCACAAGAGCAATAGAACTTTTAGAATAAGGAAGTAACCATGATTAAACCTGTGCTTTAGAAATATCAATTTTGCAGTTGTCTAGAGGATATATTGGGGAAAGGAGAGGCTGGAGATGAAATAGTAGGTTACTGTAATAAGCAGGAAAGAGGATATGAGGCCAGAACTATGGTAGTAGTTGTGTGATTAGGGAGGAGGAAACGAACCCAGACATGTTATTGAGGCAGAAAGGACAAGGCTTGATTGGAGAGAGATTAGGGTTGGATGTAGAGATCTAGGAGTCATCTGCATAGGAAGGGAACTGAAACACTGGGTGTTGAGGATCTCACCAAAAAAAAGAATGTTGTGGTGGAAGAGGAGCCAAGTGAAACTACAGTATATAGATAGATACAGAAATGAAAAATGAATGATGATTCAAAGGAAACTGGGAAGGTATAACCAGATGGGAGAGTCCAAAGAGATCAAAGTCATGAAAAAGGGTGGAGAGATTGATTCTGTCCAGTCTAGAAGGAGGGAGTGGTCAGAAGTGTCAACTGATGTAAGGTAGTCAAGAATGATGAAGGAGGAGCTGAATTTGTGACAGAGCATTTACGGGTAGTTTTGGAGACAGTATTGCCTTACGTACAGAAGGTTTATACAGCAAAGATCCTGGGAGGTTCTCTAGGTGACGACACACTCCACCTACATCCCTGATTGCAACAGAAAAAGGATAGTCACCTTATATTTACTGTATGACCCATGTACCTGTGAGTTGTAAGTGGAAATTTTAGCACCTGGAACAAACACAGGGTTGTGGGGCGAGGGAGGGAGACAGAACTAGGGAGTGTGCGGAAGATAAGGTTCCACTGCACATGTGCCCTCTAACTCAGGACTTGGCAAAATTGCCCAACAGAGGTAGCTGTGAGCTTTCCCACTCAGCGTGCACTCTCCTCTCCCCTGCCACCAGATGTGGCACCACCTCCTCTCTCTTAAGGGTTTAAACTTGCCACTCCAAAGTTCACCATGAATGATGATATTGATGCTCTCGTTATTGGCAATGGCTCTGGAATGTGCAAAACTGGCTTTGCAGGAGATGATGCCCCTTGGGCCGTCCTCCCCTCCATTGTTGGGTGTCCCAGACATCAGAGTGTGATGGTGGGTATGGGTCAGAAAGACAACTTCCTGAGAGATGAGGCCCAGAGCAAGTGGGATGACATGGAGAAGATCTAGCATCATACTTTCCATAATGAGCTCTGTATGGCCCCTGAAGAGCACACTGTGCCACTCACAGAAGTCCTCCTGAAACCCAAAGCCAACAGGTAAAAGATGACTCAGATTATGTTTGAGATCTTCAACACCCCAGACATGTATGCTGCCATCCAGGCTGTGCTGTCCCTGTATGCCTGTGGTCAAATCACTAGTATTGTGATGGACTCTGGTGATGCTGCGATCAACACTATGCCCATCTATGAAGGTTATGCCCTTCCCCATGCCATCCTCCATCTGGATCTGGCTGACCGTGATCTGATGGACTACCTCATGAAGATCCTGACTGAGAGAGGGAACAGTTTCACTACCACAGCTGAGAGGGAAATCATGCGTGACATCAAGGAGAAGCTGTGTTACATCACCCTAGACTTTGAGCAGGAGATGGCTACTACTGAATCTAGCTCCTCTCTGGAGAAGAGCTATGAGTTCCCAGATGGTCAGGTTATCATCATTGGCAACAAGAGGTTCCGGTGCCCAGAAGCTCTCTTCCAGCCATCTTTCTTAGGTATGGAATCCTGTGGAATCCATGAAACTACCTTCAACTCAATCATGAAGTGTGATATTGACATTCCTAAGGATTTGTATGCCAATACCGTGTTGTCTGGTGGTACCACCCAGGCATTGCCAACAGGATGCAGAAGATTACAGCTCTAGCACCCAGCACAATGAAAATCAAGATCATTGTCCCACCTGAGCACAAATACTATCTGGATTGGAGGCTCCATCCTGTCATCTCTTTCCACCTTTCAGTTGATGTGGATCAGCAAGCAGGAACGTGATGAATTTGGGCCCTCCGTTGTCCACCGCAAATACTTCTAAATGGACTGTTTGTGGGTTTTTTTATTTTTATTTTTTTTTGTCAAAAGGGTATGACATGATAATTGCCCAAAAAAGAGATGAGATTGGCATGGCTTTATTTATTTATTTTTATTTTGTTTTGTGATTTTGGCAAACATCTCCAAAGTTCTACAGTGCGTCTTCAGAGCTCTGATTGTACATTTGTTGTGTTTTCTTAATAGTCATTCCGAATATAGTATAGAGCATTGTTACAAAGTTATGAGACTCCATGAAGGCTGTCCTCCGTGACCAAAGGAGCTAGCTAACAAATCCAGATGAGGAGGTGGGTGGAAGGGGAGAGGGGAAGGTACCAGTATTGCTTTACGTGTAAATTAATGCAAACCTTTAAAAAAAACTTTTTGTATCTTCCATCTTAATGTTACCTTTTTCAAAAATTGTCAGTCATATTGAATGGCCCCCAAAATTCCCTCCCTGCCCCCAACATAGATGTGAATGAAGACTTTACAGTCTCCCAGTGAGTTTTATGAGATTGGTGCCAGTACTTGGGGGAGGGAGGAACTTTACCTGAACACTGACTTAAGACCAGTTCAAATAAAAGTGCACTCATTAAAGAAAAAACTGCCCACCAGACCTGGCATCAGACACCTGGGCCCTGGTAAGGGGGCAAGCCACAGTTGGGGTAGGGACTCCTAGCTTTCAATCCTTCCATCTATTCACTCCAGCTAAACCTCCTGGACTTTGCCAAGACCTCTGCTCCCTCCATCCTTCAATGCCCTCTCCCAGGAAACCCTCCCAGCAAAGCCCTCCCTGAGCAACGTTGTGACTAGGAGTTTCCACACAGAATTCAGCTCATCATCCTTGGCAAGGGATCTCACATCAATAAACACCATCTTCCCAGCCTTCCCAGAGTCTGACTGGGATTCATTCCCATTCCCAGGAGATAGAAGTGAAAGGGGAAGCAGAGGAAAGAAAGACGCATTTATTTATTTATTATTTATGAACTATATGCCAGGCACTATGCAAATATGAATCCATTTGATATCCATAGTAATTTTAGGAGTTGGGTTTATTATCTCCATTTCATAGTTGAGCAAATCAAGGGAGACACGGGTTAAGGAACTTGCCTAGGATATTATAGCCACTGAGTCTGAGGATGGATTAGAACTCAAGTCTTCCTGATTCCGGGGCCTGTGTTTTTTCCACTGAGTCATCTACCTATCTGAATAAGTGGGTGCTGGAAGCTCCTTACTCTCAGCTTAAGGAGAAAGACCTTTCCTGGTGGAGAAGTTGCTTTGATGTCTTCTTTGGGAAAGAGGGAGGAGCAATTTGGGATGGACAGGGCTTGTGGATGGAGATGTTATGGAAATAGGAAACAAGGATGACTCTTCCTTTCATTCACAGGAATAATGGAGAATCCTTAGATACCTTGGTGTCTGTGAAGGATCAGTTTCCCTAGTTCCTCTGGTAAGCACAAGCTCCTGGTGATATACATGGAGTGTAGAGGGAAAATCATGAAGTGAACTCACCATAAAGGGATAGTACCTTCTAAGAGATCTCTGCCACACATCCCTCCTTTCGTCATCCATGCACCCTACCCTTCCATGCTAGATAGTTTACTAATTCATATAGGTCTGGAAACATCACTCCATGACTTAAAAATATGCCAGACTTCCCCATTATCTGTGCCATCAAGCTCAGCCTGCTTAGTCCAGCATGGAAGGCTCTGTGTGTGTCATGAACGTACTTGTTCAGTTTGACCTCCTCCCATTCCCTCCTCCTCATCCCTGCTACTCTCCAAGCAAAGTGGATTTCTCGATGTCTCCTTAACAAGTCCTATGCTTTCTTGACTCATAGTTTTTATCATTCCATCTCCTTATCTTTAAATGTCATACCCCTCCACTCTACTCTGTAACAATGAATTCCTGGACTTCCAGCACCAAAAGCACTTATCTAGAGATGAGAAATTCAAGTAGATACCAGCCATTCTAGAGTTAACCAAATGATGACATCTTTAGAATTTGTCTTTACAGAAAGGACTTTTTTACAGCATCTCAAAAGAAAGCAACCAGGAAAGTTCATTGTCCATCTTATTACAAAACCAATCAGCACTGATTATAGGCCTCCTTTGTGCCAGGTCCTGTGGATACATCTGGGGATGGAAAGGAAAGCAAAAGTAGCCCTTGTTCTGAAGGAGTTCAAGATCAAATGTATCTCATGGGTGGACAGAGCTGATTGGTGCTTCTAATCTCTGAAGGCCTTTGCCCTGCCCCTACCTGCTAAGATTTGGATAAGCTATGTATGGAGTGATCAGAGCCTCAAGGTACCAGAGAGATGACTGAGACCTGGGAGGGATGGGGGATGAGACAATTCAAACTCTGCACCAAGTCATCCCTACTTCCAATCCAGGAAAAAGAGCCAGTCCTATTAGTTGATGGTCTCATCTAGGTTCTGTCTCTTCTCTCTTCCCATGAAGGGGAAGAATCCAGGTGGGAGGAAGCTGGTTTTGGACAAGCCTCCAGCTTTTTTCTTATCCAATGAACTTCAGTCTTGCTCCAATCTATCTTTCTATAGTGATGGCACACCTGGGTCACCTGTGACCCTGCTGTGGTTAAATGCATGTTGTTCCCCTCAAGAGAACATGAGCACTGGGAGACAGGGTCTGTTTCACCTTCTGTCTCTCAGTTCCAGCACTAAGCACAGTGCTCAGAACACAGTAAGAGCCTATTAAATGCTGCTAGAACTGAACTTGATGGAGCTGACACCTCCCTGACCAGAACTGTTGTTTCTCACTTCTGACATTATAGGAATTATAATTAGCAAGGGACCATGGGAGGTGGGAGTTTGGGGTACAGAAGTACCAGAAAATAGGAGGGCAGCCAGTCTGGAAGAAAGTGGAGGTGTAGAAGAAAGATAGCCTTTCACAAAAAGTTTTGTTTTAGACCTTTATAGCCGGACAGTTAGGTAGCACAGTGACGAGCTCTGGGCCTTGACACAGGACAAACAGCTTTAGGTCAGGAAGACCTGAGTTCACATCTAGCCTTGAATACACAGACTGTGGGCAAGTCATTCAAACTCTGATTTCCTTGGTTTCCTCAACTGTAAAATGGAGATAATTACACCTATCTCCTAGAGTTATTCTGAGAATAAAATGAGAAATTTGTAAAGCACCTAGCACCGTATCTGGTATACAGGAGATGCTTCATAGATGGCTGCTTCCTCCTTTCCGTGGGAGAGCATGCCCATAACTGTTTCAATAATCTGTAGTTCCCAGAACTAACTTCCTGGATACGCTTAAACAGAAGCATTTACTCTGTCCTCTGGCCACAATTGCACACACACAGACTCTCTCTCTCCCTCCCTCCCTCCCTCTCTCTCTCCCCGATTGAGGTTAAGTGACTGACCCAGGGTCACACAGCCACTACATACATAAGGGAGATTTGAACTCAGAACCTCCTGGCTCCAGGGTCGGTGTTCTAACCCCTGAACCACCCGGCTACTTAATTATTATCACAAGGAGACAAGAAGGGACGGTGAGTAGAGAATTCTACTTGGGAGTCAGGACACTGGAGTCCGAATCCCACAGCTGAGGCTGAGCATCTCTGTGACCCTGAACAAGTGGCTTCACCCCTCTGAGACTCATTGTTCTCCTGTGTTAAATGGAGATGACAACGCAGGCCTGTCGTGTGTTAGAATGCTAGAACACCTTTTGGGCCTGTCTCTCAGAGGATGACTCTTGATTAAGGACTCCTTTTATCTCCCTCTTACACCCGCCTCTGGGTGGGTCCAGTGTGTACTGATTGATTCCTTGAGTCCCATAGTCAGCACACTACCACAGATGCTGCTGCTGACCCTGCCATGTCCCCTTGGGATCAGAGGCCAAGTGGTCTAAGAGGGGTTTGGACAGGGCAGATGGCAGACAAGGGTGATGTATGCAGGGAGGGACAGCCTTGGCATCCCAAAGGGCAGAAGAATAGCAAGAAACATCAATGAGTGAAGGGTGTATTAAGTATTTGTTATGCATAGTGTGGTATACTAAGTGCTAAAATAGTAACAAAAAAGCAAGATAGTCCCTGTCCTCAAGAAGCTTACTTTCTAATGAAGGAGACAACATAGAAGGAGGTATGTGTCCCCACACCCAAATTTATTTTGTGGTTTTTTTTCTATTTTCACACCTACTTATGTCATTTAGAGGCACCTTTCCTCAGAGAGGAAATGGCAAATAGAGGGGCTTCACAATCAGGAAGATCTAGTTCAAATCCCACCTCTGACACATTCCACAGCAGTACTGTCACATACTAGCACAGATATGATGAAAACGGACATAAACTAGAAGGTATGAATGAACTCAGAGTCAGTGGATTGGTGACTATAATGCTAAGGAAATTTGAAGATCTTCCCCGTTGCCTAATAGGCCCATGTGACCTGCTTTGATCTCTGGCTCAGCCCACAGCTTAAGTCACATGGAGTGATAGTGGAAGGAGCTTGCTGAATGGGTGAAGCAGGAAGAGTGTAGAAGGAAGAGAGAGTAAGGTGGAGCTGAAAGGGAAAGGAGGCAGAGCTGAGGCAGAGTAGCTAGTTTGAGTGAGAGAGGGTGACGTTTTGCCTAAGGGAGCTGGTTTGTGGGGATGCTTGGCAGAGGAAAGGCTTGGGAATAGCCATGATCCCTGCATTGATAATGTGTATAAATTTATTTTGTTACTTTTGTTACTACTATGGGTTTCATTTTCTGGTGTTTGAATAAATGTCTTGGTTTTGTCTTTGGGGAAGAGCATTTATATTTTGCAAATTTACCCTGGAAATACACATGCATATCCATAACCAACTACTTTGGGTATTGCATTGGCACTACAAATGTCTCTGAGGATGGGACCGCAAAATATAAAACCTCTACTTGGAGACAGGAAGGAAATGGGTATCCCAGAATGGGAGGATTTACCTTATTAATCCCTGGTGAGAGAATGGTCTAAATGCACAGGACTTTGTGAAAACTGGAAACCAAGGCTACAGAAGGGAGAACCCAGAGATTTAGAAAGATGCTTGCAAGGAATACTAATAGAATTGGGGAAAGAAATGGCAGGAGTGTGTAGAAGAAGATGGGCATTGTTAACGTGATATCGTATTTTATGTAAAAGTAGAGACAAATTGCTGGAGGCAAAGCTTCAGCTGAAGAACAAGTTAGCTTATGTATGAGAAGCTTTCTATGATACAATGTCTGAGTTTTCCTTTAGGAGAATAGGTAATCAAGAGAATAAGCTAAAAAGGAGAATTCTAGAGAATAAGCCAAAAGAGAATAGGAGAATAAGCTAAAAACTGTTAGGTGGTAACAGAAAAGATAGTTATGAGAGTGGCACAGAAAAAAAAAAAAAGAAGGGGAAAGGTAAGAACAGGAAAGTGAATGCAACCCTTGCATCTGTGGGGCCTGATTGGGGCCCAGACACCTGGGAGGAAGACGTGTGAGGAAAATGAAACAAATTTAGATGAGGAGGCTTCTAGGAATGTGGGTGCATGTTCAATATCATGAAGGAAGCAGGAGAATGGGGGGGAAGGGCAACACACTGTCTAAGGAAGTAACTGGGTATTTTACTCAACAGGAGCCCACAGATATTTTAAGTCCATTCACCAAAAAATGCGCTAGTATCTTGAATGGTGAGAATCAGCGACAAAGGGGCTGGAGGAATATGGATAGATAACATAGATTATTTGAAATTCTTAGGCATTAGTCAGAATCCTTTTGTACAACTTGCTTTTGGGGATTACCATATTCTAGGAGTTAACAATGGAACTAATCAGTTAGCTTTAGTTGCCAAGGAAGGCAGTAAGCAGCATCTTACCGACTCTATATGGCATAGTGGAGATAGACCCTGATATTCACTTAGAGACTGTATGAGAAAATTAAAGGAAGAGGTAATGAAAACTGCAATTATGATCAGAGATGTCAATGCCTACCATATCATTCTCTTAACAGTTCCTCATAGAAATATAATAGTTTAGGACTGCTCCTCCAGCTTATAAGCACCTAATTCTGACTCTACTAATTGGGGAAATAGGGTACTCTCTTTCAGAAGTGTTGGAAAAGATTTCACAGGTGACTTGGGAGAATGGGAAAAGATAAATTTCCTCAAGAGAGAAGAGCAAACAGCCAGCACATTAGAAGTCAGAATAGACTAATAAGGAAAAAATTGTTTACTGCTTTATTAAGAGCAGGGATAGATTTTGAAAGAATGAATGATATTCCAACAAAAAAACTATATAAGATATACTGAGAAAAGGGAATCAATATTAGACAGAATAAGGGAATAAGAACTGTCCCTACAGATCCTTCTGAATTATTATATCCAAGTTCGTCACACCTACAGGGAGAATAGGAAATTGGCCAAGTCTCAGCTCAGATTAAAGAAATACACAGGTGGGATTACAGACCCTTTATCAGCTTAAGCATAAGATAAAAAAATGGATCAACTACTTCAGCTAGGGCATTAATAGATACTGGGGCAGAGGCCTCTCTTATATATGGAAACCCTTCAGTAAGAAAGACAGGAGTTAGTGAAGTCCCAGTGGGTTCGTGGACTCCAGAAGCATGGTTGACACTGTTTCTACCCTACTTCTGGTCATTGTCTCCTTATTCTTTTTGGCCTTTGTTTATTTGTTTAACCTGTTTGCTAGATTTGTCTCCCTCAGGATTAATGCCTTCCATTTGTAGACGACTGGCTGCTTAAACTGGATATCCCCCTATGTCCAAGACTGTGATGTATCACCCCTACACCTGGCATTGACCAAGCTCCAGATACCACCTAAAGAACTGACCCCTCAAAGGGGACCTCTCAAGGTAGGGACAGCTCTACATCCAATTTCAACAGGAAGCAGTTATAGAAGAAGAGACCTTTGCCCTTTACTTGAAGGGATTTTGGGTCCCATATATTTGAGGGGAAAATGATGAGGTGCTGGTACTCAAGCCCCCATCCTAAGATATTATTTTATGTGTTTATTTTGTATTATCCCTGTTACATTGTTGTGAAGTTATGTCAATACCAGTTATCCCTCAACTCCCATTGACCTATTAACGCACATGAAAAATCTTGGGGTCAAATGTAATTGTAAGGCAATTTGAAGATCTTCCCTGCCCTTAATAGGCCCATGTGACCTGAGTTGAGTTCTGGCTTAGCCCACAGCTCGAGTCACATGGAGTTGAGAGTGGAAGGAGCTGGCCGTGCTCCTGCATTGGTAATGTTTATAAATTTCCTTGTTACTATAATAGATTTGTCTTTCTGGTGTTTAAATAAATGTCTTCATTTCATCTTTTAGGAAATATTTTTTGCAAATTTGCTCTGGAAATATGCATGTCTATCCCTAGCAGTTGATGTGGGTATTGCATTAGTGTGACAGAGACAAAAATGCCAGCTATCTATAGGATATTATTTAACTTTTCAAAGCACATTTACAGTATCTCATTGGAACCTTCCACCATTGCTGTGAAGTCAGCAGAACTAGCTACCAGGCCCCAATGGACTGATATGAAAATCAAAACTGAGGAAGGATGACCTTGATAGGATCAGAGACCTAGAACTGAAAGGTGCCTAAGAGGCCACACAGTCCATCCCTTTCATTTTACAGCTGAGGAAACTGAGTCCCACTGAGAGGAAATGACTGACCCAAGGTCAAACTGCAGTAAATGTCAAAGGTGAGATTTGAACCAAGTTCTCTCTCTTTAGAAGTCATGTTGTTCCCACCCCACTCTGCCACATCTGCTGAAGATCACAGAACCCAGAGAAGATCAAGTCCCTCCATCCCAAACAGATTCCCTCACCCTCACCCATCAGAATTCTGCAATCCACTTTCTGGGACAATTTGGGTTGTGTAACGGACTTCTGATTTCATTGGTATAGGGAACTCCCAGGGAAAAACACTTGCTAGCTACACAGATCGGCAACTACTCTGCCTTGTCTAGCCTTGGGGCACTTCATTGTTTGCCCAAAGCCACTTCACCAATACTCATTGGAGGCAGAATTATGGAAGATTCAGGAGAATGAAAATTTTGAGGTTTGGAGATCCTTCCCTAGAAGTTCACCAAGAATAAATTCCTTCACCCATGGATCCTGCCCTTTCCTAGGAAATGTACCTGACCTAATGCACAGAAAGACTCTACCTGAGTATCAAGCTAAGGTACTGGGGGTAGATACTCAGCTATAACTTTGAGGGAGAATGAAGTACACCACCCTCTTTCAAAGCCTATTGGAAGATTTGGAACTGGGATATAAGCCCTTATATGCTAATGATCACAACCACAACCTTTGTTAGTTTGCAAATAAAAACCACAAGGCATCAAAAAAAATATAGATAGATATATAGATATAGATATATAAGACTCAATAATGTGGAAATCCACTCAGTAATGGGGTAATTCATTTATAAGCAGCTATTCAGAGGCAGTTATGTGGCTCAGTGGATAGAGCTCTGGGCTTGAAATTAGAGAGACCTGAGTTCAAATACAACCTCATTCATTCACTAATTGTGTGACCCTGGGCAACTTGCTCAACCTCTGTTTGCTTAATCCACTGGAGAAGGAATGGAATACCACTCCAATATCTGTGCCCAGAAAATCCCATACAAATTCATGGAGTCGACATAACTCAACAACAACAACATTTATAGCAGCAAAGTAATTTTGCACAAGGAACTAAGTATCCCCTATACACCTACCCATCCATTCATTCATACACATGGTTTCATAGAGAGAGCAGATGGTAAATATTAGTTCTCCCATCCAGGTAACAAAATATACTGAGATCTACCCAGATGTGCTCTTGACTCAGGGCTCATGATAACTATAAATATACCACAAAGATAGAAAATTTGATGTGAGTTGGGTACCTCACCAATACCTGTGTCTTCAGACACTGCACAATCTTTCATGATGCATTGAATTTTGTTTCAAAATACTCAATTTGGGGAGGCAGGGGAGTGCTGGGGCAGAGGTGGGGGAATTTAGAATCAGCAGGTCTGGATTTCATCCTACCTCTTTCACAGCTAACTGTGTGAGCTAAGGGGAGAAACAACATCACTACATCTTCATTCTCCTCATTCTGTCTATAAGGCTGAACAATAATCACTCCAGATATTTCCCATGAGCCACATCAACATTTATTTACCCTCAGGAAGACAATATCCTGGATTTAGAACCCAGAAGGGACCTCCAATAGACTGATCCAATAGACTCATTTTACTCGTGGGGAGACTGAGGCTGGAGAAGTTGAGTGATTGATCACAATCACATGGGTAATTACACAGCACAGTTAGAATTTGAACCCAGGTCCTTTGAATCCCAATTCAGTGTTTTTATCAACTATATTATGCAACCTGATCAGGGTTTGTAAACGTGTGTGTGTGTGTGTGTGTGTGTTTTGCAATCCTTTTAATACATTTTTCTATATAATGATAAAATGCATCATGCACATATTTAATAATGTTAATTGTTGTCCTTCATTCTTGAAGAGTATTAAAATGACATCACCATGATAAAGTGAAGTTTCAGTGTATACTACTGTGGCTGATCGGACCAATATGAGCTCATAATGCTCTACCACAGATTGGCCACAGATAGTCTGTGTGAACATTTGGGGTGGATACTCCAAATTTGTGCATCCTACCTTTACTTTGTGCTATTTCAATTCTACTTTGCTTATAGAGCACAGGACCTTGTCTGATGTGGTCATGACATACTTAGTGGTCCTGTGCCCCATGTCGCACAAACAAATCCAAAGTTTTTGAGAGAGACCTTGAGAACATCCTTGTATCGCATCTTCTGACCACCATGTGATTGCCTGTCCCATGCAAGTTTTCCATAAAATAGTCTTTTTGGTAAGCATATATTTTGCATTGGAACAACTTGATCAATCCATCTAAGTTGCACTCACTGAAGCATAGTTTGAATGCTTGGCAGTTTAGTTCAAGCAAGGACCTCAGTGTCTGGTAACTTATCCTGCCAGGTGATCCTCAGGATCTCCCTAAGACAGTTCAAATGGAAACAGTTCTGTTTCTTGACATGGTTGACTGTCCAGGTTTCACAGGCATACAACAATGAGGTCAGTACAATAGCTCTGGAGACCTTCAGTTTGGTAGTCAGTCTAATAGCTTTCTGTCCAAAACTTTTCTTTGCAGCCTCCCAAACACTGAGTTAGCTCTGGCAATGCATGCATTAACCTCATTGTCAATGCGTACATCCTTGGAAAGCACACTGCTAAGGTAAGTGAACTTATCCACAGCATTCAAAACTTCTCATTTGTTGTAACTTAATGGTTCCACCTATGAATGGTGTGCTGATGACTGATGGAGCACCTGTGTTTTCTTGGTGTTAATTATTAGGTCAAAATTAGCACAGGCAGCAGAGAATTGATTCATACTTTGTTGCATCTCAGTTTCAGAGGCTACATTGAGTGCACAATAATCTGCAAACAGAAAATCATATGCCAATACTCCTTCCACTTTGCTTTTGGCTTGTAGTCTTTTGATTGAAGAACTTGAAATTGAAGAATTTACCATCAGTACAGCAGTTGACCTTGATGCTGTGTTTATCCTCATTGAAAGCAATTTACAACATGGCTGAAAACATCATGCTAAAAAGCATGGGGGCAAGCACCCAGCCCCATCACTCTATTTGTGACTGGGAAGGCATAAGAGCATTGTCTGCTATCCAGAACCTGGGCAAACATACCATCATGAAATTGACATACAATACTGATGAAACTTTTTTGGGCAACCAAATTTTGACATAATTTTCCATAAGCCCTCATGACTGACAGTGTCAAAGGCTTTGGTCATATCTACAAACATTGTATACAGACCTCTGTTCTGTTCCTAGCATTTCTCCTGAAGTTGTCAGGCAACAAACAGCATATTGACCACTCCTTGGCCCTTTCTGAAGCCACATTGTCTCTGAGATATATGACCATCTTCTAGGTGGATCAGCCTATTAAGGAGGACTCTAGCAAGAATTTTGCCAGCAATGACTAAAAGAGAGATGCCCCCATGATTGCTGCAGGGCAATCTATTCCTTTACCTTTATAGAAATGGACAAGGAGCAGCTGGGTGGTGCAGTGGATCGAGCACCGGTGCAGGAGTCAGGAGGACCTGAGTTCAAATTTCACCTCAGACACTTGACACTCACTCGCTGTGTGACCTTGGGCAAGTCACTTAACCCCAATTGCCTCATTCTGGGTCATCTCCAGTCATCCTCATGACTATCTGGTCACTGGATTCAGGTGGCTCTGGAGGAGAAATGAGGCTGGTGACCTGCACAGCCCTCCCTCACTCAAAATAAAGTCAAGTTCAAGTCACATCATCATTTCTATGATGGCATGATCTTCTTCAGCAATGAAGGATGAACACACATATAGAGATGGACAATGGAGATATCCTTGAACTCCTAGGTGTTAACCTCTTCCTGCCATATAACCTGGAAAATTTCAGTCAGCTTTTGTATGAGGAATTGTCTTCCTACCTTGTAAATATCACCTGGAATAGAATAAGCACCAGGTTCTTTGCCACATGAAAGGAGCCTAATGGCATTCAAAACCTCTTCTTCATTTGGAAGTTCAACCTCAGGTAAATGGTCAATGGCCTCAGTATTGATTAATGATGATCTGTTGAGAACACTATAGATGTTTTCAGCCCATCTCTCTGTGATCATGTCCTTACCACCAATCAATCCATCAGCACTGAGTAGTTGTGCTGCACCATAGGGTTTTGATCCATAAGTAGCTTTCAGGGAATCGTAAAAGCACTTCAGATTGTTACTATCAGCATAAGACTGAATTTCATCTGCCTTCTTACTGAGCCAGGAATCCTGCATCTCTCCAAGTTTTGCTTGTACTTTACTTTTGATGTAATTAAATGCTGCCTTCTTAGAGATGGATAGACTATCCTGCTGGTAAATCCTGTGGAGTTTTTCATTTAGCAGCTTCTGGATTTCTCCATCATTTTCATCAAACTGGTCTTGGTGTTTGCAAATGTTCTGACCCAGATGAACAAATGCAGTGTTGTATACCAAATCTCCGAAAGTTACCCACTCCTTTTCTGCTCCACTGTTGCCTACTGTATGTTGGCTCGAATTTATCAACAAACTGTTCACACTGAGCCGAATGGTGCAATGACTAGAGTACCTGACCTGGGTTCAGCAAGACCTATGTTCAAAACCTAGCAGGGTGACCCAGGGCAAAGACTTAACCCTCAGTTTCCCCAACAGTAAGAGCAACTACCTCACTGAGTTGTTCTGAGGATCCAGTGATAAAAAATTAATAATATATTAAATGTATCAATATGTATTATATATTTAAGCAAGTTCTTTCATCCTCCAGTATATGCACATCCATCTTCTTCCAAAAACTCTAATGTTCTGGCAGACTCATTGAGTTCATATCCATAAACCAGTGGAGGCAGCATCTATAACATTTTTTCTAAAAAATTCTTAATTATCCTGGAGGCTGATGCTTTAGGTCCAAGAAACAGCCACAAAACTTCAGCACCTGGTACAGATCTGGTCTGGAAAGCATCTTCCTCAGAGCAACTCCAGAAAACAAAACTTCCCAAGTGCCACCTGGTCAAGGCCCCCTTGTCTGCTGTCAGTCTTCCCCCTTCCTCTGATAGGTGGCTGACTGCTGAGAGAATGTGAAGAAAACTAGCTGAATAGAGAGTTCAGGAATTGAGATACTAAAAGCCTCAGTCACTCAGGACATCTATATCAATGAATGCAATAGTTGACATATAGGTTAACTTAACCCAGTGGTATTAAATGTTAAACCCCTAAGAAGCAGAAACACATCCTAGGATATTTCATGTCTCCCAAAATAGGCACAAGTTTAACATAGACAAAAGTGTTTTTGAAACATGTGGTCTACTGTGCAAGCAGGGCAGGCTTTTGTTGAACTGAGTCTACTTGGCCCAGACAAGGATCAATGCCTGGAGTCAAAAAAAATGCATATTATCTTTGTCCACATTCTTGGTCATCATGATGGGTTTTAGCATCTCGAACTAGAGATGAACCAGCTAGGATAGGCAACTGACTCAAAGGTAGAAATGCTGTGAGTTACACTGTGGTAAAATATAAAAGGCTTCTCTGCTTTCGGGTATGATGTAGTGCCATTATGTCCCTCTCCTGAAAACCAAGAATAAAACCCCATTGATGGGGTTGTAGAATTTCAGAATTTGAGGACAGGAAGGGATCTCAATGGCCATCCAATCCAACTCATGAACAAAAGATTTCTCTCTCCCTTCCACACACACATGTGGGGGGGGGGGCGGGGAACGTGGTATGTGTATGTATATATGCATATAGTCATCCAACCTCTACTTCAAAACCTCCAAGGACTGGGAACCCATCTTCTCCTGAAGCAATCCATCCCAATTTTAGAAAATTCTAATTGATAGTAAGCCCAAATCTGCCTCTTCACAACTTCCATTGCTTGATCCCAGTTCTGCCCACGGAGGCCAAATGGAATGTAAAGTCCTTCATCCATGAGACAGGCCTTCAAATTAGTGAAGAGAGATATTATGTCCGCCTCATATACCTCTAAGTTTTTTCTTCTCCAAGCAAATCATGACAGATTCCACCAACCAATCCTCAAATGACAAGGAATCAAGACCCTCCACCATCTTCGTTGCCTTCCTCTAGACACTCTCCATCTTAACAATGTCTTTTTTTAAACTGTGATGCCCAAAACTAATACAATACTCAAGATGAGGTGGGACAAGAGGAGAGTATAATTAAAGTGTCATCCAGCTCTTCCTGGAAAGGAGCCCTTTCCATTACCGTTACCATTCAATTACCATTGCCTCTCCAAGGGCAGTTCATTTGACTATCCTCCTGTTGAACTCATATGTGTGACTTTGCAGACCATAATTGCCTTTTCTGGTCACCAACGTCCTATGTGTGGCATTTCCTCAATTAGACTGTAAGTTCCTTAAGAGCAGGGACTTTTCTACTTGCACTCTCTGTGCTTAGAAGACTACTTGGCTCCTAGCAAGTACTGGATGTTTTTCATTCATTCAACTCTGAGCACCACATTTCAGTAAAAATTTTAAAACTGGGGAATATCCAAAGAAGAGAGACCAGGATGATGAAAGATTTTAAAATCATGCCATATGAAAAAGAGATGAAGAAATTGGGGGTGTTTAGTGTGAAGGAGAACAGCTCCATGGAGGACATGACACTGTTTTCAAGTGTCAGATGATCTTAAATGTAGAAGAAGGATTTAATGAGGAGGGAACCCCTGCATCAGAAGACATTCTTCTTCTTTGGGAGAGCTCTAATTGTTGGAAGGTTACTCCTGAGTCAATATTTACCCCTTTATAAACTATACCCATTATTCTTTTTGTCTTGGGCAAACAAGATGGGTCTAATCTCTGTCCTCAAGGTTGGTATTAAATACTTAAAGAAGGTGAATATTTTCCCACCAAGACTTCTTTTGTTCAAACCAAACTTTCCCAGTCTCGGCAAACTGTCCTCATATGAGGTGAACTTGAGACCTGTCCCTTAACACTGCCTCCATCTGACTACTTCCAGCTTCTCAACCTCCTCCTTTATGCATCAAAAGGAATATACCATTCTAGGTGTGAGTACAGAGTCATAATCACCTCCTTATTCCTGGAAGCTCTGATTGGTTGAGGTTGAGATGAGGAGGTGGACTCCACAGCATTTGTGGCCCTCTACATCAGGACTTGGCAAAATTGTCCAACACACTTGGCATCAGACCCCTGGGCCTTGGAAATGGCAATTAACTGGGATGGGGACTTCAAACTTCATATCCTTCCGTCTTTCTCTATCCTTCACTCTTCCTAAACCTTCTGAACCTTGCCAAGACCTCTGCTCCCTTCATCCTTCAGTGCCCTCTCTCAGGAATCTCTTTCATGTTTTATCCTCTCCAAAGCCCTCTGTGGGAAAAATTGTGACTGAACTCAGGTTGTCATTCTTACCTGTGGCAGACAAGGGATCAACTATTCCACAAGTCCAATTGGATCTCACATTAAGAAACATGATCTTCCCAGACTTCCCAGAGTCTGGCTAGGATTCATTCCCATCCCCAGGGGATAGCAGTGTCAGAAGGGTCCAGAGATAGGGTCGTCTTCATATGCAAAGAAGAAAAAAGACATAAGGGTTTCTTTGCCAAACATTGGTTCCTATGACCCTGAGGACCTGAATTGGACACCTTTATCTCCAGCCCTTCTATGGTGCCCTGGTCATTTTTACAATGGGAAGGGCAAGAAGCAAGGCATTTATTAAGTATTTAATTAAATGCTGTTCTAACCAATTTGCAAATATTGTCTTATCTCAACCTCATAACTATTTTCGGTATAGGCAGGCACTATTTTTCCCATTTTACAACATAGCAAATCAAGAGAAACAGAGGTTAAGTATAAGGAGGTGTCACTAAAGGAGGAATACCTTTCCTAGTGGCAGAAGATACTTTACAGTCTTATTTGGGAGAATAGGAATGGTCAATAGAGATGACCTGAACTGGGGAATAGGGTTAATGTGGAAATCACAAGCAAGGAAGGACACACCTTCCTTTCATTCACAAGAATCTTGGGGAATTTGCAGATACCTGAGTGCTGGTAAAGGATCAGTTTCCCTAATTCCCCTGGTAATCATGAGTAGACCAAATTCCCAAAGATATATATGGAGTGTGGAGGAAAAATCAGCAAGTAAGTTCACCGTGAAGAGGAAGTACTTTCTAGGAGATCTCTATCACTCCATCTCCTCAATGCATGCTACTGTTCCATGCTGGAGAGAGTTTCCTAATTTCATATTGGTCTGGACACATCACTTTATGGCTCAAAAATCTGCCAGACTTCCTTCCCCATTACCTGACCCATGAAGTCCAGCCTGCTTGGTCAGGCACTGAAGGCCATTCATGTGTCATGAACCTATTTTTTCAGTCTGATCTCACTCTATTCCCTCCCCCTCATCCCTGCTGCTCTCTAACCTAACAGGCCTTCTAACTGTCCACTGAACAAACCCTAAGCCTCATCGTTTTTGTTCATGCCACCTCTTCATCTTTAAATGGCCTAGCCCCTCCATTTTATTCTGTAAGCCTGAATTCCTGGCAATCCAGTCCAGGAAAGCACAGGTTCAAATGATAAGTGCAAGCAGATGCCAGTCATTCTAAAATTAATCATTTGGTGACATCTTTGAATTTGTCTTTACAGAAATGATGTTTTTACATCCAGAAGAAAGGGGCCAGGAAAGTTCATTCTCCATCTTGTCACATCACGTATAAGCATTTATTACTTGACTATCCTGTGCCAGGAATAGTATTTAACTCCAGGGATGGAAAGGCAAAAAAAGACCCTTGTTTTCCAGAAGCTCACAATCAAAGATTTATAGTGGGCGGGCAGAGCTGATCAGAGCTTCTAATTTCTGGATGCTTTTGCCCTGCCTCACCTTCTAAGATACCCATGAGCTACAGATGTTGTAATCAGAGTTTCAAGGTACAGAGAGAATACTGAGAGCTAGGAAGGATAAGGGATGATACAACTGAAGCCCTGCACCAGATCATCCCTATCTGCAAACCAGGAAGTTCTGTCTCTCCTCTCTCATTCAGATGGAAGGAAGATGATTTAGAACAAGCTTCTAGCTTCTTCTTATGGAATGAACTTCACAGTTTGGCTTCAACCAATGTTTCTACAGTGATGGCACTCCTGGGCCACCTGTGACCCATTTCCTGTGGTTAACTACATGTTGTTCCTCACAAGAGAACACAAGCCTGGTGACAGGATCTGTTTCAACTTCTGTCTCTTCAGCTCCAACACTAAACACAGTTTTGGGAACCCAGTAGCTTGGTTGTTGTCCTTCATTCTGTAACAGGATGAAAATGACATCACTATGCTAAAGTCAAGTTAAAGTGTATCCAGCTGTGGCTGATCAGACCAATAGGAGCGTGTAATGTTCTACCACATGTCGGGCACAAATAGTCTATGTGAACATTTTCTATGTTCTCTAAATTTACGCGTCTTGCATTTCTTTTGAGCTATTTGAATACTTCTTTTCTTGTAGAGCACAGCATCTTCTCTGATGAGGTCACATCAGTCTGGGTGGTCCTATGCCAGTATCTCCCACATCACACAACCGATTCCAAAATTCTTCAGAGAGACCTTGAGAGTATCCTTGTACCTCTTATTCTGACTATCATGTCAGCACTTGCGTTGTGTAAGTTCTCCAAAAAATAGTTGTTTTAGCAAGCTAATATTTTACATTTGAACAACATGGATAGCCCATCAAAGTTGCACTCTCTGAAGTAGAGTTTGAATACTTGACAGTTTAGTGCATGAAAGGACCTCAGTATCTGGTACCTTATCTTGCCAGATGATCTTCATAATCTTCCTAAGACAACTCAAATGGAAGCATGTCAGTTTCCTGGCATGGCGCTGGTAGAATCTCCAGGGTTCACAGGCATGTAACAATGAGGTCAGCCCAATGGCACTGTAGACCTTCACTTTGGTAGTTAGTCTAATACCTCTTCTCCACTGTTTTCACTCAGAACCTCTCAAACACTAAGTTAGCTCTTGTAATGCATGCATCAACCTCATTATCAATGTGTACATTCCTAGAAAGTACACTGCCAAGGTAAGCGTGCCTACCCACAGCATCCAAAACTTTTCTGTTTATGGTAAGCATGGTTCCATGAATGAATGGTGTGGTCCTGAATGATGGGACACTAGTGTTTTCTTGTTGTTAACTGTTAGTCCAAAATTAGTAAAAGCAACAAAGAAATAATCTATACTTCCTTGCATTTCAGCTTCAGAGGCTGCATTGAGTGCACAGTCACTGAAAAACCGAAAAGCATGCACTAACACTCTTTCCACTTTGGTCTTTGTTCATAGCCTTTTCAAGTTGAAAAATTTTGCCTTGAGGCCATGTTCATTCTCATTGAAGGCCCTTGACAATGTGACTGAAAACATCATGCTAAAAAGCATGGGAGCATTGTCCAATATCCAGAACCCAGGCAAGCATGTCATCATTAAATTGATGTATGATGCTGATGAACTTCTTTGAGCAACCAAATTTTAACAATTTTCCATAAGCCCTCATGAATGATGGTATCAAAGACCTTGGTCAGATCTATAAATGTTGTATATAGATCTCTGTTCTGCTCCTGGCATTTCTCCTGGAGTTACAGAGCAGCAAACACCATATAGACTGTTCCTCAACTCTTTCTGAAGCCACACAGCCTGTCAGGTGGTTGAACATCTTCCAAGTGAAGGATCAGCCTATTAAGGAAGACTCTGGCAAGTCATTGCCAGCAATGACTAAGAAAGAGATATGGATAAGACTCTCACAGGACAATCCATTTCCTTTCCTTATGGAGGCATCCTAGAAATCCTGGGGAATGATCTCCTCTTGCCATATTACCTGGAAAATTTCTGTTGGATTTTCTATAAATCTTGTAAATTTACCTTGTAAACCTCAGCTGGTATAGAATCCACACCAGGTGCTTTGCCACATGAAAGGAGCCTAATGGCCCTCAAAACCTCTTTTTCAGTTGTAAGTTCAGCTAAAGAGGGATTGACTTCAACCTGAGGTAAATGTCAGTGGTCTCAGCATTGATTGATGAAAGTCTGTTGAGAATACTATGAAAACGTTCAACTCATCTTTCTAGGATCCTTATTATTAACCAATGTGGCTCCATCAGCACTTAGTAACTGAGATGCACCGTAGGTCTTTGGCCCATGACTAGCCTTCAGGACATCAAAAAAAGAACTTTGAATTGTTACTATAAGCATAAAAGTGAATTTGATTTGCCTTCTTACTGAGCCAGGAATCCTGCATCTCTCTAAGCTTTGCTTATACTTTACTTTTGATAGACTTAAATGCTACCTTCTCAGAGATGAATGAAATATCTTGCTGTTAAACACTGTGGAGTCCTCATTTTTCATTTAGCAGCTTCTGAATTTCCCCATCATTTTAATCAAACCAGTCTTAATGTTTGTGAGTGTCCTGACCCAGATGAGCAAATGAAGTATTGTACACCAAATCTCTTAAAGTTGCCCACTTCTTTTCTGTTCCACTGTTGCTAACTGTGTCTTGGCTCAACTTTTCCTCCAAGTTAGCAAGAAACCATTCCTGTTGACATCAAGTCTTATGTAAATCATTTTGTCTCAGGGCTGCCACTTTTGTTGAATAAGAATATTTAGCTGGGAAAGGATAAGTCTATCATCAGTCCAGCACTCTGCACCACACATTGCCTTCATCACTCTCAAGTCCACTCTGTCTCTTTTTCTTACAATAACATAGTGTGGTAAATGCCAATGTTTGCTGTGAGGGTGCATCCATGAAGTTTTATTGTGTTTAGGAAACTAGAAGACAGTATTGGTGATGAAAAGATTATGAGAAGCTAAGTCTTCCAAAGTAAGTGACCATTACTCTTGCTGTTTCCAACTCCATTCTTCCCTCCCTGCCAAGTCTGCTAGTTTGATCTTACTCTAGAAATAAAATCACCCAGAATTATATAAGCTTGTTCTCTTATGGCATATCGATGATAAGGGTCTCCAGGTCCTCATCAGGGTTTGTCATGGTGGGAGCATAGGCACTTATGATAGTACTGGGACATTTTCCTGTGAGTGGCAATCTCATTGTCCCAATTCTTTCATTCCTTCATTTTGGTAGACTTGTGAGCTTGGTGACTAGATTAGTTTTGATTACAAAACTTACACCAACTTCATGGCAATTCCCTTCACTGTGGCCACTCCATAAAAATGTGTATCCAGCTCCAGTTTCAGTAAGCTGACCTTCATTTGCTAGCCTTGCTTCACTCAAGGCTGCCTTTTGGATGTCAATGACTTCTGAGCTCTCTTGCAACAAGAGCTGTTCATTTTTCAGGTCTTCTGGATATTGTGTTGCTTATAAAAGTGCACACATTCCATGTACCAATGATGATTGGAATCAACTTTGCAGATGCTTTCGTGTGTTTTTTTTTATGTTTTGACCTCAGGATGGGATACCCAACTGCCATGGTAATCAGGTCATAGTTGGGTAAACAGATAATTTTTAGGGCACCTTTTCTATTCTATCCCCCACTTCCCACCAGGAAGAGAGGAGTGTAATCCTTTAAACTGGTTACTCAGACACCCATGGGGCTGCTGAATCACATTGCTGCTTCCAGTGAGAAGAACACTCAGGTCAGGTGGATAGGGACACTGTGGCTGCCATCCTGCCCCACATGTTATGGAGTGACAGTATTAATTTGCATGTGATAAGTATATCTAGGCAGCTTTGGTGGTGGAAAGGGTTGAATTATAGAGAAGAGGAGAAGGGAAATGGATATTTTCCCTGTCTCCTGGGAGGTATTCAAAGGGGATGGGGAAAAGAGAGCTAAAATGTGACCCTATTCCACCAGGGATTAACAAGACAAAGCTTCTGATAGCACAGAGCCTCAAGACATGAAGATGTGTGGATAACAGGACAGTAGTGCCCAAAAACTGGAAGTCTCTACCCAGGAGTTCATTGAAGGAGATGCTGAGAGACAAGTTCTCCTCATTCTTCTCTGTCCTGCAGATATAGTGATAAGTGGGAGTTCTGCTCCATCCTCTTCCTCTTTCCTAGAGAGGGATACTTGATCCATTCCTTTACTCATTCCTTGTTGGGACTGACATCATCGCTGATTTCATCTCCCCTCACTTTATTTTCAATGACTTCGTGCATCACAAAAGAAAGTAATGAGCATTCTCTTAGGGAAAATGCTAACTTCAGAATAAAGGACCACAATTTCTGTCTGCCCTGTGTAGAGTAGAGCATACTCTAGACTTTAGCTAGTATTGAAATTCATAGGTCAGAAGGTTTGGAAGTCAAATGTTAACTGGAATCACAGCTTCATTCTTGAGAATCACAATGAGACTATGACCCCAAAGGATGGAGACTTGTTGTTGAGTATCCTGAGTTTTCCCTTTATAGGGGTTTTTGAGAACTATAAGAAATGTGTAAAATGAAAATCCAGTTAATCTAGGAAGACTTGGATTCTTGGACAACAGTTCAAGAAACTGGCCAACCTGAAGCTGGGCACTTGGGAAAGGATGGGTTGAGATGGACACAACAAAGGCTAGGTCAACCTGTGTCCATTTCCTAGACCTGTGTCCACACTGATGGTCCTCCAATTTCCCCAAACACCAGGCAGAGAAAGTTACACTGTTCTGCTTGTCTCTCTGAAGGAGTTGAAGAATCAGGCTAGGAGAAGGACATTCAAGAGCCGGTGAAATATCCAGAAAGAGATCAATGTGAATAGGATATTATTGGTGCTGGTAGCCTGGAGCAATGTCAGTGTTCCACTGGATAGACAAGGAAGCTCATGCCCCTAAGAAACTTTATGCCTAAAATACATCAGGGCAGAAGGCTCAAAGTGAAACCAAAGGTGAAAACTTTGGGAAATCCCCAAGCAGATCCTGAATCTATAGACTGAGAAGATGGTATCATGAAAGTGGCATGATGGGTGTAGCCCTGGACTTAAGATTAGGTTAAAATCCTGTCCCATTCCCTATGTAAAAGCTATGTATATCTGTGCATGTCTGCAGTCTCTCTGGGTCTCATATTCCACATCTGTAAAATGTGAGTATTGGTTTCAATGACCTGGTTCCTTTCAGCCCTAAATCTGAACCTAAGACCTTATCATTTCCTCTCCTCCATGTTAGGTTCTAGAGAGAGAAAATGTATCCCAGTTCTTCATCTCTGACTGTGCCTATATTCTCCTGGGTATTTCCCCAAAAATTTTCCAAGGGAAACTGTCTCAGAACCCCTGTCCTACTATACCCATTTAGAATTGAGTCATTGAAGTTAGGGAAGAAAAGAGACCTGATGTAAGCATAGACTGTTCACATGTACTCCACTTTCCCCATTTAATCTTGTTGCCCAAGGCCCTAATAAAACCAATTGGACTTCTCATCAAGAACTCCTCAGTTCTCTGGAAGTCCTCAGTCATGTCTCTCCCAATCTGGGACTCTTCACACAAGGAGGACTGAATCTTTCTGAAGCCTCTTAGATCATAGCCCAAGCCCTCCACCAAGGTCATCAAGTTCACCCCACCACCCCAGCAGTAGTAGAATATACCTCAAAAATACATTGCCATCCATAGAAGAGGTCCCCAGATATATCCTTGAGATACACTTGCAGTTAATTGATGGAGATATAACAGAAGACTGAGAAGGAGCATGGAAGCAGGTAAAAGAGGAACCAAGAGTGAACAATGTCATGAAAAATTAAGAAAGGGAAGGAAATAGAGTGAGCAATGCTGCCCAATAATTCAGAAAGTTGAAGAAGAATGAGGGTCGACAACAGGTCATGTGGTTTAATAATTCAGAGATCATTGGAAGCTTTGGAGAGAATGATATCAAGTGAAGGATGAAGTTGAAAGCCAGATTCAAGAGAGTTTAGGAGGGAGTAAAAAGTGAGGAAATGTATGCATCTTATATAGATAGCTTTCCTGAGGCATTCTGGTGAGAAAGGGAGGAGAGATATTAACTATAGCTATCAGAGATTTCAGGTACTAATGATAATGTTGTGGGTTTTTTAAGGATAAAATGAATGAAAGAGAGAGAAACAGAGAGGGGGGGAGGGAGGGAAGGAGAGAGAGAAGAATATAAGTCAAGAGGAAGTTTGTCAGTTATAGAGCAGGTGATGCAGAACGCATGATGCAAGAGGAAGCCAGATCCGGAATGGGACTTTGGTAGACTAGGGTTGAAGGGAATGAAATAGAAGAGTGGGGGAGGTGGTGAAGTTCTTTAGCAGAAGTTCAGAAAAGTGAGGACTGAGAAAATATCATGATATTTGTCCATGGAGAACATTAGTAACTGGAGACAGTAGCTTCAATGAAACAGTATGGTCAAAAATCTGAGTGCAAAGAGTTGAGTAAATGAGAGAAAAGAAAGTGAAGCAATAAGTATAGACAGAATTTTTCTAGCAGTCTGTCTAGGCAACAGAGGAGATCTGTAGAGTAGGATATTGAAGGGATAGTAGTGACGTTATTTTTAAAGAATTATAAGTAGTATTTCTCATGCAGTTTGAATTTCTTCCTCTAGATAGCTATATTTTGAGAGATTTTCAATTAATATATTCAGTGTATTGACATCTCTTTAAAAGAATGTTTTTAAGTTTTTGTAACTCAATGTGAGGATTGGATAGTGTGGGTAATGGCTTGGTCTGTTATGATGCTCCAGTTTCATCGAAGCTCACTTACTGATTTACTCAGGGTATTCTAAGGTTTGTATTTGTAATAAGGAAATTTCTTCTCTCTTTGTTTAAAAAGATTAATACAATTATGGTTTATAATTCTGGACACCTCATCATTTTTATATTGTTACACCTAATTCACTCAGGTCTCCAGCAGTAACTACACATACTTCTATTACAACTTTAAGAGTTCATTAAATACTTTGGAAATGTCAGCTTGACTGAAAGTTTAAGGAATTTGGGATAGCTAGATGGTACAGTGGTTAGAGTGCTAAGCCTGGAGTCAGAAAGACTCATCATCCTAAGTTCAAATCAAGCCTTAGACATTGACTAGCTGTGTGATTCTGGGCAAGTTACTTAACCTTGTTTACCTCAGTTCCCTCTTCTCTCTGCGTATCTGTTTGTGTCTATGTGTGTGTGTCTTTCTCTGTCTCCTTGTCTCTCTCTCTCTCTCTCTCTCTCTCTCTCTCTCTCTCTCTCTCTCTCTCGCTCTCTCTATCCTTCCCACTCTATCTCCTTTCATTTTATGGCACTCGCTGAGTCCAAAAGACTGAATAACCACTTGGAAATTCTTTTTGGAAATGGATTAAATCACCACTGAGGACTATTCAAATCTCTCATTATGAGAACTCTATATAATTTGCCAAATGAAAGGTACTAGTTTCTCTCTGATAGTTTAAGGTTTGGATCTGACCTTGGGACCTTGGTCTAAGTAGACAAGTTTCTGTCTTCATCTCTCTCCCTTCTTCCTTCTCCCTCCATCTCATCCTACTTCCTTCTCCCTCCCTTCCCTCCTTATCTCTCTCTCTCTCTCTCTCTCTCTCTCTCTCTCTCTCTCTCTCTCTCTCTCTCCCCCATCTTTTCTTCTTTACCTTCTCTTTGTTCCTCCCCCCACCTCCTACTTTCTCTTTCCCCAATCCTGCTTCCCAGTCTATGCAGCTATGTTTGCACATGTAGCTGTGACTCAGAATCACTGAAAGCTCTTGCCATAGTCTCCTATCCCTTATGTCCACTTGCTTTAAGCTCCCTGAAAGAATAGAACATTTCAATTTTGTCTTTCTCTCTAGCAACTAGACAGAACATTTCACATGGTAGGTGATTGATAAATGCTTGTTTTCCTTGAAACAGTCTGGGTCTAAGTCCTACTTCACTGGGATAATGGAGCTTTATGGTAACATAATGAACCTTTGTGTTGACTCTCCCATGACCATGATAGGTTGAAAGTGGAGAGAACAGATTTCAGCTTACAAGAGAGTTTGTGCCTGGGGCTGAGAAATGTCTGGAATGGTGGATTCTATGGTGCATCAATATAATACATCTTGATTTTTACTAATCCAATTAATGACTGTATAACTAGATACTTGAGGTCAAAGTGAATATTAACAACCTAGGTGTATAGGAGATCCTATACTATACTATACTAGATCCCTGGATTTACCAGTTTGAGATGCAAAGGATAGAGATATGTCTCAAAGTCTGAAAAATTATGATTGACTGGAAATTCCTAGACAGGATTCAGGAGGCAAGAGTAGGGAAGAGCTGTGCAATTGACAGCCTGCCTATACTAGGTATCCCTATTTTTCAACTTGGGCATCTAGATAGAATTATGGATACAATTCTAGCCCTGGAGTCAAAAAGACCTGAATTCAAATCCGGTCCCAAATACTCACAACCTGTGTGACACCGGGCAATTCACTTAACCTGTGTTTGCCTTAATTCATTGGAGAAGGGAATAGAAAATATCTCTGGTGTCTTTGCCAAGAAAACCCCATGCAGATTCATGAGGTTAGACACAATTGAACAACAACATTTATAGCAGCAAAATAATTTTGCACAAGGATCTCAACATCTCTTATACACCTACCCATCCATTCATTCATACACATGGCTTCTCAGAGAGGACAGATGGTGAATATTAGTTCTCACATCCAGGTAACAAAATGCACTGAGATCTACCCAGACAAGATATTGTCTCAGGACTAATGATGGGTATGATTATGACATTTAGATAGAAATGCTAATGTGGCTTGGATACCTCATCAATACCTATGTCTTCACACTCTGCAGAATCTTTCATGATGTGTTGAATTGCCGTTCAATCCACTCATAACCAAGGGAGACAGAGAAGTGCTGGGATGTGGGTGGGGGCAATTTGAAATCTGCAGTTCTGGATTCTCAGATTAGCTCTTTCACAACAAATTATGTGAGCTAAGAAGAGATACAACATACCAACATCTTCATCTCCAGAGTGAGAGGTCTGTCCTAGTTCTCTGTTCTCTGAGGCTGAAAAGCCATAACTTCCCCTATTTCCTATGAGCCACTGGCAACATTTATTCAGCCTTGGGATAATAGGACCTTGGATTAGAGTTGCAAGGGTCCAATCATCTCATTTTACAGGTGGGAAAACCAAAGCCCAGAGAGATTTAGTGACTTGACCACATTCACACAGATAATAAGAGGCATAGTTAGAATTTGAATCCAGGTCCTCTGGATCTCATTCAGTGTCTTTATGAAATACACTCTGTAACCTGGTCAGGTTATGGATACATTCTTGTGTGTGTGTGCATGTGTTTGTGCACAAGCACATGTGTGTGAGCATTTGGGTGTGTGTATATAAAATAACTATAACATATGTCACATGCTCATATATATAATGACATAATAAGACAAAGAAACATGTGTTATACATATATTTATGTATTTGATCAAGTTATAGCATGCTTGAGTATATTCAAATCTGTCTTTTTCTAATAACACTAACATTCTGACAAACTCATTCAGTTCCTATCCAGAGAACACTGGGGACAACATCTTTAATATTTGTTTTAATTTTTCATGATCCTTGGTGCTGATGTTTTAGGTGTGAGAAACAGTCACAAAATTTCAGCACCTGGGACAGGTCTGGTCTGTAAAACATCCTCCTCGGAGCAATTTCACACAATAAGCATTCCCCAGTGCCACCTGACCAAGGCCCCCATGTCTGCTATCAATCTTCCCCCCCCCCGTTCATATGGGTGGCTGCTCCCTTAGGGAATATGAGGTAAACTGGCTGGATACAGTTCAGGAGCTGAGATGCTAAATGACTCTGTCACCAGGATATCTGTATCAATGACTGCAGTGGTTGACATATAGCTTTCTTTCATTCAGTGGTATTACATGCTAAGCCCCTAGAAGGCAGGAACACATCCTAATTACATTTTATGTTTTCTAACACAGGCACAATTTTAATATTTATGAAAGTATTTTGGAGCATGTAGTCTACAGTGGAAGCACAGCAGACTTTTGTTGAATTGAGACTCCTTGGTTCTGGCCAGGCTCAATACCTGACATTGACAAAGAAATCTATATTATCATTTCCCACATCATTGGTCATTGTGATGGGTTTCTGCATCTCCCTTGAACTAGAGATGAACCAGCCAGGATAGTTAGCTGACTCAAAAGTTGAAGTGCTGCCATTTGCATTTTGGTAAAATACAAAAGATTTCTCTGCTTTTGGAGCATGATATAATTCCATGATTTCCCTCTCCTGAAAAATTAGAAAAAAAGCCCATCAGATAGGGTTATAGAATGTCAGAATTTGGGAAAGGGAAGGGATCTCAATGGCCATTGAGTTCAACACATACACAAAAAACATCCCTACTAAAAGCTCCAAGGATGGGGACCCCATGTTCTCCTGAGGCTGTCCATCCCACTTTGAGACATCTCTAAATTTTGGGATGGTTTGCTAATATTAAGTCCAAATCTCCTTCTTTCAACTTCCAATGCTTGGTTCCAGTTCTACACACTGAGGCAAATTGGAATGTCAAGTCCCTCTTCCATGAGATAGCCCTTCAAATATGTGAAGACAGATATAATGTTCCCTTCCCATACCCCCAAGCATTTTCTTCTCCTAGCTGAGCATTCCAGGTTCCAACAACCAATCCTTAATTGACAAGGAATCCAGACCCTCTACCATCTTGCTTGCCGTCTATGCAAGCTCTCCATCCTATTAGTGTCCTTTTTAAACCATGATGCCCAAAACAGGATAAAATACTGCAGAAGAGGTGAGACAGGAGCAGAGTACAATTGGACAGTTGTCCAGCCATTCTTGGAAATCATTCCTTTTAAATGCAAACAAAGGATGTATTAGGTTTATTGGAGATTTTTGAGGGGAGTATTTCTTCTGAGAATATTAATCTAATTAATCCTCCCAATGGTAGCTATATTCTGCTGAACTTGGATCAGAAAGACTTGAATTCAAATCCTGCCTCAGACACTTGCTAGCCATGGTATACTAGACAAATCACTTAAACTCTGATTGCCTTAATTTCCACATTTACAATGTAGATGACAACAGCACCTACCTCACAGTGTTGCTGTCAGAATCAAATGAGATAACATCCATAAAGTGCTCTGCTAACCTTAATGTGCTATATCAATGCTAGTTATTATTAATCATCAGCATTGCCTCTGAAAGGTCAAGTCATTTGACTATCCTGTTGTTGAACACACTCCTGTGACTTCCCAGAATTTACCTCCCTTTGTGACCATCACTCTTTATGTATGGCACCTTCTCAATTAGACAGTAAGCTACTTACAGGCAAGGACTTTTCTGTTGGCATTCTCAGTGCCTACAGTAGTGTTTGGCTCATAGCAAACACTCAATATTTTTCATGAAATCAATTCTAAGCACTGCATTTCTGGAAGAATTTTAAAGCAGGAGAGTATCCAGAGAAGGACACCAGGCTGGTGAAAGATATCAAAGTTATGCTATATGAGAAAGAGATAAAGAAATTGGCTGTGTTTAGCTTGAATGAGAACAGCTCCGTGGAGGACATATCTTTTTTAAGGAGTCAGATGGTCTTTCATGTAGAAAAAGGATTTAACTATTCTCTGCTTGGTTCCAAAAAGTGGCTAGTAAGAAAGTGTGAATATTTCAGCAAAGGCTCAAGATTAATAGAAGGCAAAACAACCTAATGATTAAAGACTAATTATTCATAATTAGAGATTAAAGAGTAATCAACTGCTTTGAAAGGCATTGGCAGGAAGAAAGGCAAAAATGAAGGAAAGAAAGGAAGGAAAGAATGAATGATGAAAAGAGGGAAAGGGAGAAAAATGCATTTATTAAGGTATACTCACATGCCAGATACTGAGCAAAGTACTGGGGTTACAAATATCAGCAAATAAGATACTCACTCCCCCAAGGATCTTACATTAACATGCAGGAAGAAAATGCATAAAACAAAGAAAAAAGCATATGGAGAGGAGAGGTTTGGAAATGGCCAGGACATGGAATGATGGGGGTAAAAGTTCCTTTATCAAGAGTTTTCATTGTAACCTGGATACTACTTGGTATCTTTCTTAGAGATCATAATCCAAGGATTAGTTGGAACTCTGAAATACATTCCCTGTCTGAAATTCCATGAAAAACTATGAAACTCACCTCAAGCTGCAGCACAGGCTGCCCTCCACTCTCTACGCAGCACAGACACAGTTGATGGTCTTCAATCCCCAGGTAAATAGAATTGCCTTTGTTTCTTTCCAGAGACTCATCTCTGCATGGTGCGATCATCAGTGTGACTGTGAATACAAGAATCAGTGACAATACAGAGTGAAAAAATGAGAGGATCAAGAATCCATTTCTGACAAAGAGGAAGGTGAGGCAGAAAGGGAACATCTATCTAAAGAAAAGAGCAAGAGGAAGTAGAGAAAAAATGGTGGAGTAGAAGTATGGACCTGCTCTGCTTTCTACCCATATCCCATAAAATACCTTTAAAAATGACTCTAAACAAATTCTAGAGCAGAAGAAGTCACAAATTGACAGCGTGAAACAGATTTCCAGACCAAGATAGCCTGGAAGGCAGAAAGGAAAGGGCTATTGCACTAGGCTCAGAGCTGAGCACAACCTAGCCTAGGCCATATGGCATGGACCAGATTGGAGCAAGTTTTAGGGCACAGAACAATGGGTAGTAGCTGCAGTTCCCTGATTTCTCAAACCACAAATGCCAAAAACAGCTTCCATAGTCAGTAAGACAAGTCTTTTACCTGTCTGAGAGAGGAGCATGGTCTAGCCCCAACCGCAAGTAGCAGAGCATCCACTTTTGGAGGCTTCTCTCTAAAGGCCCTGGGGAAATCAACTAACTGATCTGGATCGAATTCCTGCTTGGTGGTCAAGGAGTGAGGAGGAGTGCTGGCTGGTGTGGAAGAATTGGTAGTGGCTGTGAAAAGGATATCCCACTCAGAGTTTCAGGGCAGAAAAGAGGGTTTGTGGTTGTACCCAGACCAGAGTGCAGGCCAGGAGAGGAGTAAACCCCTTTTTCTTGATTGTGCCACCTTGGAGGAACTGACAACTTACAGGTCCCTAGAGGATACCCTCAATTTCACAAAGGACTCAAAAGTCAAGTAACTAGCTTTAAAAATGCCCTAAAAAGAGGAAAAAATAAGACTACAGAAGGTTACTTTCTTGGTGAAAAGGCATTTTCTTCCATCCTTTCAGATATGGAAGAACAAAGCATACCATCAGATGAAGACATCAAAGTCAAGGCTTCTACATTCAAAGCTTCCAATAAATTTATGCAATGGTCTCAGGCCATGGAAGAGCTCAAAAAGCATTTTTAAAATCAAATAAGAGAGGAAAAAGAAAAATTGGGAAGAGAAATAACAGCAATGCAAGAGAATCATGAAAAGAGAGTGAACAACTTGCTAAAGGAGACCCAAAAAAATGCTGAAGAAAATAACAACTTTAAAAATAGACTAACACAAATGACAAAAGAGGTTCAAAAAGCCAATGACGAGAAGAATTAAAAAGGAGAATGAATCAAGTGGAAAAGGAGGTTCAAAAGTTCACTGAAGAAAATAGTTCTTTAAAAATTAGAATAGAGCAGATGCGAGCTAATGACTTTATGAGAAACCAAGAAATTATAAAACAAAATCAAAAGAATGAAAAAAATAGAAGACAATGTGAAATACCACATTGGCAAAACAACTGACTTGGAAAATAGATACAGGAGAGACAATTGAAAAATTATTGTTCTACCTGAAAAATGGATCAAAAAAAGAGACTACACATCATCTTCCAATAAATTATCCAGGAAAACTGTCCTGATATTCTAGAACCACAGGGTAAAATAGAAATGGAAAGAATTCATCAATCACCCCCTGAAAGACATCCAGAAAGGAAAACTCCTAGGAAGAGTATAGCCAAATTAAAGAGTTCCTAGGTTAAGGAGAAAATGTTACAAGGCATCAGAGAGAAGTAATTCAAGTATTGTGGAAATACAATCAGGATAACACAGGATTTAGCAGCTTCTAAAGTAAGGGATCAAATGGCTTGGAATATGATATTTCAGAGGTCAAAGGAGATAGGATTAAAACCAAGAATCACCTACCTAGCAAAACAGAGTATAATACTTCAGGGGAAAAATGAAATTCCCAAGAAATAGAGGACCTCCAAGTATTCTTGTTCAAAAAACCAGAACTGAATAGAAAATTTGACTTCAAATATATACAAGAATCAAGAGAAACATGAAAAGGTAAACAGGAAAGAGAAGCCTTAAGAAACTCTTATTAAAGTTGAAGTGTTTACACTGCTCCATGGAAAAATTTGATTTGTAACTCATGAGACCTTTTTCAGTATTGGGGTAGTTAGAGGGAATACATATATATACATATATATAGAGAGAGAGAGAGAGACATACATACATATACATATGTGACATAAGTTTGTATGGGTATGTGTATATTATATATGTGTAGCTATGTATATGTAGATGGGTATATGTGTCTATATATATATATATATATATATATATATATATATATATATATATACATACACACACACACACAAACACACATAGACAGAGGGTATAGGGTGAACTGAATATAAAGGGAGAATACCTAAAAAAAAATTTACTGTTGAATGGAATATGCTACGAGTAAGAGAAAATGGGAGGAATAATGAAGCAAATCATCTCACACAAAAGAGGGAAGAAAGAGCTTTTACAAATGGAGGGGAAGAAGAGGGAAATGAAAGGAAATAAGTGAACCTTATTCTCATGGACTTTGACTTAAGGAGGGAATAACACATACTCCATTGAACATGGAATTCTATTTTACCCTACAGGAAGGCAAGGGGGAAAAGGATAGGAGAGGGAAAATAATAGAATGAACAGCAAATTGGGGGAAGGGATAATCAGAAGCAACACTATGGTGGGAGGATAGGTCAAGGGAGAGAATGGAATAAATGAAGGGAAGAATAGGACAGAGGGAAATGTGGTTTAGTCTTTTACAACATAACTATTATGGAAGTACTTTGCATTGTTACACGTTTGACCTATATTGAATTGCTTGTTTTCTCAATGAGGGTGGGTGGGGAGGAAGGGAGAGAATAGGGAGCTCAATTCTTTAAGAATGAATGTTAAAAATTGTTTTAGCATGCAATTGGAAATTAATATATACAAGCAATGGAGTATAGATATCTGTTTTGTCCTACAGGAAGATAGAGGGAAAGGGGGACTGAAGAAGGGTAGGTAATAGAAGAGGACAGACTGTAGGAAGAGGTAGATGGGATACATGTTGCCCTGTGGTGGGGAATGGGGAGAGATGGGGAGAAAATTATGACTTCACATTTTTGTGGAAGTGAATGTTAAGAACTGAAAAATAAATAAATTATGTATTTTAAAAAATGAGCAAGGAAATGCCACTGCTGGACTTGAATTTGAGGGATACAGATTTGGAAGTGCCTAGGAAAGGAAAAGAAACTGAAGTACAGAGATCTATGGGAATCTTCTATTCATGACTGGATGGAGAGATTGTCAACTCAGTGGTTTAGTCCTCACATTGATTCAATATGTCCTTTTGACTTTGGAATCTCTGATAGGAATTCCAGATCCCAAAATCTGAGGCATAGTCTTCACAGAAAGGATCTAAGAGGGAGGGGCTCTGACCTCAGGAAAGAGCTTTCTCCCAGACTTTTCCATCAGCTGGGCCTCTAATTTGCTTTCTCTGATTTTTCTTTCAAATAACACCCTAGCCAGGCAGGTTTGGCAGAGTCCTAAAAGACAGTACTATGATGCTGTGCCCATTGTACATGATCATTTTTTATGTCATTTGAGTTTTATGGAACAAGATATAAACTGGCTGAAATTATATCAACTGCTGCCCTCTTGCTCTAGGGTAAGATTACTCACTCCCAGAGAGACTAGCAGAAGTGGCTTTTATCCTAAACTCCAAGAACACATTGTACTTCTAGTGGACAAATTTATCTGATGTGCAATAAATAAAATTGTGGTCCTGTACTCCTCATGAAGATTGGAGAGCTAAGGAGGAATCACCCAATCTCAATCACCCCCTTATTTGCCACAAAGGCAAAAGTGGCATTATTCTGAGGAGATGTGGAGAGGGACACTCCATATCCCAGATCTGTCCACTGACATACTCCCTGAGTCCCCTTCAACTTGTTAGAATAAAGTTATAGATTTGCTCCTAGAAAGACCTTATGGGTCATCCAATCCAACCCCCTCATTTTACAGATGAGGAGAAGGAGGCCCAGAGAGCTTCACTTATGCCTAATGACTGCCTAAGAAGTATTGTGCCTAAGGGAGGCGCCGAACATAGGCCTCCCTATGGCCAAGGTCATTGCTCTATCCACTGTGCCACCCAGATTTCTGCAAAGGAATGTCACATGGGGAAGCCCCCAACCCTTTCTTGGATGTCTACAACCAAGGTGAAATCGATTTGCTCTGTGCCTGTGCTCTATTCTGTTCTTCTCTTCTTATTATCCCAGCTGCATTCTCACCATAATTAGAACCCTCTCAGGTTGAATTGCAAACGATCAATCCACCTGAATTTCCTCTCCCTTCTCCAAGTTTCCTAAGTTCTATTGCTCTTTTGTCTCTTTCTTCATGGAAAAGCACAGTTTATTTTTAACGAAGGCCAGCCTGCCCCCTCCCTTACCATCTTTCACTTCCTGGTATAAGACATTCCCCTACTCCCATGTTTTATACCTAATAACTACCCAAGTCATCCCTGAAATTTGTTGAGTAACAGGCATCTGTCCTAGAGCACACTGTAAAGAGAGACTTGCCCAAAGCATGAGACTACCTCAGAGAAAGGGAAAATAAGGTCAGGGTTCCTACTCACTTGGTTTCACCACTCCATTATAAGGAACTGCAATGAGAGTCTTCCCTTGAAGGATCAAGACATGTTGATAGAAGTCGTGAATTTCCAGGAAGTAAGGCTGCTCCAATGCTTTCAAACAAAAGTTGTTACAATGCAAATATCAGTGACTGGTGAGATTTAGAGTTGATTTAAAAGGTTGATTTCCAGAAAATTGCCAATTCTCTATCAGCACATCAAGAAAGATGGGCTAATGTTGAGGGAATACAGCCACCCACAGAATCTATACATGGCCACTTCTCTCTACATAGACATCCCTAATGTGATGGCCAATGAGCTGTGACTGTGAAGGAGAGAACTACAGAATTTCAGAAATGGAAGGGAATTTAGAGTCTATCCTGATCCAACCCCCTTCCAAACACTGAGTACATCTAGCAAATAGCCATTCTTTAAAAACAAACAACCGTTTGAAGATGAGGGACCCAGCACACCAGGAGACAACCCAGTTCTACTTGGAGACAGTTGTAATTGTTGGAAGGATTTTGTAATTGTTGGAAGGATTTTCCTGACATCGAAGTTAAATTTACCTCTTTATAAACTGTACAAACAAGATGAGTCTTATCTCTCTCCCTCGGCTGGTCTTTAAATGATGAAAGACAATTATTTTCCCACTGAGTCTTCTTCTCTCCAAGGTAAATATCCCTGGTTTCTACAAACCATTCTCATGTGGAATGTACTTGAGGCCTGTCCCTCATCCAGCTGCCTCCATCTCCCTGCTTGCAACTTCTCAATGTTCCCCCTTATGCCTCAAAAGGAACACAACCATGCAGGTATGAGGACAGAGTCATAACCACCTCCTTCTTGGAAGCTGTGATGGATTCTCTTAAGTTGGATATGGATTCTCCATATCACATCGAGTGTGTATGTGGGTGTCTGTGTGGGTGTACATGTGTGATTGCCTTTCATTATCTCATTGCTATCAATATCAAGACACTGAATTGGGTCTCCCTTCTCTGAGTATACTCTGGTTTATTAAAGTCTTTACTGGATGAAATTTTCAGGTCTTTTTCAGACAAACTATTGTCTAACACCACAGTCTATTTGTGTTTAAGTCAATTTTTTAAACCAAAGTACAGGACTTTTCATTTATCCCCTATTGATTGTTGCTAGCATGAGACCAGTCTTCTAGCCTGCCAGGATCTATTTGAAATTTAGTTTTATATTTATGCCTACTGACTATCCCCCTTGGCTCTGTTACCATATATGCAAGCTTGAAAAGCATCCCATCTGCACTGATACAAATGTTAAACCGCCCAGGGTCAAGAAAAGATTACCTGGGGGCTCCATTAAAGAGCTCCTTCTAAGTCCATTTTTTAAAAAATTTTGGATTTGTTGTTACCCAAGTTATGTCTGACTCCTCACAACCCTACGTAAGGTTTTCTTGGCAAAGACATTGGAGTGGTTTGCCATTTCTTTCTCCAGCTCATTTTATATATTATGAAAAGGAGGCTGATGGTTAACTGAGGGGCCAGGGTCTCATATCTAATAAATGTCTGGATTCAAACTTGTCTTCTGCCTCCAGGTATGTGTCTCTATCCTGTTATCCAATAATGAATCCTTTTTCGAATCCAACTAATCCAACCAATTTTGAAGCCATATGAATTCAAATTGCCATATGTTAAAGGCTGCATCTCTCTATCTTTCCCCACAGCAATAGCATGAGATCCTCTATTGCTTTGGCAAATTCAGTTGAATTTTATCTATGGAATCTCCCTGACCTTCCAGTCCAGTTACTACATCAAACAAAGCAATAAATTTAGAATCATATGACTTATTTTCCTTATAGCCATGCTAGCAATCTGTAATCAGTGCCTCTCTCTTTAACTGTTCCTCAAGTATCACTTTGAATAATTCTTTCTACAATTTTGTAGAAATTCAAGACGAATTCACTGGTCTTTAGTTGGCAGAGCAGATCCTATTTTGTTCCTTTTGAGGGAAATTAGGGCACTTGCCTTTCTTCAGGCCCATAGCACCATGGCTATTCCCCAGGATATTTACAATGTCACTGATAGTGCCTTCCCCACATCTACCAAGAGGTAGTTCACTTGGACCAGGAAACTTGAATTCAAGGGTTGCCCCCTAAACATCTCTTTCCCTACCTTGGCTATCTAATTCCAATTCACCATTACCATAGAAAGGGAAAATTGCAACTATCATGTCACCATTTTTGGAAGGCTTGGTGTCAGCAGGGAATTTCATGAGCCTAGGGCAGGCTTCTCCTTGCCCCTTCCAAGGAGCCCAGATGAGTGTGCATGGGGGAGGGCAAGGAGTCACAGCTATGTCTCACCTTTTGTTTGTGGTTGTTGCATTGAATCTGAAAAATAGTGAAAGCAGAAACATAAAAATATAAGCTCTGTGTTATTTCCAGGTTGAAGGGGGCATGATATCTTTCAATCCAGGAATCAATAAGCAGTTCTACTGTATAGTAGACCCTGTCACTGCTTCAAAACAGCTTCAATTCTAACAAAGGAGATAGCGTGGACTCATATAGAGAGTTGTCTATATGGAGTGGATTGTTCAGCAGTAACTTGAATTTACCTCAGGCTTCAGGAAGGGAGGGATGAGGCAGAAAGGGGTCTGTAAAGGGAACTGCCATGTGGGAGGGAAGGGGCCACCAGTTCAGGGCAGGGACAGAGAAGAAAGAACAAGAGGAGGTGCAGGGACCAGGGCTAGCACTCAGAGAAAGAACAGGGGAAGGGTTTGGCGGGACATGTGAGGGCCAGATGGGCAAAGACAGGAGAGCAGACAGGAGAGTGGGCAAAGTGGGGCAAAGACTTTTGTTTCAGCACAGCTCTCAGGTCAAGCACCCTATCCCAACACAGCAGTGAGTGACTCTCACACCTCTGTTCTACTTTCTCTTCGAGTCTTTCATTTTTAGGAAGTGTTGTTTCTTTTTGATGGGGGAGGGAGGGCGAGAGGGCACAGAGCCTTCAAGCCAATAGGCAGGAGGGGGAGTGAGAGAGCAGAGCACTGTAAGGTAGAATTAACACAGGGTCTTTTTTGGGGATGCTGATTTCTACAAGAATTCAAGAAAACTCAAATTTGTGTAAATTTATGTAAAAGAACTGTCTGTACAGGAAGATACAGAATATAAACAAACTTTATTTAGGGTGGTTTGGGAAGGGAGAGATGCCAGCAGCCAGGTGGAATAAGGAAACCTCTGCCACAGGCATAGGTGAAAATAAAATATAATGGGACATACAAGTGTCTTCCATAGAGTGGTGAGAATTTACAGGGATAGCATGAGTTCCCATATGCATGACTTCTGGATTCTCTAAAACTGGTCTGGGCAAACTTGTCACCCCACAGTGATCTTTACCCTTCTCCTCTCCAAGGTAGACACAGATCATACATACGAAACTGCAAAAGATCATGGAGACCATCAAGTCCAAACCATTTTGCAAAATCTAGCCTTAGACATTTACTAGCAGTGGGACCCTGGGAAAGTCACTTAACCTCTATTTGCCTCAGTTTCCTCAAATATAAAATAGGATAAGAATAGCACCTACCTCCCAGAGTTGCTGTGGGAATCCAGTGAGATAATATTTGTAAAGTGTTTAGCATAGTGCCTGGCACCTAGTAGATGCTACATAAATGCTGTTCGTTTTTGTTATCATATGAGGAAACTGAGACCCAAGGATATTAAATGGTTTACCCAAGAGTACATAGGCAGTAAGCATCGGAGAAGGAATGTGAACTCAGGTTCACAAATTTCAGAACCAGTGGGTGCTCTTGTCATGGCCCCATGGCTAGCCAGCCTCAGATCCAATGTTGTCCACCATATTGTCTACTTACCTTCTTCATGTGAACTTTGGTTGCTTCTGTTCATGATAAGATTCTCTCTGCTCCTGTAAAGGTACATTGAAGGTAATTGATTTGTAGAACTTTCTTCAGGGCTAGACCCAGGCATAGCTCCATACTTAGCTTTACCTCAGCACCTCTATCCAGAGAAGTATGTGTGAGAAAGGAAGGAGAAAAGCATTTATTAGGAAGCTGAATAAATAGAGATAATAAATGCTTGTACCCTGTCCTTTCTTCTGCACATACTCTGGGCCAGGCTAAGCAATTTTCAAATACTACTGTGCTAAGCCTCTTACAAATATTGTCTTATTTGATCCATACAACATCACTGGAGGTAAGTGCTGTTATCATCCCCATTTTTCAGAGGAAACTGAGGCAGATAAAGATTTTTTTTAAATGACTTACTCAAGGTCAAAGAGCAAGTAGTCTTTGAGATCATATTTGAACTTGGGTCTCTTTGACTCTGGGAAAAGCACTCCACTTTGCCATTTAGCTGTGCTGGAGTGAGGAAACCACCTGGGGCATGGTTCTGCAGGTCATGGATACTGGGTTAAACAAATTCACAGGTGGTTCATCTTCCCTGGCACCCCTGGACACTCTACTCAGCTTCTTCAGCAGGAATTACCCCCTCACCACAGGCATCATCATCTCCAGTATCACTCTGGGCAACGCATGGAACAGAAGACAAGCCTGAAGAATATGCTCCCGTTGAAAGATTCTTCCAATGTTGCAGCTTTCCCATCTTAGGCAAACATGTCACTAAGAGTCTCTACACTGAACCCAGCTCATTAGCCATCAGTGCCCACTCCCAGTGAGCAAGGAACTGATCTGTCACCCCCATGGGCCATAATGAACCCTATAAGCAAAAACAAAATTATCCTGGCAATAGAAATACTAAGACTCAGACCCACACTCCTCCCTGGAACCAAAGAGACAGCAGTGAGAGACAGATTCAGACAAAGACAGCTATCAACTGCTGGACAGATCAAAGGTACCTGGTTCAACTTCTCTCTCCAATTTCCTTAGCTCCTGGGCTATGATGGTTTCTTTAACCTCCAGTGAGATTTTCTAGGGCTGCGTAGCCTTTTATGCAATTGAGAACTGGGAAGTTCTGCAAATTGGGTGGGGACAAACTCCTACCTTGGAGCTTAAGGAAAAATATCTAACGCTTATCCCCAAAGATACCAAGGAAGAGGTTGAAGAGGTTGCTGGGTGGGGAGGACTAGGTCAGCAGCAGTGGGAGGAATTGGGCTGGGTGTTGAAGGTTCAGCCTTAGTTTTATTTTGAAAAAACCCTAGATAACCTGTGTTTCTGTCAAGGAGCTCTTTTCTAGTAGGAAAGTGGAGAAAAAAGACTTACAGTCATTTCTTTTATAAAGGCCTCATGTCTCAAATACACAGAGAACAGCATCAAATTTATAAAAACATGAGTAATTTCCCAATTGAAAAATGGCCAAAGGACATAAGCAAGTCATTTTCAGATGAAGATTTCAAAGCTATCTAGACTCACATAAAAAATGCTCTAAAATCATTATTTTGGCAAAATGTAAATTAAAGTGACCCTGTGGCACTGCCTCACACGCGCCATGTTGACTAACACGGCAGAGCAGGAAAATCATCACTGTCGGAGAAGATGAGAGAAATTGGAATACTGATACATTGTTGGTGGAGTTGGGAACTGACCCAATGATTTTGGAGAGCAATTTGTAACTATACCTGTGGATAGTCTTTGATCCAGCAATACTACTGCTAAATCTGTATTACAAAGAGAATACAAAGACGAGGAAAAGAATCCCACGTAAAAACAAATATTTACAGCACCTCTTTTTGTTGGGGTAAAGAATTGAAAATTGAGGGGATGTGTATCAATTGAGGAATAACTGAAAAAGATATGGTATATGGTTGTGATGAAGTAGTATCACGGTTTAAGAAATGGCAAGTCGGAGGATTTCAGGAAAACCTGGACAAACTTACATGAACTGATGCAGAGTAAACCAAGCAGAGCTATTGGTGCATTGTACACACTCATAGCAATACTGTACAAAGATCGATCATGGATGATTTAGTTGTTCTTAACAATACAATGATGTAAGAGAATTATTGATGAAAAAATGCTATATATATCCAGAGAAGAGATTGATGGAGTATGAATGCAGAGTGAAATATAATTTTTAGCTTTTTTTCTTTATTTTGTCGGGCTTTTTTTAACCTAGCAACTATGGAAACATGTTTTGCATGACTGTAAATGTATAATGTATCAAAGTGCTTGCCTTCTCAAGGAAGAAGGGGGAAGAAATGGAGGAAGGGCACTTGGAACTCAAAAACTGCAAAAAAAAATGTTGAAAATTGTTTTTGACAATCAAAAAAAAATAAACCACTTTGGAAGCAAAAATGAATGAATGGAATAAATGATGTGTGTTGTGTTATTCACATGGAGAACCAGAACAGGGAGAGATAACATGTACTAGCAACTACTTGGGGAGGTTTTGGGGAGGGCAAGAACCTTACACAAACTGGTAGAAAGAAGGGAGGGGAGTCCTTCAGACCTGACAGACTGTTGAATCTCTTGTGGGCTGATGTCATTGACCTGGATGCCTCACCCCTTCAAGAACTGGTCTTACACAGGACACCCCACAAGTATGCGAAAGATTAAATTTGCACTAAGGCTTTTGATACGTCCTATGGATCTTGCTGCACGCTCTATGACTTTGCTTAGTGTTGATTTCTACTTAGTGAAAGGGAGCGTATGAGTATTAGTCGTGGGCTTTTCATCTCATTGAACTGAACGATTTCAATAATGATTCAACACATTCAGATCCACAACTTTTATTTGGATCCTGTCTACACATTCTCTAAAAGGTGCTAGAGATGGAGATTAGGCCACCATTAAAAGCCCCATGGAAAGCCAGGTGTCCTGGGGCCTGCCCATAATCCCCACTGTGTGGGAGGCCGAGGAGTTCTGAACTACAATGGCTTAGACCAACTGGACATCACAATAATTGTGGCTTTAAAATGATGAGTCCCTGCATGAGAGGAGGGGGAGCTGCCTAAGGAGGGGTGAAGCAGCCCAGGTCAGGAAAAGTAACAGACAGAAGTTTCTATGCGCATTAGGTGGAACCTGGTGAAGAACCCTTTTACTTCCACTGTGGGAGAGGTAGGGATGCCCGGTCTTTAAGGAAAGAGAAGAAAGGCAGTAGCAGAGCCAACATGACAGGGTAATAGCGCAAACTTTTTAGAGCATTCCCCCCAGGCCAGCCAAATATCTGTAAAAAATGACTCTAAACAAATTCTAGAGCTGCAGAACCCACAGAATGATGGAGTGCACCAAATCTCCAGACTAACATAGCCTGGAAGGCTGCAGAGAAGTGTTTATCACACTTTGAGGGAGCAGGTTACTGTCCAGAGTGGGTCATGCTGGGGCATGGGGGACCTGAGAAGGCCTTCGGGGAGTGAATCTCTCACATCTGTGGTTTCCAGACTTCATGAACCCAAAACATTGAGGACAAATTGGAAATTCAGTGGAAAAAACCTGTGAGACCTGTGTGAGAGAGTAGAGTGGTCTAGCCCCAGTCCCAAAGCAGCAGAGGGAAGACTGTGCAGAGGAAACTGTGGCAGCCACAGCAGCAGCAGGGGCAGTGGCAGCCACTGTATCTGGAGCTTTAAGCTCCTGAAAGAGCTCCCAAAATGAAAACTCCTAGGAGTATGGCAACCAAATTCCAGAACTCTCAAGTCAAGGAGAAAATATTGCAAGCCATCAGAAAGAAACAATTCAAATATTGTGAAAATACAATTAGAATAACACAAGATATAGCAACATGGATTTTAAGGGATCAAAGGGCTTGGAATATAATATTACAGAGGTCAAAGGAGCTAGGATTAAAACCAAGAATTATCTACCCAGAAAAACTGAGTATAATACTTCGGGGGGGAAATGGTTATTCAATGAAATAGAGGACTTTAAAGCATTCTTGGTGAAAAGACCAGAGCTGAATAGTAAATTTGACTTTCAAACACAAGAATCAAGTGAAGCATGAAAAGGTAAACAAGAAAGAGAAATCATAAGGGACTTACTAAAGTTGAATTGTTCACATTCCTACATTGGAAGATAATATTTGCAACTCTTGAGTCTTTTCTTAGTATTAGGGTAGTTAGAGGGATTATATACATACAGATAGAGGGTACAGGGTGAGTTGAATAGAAAGGAATGATATATAAAAAATAAAATTAATAGTTGAGAGAAGAATATATTTGGAGAAGAAAGGGAGAAATAGAATGGGACAAATTATCTCTCACATAAAAGAGGGAAGAAAAAGCTTTTTCAAAGGAGGGATGAGGGAGGAGGTGAGAGGGAAAAAGTGATCCTTACTCTCATCACATTTGGCTTAAAGAGGAAATAACATGCACACTCAATTTGCCATGAAAATCTATCTTACAGTAGAGGAAAGTAGGGGACAAGGGGGTAAGCTGGGCTTAGAGGGGGAGTTAGAAGAGAGGGAATGTTGATGCTGCTGCCACAGTGGCTGCTGCCCTGGATGGGACCTGACCAGGCTCCTCTCTCAACCAAGTGAAAGAGCTTTCTCACTGACCTTTGAAGATGTTTTTGGTATTTGTAAGTTGAGAAATTAATTAGAAGTAAAAATTTTTGAGGAGGGACAGGAACAAAAGAGAGAATAGAAAAAATGGGAACAGGATAGGATGGAGGGGAATATAATTAGTCTTTCACAACATGAATTTTATGGAAGTCTTTTGCAAAACTACACATGTATAATATATGTCAACTTGCTTGCCTTCTCAGGGGGGATGAGTAGAGAGGGATAAAGGGAGAGAAGTTGGAACACAAAGTTTTAAAGATGAATGTTAAAAATTGTTTTTACAGGCAACTGGGAAATAAGATATACAGGTAATCGGATATAGGAATCTATCTTTTTAAATATATAATTCATTTATTTTTCAGTTCTCAACATTCACTTCCACAAGAATTTGAATTCAAAATTTTCTCCCCATCTCTCCTCACTCCCCACCCCAGAACAGCATGCACTCCATCCACCCCTTCCTTCTGTCTGTCTTCCTTTGTATTACCCACCCTTCTTCCATTCCCCTTTCCCTCTGTCTTCCTGCAGTGCAAAATGGATTTCTATACTGCATTGTCAGTATGGCTTAATTTGCAGTTGCATGCTAAAACAATTTTTCACATTCATTCTTAACGTTTCTGATCCATATTCTCTACCTCCCTCCCCACCCATCCTCACTGAGAAAACAAACAATTCAATATTTGTCATACATGTGTGACAATGCAAAGCATTTCCACATTTCCCTCTGTCCTATCCTGCCCTTCCTTTATTCCGTTCTCTCCTCTGACCTGTCCTCCCACAATGATGTTTACTTCTCATTATTCCTTTCCCCAACTTGTTGTCCCTTCCATTATCTTCCCTCTGCTATCCCCTTCCCCCTTGCTTTCCTGCAGGTTAAAATAGATCTCCATATACAATTGAATGTGTGTTATTCCCTTCTTAAGCCGAAACCCATGAAAGGAAGGCTCAATTATTTCCTTTCATCTCACCCCTCTCCCCCTCCACTGGTGAAACTCTTCCTTCCCTCTTGTACGTGAGATGATATGCTACATTCCTCCTCTCCTTTTCTCCTACTCCTAGTACATTCCATTCGAGAGCAAATTTTACTTTTTTATGCATTCGCCCTTCATATTCAGCTTGTCCTGTGCCCTCTGTCTCTGTCTACCTGTCTGCCTGCCTGCCTGCCTGTCTGTCTGTCTGTCTCTCTCTCTCTCTCTCTCTCTCTCTCTATCTATATATATATATATATATATATATATATATATATATATATATATATATATGTATATGTATGTATACACACATATATATGTATATATCCATATATATGGATATATACATACATACACATATGCACATATACATACACACATACATCCAACTGCATATAAATACCTACACATATATAATATACACATATATAATATACCCACCTACATATATGTATTCCCTGTAACTATCCTAATACCGAACAAGGTCTCATGAGTTACAAGTAACATCTTTCCATGTAAGAATGTAAACAGTTTAGATGTGATGAGTTCCTTTAGGCTTCTCTTTCCTATTTACCTTTTCATGTTTCTCTTGATTCTTGTATTCAAAAGTCAAATTTTCTATTCAGCACTGGTCTTTTCAACAAGAAAGCTTGGAAGTCCTCTATTTCAGGGAAATTCCATTTTTCCCCCTGAAGTATTATACTCAGTTTTGCTGGGTAGGTGATTCTTGGTTTTAATCCTATCTCCTTTGATCTCTGGAATATCATATTACAAGTTCTTCGATCACTTCATGTAGAAGCTGCTGCTAAATCCTGTGTTATCCTGATTGTATTTCCACAATACTCGAATTGTTTCTTTCTGACTGATTGTAATATTTTCTCCTTGTCCTGGGAAATCTATAATTTGGCTGCACTATTCCTAGGAGTTTTCCTTTGGGGATCTCTTTCAAGAGCTGATTGGTCAATTTTTTCAAATTCTACCCTCTGGCTCTAGAATAACAAGGCAGTTATCCTCAACAATTTCTTGAAAATTAATGTCTAGGCTCTATTTTTGAGCCTGGTTTTCAGTAGACCAAGGATTTTTAAATTACCTCTGCTGGATGTACTTTCCAAGTCAAATATTTTTCCAATGAGATATTTCACATGGTCTTCTATTTTCTTTCATTTTGGGGGGTTTGTTTTATAATTTCTTGGTTTCCTATAGTTTTTGAAGAACTATTTTCAATGAGCATTTGAATCTCTTTTTCCATTTGGCCCATTCTGCTTCTTAATACTTTGGATCTCTTTTACCATTTGGAATAGTCTGTATTTAAAACTGGCTTTTTTTTTTCAGCATTTTTGAGGGGGTCTAATTTAGCAAGCTGTTGACTCACTTTTCATGATTTTCTTGCATTACTCTCATTTCTCTTTCCAGTTTTTCTTCTACCTCTCTTACTAGATTGTCAAAATCTTTATTGAGTTCTTCCTTGCCCTGAGATCATTGCATAAATTTATTGGAGATTTTGAAAGTAGAAGCCTTGACTTTGATGTCTTCCTCTAATGGTATGCTTTGTTCTTCCTCATCTGAAAGGATGGAAGAAAATACATTTTCACCAAGAAAGTAACCTTCTACAGCCTTACATTTTTCCCTTTCTTGGGCATTTTCCCAGTCAGATACTTGACTTTTGAATCCTTTCTCAAGTTGAGAGTGTATTCTAGGCACCTGAAAGTTCTCAGTTACCCCAAGGTGGCACAATCAAGGGAAAAAAGTTTACTCCTCTCTTGCACTATGCTCTGGTCTGTGAGTAAGCACAAGTATTCTTTTTCTGCCCAGAATCTCCGAGTAGGATTCCCTCTCCAGAGCCTCCACCACCCCAGTACCAGTGCTCCTCCTCAGCCCAGGACAACTGCTCAGTACTGAGACCCATATTGATCACATGATTCCCCAGGGTCTTTAGGCCATGGGCTCCAAAAGTGGATGCTGCTGCCACACTGGCTACTACCCTGGGCGGGGCCTGACCAAGTTCCTCTCTCAACCAGGTAAGAGAGCTTTCTCACTGACTTTGAAGATGTTTTTGGCATTTGTAAGTTGAGAAGCCTGGGAACCACAGCCATTACCTGTGCTTCTGCACCCTGATGCCTGATCCAGTCCTGCTCCTGCTGTGCTACACAGCCAACATTGGATGGCACTTCTCTCTGAGTCCAGGGTGGGATAGACCTTTCCTGTCAGTCTTCCAGGCTGTCTTGGGCTGGAAATCTCTTTCATTCTCTCGTTTTGTCATTTCTGCTGCTCTAGAATTTGTTTAGAGTCATTTTTACAGCTATTTTATTGGCTATCACAGGAGAGCTACAACAGGTCTGCCTTTCTGCTCTGCCATCTTGGCTCCCTAGAAATCTAACTTGCCCTACACAAGAATAGAAGAGGTGAATTTCTCTTCTTCTTCCCACTTGCCACCATGAAGGTCGAACTGTGCAGCTTCAGTGACTACAAGATCTACCAGGGTCACAGAAGGTGCTACACCTGCACAGACAGGAAGATTTTCCAGTTTTTGAATGCAAGATGCAAGTCTTCATTGCTTTCAAAGAGGAACCCCAGGCAAATCAACTGGACTGTTCTGTATAGAAGAAAACACAAGAAGGGACAATTGGAAGAGATTCAAAAGAAAAGAACTCGCCAGGCTGTAATATTCCAGAGGGCCATCACTGGGGCTTCTCTTGCTGACATAATGGCCAAGAGGAACCAAAAACCTGAAGTTCAGAAAGCCTAAAGAGAACAGGCCATCAGGGCTGCCAAGGAAGCCAAAAAAGTGAAGCAAGCAACTAAGAAGACAGCTGCATCTGCTACTAAGGCTCCTACAAAGGCAGCACCTAAACAAAAAACTGTGAAGCCTGTGAGAGTTTCTGCACCATGAGTTGGTGGAAAACATTAATTGTCTACAAAATTGGATTAGTAAAATAAAATTTAAAGCAACTGTGTTGACTTTCAAAAAAAAAGAATAGAGGAGGTGAGGCTAAGGGAAGGGAGGAATGTGATAGAAGGCTGATTGAGGGAAGAGATAATAAAAATGTACGCTGTCATGGAGTGGGCACAGGGAAGAGATGGGGAGAAAATTTGAATTCAAAATCTTGTGTAAAAGAATGTTGAAAACTAAAAGAAATAATTTTTTTAATAAAGACAAAAAAAGAAAACAATACAGCAGCTTGATCCTGTTTAAAATGTACTTGGTAATTGGTAATACAGGGCTAGAGTTCAGGAGAGTGCCTAGATCACTCTACATAAATCTGGGTATTATTTGAATAAAGATGAAAATCAAACGATGTGACCTGATGGAGTTCCTGAACAAGACTATAGAAGGAGGAAAGGAAAGAAGAGAAAAGGAGAAGAGAGGAGAGGAGAAGAGAGAAAAAGAAAAGAGAGGAGGTGAGAGAAGAGGAGAAAAAAGAATGGAGAGGACAAAAGTACTGATAGCAGACAGACCCAAGATGTGAAGACATGTGGAGAACAGGAGAGTAGTACCTAAGGGCTGAAAATCTTTACTCAGGAATGCATTGGAAGAGATGCCCAGAGAGACAGGGTCTCCTCATTCATCTCTTTCCTGTGGATTCTATAGTCCTCACCAAGATTTCTGCTCCATGGTCATCCTCTTTCCTAGAAAGGGATCCTTGATGCACACCTTTATTCATTTCTCTTTGTGACTGATATAATTGCTAATTTTCTCTTCACTAACTTGATTCCCAACGAATTCTTGTATCACAAAAACAGAACTAAGTATTCTCTTGGGGAAAGTGATATATTCAGAATTCAGGACCACAATTTCTGTCTGTCTTGTGTAGAGGGAAGAATAGTCTACACAGCAACTGGTGTTGAATTTCACAGAACCGAAGATTTAAAAGGGTTCTCACATCTCACCTTGGATCACACCATCATTCCTAGGCAGCAAAATGAGACCATGATCCCAAAGGAGCAAGACTTATTGAGTGTCCTGAATTTTCCCTTATAAGGGCTTTTGAGTACCATAAGGAATATGTAAAATGAAAATCTGGTGAATCTAGGGGACTTGGTTTCTTGGACTGATGTCTCAGAAACTGACCAACCTGAAGCTAGGCACTTGGGGTAGAATAGGTTGGAATTTACGGAAATAAGGCTGGGTCAGCCTGAATCCATTTTCTGGACCTGCTTCCACATGTTGTACTGGTGGTCCTCCACTTTCTCCAAGCACCAGCCAAACAAAGTTACACTGTTCTGCTGGTTCCCCTGAAGCAGTAGAAAAATCAGACTAGGAGAAGGACAAGATATAAGAACCTGTGAAATATCCAGGAAGAGATCAACATGAATAGGAACATTTGTTGCTGATACTCTGTATCAGAAAATCACAGATTCAGAGCAGGAAGGCACAGTAAAAGTCATCTAATTGAGGTCCCATAGTATTATGAATAGGGAAAAAAAGACACAGAGGTTTTCTGATTTGCACCAGACCAAACAAACAAAAAGTTACTGAGGTGATATTTTTAACTGAAGTCCTCTTACTCTAAAGCCAATATTATTCCCATTACACAGCTCTGCCTCCTTCCATGGCAACCTAATGCAAATTTACATGATACAGGTGGGAATAGTGAGGATCAGGACCATTATAAACCTTGTTAGTCCTCTTTTCTCTCCATATCCCTAACTTTTGACTTGACTTTCTTCCCCAAAGTACTTGAAACCTCAAATCAATTAGTGAATTACACTGGGGTCTATTCCAAGCATATGGAGATCTCCCCTGGCTGAATGTCCAAAGGATAACAACTCATTCTAATGACCATGGAGGCAGTGGAGAGCTCAGAGTTTGGCCAGACATCAAAGATGCCAAAATCATCCATTACATCATCTGATTTTTGCCTTGCCACTGGACTATCATGACTCTGGAAGACAGTGAGGTTGACTACTTTATGCAACTCTGCCTCACTTAAATCCAGTTCTAGTGCAAGTCAAGACATCACTCTTGGATACCATTGGTCCTTTAAAAAAAAATACAACCAGAAACCCTTGAAGCCACTGCTATCTAAAGATCACATACACATTTTAGGACAAAACTGCAACCACATTACGAATCAGTGGAAATAGAAGATTCCACTTCAGGGTCATATCTACTTATGTCATTGAAGGAATGTGAAACCAAAGACTGAATGGAGAGAGCTGACTGGTGACTCTTCTCTTTCTGCCTAAAACTCTCCCTCAAAGAATTCCAGGACTCTGTCTAAAACTCACCCTTTCCTTCCGCATACAATTTTGAAGGGGAAGGTAAGGTACTCATGTCACTCGCCAATAATTTGTTAAGCCCAGATACTGAGATTGGAGCTGAGAATCTATGGATAAAACTGAACGGTACCAAAGTCTGCTAGAAGAAAACACTTCATGGAAAAAGAAAGAATACGTAGGAAGTACAAAATAATTTCTGTGAGGTTGACATAGAATTAACACATTTCTTTAGACACATCGACAGTCAGTAATGTGGAAAATACACTTTTCTTGTGAGTACTTACATTTTGAACAAATAAGAAACTTGTCATGACAAGGCTTCCACCCTTGCTGCCTATGTTCTTGCTTGTGAGAAGCCCTCTCCCACAACGACTGAACAAGTATAATCTAGCCCGCGATCATCTCTGCTAGCAATCTCTCATCTATCCCTGCTTCCCCAAAGTCTCATTCCCTACCCATCCACCCATGCCCAATGACCCAGATCAATTAGGGGAGCAGAAAAAGCACAGCCCCTGCAGTCAGAGGCCCCAGGTAAAATGCCCATCTCTGATGCTTACTACTTGGGAAAACTTAAGCAGGTCACTTTAGCTTTCTGGGCCTCAGCTGTTTCATCAGTAAAATGGGGGGTAGGATAGTACACTAGATAAGTCTAAAGCCCTTTCCAGCTCTAATTCTATAATCCGATGATTCCACATAGATTCTATTTTCACTTCTCCCTGGAGTAGCTGCATCAAGAGGTGTTTTCTTCTCCTCTCTCTCCTTCCCTGACATTCCTTCAAAGGACAGCTCTTTTTTCCCTTAAAATGTTCTAAGTTAACTCCAGGTATGGGAAGCAAGAAAGGCAATCTGAGGCTCCAATACATGATGCCAGTAAGCTGATGAAATGCTGGTATGAACTGCATAGGTGTTCTCAAGGGAAGGGTGGGAGAATGGCTGTTCAGCATGGGCTGAGGTGGGATTCTCCTGACTCAGTTTCCCCACTGACACCTGGCAGACTTTAAGCCTGACTGAATGCACAGTCTAATCTAGCCTGGGGTTGACATGAAGTTGGGGAGATATTGTATCCCTGCAATGTCCTTACTATTGGTGGCAATTTCCTATAGTCAAAAGGTTTATAAGCTTAATACCGGATCTATTCAATTATAGATTATGGGTAGGGGAACATCCAAAGGTGTCTAAAATCAAGCTATTAGGCATAGGACTTTAGACCAACAAGGTTAAGTTAGGGTCCTTTAATTTTTAGTAATACTGTGGAGACAAGTAGGGCAAGAGATTGTGAAGATAGCAACATAAATATTATCTGTGTCTCAGTTGGTTAATGTTTAAAAAAAAATTATTCTGTGGTCCATATTGTAAATGCTTTAAAAAGATGTATCACCTAAGCAAAAGTTTGAATTGCTTTATCTGTTATAAACTGTGTTAAAAATTAATTTTAAAATGGTCTAAGTTATCCATGGTTGCATTAAGGATAAAACTTTATAAAACATCACGTACCTCCATAGACCTACTTGCTCTCCTGGAACTTAAAGTTGATTCAGTCTCCACCCTATCCCAGAGCCAGTAAAAAACAAAACAAAACAAAACAAAACAAAACAAAACAGTGGTCTCTGCTCATCAAGTCCAATATCCCATCTCAGGGTCTCACCCCGATTACAGTATTACATTACATCACCTTGTACTTGACTCTCCTCTCAGAACTCAGGGTGTGCCCAAATGAAGTTGTCAGGTATGTCAGTGCCCACCAGGACACCACCCCAAATATGTCAAAGCCTTCAAAAGAACTTTATGAAAACTTTACTATATCAGACACTGCCCATGTGCTAAGGATATAAAAGACTAAAAAGGACAGGTCTTTTCTTTCAGGGAAGTTACACTGTATCAGGGGATACATGGAGGCATATACATATGGAGAAAATATATAGAAAAAGCCTCTATGAGTCAATGTGAGAAGGAAGGTCAAGCTTCTGGGAGTAGGGCTTCTCCATTTGGGGACACTGAACTTGTTTCCTTTTTTAATATTAAAGGAAAAGACTACTACAATTTTGTCTTTCTCCTGGCAACTAGGGACCTTGCCCAAACTAGGTGGTTAATAAATGTTTGTTTTCCTTGAAACATTCTAGTTCTCAGTTCCCCTTCACTGGGATAAGGGAACTTTCTGATAAGATAATGAACCTTTGTGTTGGCTCTCTCACAGCCATGGCAGGCTGAAAACATATTTAACCTACAAGAGAGTTTTTGCCTGGAGAGGGTTGGGGCTGAGGAATATTTGGAATGTTGGATTCTATGATACATGTGTATAATACTTCTTAATTTTTACTAATGCAATTAAACGATTTCTTGACTATGTACTTGAAGTCAAAGTGAATGTCAACAGCCTGGATCCCTGGATATCCCAGTTTGAGATGCAATGGATGGAGATATGTCTCAGTGCCTGAAAAGTGATGATTGACTGGTAATTCCTAGACAGAGCCCAGGAGGGAAGAATAAGGCTGAGTGCTTTGCAATTGACAGCCCGCCTATGGTAAGTATCCCTTTTGTCAGCTTGCACAGTTAGGTGGAATTGTGGATAGAGCACTGGACCTGGAGTCAGGAAGACCTAAATTCAAATCTAACCTCAAACACTCTCTTTGACCTCTCTTTGCCTTACTTCACTGAAGAAGGAAATGGAAAACTACTCCAGTATCTGTGCCAAGAAATTCCCATACAGATTCATAAAGAGTCAGACACAACTGAACAACAACATTTATAGCAGTGACATAATTTTGCTCAAGGAACTGACTATCTCTTATACACCTACATTTTCATGTGTTCCTACACATGGCTTCACAGAGAAAGAATGAAGAGCAGAAAGTGAGCATCAGTTCTTACCTCCAGGTAAAAAAAATGCACTGAGATCTACCCAGATATGCTCTTACCTCAGGGCTAATCACCGCTCTGCTTATGACACTTGGATGGAAATGCTGGTGTGTGCTGGCTGCCTCACCAATACCTTCTTGTCTTCATACTCTGTACAGTCTTTCGTGATATGTGGAATTGCGTTTCGAACCACTCATAACTCAAGGAGGCAGGGAAGTGCTGGGGTGTAAGTTGGGGAAATTTGGAGTTGGAAGCCTGGATTTTCATCCCGGTTCTTTCACAACAAACTGTGTGAGTTAAAGGGAGACACAACATCTCTGTGTCTTTATTTCCAACATGAGAGGTCCCCCGCCGCTCTGCCTGTCCATGAGGCTGAACAGCCATGGTTCCATCTATTTCCTGTAAGCCCCTGCCAGCATTTATTAAGTCTTAGGATGATGGGGTCTTGGATTTAGAATTGCAAGGGACCTCAGAGGGCAACTGTCTCATTTTACAGGTGGGGAAACTGCGGCCTGGGGAATGTTAAGTGACTTGGTTACAATCACACAGGTAACCTTGTCAGGGTATGCATATATTTTGTATGTGTGCATGTGTATGGGTGTATGTAACCCATTCAATACGTATTTTATATATGACATAACTGTAAAATATATCACAAACTCATATATAATGAGGCATTAAAAATACAAATTTGTGTTATATATTCATATATAGTCAAGTTATTTCATGCCTTGAATATATGCAAACATATCTTCTTCCAATAAGCCTAACATTCTGACCAATACAGACTGTTCATATACAGAGATCAGTGGGAACAGCATCTTTAACCTTTTTTCTAAAAAAATTCTACATGACCCAAGGTGCTAATATTTTAGATCTAAGAAGCAGTCACAAAATTTCAGCACCTGAGACAGGTTTCATCTGGAAAGTATTCTCCTCAGAGTACTTGTTCCTGGCCAGGCTCAATTCCTGTGATAAAAAGAGAAATTTATTTTACCTTTCCCCATATTCTTGGTCTGATAGGTTTCCTCTTCTCCTTTTAATTAGAGTTGAAGCAGCAAGGACAAGTAGCTGACTCAAAGGTCTAAGTGTGGCCATTTGCATTTTAGTAAAATCCAAAAGACTTTTCTGCTTTCTGAGGCTTATATAGTTCCTCACCTGAAAAACACGAAGAAAAAGTCCATCAGATGGAATTATAGAATTTTGGAAGGGGGAGTGATCTCAATCATCATTGAGTTCAACACAAACACCAAAAACCCTCTAATAAATCCCCCAAGTCATTTAACCTCTCATTGCCCCAATTTCCACAACTGTACTGATAATGCCCAAAGGTTGTCATCAAGATCAAAGGAAAGAACTCTCATAAAGAATGCTGCAAACCTTAAAGTGCTCTTTCAATGCTACCTATTATTAACCATTACATTGCCTCTCAAAGGCCTCTCAAAGTCATTTAACTAACTCATTGTTGAACTCAAAGTTGTGACTTCCCAGAACATATAACTTTCTCTTCTAGCCACTTTTCGTTTACATATGACATCTTCTCAGTTAGACTGAGCTCTTTAAACTCTTTAGGCTTAAAGCTTTAAGTAAGCTTTAAGGACAGGGACATTAATGTTTTCCTTCTCAGTGTCCAGAACAGTGTTTGTCTCATAGCAAAAACTCAATGCTTTTCTTTGGATCAATTATGAACACCACATTTCAGTAAGTACTTCACAACTGGAGAGTGTTCAGAGATCAGAGAACAGGATGAAGAAAGATATTAAGGTCATATCATATAAGTAAGAGATGAAGAAATAAATGATGTTTAGCTTGAAGAAGAATAGCTCTATGGAGGATATGATATTGTTTTCAAGTGTCAGATCTTTCATTTAGAAGAAGGATTTAAATATTTTTTGCTTGACTGAAAAGAGTGGAACTAGGAATAAAGTGCGAATATTGCAGGTAATATTAAGAATTATTATAAGGTAAAACAACAAAATGATTAAAGATTGATTATTAATGATAAAGATACATCAATAGTAATTTAGAGCTTTTTTTTATATCACTATAGATAGCTTTAATTTCTTCCTCTGAAAACTGCCTGTTCATATTCATTATCAATTGGGCAATGACTTGTATTCTTGTAAATTTGACTCAGTTCTCCATATATTTTAGAAATGAGGACTTTATCACAGATACTAGTTGCAAAAATTCTTTCTCAGTTTTCTGCTTCCCTCCTAATCTTGGTTCCATTGGGTTTGTTTGTGCAAAAACTTTTTAATTTCATGTAAACAAAGTTATCCATTTTTCACTTCATAATGTTCTCTATCTCTTGTTTCGTCATAAATTTCTCCATTCTTCATAAATCTGACAAATACACTATCCCTTGCTCCCCCAATTTGTTTATAGTTTCAGCATTTTTACCCACATCATGTACCCATTTGGATTTTATTCTTGTGTACAGTGTCAGGCATTAGTGTATGCCCAGTTTCTGCCACACTGTTATCCAGTTTACCTGGCAGTTTTTGTCAAACAGAGAGCTGGGGTCCTTGGTTTTATCAAATAGTAAACTGCTATATTCATTGACTACTGTGTCTTGAGTACCTAACCTATTCCACTGATCTACCCCTCTACTTCTTAGCCAGTAACAAGTGGTTTTGATGACTGCTGCTTTATAATACAATTTGAGATCTGGTAAGGCTAGGACACTTTCTGTAGCATTTCTTTTCATTAATTTCCTTGATATTCTAGACCTTTTGTTCTTCCAGATGAACTTGGTGATTACTTTTTCTAGTTCTAGAAAATAAATTTTTGGTAGTTTAAATGGAATTGCATTGAATAAGTAAATTAATTTAGATAGAATTGTCATTTTTATTATATTAGCTTGACCTACCCACCAGCAACTGATGTTTTTCCAAGTATTCAGATCTGACTTTACTTGTGAAAAAAGTGTTTTGCAATTGTGTTCATATAGTCCCTGGGTTTGTTTTGGCAAGTAGACTCCCAGATATTTTACAGTACCCACTATAGTTTTCAATGGGAATTTTCTTTCTATCTCTTATTGTTGGGATTTGTTAATAATATAGAGAAATGCAGGTGATTTAAGTGAGTTTTTTTGTAACCTGCAACTTTGCCAAAGTTGTTTATTATTTCAAGCAGTTTTTTTATTTGATTCTCTAGGATTCATATATCATCATATCATCTGCAAAGAGTGATAATGTGATTTCTTCTTTACCTATTCTAATTACATTAGTCTCTTTTTCTTCTTTTATTGCTAAAGTTAATATTTCTAGTACCATATTGAACAACAGTGGTGATAATGGACGTCCTTGTTTCACCCCTGATCTTACTGAAAATGCATCTAGCTTCTCCCCAATGCATATAATGTGTGCTGATGGTTTTAGGGAGATACTCCTTATTATTTTGAGGAGTGTTCTATTTATTCCTATGCTCTTCAGTGATTTCATGGGTGCTGTATTTTGTCAAAAACTTTTCTGCATCTACTGAGATAATCAGGAGGCAGAGCCAAGATGCCAAAATAGAAAGATGCACATACTATAGCTCTTCCTCCACAGCCCATAAAATACCTGTAAAAAATGACTCTCAAAAAATTCTAGAGCAGCAGAAGTCACAGAACAACACAGTGAAAGAGATTTCCAGCCAAGGGTAATCTGGAAGGCCAATAGGAAAGCTCTATCCCACAAGACTCTAAACAGAGCGGAGCACAGCTCTGGCCTCGTGGCACAGGGAGGAACTGGACCAAAACAGACCTCCAGGCAGAATCCTCAGCAGGGAGGGTCTCAGATTCCTCAACCCATAAGTGGCAAAGAAAGCTTCAAAGGTCACTGAGAGGCATTTCCCAGCTGGGCAAGAGGGGAGCAGGGTCTCCCCAGTATGGGTCCCATGCAGCTGAGGCAGCAGTAGCATCCAGACAGCAGTGCTGCATAGCAATGGTGGAGTCAGGTGGCAGTTTCCATTGTGGGAGCAGCTCAGCTTAAAGTTCCTGGAGGAATTGAGTAGTTGATCTGAATCTCAGCCCTGAGCATGGTCTTGGGGAAGGAGGAGCACTAGGACCCTCCTATTGACAAAAGATTCACAAGTCAAGTAACTGGCTAGGAAAATGCCCAAAAAAGGGGGGAAAAATAAGACCAGAGAAAGTTACTTTCTTGGTAAACAGTATTTCCTTCCATCCTTTTGGATAAGGAATAACAATGCATACTGTCAGAAGAAGTCAAGGTTTCTGCATCCAGTACCTCCAAAATGAATATACAATAGGCTCAGGCCATGGAAGAGCTTGAAAAGGGAGTCAACAGTTTGCTAAAGGAGACCCCCCCCCCAAAAAAATACCGAAGAAAATAACACCTTTAAAAATAGACTAACTCAATTGGAAAAAGAGGCCCAAAAAGCCAATGAGAAGATGGCTTTAAAAAGCAGAATCAGCCAAATTGAAAAGGTGGTTCTAAAACTCACTGAAGCAAATAGTTCTTTAAAAGTGAGAGTGGAGCTGAGGGAAGCTAATAACTATATGATAAACCAAGAAATTACATAACAAAACAAAAATAATGAAAAAATAGAAGATAATGTGACATATCTCATTGGAAAAGCAACTGACTTGGCAAATAGATCCAGGAGAGACAATTTAAAAATTATGGGACCACCTGAAAGCCATAATCAAAAAAAAAAGAGCCTAGACTTTATCTTCCATGAAATTATCAAGGAAAACTGCCCCAATATCTAAAACCAAAGGGCAAAATAAATATTGAAAGAATCCAATAATCACCTCCTGAAAGAGACATGAAAAGAGAAATTCCTAGGAACACTGTGGTCAAATTTCAGAGTTCCTATGTCAAGAAGAAAATACTGCAAGCAGCTAGAAAGAAACAATTCAAGTATTGTGGAAATACAATCAGGATAACATAGAATCTGACAGCTTCTACAACAAGGGATAGAAGGCCTTGGAATAAGATACTCCAGAAGTCAAAGGAACTTGGATTAAAACCAAGAATCACCTACCCAGCAAAATTGAGTATAATACTGCAAGGGGAAAAAAATGCTCATTCAATGATATAGAGGACTTTCAAGCATTCTTAAGGAAAAGACCAGAACTGAAGAGAAAATTTGACTTTCAAAGATGGGCAAGAGGGGAGCAGGGTCTCCCCAGTATGGGTCCCAGGCAGCTGAGGCAGCAATAGCAGCCAGGTGGCAGTGCTGCATGGCAATGGCAGAGTCAGGTGGCAGTTTCTATTGTGGGAGCAGCTCAGCTTAAAGTCCCTGGAGGAATTGAGTAGTTCAAGAGAAACATGAAAAGGTAAACAGGAAAGGAAAATCATAAAGGCCTTTCTAAAGCTGAACTGTTTACATTCCTACATGGAAAGATAATATTTGTAACTCTTGAGACTTTTCTCAGTATTTGGATAGGTGGAGGGATTTTATACACACACACACACACACACACACACACACACACACACACACAGTGCAGGATGAGTTGAATCAGAAGGAATGATAGCTATAAAAAAATAAAATTAAGGTGTGAGAGAGGAAAATAGTGGGAGGAAAAAGAGAGAGATGGAATAGGGCAGACTATCACTCACAAGAGAGATAAGAAAAATATTTTTCAATGGAGGAGAAGAGGGAGGAGGTGAGAGGGGAAAAGTGAAATGTAATCTCTTCACATATGGCTTAAGGAGGGAGTAACATGCTCCCTAAATTTGGCTTGAAAATCTATCTTACACTGCAGGAAAGTAGGGGAGAAGGGGACAAGTGAGATGAGGGGGATGATAGAAGGGAGGGCAAATGGGAGAAGCAAGTAACTAGAAGGGACAAGATCAAATGACAGAATAGAATAAAGCGGGTAGGATGGAGGGAAATATAGTTAGTTTTACACAACATGACTATTATGGAAGTCTTTTGCAAAATAATACATATATAACCTGTATTGAACCGCTTGCCTCTCAGTGGGGATGATGGGGAGGGAGGAAGGGAGAGAAATTGGAATTCAAAGTATTAGAAATGAATGTTGAGAATTGTTATTGCATATAACTGGGAAATAAGAAATACAGGTAATCTATCTTGCCCTACAAGAAAAGAGAGAAGGTGGGGATAAGGGAAGGGTGGGCTGTGATAGAAGGGAAGGTACATTGAGTGAAGGGGTAATCAGAATGCAAGATGTTATGGGGTGGAGGAAGGGGAGAGATGGGGAGAAAAATTGGAACTCAAAATTTTGTGGAAATGAATACAGTAATCTAAAAATAAACAAATAAAAATTAAAAATAAACAAACTTTAAAAAAAAGATAATTATATGGTTTCTGTTAGTTTTGTTTTTATATGACCAATAACGGTGATAATTTTCCTAATATTGAACCAGTCCTGCATTACTAGTGTAAATGCTTCCTGATCATAATGTATTATTCTCATGATAAGTTGCTGTATTTTTTTGCTAATACCTAATAATCTACTGATTAGAGAGATACAAATCAAAACAACTCTGAGGTACCCCGTCACACCTATCAGATTGGCTAACAAGACAAAACAGGAAGATGATAACTGCTAGAGAAGATTTGGAAGAGTTGGAACACTAATCCATTGTTGATGGATCTGTGAGCTGATCCAGTCATTCTGGAGAGCAATTTGGAACTATGCCCAAAGGGCTACAAAAATAGGCAAACCCTTTGACCCAGTAATATCATTTCTAGGACTATATTGCAAGGAGATCATAAAAATCAGAAAAGGCCCCATGTGTACAAAATTATTCATAGCAATTCTCCTTGTGGTGGCCTAGAACTGGAAATCAAGGGGGATGTCCATCAATTGGGGAATGGATGAACAAGTTGTGGTATATGAATGTAATGGAATACTATTGTGCTATAAGAAATGATGAACAGGAGAACTTCATAGAGTCCTAGAAGGACTTATATGAACTGATACCGAGTGAAATGATCAGAAACAGGAGGACATCATACACAGTAACAGCCACAGTGCTGGAGGACTGTTTCTGATAGACTTAGCCCTTTACAGTAATGCATGGACCTAAAACATTCCCAAAGGACTCTTGAGGCAAAATGCCATCCATATTCAGATAAATAACTATGGAATTGGAAAGCAGAATGAAGTAGACTATTTTCTCTTGTGTTATGTTTTGTTTTGGTTTAGTTTTCTCATGGTTCTCCCATTCATTTTAATTCTTCTAAGCATCATGACTAGTATGAAAATGTGTTTAATAAGAATGTATGTGTAGAACCCATATAAGACTGTATGCCATCTTGGGGAGGGAAGAGGGAGGAAGGAGGGCTTATGAAAGTGATTGTTGAAAACTGAAAACAAATTAATTTTTAAAAATTAAAATTAAAAAATGATTAAAAGTTAAAAAGGAATCAGCTGCTTTGAAAGACAATGGCAGGGGAAAGGGCAGAAACAAAGGAAAAAAGGAAAGAGAAAGGAGAAAAAGAATGAATGAAAGAGAGAGAAAGAAAATTGCCAATTCTCTGTCAGCACTTAGAGAAGTATGGACTGATATTGATGGAATACAGTCCCAACAGTGTCTACACATGGCCACTTCTCTCTATATAAACCCCTACAGCGATGACCAAGGAGCTGTGACTATGAAGGAGGGAACTGCAGAATTTCAGAAATGGAAAGAAAGAGTCTATCCTGATCCAACCTACTCCCAAATACTGTGTATATCTAGCAAATAGCCATTATTTTAAAAGAAAAACCTTTAATGAGAAGGGACTCAGCACGACAAGAGACAACCCAGTTCCACTTTGGGATAGCTCCAATTGTTGGGAGGGTTTTCCTGACAATGAAGCTGAATTTACCTCTTTGTCAATTGTACCCTTCACTTTCCTTTTTATATTCAGGGGCAAACAAGAGGGGTCTAATCTCTCTTCCCCTGGCTGGACTTTAAATACTTAACGACAGGGATAATTTCCCTACTAAGTCATCTTTTCACAAAGCATAAGCCTTTCCAATATCGGCAAGTCGTCCTCATGTGAGATGGACTGAGGCTTGTCCCTCATCCAGCTGCCTTCATCTCCCTACCTCCAGCTTCTCAACATTCTCTACATTCTCCCTTATGCCTCAAAAGGAATACAACCCTCAAGGTATTAAGACAGCCATAATCACCTTCTTGCTGGAAGCTGTGACTGATTCTCTGAAGAATCCCCATATCACATCAGGAACATGTACGTGGGTGTCTGTGTGGGTGTGATTTCCTGTCATTATCTCACTGTGGTCAATATCAAGACAGTGAAGTGTGCCTCCCTTCTCTGAGTACACTCCAGGTAAGTCCTTACTGAATAAAAGCTTCAGTTCTTTTTCAGGGAAACTGCTGCCTAACAGCACAACATAGTACTTTTTAAGTCAATTCTTTAAACTGAAGTGTAGGACTTTGTATTTATTCATATTATATTATTAGTATGAGAGTGGTCCTTCTCTAGAGTTCCTCAAGCATCACTTGAATTGTTCTTTCAACAATTTTGTAGAAATCAAAGACAAGTTCACTAGCCTATAGTTGAGAGAGCAGATCCTGTTCTTTTTCTGTTGAGAAAAATTGGGCTTGCCTTTCTCCAAACCCACAGCACTATAGTCATTCCCCAGGATCTTTCTGATATCGCTGACAGTGTCTTCCCTACATCTGACAAGAAGTTGCTTACTTGGACCAAGAAACTTAAATTCATGAGTAACTCCTTAATTGCTCTTTGCTTATCTGGGGTCTCCACTCCTAATTACCTTTACCATAGCAACAGACGATTGGACCTATCCTGTCTCCATTCATGGAGGGCTTGGTGTCAGCACAGAACTGTATGAGTCTAGGACAGGCTTCCCCTTGCCCCACCCAAGGAATGCAGACAAGCATGCATGGGGGAGGCTGAGGGGGACAGGTATGTCTCACCTTTCTCTTGTGATTGTTTTGTTAAATCTGAAAAATAGTGAAAACAGAAACATAAAAATCTATCTACTGTGTTATTTCCATATTAAAGGGGGCATAATGTCCCTCAACAATCAACAAACAATTCTATCGTATGCTAGACCCTATGCTTGCCCTCAAACAGCTTAAATTCTAACAGATGAGATAACATGGACACATACAGACAGTTCTTTATGTCAGTGGATTTTTTTCAGCAGCAATGTGAATTTACCTCAGACTTGGGAATGAGAGGGATGAGACAGAAAGGGGGTTAATAAGGGGGCTGCCACCCATGGAAGGAAGTTCAAGGACAGGGACAGAGAAGAAAGAACAGGAGGAGGAGCATGCAGGGACTGGGGTCAGAACCTGGAGGAAGAACAGGGAGGCCCTGGAGTGACATGTAGGGTCCAGATGGAAACAGACAGGGGAGGACAGACATGCTGTACTGCAAGGAAGACAGACAGTAAGGTGGGCAGGCAAAGTGGGCAAAAGTCTTCTCTCTCAATGCAGGAGGCCTCAAGCCAAGTCTGCCATCCCACTATAGCAGTGGGGGACCCTCCTACCTCTGTCCTGCTTTGTCTTGGAGGGTTTCATTTGGGGGCAGTTGTTTGCTTTTGGTGGGAGAAGGATATTGAGATTGCACAGTACAGTACTCACCACGACAGGCAGGAGGGGGAGAAAGACGGCAGAGCCCTGTATCACAAAATGAACATGGGATCTTTTCTTTGGAATGTGGATTTCTTTTAGAATTCTTTAAGAAAAGTCAATTTTGAGTATATGTATGTAAAGGAAGAACTATCTGTATAGGAGCTACGGACTGTACACACACTGTCTCCTAAACAAACCCTATGCTTCCCTGCCTCATAGTTTCTGTCCATGCCATCCCCTCTCTCATCTACTCTGTGAATCTGAATTCCTGGGCTCCCAGTCCAGGCAAGTAATGTTCTAGAAACAAGAAATTCAAGCAGGTTCCAGTCATTCTAGGGGTTATCTGATAATAATTTGAATTTGTCTTTATAGAACTGACTTTTTTAGAGCATCCCAAAGAAAGGAGCCAGGAAAGTTCATTCTCTGTCTATTATCAGTGATGGCTGATGACATGCCTACTCTGTGCCAGGTGCTGTGGCTAACTCTGGGGATGCAGGGACTTGGAATATGATATTCCAGAAGTCAAAGGTACTAGGATTAAAACCAAGAATCACCTACCCAGCAAAACTGAGTGTCATACTTCAGGGAGGGGAAATGGAATTTCCATGGAATAGAGGACTTCCAAGTATGGTTGTTGAGAAGATCAGATCTGAATAAAAAATTTGACTTTCAAATACAAGGATCAAGACAAACATGAAAAGGTAAACAGGAAAGAGAAATCTTAAGGAGCTCATTAAAATTGAACTGTTTACATTCCTACATGGAAAGATGTTATTTGTAACTCATGAGACCTTTCTCAGTATTAGGGTAGTTAGAGGGAATAGACAGACAGACAGACAGATAGATAGATAGATAGATACATAGATAGATAGATAGATAGATGATAGATAGATTCAGGTGTGTATAGGTATGTATGTGTATGCTATATATGTGTAGGTAGGGATATGTAGATGGGTGTTTGTGTGTATGTATATATATATATATATATATATATATATATATATATATGTGTGTGTGTGTGTGTGTGTGTATGTGGGGGCATGTGTGTGTACACACAGACATAGCCAGAGGGCACATGGTGAGTTGTGCATGGTATCTTGGGGTAGGCAGAGGGATGAAATGGCGAAAAAATTTGGAACTCAAAATCTTGAGGAAATGAATGTTGAAAACTAAAAATAATTAAATAAATTAAAGTTTCTAAACAAATAAATGCTTCCTTCTTCCCTTCCACTGTAGGCACAGGGGGGTAAGGTTAGAAAGAACTTGCTTTTATCCCTCTACCTATGTAACTACATAAGCTGTGCTTCCCCAAACTAATTCCCTGAATTCCCTTAAACAGGAGAATTTCTTCTGTCCTTTAGTCTCAATCACACACACACACACACACATACACACAGACACTTTCAATCTTTCTCTCTCTCTGTCTCAGTGTGTGTGTCTCTGTCTGTCTGTCTGTCTCTGTCTCTCTGTCCCTCTCTCTCTCTTTCTCACACACACACACACACACACACACACACACACACACTTAATCTCTCTCTCATTCTCACCGTCACTCTCTCCCTTTTGAGGAAATTGATGTATTGATGTTAAATGACTTGCCCTGGGTGACACAGATAGTCAGTGTCTGAGGCAAATTTGAATTGATAGCTGCCCAATTGCTCTCATAGGGTAGACAACAGGAGATGGCAAATAGAGAATTGAGCATGGGAGTCAGGAAAACTGCAGTACAAATCCCACAACTGAGATAGAGTAGCTCAGTGATGCTGAGGAAGTCATTTCATATGCATGAACTTCATTGTCCTCATCTGTTAAATGGAGGTAACAATGCAAGCATGACCTATATGAGGAATATAGAGCATCTTTTCAGGTCATCTCTCAGAGGATGCACTTGACTTACTACAAACTCATTTCATCTCCCTTCTGCACTCACCTCTGGGTGGGTCCAGTGTATAGTGTATATTCCCACACTACCACAAGATGCTCCTGCTGACCCTGCCATGTCCCCATGGTATCAGAAGGTTTGATCTAAAGCAAAGTGGGCTAAGAAGGGTTTGGACAGGGCACATGGCAGATAAGGGTGATGTGCGCAAGGAGGGTCAGCCTTGGCATCCCAAAGGGCAGAAGAGGAAAAGATGGGAAAATCCAACATCTGTCACTGAAACTGGAGTGAATGACTAAATGAATGAATGAATGAATCATTTGTTAAGTGCTTAATGCACACAAAACCATGTCCTAAGTGTTAAAGACACAAAGAGAAAACCAGGAACAATCCCTGTCCTGAAGAAGCTCATGTTCTAATGGAGGAGACAACACAGAAGGAGTTGTGTCCCTACATCCAAATTTCTTTTGTGTTTCCTTTGTGTGTATGTTATATGTTGGGCCTAGTCATGTCTGAGTCCTTGTGAACCTGTAAATTTCAGGTTGTGTATCCTTCTCAGTGCCTTCTTTTATAGGCACCTTTCCTCAGAGAGTTTGTCCTGGAATCATAAAGATCTGAGTTCAAATCTCACCTCTGACACATCTCACAGTAGGCCTGAATATATTGGCACTGATAATATGGAAACAGACATAAACTAGAGGGTATGAATGAGGGTGTCAGGTTAGTGACAAAAGTACCAGAGAAATATCTTTTTCAGGTATAAATTAGGACAAAACTGCAACCAAATTGCAAATCAGTTAAAAAAAAAGGCCCATTTCAGGGTCACATCTAGCTACATCATTTAAGGAATGTGGAGCCAAAGGCTGAATGGAGAGAGTTGATTGGTGGTTCTTCTCTTCTGCCTAAACCTCTCCCTCAAAGAATTCCAGGACTCGGCTTAAAACTCACACTTGCCTTCCACTTGCAATTGTTTGAAGAGGAAGGTAATGTATTCAATTCATTCGACAATAATTTAAGTCCCGATACTAAGCTTGGGGCTGGAAATACATGGAAAAAAATAAGCAGTACCAAAGTCTTCTAGAAGAAAACAACTCATATAAAAAGAAATAAAAAATATTTAGAAAGTACAAAATAATTTCTACCAAGGATGACATAGAATTAACACATTTCCTTAGACTTGCCTCCATTCAGTAATTTGGGAAATATCCTTTCCTTGTGAGTACTTATATTTTGCACAAGCAATAAACTTGTCATTATAAGACTTCCAACTTTGCTGCCTATGCTCTTTCTTGTGAGAGGCCCTCTCCCACAAAGATCAAGCAAGCATAATCCAGACCATGAACTCTGCCGGCAATCTGGCATCTGACACAGCTTCGCCAAAACCCTGCTTCCTACCTATCTTTCCATGCCCAATGACCAAGATGAATTATGGGAGCAGAGAAAGCACAGCCCCTACAGTCAGAGGGCCCAGGTAAAATGCCCACCTCTGATGCTTACTACTTGGGAGATACTAAGCAAGTCACTTAGCTTTCTAGGTCTCAGTTTCTTCATCGGTAAGATGGGGGTGGGATGGTGGACCAGATGACTCTTGGGCCCCTTCCAGCTCTAATTCTATAATCCTATGATTCCCCATGAGTCCTATTTTCACTTCTCCATAGAATAGTGGAATCAAGAGGTACTTTCTTCTCCTGTCTTGCCCTGACATGCTTTCAAGTGGCAGCTCTTTTTTTTTCCTTAAAAATGTTCTAAGTTCTCTATTAGGAATAAAAGTTTACAAAACATCACGTACCTCCACAGACCTGCTTGCCCTCCAGGAACTCCAGGTTGATTCATTCTTCAGCCCATCCCACAGCCAGTGAAAAAACAGTAGTCCCTGCTCATCTAGTTCAGTATCCCATTTCAGGGTCTCACCCTGATTACAGTATTGCATTACATCACCTCATATTTCACTTCCCTCCTTCTACAGGGTGTGCCCAAATGAAGCTGTCAAGTAGATCTCAAGCAGAGCAGCCCCCACTAGGACATCACCCCAAAGAGATTGTCACCTAGTGGCCAGTTGGAGCGAGTATCTAATGAAATTCAATCTGTTCTAATTCCATAATCCTAAGATTCATGTGTGGGGCAGATCATTGTATGGGTATTGGTGAGTCACAGAGCAATAGTGCCTAGAAAGAGTCATAGGGCTAACCTTGGAAACCCAAACTGTGAAATACCATAATGCTAAATCACAAAGACTCTGAGGATCGATCTGGTTACAGCAGCAAAGTAGCTGAGATCCAGACCTACAAAGGATCAGGGAATCAGATTCAGAGAAGGAAGGCACATTAAAAGCCATCTAACCTAGGTTCCCTCCTCTTATGAAAGAGGAAGACAAGACACAGAGAGGTTGTATGATTTATTCAGAATCATACAATGATAAGTTGCTGAGGTGAGTCCAACATTATTCTCATTACACTGTTTTCCCTGTTTCCATGGTCACCTCGTCAAGTCTTCATATTACAGAAGGGAACACAAGGCTCGAGACCATGACAAAACTTTCTTAGTCCCTTTTTCTCTCTGCCTCCCTGACACATGACTTTACTTTCCTCCCCAAAGTATTTGAACCGTCAGATCATACAGTGAGTTAGAGTGGACTCTACCCCAAGCATGAGAAGCCTTCCCCTGACTGAATGGGCAGATGACAATTTTCTCTAATGATCATGAAGGCAGTGGAGAGTTTAAAGCTTGGTCAGACCTCAAAGATGCCAAAAGCATCCATTGCATCATCTGATGCTTGTCTTGCCACTTTTAGAAGAGAGATGGGAGAGCTGGTTCAGATTTAAATGAATTCACTTAGACGTTCTCCGTATCCATTGGGAGCTTTATTGACACAAAGGTAGAGGGCCTGAGATTTAGCAAGTTGCTAAACAAAGGCACTAATATAGGAAAAGAACCAGACTTATTATACACAGCCTGTAGGATGATGATGCAATTTTTAGGGTTTCCAACGGGGGTTAGAGAGTTAAGGACAAGATGAAGAAGATAGATGACAGATGGTAAGGGAGACAGGGGAAACTTTTATGACCCAGGATGGGGGAGAAAAGAAATTTTATGTTCCAGGATAAGGGGGAAGTTTTGTGGTATTTCAAGATATGGGAGAATTTAGGATGTCCCCAAGTTCGGCGGGGTTCACAAGGTACTGAAAAAGCAACCCTTAATATTAACCCTTAGGTCACCTTTGTATCCACATCATTTCCCCAGTCAACAGCTAGAGAGGAGAAGTCTTTCTGAAAAGGGGAGGTTATTGTCTTCAGTAGCTACTTCCTGCTGGACAAGGGTGAAGAGTCCATTTCATGGGCGGAGAATAGACTGAAGGGGCGAGGGGGTGCTGAATGCAATGCCATCTGAGCCCAGGGTGGGGAGAGGCAAACCCCTCAGGGACATCAAGGGTAGGGGCTGGTATCCTAAAAGCTGCTGTGGCCGAGAAGACACAAAGTGAACCAGGATGTTAAACAAGCACAAACTAAGCGTAACAGTGAGCATGATGATCAATAATGGAGGCGGAATAAGAAAAAGAAGGAAGAGGAATCACCCCCCCAAGAGGAAGTAGGGGGACGTCTTGCATCCAAGAGGCTGCCTGTAACATCCTTCTCATACTCAAAGGATAAATTCCATTCAAGGTGTTCAGAGAATGGGGGAGAGTTATGTACTGGGAGTAAGCTAGTTTCCTGGGCCTGATGGTGACACATCCAGCAATCCTGTACTCTTCCCTACCCTGAAGAGTTCCGTATTTGAATGAAGAGGTTACACTCCCAGCCCTAGGGAAGCAGATCTAACCCTAGGCACAAGGTGGGAATCAGGAATAGGTGGGCCAGGAACAGAAGTGGTTCATAGTGGGGTCTAGAACACAGCCCTTTGTCTAATTATTTTCATATCATTCAGAAAGAGTGTCCTATTTCAGGGATTCAATCTTTCACATGGCTATGCAAGAGTACTAATTTATCCTACCAGAGTATAGAATAACTACCATTTAGACTAACCACCTGCCCTAATTAGAGAAATTTGCCATAAGAAGGAAAAGCAAAGACATGACTGAATAAAACATCACAATTTTGCAAACAGGTATTATTAATTCCACCTCAGAGCCAGACTCAGGAATAGTCAGATGGAAAACATTCTTTTTCAAAAGAACACAATGGGGAAACTGAACCAAGAGGATCCCATCCTAGGTAGAGGCTAGGATTATCCTCTCAGCTTTTCTGAAGGAAGATCTTCACCTGTAACAGTCAAATTTTCTCTGAACCTTGTAATATTTCTCTCAGATGGAGGAATATTAACTATTAACTATTGATAGATGTTTTTATGATTCATCAAATAACTCAAAACATAGTTCATTATAGTCCCAAGAGCTTTTACCTCATATGACAAGTTTCACTAATAAAATATTTGCCAGGACTTACATATCAAATTTTAAATTTGTTCTAAGGAAAAAGCCAAGTTACTTAAGAACATTTCTATATATTTTCATAACTCAAATACTCTCCTTAGAGCTTTTAGGGTTGTAATTTTTGACTAGCCCTGAGGACTGCTCCTTTCCACACATATACACACAGTGTATTAGCTTTAGGTTTTGGCATTAAAACTATAACCCAGGAGAAAGTGAAGCTGGTGACTTGCACAGCCCTCCCTCACTCAAAACAAAGTTAAGTGCAAATCATGTTTTCATTTCTCTGATGTCATGTAACCTAGTTCAAAAACTAGGTACAAACACTACATATTAGTAGACTGAGTTGGGACCAAGATAGCTGGGTAACTCAGCTCATCCTCTCCCTTCTGTCTCCCTCTTCTCTTCCTTCTCCTCTCCAAAGGAAGTTAAATTTGGAGAGCCATGGGGTTTACTGGCCAAGTGTCTTTCTTTTTTACTTTCTCTCTTT
>CM053769.1:119332224-119369574 GCA_028658325.1 Potorous gilbertii
TTTTGACTAGCCCTGAGGACTGCTCCTTTCCACACATATACACACAGTGTATTAGCTTTAGGTTTTGGCATTAAAACTATAACCCAGGAGAAAGTGAAGCTGGTGACTTGCACAGCCCTCCCTCACTCAAAACAAAGTTAAGTGCAAATCATGTTTTCATTTCTCTGATGCCATGTAACCTAGTTCAAAAACTAGGTACAAACACTACATATTAGTAGACTGAGTTGGGACCAAGATAGCTGGGTAACTCAGCTCATCCTCTCCCTTCTGTCTCCCTCTTCTCTTCCTTCTCCTCTCCAAAGGAAGTTAGATTTGGAGAGCCATGGGGTTTACTGGCCAAGTGTCTTTCTTTTTTACTTTCTCTCTTTCTTGCTTGCTTTCTTTCTTTCATCTTTCTTTCTTGTCTTTCTCAAAACCTTAAACCCAGTGCACTCTGAAGAGCATAGATTGGACAACAAAAAAGTCTCCCCCCACAAGCTCCATTTAATGACCGTTCTCAGGACACTCCTGGCTTAGACTGATTATCAGTAGGAACTGTTTCCCTTCCCTTCCAGTTTGATTTAGTTATTTTTCCTTTTGCTCATTAAAGGGGTCATTCTCTGACTACTTCTCAAAAGAGGCCTATTCACTGCATGGGCGTTACCTCCTTCTAAGTGAGTACCTGAAAAGGCCTTAGTTGAAAAAGACCAAGGTCTCCCATTGCATCCTTGGGCTATCTCCAGTCATCCTGGATCCAGATGGCTCTGGAGGAAAAAGTGAGGCTGGTGACCTTCACAGTCCTTCCTCACTCAAAACAAAGTCAAGTACAAGTCATATCATCATCGTTTCTCTGATGTCATGGTCTTCTTTGAAGACAAAGGGTGAACTCAACAAAACTATAACCAGAAAACTTACCATTTTCACAAGTGATAACCAAATTGTTTTAGCTTTATATTGCAAACAATAAATTTGAGATCCCATCATTTACATTTCCAGATTAGATAAAACTTATTGATAAAAGGATGGACTGTCTTACCAAGTGCAGAGGGTGACTAACTGGCTGCTTTATCTTGACCCATTCCTCTTTACCCTCTCCCCATGGCTGTGGATACTTCCAGGCTATAGTTGCTGCCCCTCCTCCCTTCTTTGTCCAGTTGGGGGAAGGTGAATTTGCCAATTTTTGGGAAAAGGGTAAAACTCTCTAATCTGATCTGGAATAAGACAAGTTAAAAGAAAACTCTAGGGCAATCTGCAGTCTGCTGAGATTCCCCCTTGGCTCAGAGAAAGGAGTGGGGGAAAGAAGTGATCAGGGTTGTAAGTCAGAGGGCCCAGGTACAATGCTCTGACGCTTAGTACTTGGAAGTTCTTAAGCAAGTCATTTAGCCTTGTGGGCCTCAGTTTCTTCATCAGTAAAATGGGAGGTGGAATGGTGGACCAGATGACTCTGAGGTCCCTTTCTACTCTAATTCTATACTCAGTATAGAATATATAGATATATAGAATATATCATTCTACTGGGGTTCTATTTTCATTTCTCCATGGAATAATTGCATTAAGAGGTGCTTTCTTCTGTCTTTCTCTGACATGCTTTCAAAAGACAGCCCTTTTTTTATGCTTAAAATGTTCTAATTTCTCCATTAGGGATAAAAGTTTACAAAACACCATGAAACATCACAGACCTGTTTGCTCTCTAAGAACTCCAAGTTGATTCATTCTCAACCCCATCCCACAGCCAGTGAAAAAAGGGTAGTCCCTGCTTCATCAAGCCCAAAATCCCATCTCAGGATCTCACCCTGATTACCTCATGTTACATTGACTCTCCTTCCTCCATGGAGGGTGTGCCCAAATGAAGTTGTCAGGTAGGTCTTTGTCTGGGACACCAGCGCCTATCAGGACACCACCCCAAATATATCTTAGCCTTCAAAATAAATTCATGAAGACTTTACTGTATCAGACACTGCCCATGTTCTAGGGATACAAAGACTGAAAGGGACAGATCCTGACTTTCAGTAAAGTTAGGGGATACATATCAGGGGATACATGGAGGCATATAAAGATATATATAAAATATGTAGAAAAAGGCCCCATGAGGCAATGGGAGGAGGAGGAACAAGCTTCTGGGTTCAGAGCTCCTCAACCTGCGAAAAATGAGCTTTATAATATTTATAATATTTTGATAATAATATTTCAATGTAATTGCTCACCTTTATAATTTTATACATTATCATATTTTTATGAAATTTTATGATTTCTTACTTCCTGTGACTTCCCTCCATCAATTATTTCCTATTTATTCTTTATGTAGCTTGATATTATACATTTGTTTCCTTGTCTTACTTGAAGGCAGGGACTGTGTTTTGCCTCTCTTTGTATTGTCAGAGCTTAGCACAGGGCCTGACACATGGTAGATGCTTAATACATGTTTATTACTTGATTGATTAATTGTACTTTATGCATTTAAAAGCATGACTATGAGAAGTTCATAGGCTTTGCCAGACTGCCAGAGGTGATCATGACACAGAAAGAAAGTCCTTGTGCTGGAGAATCACGTGGGGGGTGATGCCTCACCTGAACTTTGAAGGAAAGCAAGAGTTCTGAGAGGCAGAGATCCTCGAAAATGTAGCTGGCTAAGAGGAAGAAGGGATGTTTCAATGGAGTCCAGAAAGACTTTCTGAAATTTTAAGCCATCAAAATTTTCAAACAGAGGCTGTCTATTGTCAGGGGTGTTACTGTGGGAATTCTTTTGGAGTATGGATTAAATAACTGCTGAGAACTTTCCAACCCTCTCATTATATTTATGTCAACTCTGTAATTTTACAAATGGAAGTCTCTCTGAAGGTTTAAGGTTTAAGTTTTGGATCTGATGTAGGTTAAAGTAGACAAGTCTCTCTTTATATCTCTCTTCCTCCCTCTCCCTCCTTCTGCCCCATCCCTCTCATACTCCCTCCTTGCCCCTGTGCCTCCCTTCTTCCATCCCCCCCTCTCTCTCTCTCTCTCTCTCTCTCTCTCTCTCTCTCTCTCTCCTCCCTCACTTTCTTTCTGTATCTCTCTGTCTCTCTTTTCCTCTCTCTCTCTCTATCTCTGTCTTTGTCTCTCTTGGGCTTTCTATCTCTCTGTCTCTGCCTCTATATCCCTCTCTGTCTCTCTCTCTATCCTCTCCCTCTTTCTCTCTCTTTACCTTCTTTTCCCTCCTCCCTCCCTCTCTCTCTCCTATTCTCTTTCCCTGTTCCCTCTTCCCAATCTATGTAGCCCTGTTTGCTCATGTACCTGTGAATGAGAATCAAAAATGACTCTTGTTATGGTCCCCTGTCCCTGATATTCACTTGCTTTAAGCTCCCTGAAGGAAAAGACTATTGTGATTCTGTCTTTCTCCCAGCAACTAGAACAAGACTTTGAGTGAAGTAGGTGGTTAATAAATGCTTGTTTTTCTTGAAATATTCTAGATCTCAGGCTCTCTTCGCTGGGATAAGGAAAATTTCTGGTAAGATAATGAACCTTTGTGTTGGCTCTCCCACAGCTATGGCAGGCTGAAATGGGAGGAAACATACTTCAACCTACAAGAAAGTTGTTGCCTAGAGAGAGTTGGCACAGAAGAATGTTTGGGACATTGAATTCTATGATACATGAATATAATGCTTCCTACTTTTTACTAATCTAATTAAACCATTGTTTAACTATGTACTTGAGGTCAAAGTGAATGTAAGCAACCTAGATTCCTGGATCTCCCAGTTTGAGATGCAAAGGATGGAGATATGTTTCAGTGCCTGAAAAGTGATGATTGACTGGTAATTCCTAGACAGAACGCAAGAGGAAAGAACAGGGAAGAGTGCAGAGGAATTGAGAGGCCTCCCATAGTAGATATTCCTTTTTGTTATCTTGCACAGCTAGGTGTAATTGTGGATAGATTACTGAGCCTGGAGTCAGGAAGACTTGAATTCAAATCTGACCTCAAACACTCACTAGCTGTGTGATCCAGGGCAACTTACTTAACCGTTTGCTTTACTTCACTGGAGAAGGAAATGGAAAACTACTCCAGTATCTGTGTCAAACAATCCCCAGAGAGATTCATTAAGAATCAGAACCAATTAAACAACATTTATTGCAGTGACATAATTTTGCATAAGGAACTAAGTATCTCTTATAATCTACATTTCCATTCATTCCTACACATGGTTTCACAGAGATAGCAGATGGTGAATATTAGTTCTTACATCCAGGTAATAAAATGCAGTGAGATCTACCCAGACCTGCTCTTGACTCAGGACTAATGATCACTCTGATTTTGACACTTGGATAGAAATACTGATGTGAACTGACTGCCTCACCAATACTTTCTTGTCTTCATATTCTGCACAATCTTTCATATGTTGAATTGTGTTTCATACCACTCATAACTCAGGAAGACAGGGAAGTGCTAGGGTAGAGATGGGGGGAATCTGGAGTCAGCATGTCTGAATTCTTATTCAAGGTCTTTCACAAAAAACTGTGTGAGCTAAGGGGAGACCCAACATCCCTGTATTTTCATCTCCACAGGGAGAGGTCTGTCCCAGTTCTCTCTGCCTATGCGACTGAAAAGCCATCACTCCTCCTATTTCCTATGAGCCATGCCAACATTTATTCAGCCTTAAATAACAGGTCCAATCCTCTCATTTTACACATGAGGAGACTTGTGCCTTGGAGTAGTTTGGTGACTTGTCCACAGTCACACAGGTAATAAGAGGCACATTTGGAATTTGAATACATGGCATCTGCATCTCACTCGGTACCATTATCAACTGCACTCTGCAACTTGATCAGGTTATGCATACATTCTTGTGTGTGTGTGTGTGTGTGTGTGTGTGTGTGTGTAATTCGTTTAATACATATTTTTCATATGACATAATTGTAAAATATATCACAAACTCATATATAATGATGCATTAAATATACAAATATATGTTATATAAATATAAAATTAATCAAGTTATTTCCTGCTTGAGTATATGGAAACTTATATCATTCTAGTAACTCTAACATTCTGACAAACTCATTCGGTACATATCCAGAGACCAGTAGGGACAGCAAATTCTTCATGATCCATGTTGCTAATGCTTTTGCTCTAGACACAGCCACAAAACTTCAGCACCTTGGACAAATCTTCTATGGAAAACATCCTCCTCAGAGTAATTCCAGAAGACAATACATTCCAAAATGCCACCTGGCCAAGGCCCCCATGTCTACTCTCAGGCTTCCCCCTGTCACTAAGAACTGCTCTACTGTGTGGAATGTGAGGGAAATTGAATAGATGGAGAGTTCAAGAACTGACATGCTAAAAGCTTCAGTTACCCAGGATGTCTTGTATCAATGACTGCAATGGTTGACAGATAGCTTCATTTAAATCAGTGGCATTAAATACTAAGCTCCTAGAAGGCAGGAACACATACTAGTTATATTTCATGTCTTCCATCACAGGCACAAATTTAACATATATGAAAGTGTTTTGGAACATGTGGTACAGTAGGCAGGCAGGACAGGCTTTTATTGAGTTTAGGCTACTTGGCCCATATCAGGTTCAATTCTAGTATGAAAATAGAAATTTATGTTATCTTTTGCCACATTCTTGGTCATCCTGATTGGTTTCCCATTTTCCCTTGAACTGGAGATGAACCAGCCAGGATAGGTAGCTGACTCAAAGGTAGAAGTGTTGCCATTTGCATTTTGGTAAAATACAAAAGACTTCTCTGCTTTGGGGGCATGATATAATTCCATGATGTCCTTTTCCTGAAAAAAAAGAAGAAAAAGTCCATTAGATGGGGTGGTAGAATTTTATTTGGGAATGGGAAGGGATCTCAATGGCCACTGAGTTCAACATATAGAAAAAAATTCCTATTAAGAACACCAAGAACTGGGAACCTATCTTCTCCTCAGGCTGTCCATTCCACTCTGAGACAACTCCAATTACTGGAATGGATTTGCTGATATTAAACAAACCTGCATCTTTTATCTTCCACTACTTGGTCCCATTTCTGCCCACTGAAGCCAAATGGAATATCAAGTCCCTCTTCCATGAAATAGCCCTCAAAATACATGAAGACAGATAAAATAACCCCCTCTCAAACCCCCTAGTTTGAGAAATTCTCCTGGCTGAGAATGCCCAGTTATATCAACTCATCCTCAAATAAAAATGCATCAAGAACCTCCACCATCCTGGTTGCCCTCCTCTAAACACTCTCCATCTTATCAATGTCCTTTTTAAAACCATGATGCTCAAAATGGAATACAGTACTCCAGATGAGGTGGGACAGGAGCAGAGTGCATCCAGCCCTTGCTGGAAAGTATCACTTTTAAATACAACTAAAGATTGCATTGGGTTTGTTTTGTGTTTGAGGAGGGGGGGATTGTTGCAGGGGGAGGAGGGCTACTTCTCCTGAGAATTTTAATCAAATTAACTCTCCCACTGGCAGCTAATTTCTGCTGAACTTGGATCAGGAAGACCTGAATTCAAATACTGCCTTAGAAATGTGCTAGCTATGTGACATTAGACAAGTCAAGCAATCTCTGATTGCCTCAATTTCCACATCTTTTCAATGTATATGACAATAGCACCTACTTCACAGAGTTCTTCTCAGGATCAAATGAGATAGCATCCATAAAGTGCTTTGTGAACCTTAAAGTACTCTATCAATGTTAGATATTATTAGTCATTACCATTGCCTCTCAAAGCCCATGTAATTTGACTACCCTATTGAATTCATGCTTGCGACTTCCCAGAACACAATTCCCTTTTCTGGCCACCACTACCCTGGGTCTGGCATCTTCTCAATTATACTGTAAGCTCCTTAAGGGAAGGGACTTTTCTGTTTTCATTTTCAGTACTTAGAAAAGTGTTTGTTTCATAGCAAATATTCAATTAATGTTTTTCATCCAATCAATTCTGAACCCCATATTTCAGTAAGAACTTTAAAACTGGAGAGTATCCAAAGATCGGAGACCAGGATGATGAAAGATGTTAAGGTTATGCCATATAAGAAAGAGATGAAGGCACTGGTGGTATTTAGCTTGAAGAGAAATAGCTCTATGGAAGACATGATATCTTACTTTTTTAAATTTTTAAAAATTTGTATTGATACTATCTTTTTATATCCTGTCTTCGTTCTTTTTTTATTTTCTAACTAATTTACTTTTAGTTTTCAACATTCACTTCCACAAAATTTTGAATTTCAATTTTTCTCCCCATCTCCCCCCTCCCCACCACCCCTGAATATCATATATTCTGATTCCTCTCTCCTCCAATCTGCCTTCTCTTCTATCACCCCTCCCCTATATCCCCATTCCTTATGTTTTTCTGTAGGGCAAGTTTGATTTCTATATTCCATTGCCTATATATCTTATTTCCTAGTTTCATGTAAAAACAATTTTTAAAATTTATTTTTAAAGCTTTGACTTCAGCATTCTCTCCCTTACCTCCCTCTCCATCCACTCTTATTGAAAAAGCAAGCAGTTCAATATAGGTTATAAATGTGTAGTCATGCAAAACACTACCATAACAATCATGTTGTGAAAGACCAACTATATTTCCCTCTATCCTCCTTTTGTTCTATTCTCTTCTTTGACCTGTTCCTCTACAGAAGTAGAGGAACTTTCCCCCAATCTGCCATCCCTTCTATTACCCCCCCTTGTCTTATCCCTTTTCCCCCTGCTTTCCTATAGGTTAATATAAACTTCAATGCACAAATGGGTGTATAGGTTAGTCCCTTCTGAAGTGAAATCTGATGAAAATAAAGCTCACTTATTCCCTCTCACCTTCCCCCTCTTCCTCTTCATTGAAAAAGTTCTCCCTTCTTTTATGTGAGATAATTTACTACATTTTACCTCTCCCTTTCTCTTTCTCCCAGTACAGTCCTCTCAACACTTAATTTTATTTTTAGATACCATCCCTTCATATTCAGCTCACCATGTGATGACTCTCTGTCTTTCTCTCTCTCTCCAAATATATACACATATATATGTGTGAGTATATACATATATACATAAAAATACACACACATATATACGGATACATAGATACACACCCATATTCTCTCCAAGTACCCTAATACTGAAAAAGATCTCATGAGCTACAAATATTATCTTCCCATGTAGGAATGCAAACAGTCCAACTGTAATAAGTCCCTTATGATTTCTCTTTCCTGTTTATCTTTTCATACTTCTCTTGATTCTTTTATTTTAAAGTCAATTTTTTTACTCAACTCTGATCCTTTCAATGAGAATAATTGGAAGTGCTCCATTTTATTGAAATTCCATTTTTTCTCTGAAGTATTATACTCGATTTTGCTCGTTAGATGATTCTTTGTTTTAATCCCAGCTCCTTTGACCTCTAGAATATCATATACCAAGCCCTTCAGTCCCTTGATGTAGAAGTTGCTAAATCATGTGTTATGCTGATTGTATGATACTTGAATTGTTTCTTTGTGGCTTCTGGTAATATTTTTTGCCTTGATCTAGGAAGTCTGGAATTTGTTTACAATATTTCTAGGAGTTTTACTTTGGGGATATCTTTTAGGAGGTGACTGTTGAATTTTTTCCATTTCTATTTTATCTTCTGGTTCTAGAATATCAGGGCAACTTTCCTTGATAATTTCTTGGAAGATGATATATAGGTTCCTTTTATCATCATGGTTTTCAGATAGATCAATGATTTTTAAATTAGCTCTCCTGGATCTGTTTTCCAGGTCACTAGTTTTTCCAAAGAGATATTTCACATTGTCTTCTATTATTTCATTCTTTCAGTTTTGTTTTATAATTTCTTTTTATTTTCTTCTTTTATTACTTTTTATGAATTCATTAGCTTCCATTTGCTCCATTCTAATTTTTAAGGAACTATTTTCTTTAGTGAGCTTCTGGATCTCTTTATCCATTTGGCCTATTCTATTTTTAAGGCATTATTCTCCTCATTGACTTTTTGCACCTCTTTTGTCATTTGAAATAGTTTGATTTTAAAGGTGTTATTTTCTTCAGTATTTTTGGGGTCTCCTTTTGCAAGCTATTAATTCCATTTTCATAATTTGTCTTCATCACTCTAATTTCTCTTCCCAATTTTTCTTCTATTTTTCTTACTTGATTTTCAAAATCCTTTTTGAGCTCTTCCATAGCTTAAAACCAATTCATATTTTTCTTGGTGGCTTTGGATGCATGAGCTCTAACTTTGTTGTCTTCTGGTTATATGTTTTGATCTTCCTTGTCACCAATGACATAAGAAAATACCTTTCCACCAGGAAGTAAGAATCTATAGTCTTCTCCCCTCCCTTCCCCAGTTGCTCATTTGCCTTGCTAATTACTTGATTTTTTTAGCTCTTTGATATGTGGAGGGTTTCAGAAGTAGCCCCTACCTTCTGCAATGTCTGCTACTGTCCTGGGGCTGGGCCTGGTTCAGGGCTGGTGCTGGGACTGGAACTGCAACTAGACCACACTCCCCTGTCAATCAGGCAAAAGAGCCCTTCCCATTGAACTTCAAAACTGTCTTTGGAGTTTGCTGGTTGAGAGCTCTGGAATCCACTATGGCCACCAGTGATTCAGCCCCCTAAGACCTGCTTCAGCTGCCTCTGCACTGGTACATCCCACACCAAACTTCACTGTGCTCACATCACAGAATGATAGACCCTTCCTGTCAACCTTCCAGATTGTCTTGGGCGGGAAATTTGCTTGTCTGTCCTTTTTTGGCTTCAGCTGACCTAGAATTTGTTTAGAGTAATTTTCTACAGGTTTGTTTAGACTCATTTTTACAGGCTTATTGAGGAGTTTCAGGGGGAAAGTCAAGTTGGTTCCTGCCTCTATTCCACCTTCTTAGCTCTCCTTCCCCCCCCAGGGAAATGACATCTTTTTTCAAGAGTCAGATGAACTTCCATGCAAAAGAAGAATTTAAGTATTCTCTGCTTGGTCCCAATGAGTGGAACTAGGAAGAAAGCATGAATATTGCAGCAAAGACTCAGGATTAATGCAAGGTGAAACTGTCTAATGATCAGAGATTAATTATTACTAATTAAAGATTAATGAGGAGTCAACTGCTTGGAAAATAAATAGCAGGAAGAAATGCAGAAAAGAAGGAAAGAGAGAGAGAAAGGAGAAAAAGAAAAAAGGAATTAAGGAACAAAAAGAAAGAAGGAAAAAGGGAGGAAGAAAAAGGGAAAGGATGGTAAAATGCATTTATTAAGGGTTTAATCACATGCCAGACACTGCAAAGTACTGGGGTTACAAATATCAGCAAGTAACATAGTTGCTGCCTCCTAGGAGCTAACAGTAAAACAATACATAAAGCAAAGCAAAAAAGCATATGGAGAGGATGTGAGGTCTGGAAATGGCCAGGACATGGTATGATGGCTTGGTTTTAGCAAGATAGGGCAAAAGTTTATTTATCAGAACCCAAGAGCTTTCATTGAAACCTGGAAGACCACTACTTGGGAACACTTTCTAGTAGATTCTAATTCAAATATTAGTTGGACTAGGTCACCTCTGAATTTCATTTCCATTCTGAAATTCTATGAGATGCTATGAAACTCACCTCCAGATTCAGTACTGGCTGCCCTCCATTCTCTGCGCAGCACAAACACAGTTTGTGGTCTGCTATCCCCAGGTAAATAGCTTTGCCTTTGTCTTTTGCAAGAGAGTCATCTCGACATGGTGTAGTTGTCAGTGTGACTGTAAATATAAGAATCAGTGACTACTCAGGGTGAATAGAATAGCAGGGTCAAGAATGAATTTCTGAGAAAGAGGAAGGTAATGGAGGAGCAGATCATCTGTCTAAAGAAAAGAGTAAGGGAATGCCACAGTTGGAGTGGCATTTCAAGGATATAGGTTTAGAAGTGCCCAGGGAAGGAAAGGAAACTGAAGTACAGAGATCTATGGGAATCTTCTATCCATTACTGTATGTTGAGGTCATCAACTCAGTGGTCTAGTCTTCATATTGATTCAATTTGTCCTTTGTACTTTGGAATCTCTGATAGAAATTCTGGATCCTGAGTCTGAATAATAGTCCTCACAGGATGTATCACGGATGGAGGGACTCTGATCTCACAAAAGAGCTGTCTCCCTCATTATTTCTTCACCCAGGTCTGCAATTTGCTTCTCTGCTTTCCCTTCAGGTAACACCCTGACCAGGCAGAATTGGCAGTGTCCTGAAAGATAGTCCTGTGATGCTGTGTATGGTATACATGATGAAGATATGACTCCTGAATAGCTGAAAAACTTCTGATAGAGAAGCAGAAAAATGGAGAAAAAGAGAGATGGAATGAGAGAGAAAGGATTGATTTTGGGCAAACAGGAGTTGGCAGGAGGAGCTAGCACCCCAAATAATGTATTCATTGCTTCTCAGAATCTGCACTCCCAAAGACTACAAAAAGGAGACTTCTTGGCATAGATTGCTTCCTGTTTTGGGGGATGAGATTTCACCTTCCTTCCAAATCTCACAGAATCCTGACACATTCTTCTGATCAAATTAATTGGTTTAACTTCACTAATTACTGTCTTACTGTTTGCTTTGATAGATATATTTGCTCATTATACATGATCATTTTTGATGTAATTAGTATTTTGTGGAATGGAATATGAGCTGGCTCTGATTACTTGTTCTAGAGTAGGACTACTTACTCACAGAGCGACTAGCAAAAATGACTTTTACCCTAAACACCGAGAAAACATTGTACTTCTAGATGTCAGATGTCTGATGTGCAATAGGTAGACATAATTCTCATAATTCTAGCCCTGTAGCCCTCTTGAAGATTGGAGAGCTAGGGAGTAATCAACCAATCACAGTCATTCCCCAATTTGCCACAAAGGCAAAAGGGGCAATATTCCTAGGAGAGGTGGAGGGGGACATTCCATATCCCAGATCCATCCACTGATATACTACTTGGGGGATTACGGTAGAGTTCAACGTGCTACAATAAAGTTATTGAATTACACCTAGGTCTAATTCTAGGTCATCAAATTCAACTCACTCATTTTACCGATAAGGAAAATGAGACTCAGAGAGCTTCAGTTCTCCCTAATGACTGCCCAAGATGACAAAGCTATTAAGTGTCTGAAGGAGGAGTTGAACACATGTCTCTCTAATGCCTAGTTCATTGCTCTATCCACTGTGCCACCCTAGTTTGCTTATAAAGAATACCACATGGAGGAAGTTTCCTGACCTTTTTCCTCGATGTCAACCACCTAGGTCAAATCCATTTACTCCATCCCTGTACTCTATTCTGCTCCTGTCCTCCCATTACCCCCTCCTCTCAGTCCAATTCTTCCCATAATTCCCTGGCATTACAGCCCTCCCAGATTGGATTGCAAAAAATCAATCAACCTGAATTTCCCCACTCCTCCATCCTCCCCAAGCATTTTTTGTCTCTGTTCTCATGGAACAGCATACCCTTTCTCTAACAAAAGCTAGCCTGCCCCTTTCCTCACCATCATTCACTGCCTGATATAGAAATTTCCTCTTCCTCCACCCTTTATGCCTTATAACTGCCCAGTTCATCCCTGGAATTTGTTGAGCTACAAGCATATGTCCAGGGGGGACACTATAAAGAGAGGATCATCCAAAGCATGAGTCTACCTTAGAGAAAGAGAAAATAGGAACAGGGTTTCTACTCACTTTGGTGCACCATTCTATCTTCAGCAACTGCTACGAGGGTCTTCTCTTGAAGGACCAAGACTTGCTGACTGGTGTCACGAATTCCACGGAGATAAGGTTTAGCCAATGCTTTCAAATTAAAATTGTTACAATGCAAATATTATTGACTTGTGAGGATTAAAGCTGATTGAATGGGTTAGTTTCCAGGGAATTGCCAATTCTCTGTCAGCACATGGAGAAGGATGGACTGATTTTGATGGAATACAGCCCCAACTGAGTCTACACACTGACCAAATTGCTGTGATTATGAAGTAGGGAACTGCAGAATTTCAGAAACAGAAGGGAACTTTGAGTGTATCCTGACCCAATCTGCTCCCAAACATTGAGTGCATCTAACAAATAGCCATCCTTTAAAAACAAACAAACCTTTGATAATGAGGGACCCACCATACCAGAAGAGAGCCCAGTTCCACTTGCAGAGAACTCTAATTGTTGGAAGGTTTTTCCTGACATTGAGTCTATACCTACTTCTTTGTCAATTTTACCCATCACTCTTCTTTTTGTATTCAAGGGCAAATAAGATGGGTCTAATCCCTCCCTCCAGGGTTGGCTTTAAATACTTTTCTCCAAGCCTAACCTCCCCAGTCTCTGAAAACTGTCCTCACGTGAGATGGACTTGAGAACTGTCCTTCATCCAGCTGTCTCCATCTGGCTGCTTCTAACTTTTCATGCCTCAAAAGGAACACAACCTTTCAGCTGTGAGGACAGAGTCATAATCACCACTTTATTTTTTGAAGTTATAATTAATTATGGCAAGAAATCACCATATCACAGGTGACAGGGGTTTTCATATGTATGTTTGTGGGTGTTTGTTTGTATGTGGGTGTGAGTGCATGTATGTGGGGGGGGTGTATGCTTGTCTGTCATAATCTCACTATTGTCAATATCAAAACATGGAATTGGACCTCCCTTCTCTGAGTACTCTCCAGTTTATTACCATCCTTAGTGAATGAAAGCCTCAGGTGTTTTTCAGCAAACTACTATCTAACCCAATAGTCTAGTACTGGCTAAGTCAATTTTTTAAACATAAATGTAGAATTTTCCATTTATTTCTATCATATTTAATTTCAGTGGCACAAGACCAGTCTTATAGTCTGTCAGAATTTATTTGAAAACTGGTTTTTATACTTCTGGACACTGAGTCTCCCACTCACCTCTCTTATCATTTGCAAGCTTGAGAAACATTTCATCTGTCATCGATAAAAATGTTAAACAGCCTAGGGTCAAGAACATATCTCTGGGGCTCTCCTCTAGAGACCTCCATCAAAGTCCACATTTTGGAGGGCATTTGTTGTTTTTCAGTCACATCTGACTCTTCCTGACCTCATTTGGGGTTTTCTTGGCCAGGACTCTGGAGTGGTTTGCCATTTCCTACTCTAACTCATTTTAAATAAGAGGAAGCTGAAGCAAATAAGGTTAAGTGACTTGCCCAGGGTCACAAATCTAGTCAGTGTCTGAGGCTAGAACTGAACTCACATCATCCTAACTCACATTAATGAATCCCTTTTGAATCTAGTCATCCAACCAATTCTGAATCCATCCGAAGTCTATTTGTCCTATATACTAGGCAGCACCTCTCTACCTTTTCCACAAAATAGCATAAGATCTTTTATTGCTTTGCCAAATTCAGTTGAATTTTATCTGTGACATCTCTCAGACTTCCCGTTCACAAATTTAGAATCGCATGACTTTGTTTTTTTTTAAATGCATACTAGCAACCTGTAACCAGTGCCTCTTTTTCTAACTGTCCCTCAAGCATAACTTTAATGGTTCTTTCTGCAGTTTTGTAGAAATCCAAGACAAGTTCACTGGTCTATAATTGGAAAAGCAGATCCTTCTCTTTTACTGTTGAGGGAAATTAAGGCATTTGTCCTTCTCCAGACCCGCAGTACCATGGTCATTTCCCAGGATCTTTGTGAAGACCCTAATAGTGCCTTCCCCACATCTGCCAAGAGGTAGCTCACTTGGACCAGGAAACTTGAATTCAAGGGTCACCCCCTAAATATCTCTTTGTTTACCTTGCCTCTTCACTCCCAATTCACCATTACCATAGAAATGGACAATTTGGACCTATCATGTCTTCATTTGTGGAAGGTTTGGTGTCAACAGGAAACTTCATGAGCCTAGGACAGGCTTCCCCTTGCATCCCCCCAGGGAGACCAGGCATGGGAGAGCATGAGCGGGCACAGTCATGTCTCACCTTGTGATGCTATTGGACGCATTGAACCTGAAATAAAATGAAAGCAGAAGCATCATAGTTAAAGTGACCGTGATACCCTTCAATGAATCAATAAGCTATTCTACTATATGGCAGGCCCCATGATTGCACTCAAACATCTTCAGTTCCAACAGAGGATATAACATGGATATATACAGTTATCTTTAAGTCAGTGGATTGTTCAGCAGTAATTTGAATTTATCTCAGACTTGAGGGAAAGAGGGATGAGGCAGAAAGGGGATGTTGAGGGGGTTGCCTCCTGTGGAGGGAAGGGACCAGCACACAACCCAACGATGGGGACATAGAAGCAAGAACAGGGGAGGAGCATGAGGGAACCAGGGCCACAACCTAGAGGAGGAAGAGCAAGAGGGGCTGGGGGGACATGTAGGGGCCAGATGGACACAGACAGGAGAGGACACATATGATGTACCAGAGGGAAGACAGACAGGAAGGTGGGCACACAAAGTGGGGCAAAGTTCTTCTCTCTCAGCACAGGAGTTCTCAAGCCGAGCATCCCATCACATCATAGCAATGGGAGGAAGGCAGACTTAGTGGGAGGGGTGATAGCTGCGTCCTTCATTCTTCTGTTTTCTCTTGGAAGAAGGGGTTTGAGATGGTTCCTTCCTTTCAGTTGGGGAGGACAGAGGGGAGAGGCCACCAAGCACCCAAGACAACAGGCAGGAGCAGGAAAGAGACAGCAAAGGACTCTAAGGTAAAGTTGACAGGGTCACTTTTGGAATGCAGATTTCCTTCAAAATCCTTTAAGATAACTCATTTTGCATAAATTTATCTCAAATAAGAACTGTCTAAATAGGAATTTACAGAATGTATACAAACTTAATTTGAGGTAAATTGGGGAGAAAGAGAGATACTGGAAGCCAGGGAGAATAAGGAAGCCTCCACCACAGATGAAGGTGAGAATCAAATGTAGTGGGACACACAAGTGTCTTCCGTACACTCTTTAGAACTTCGGGGGCTCTCATGTGTTCTCATATGCATGACTTCTGGATTCTCTAAAACTGTCAAACTTATCACCCCACAGTGACCTTTACCTTTCTCCTCTCCAGGGTGGACACAGATCACAGACACAAAACTGCAAAAGACCATAGGGACCACCAAGTCCAAACCATTTCGCAAAATCCAGCCTCAGACACTTACCAGCTGTGAGACCTTGGACAAATCATTTAACCTCTTTTTGTCTCAGTTTTCTCAATTATAAAGTAAGGGTAATAGCAGGACCTACCTCCCAGAGTTGTTATGAGAATCAAATGAGATAATCTTAGTTAATCACTTAACTCAGGACCTGGCACATGTATGAATGATGGCTATTGTTACCGTGACCATTATCATTGTAATATGAGGAAACTGAGGCCCAGGGATATTAAATGACCTACCCAAGAGTACACAGGCAGTAAGCATCAGAGGAAGAATCTGAACCCAGGTTCACTAACTTCAGAACCAGTGAGTGCTCCTGCCATTGCCCCACAGCTCACTAGCCTCAGAACCAAAATTGTCCGCCATAGTGTCTCTTACCTGGACCATGTGGATATTTGTTCCTTCTGTTCATGATAAGAGTCTCTCTGCTCCTGTAAAAGGAGAAGGAATGTAATTGATTTGTAGGACTTTCTTCAGGAGCAGACCCAGGTATAGCTCCATTCTCAGCTTTACCTCAGCAGCTCTAACCAGAGAGGGGTGGAAGAGGAAGAAAAGAGACAAGCATTTATTAGGAACCTTAATAAATAGAGATTAATAAATGCTTGTTCCCTCTCCTGTCTTCTGTACCTATTCTAGGCCAGGCTTAGCACTTTACAAATGTTACTGGGCTAAGTCTCTTACAAATAATACCTCATTAGATCTTTATAACAACCATTGGAGATAAGTACAGTTATCATCCCCATTTCTCACTTGAGGACATTGAGGCAGATAGAGATTAAGTGACTTCATCAAGGTCAAATAGCTAATAGTGTTTGAGTTCAGATTTATACTTAGGTCTTGACTCCAACCACAGCATTCCAGTGTTTCACTTAACTGTGCTAAGATGAGGAAGTCCCCTGAGCCATGGTTCAGCAGGTCATGGCTGCTGGATTAAATAGAATCACAGGTGGTTCATCTTCCCTGGCACCCTTGGGTGCTCCACTCAGCTTCCTAAGCAGGGTTCACTCCCTGACCACAGGTGTCATCACCTCCAGAATCATCCAGGGAAACAACATGGAACAGAAGACCAAACTCAAGAATGTGCTCCCATTCAAAGATCCTGCCATTGTTGCAGCTTTCCCATCTTAGACAGACATGTCACTAAGAGTTCTCACTCTGAACCCAACTCAACAGCCATCAGTGTCCACTCTCGGTAAGCAAGGAAGGGATCTGCCACCTCTATGTGCCATAATGGACACTATAAGCAAAAAGTAAGTCATCTTGATAATAGAAATACTTAAATTCAGACCCATACCCCAACCTGGAACCAAAGGGACAACTGGGAGAGAGAGATCCAGACAGAGATTGTTTTCAGCTACCATACAGATCAAAGGTACCTGATCCAGCTACTGTCTCCAATTTCTTGAGCTCTTGGGCTGTGGTGGTTTCTTTAAACTCCAGTGAGTTTTTCTGAGGTGGTTTGGCTTTTTATACAGTTAAGAATTAGGTGGTTCTGTAGCTTGGGTGGGGACACTTCCTACCTTGAAGTATAAGGAGAAATATCTGAGGCTGCTCCCAAGGATGCCAAAGAATGTTGAAGAGTAGGCTGGGTGGGGAGGCGTGGGTCAGCAGCAGTGGGAAGAACCGGGCTTGGCCCTGAAGGTTATATCTTGTGGACTGATGTCACCGACCTGGTTGCCTTACTACCTCTAGAGCTGCCCTTATAAAGAATAACTCAAAAGTCTGTTAAAGTTCAAAATTACACTAAGACTTTTGAGAAATCAAATTACACTGGAACCTGGTGAAAAGACCCTTCCTTTACTTCCATTGTGGGAGAGATACAGAGGTCTAGTCTTTAAGAAAAGAAAGCTACATAGAGGTTTGATTCTGATTGAAATGTACTTGGTAGTTGGTAATATATGACTAGAGCTCAGGAGAATGACTAGGTCTGTAAATATAGATCTGAATATTATCTGCATAAAGTCAATAATCAAACGATAGGAACTGATGGGGTTCCTAGACAAGACTGTCGAAGGAGGAAAGAAGAGAGGAAAAGAGAGGAGAGGACAGGACAGGAGAGGATCTAGGCATAATACTATGGCTAAGAGGTTTGAAACTGATGATGATGAAACAAACAAGTCTGAGGTGTAGCCATAGAAATAGGAGGATAACCCATAGACCAATTTCTACCCATTCAAATACATTCTTTGCTGATGGGAAGAAAGAAGGAAAAAATATTTATTATATGATTAGAAAGCTTTGACTAGAAAAAGGCTAGTCATCTTGCACTCCCTGCTTGGCCGCTCAACTTTTATAAAAATCAACTGATTTGTAAGTGGAGATGTTAGCATCAGGGATGAGCAGAGAGTAGTGGGTGGAATGAGGAGGATGGAGACAGAGCCAGGGGGTGTGAGGGTGGGGCAAGTTTCCACAGTACTTGTAGCCCTCTGCATCAGGACTTGGCAGAATTGTTCTACATCAGACCCCTGGGGCCTGGCAAAGGGGCATGTCACAAGAGTTCTCACTTTCTATCCTTCCATCTCTGTCTGCACCTCATTCCTCCTAAACCTTACCAAGAACTCCACTTTCTCCATCCTTCAGTGCACTCTCCCAGAAATTGCTTTCACGGTTTTATTTCCCTCTCAGCCAAAGGTATCCCTAAGCAACGTTGCGACTAAGAGTGTCCACACAAAACCCTCCTTAGGCATGGGAGCAACTAGGCCATGAACCAACTGGATCTCCCACCAAGAAATGCCATCTTCCCAGCCTCCCCAGTCAGTCTGGGATTCATTCCCATCCCCAGGGGACAGCAGTGTCAGAAGGGTCCAGAAATAGAGTGATTTTCATCCACAGAGAGAAAAAAAAAGACACAAGGGATCCTGTGCTAATCATTGGTTCCTATGTCCCTGAGGACCCAGGCTGAGCACCTTTACCTCTCGCCTTAGGGCTCACTGGCCATTTTTCCAATGGGAAAGGGAATGGAAGAAGCATATATTAATTAAGTATTTAACAATGTGCCAGGAATTGTGATAAGCACTTCACAAATACTAACTCATTAGACCTTCATAGCGATTGCAATTTTACAGTTGAGAAAATCGAGGGAGACATAGGTTATTTGATTTGCCCAGGGTCATATAGCTAGAAAGTATCTGAGCTTGGGTCTGAACACAGGTCTTCCTGATTCCAGATCCAGTGTTTTTTCCACTGAATCATCTAGCTAACTGAATAAAATGGGTATTGACAGCTCCTTACTCTAAGCTTCAGGAGGAAGACCTTTCTTAGTGGCATAAGATATTTTAAAGTCTAGTTGAGAAGATGGAGCACAGATAGGGATGACCTGGGCTGGGGATGGAGTTAATAAGGAAATTTGAAGGAAGAACACATCTTCCCTTCGTTCATAGGAATTGTGGGGTATCCCCTGATGACTAAAAGGCTGTGAAGGATTTGTTTCCCTAATTCCCCTGGTAAATATGGGTGTACCAAGTTCCCAGTGAGATACGTAAGGTGTGGAGGCAAAAATCACTGAGTTCAACATGAAAAGGCAACACCTTCTAGGAGATCTCTGTCACACATCCCTCTACACCCATCAATTTTTCATGCTCTTCCAAGAAGGAAGAGAGTTCTCTAATTCTGTATAGGTCTGGGTACATCACTTCATGGGTCAAAAATCTGCTGAGTTTCTGCATTACCTGCCCCAAGGAGCCTAGACTATCTAGTTAGACACTGAAGGCTCTCCATGTGTCATCAACCTGTTTGGTCAGTCTGACCTCACTCTATTTCCTCCCCTTCATACCTCCTACTCTCCAGCCACAATGGACTCCTATCTGTCTCCTGAACAAGTCCTATGCTTTCCTGCCTCATATCTTTTGTCCATGCCATCTCCACTCTCATCTACTCAATAACACTGGATTCCTGGGTTCCCAACTCAGAAAGCACTGATCTGTCAATGAGAGATTCAAGCAGACATCAGCCATTCTAGAGTTAGTCTTTTGAATTTGTCTCAGAGAAGTGAATTTATACAAAATCTCAAAAGAAAGAGAATAGGAAAGTTCATTCTCCATCTTATAAATAAGGGCTGGTTACCTCCCTACTCTGTGCCAGGTGCTGTGGCAAACTCTGGGAATATAGAGAAAGGGAAAAATAGGCCTTGTTCTGTAGGAATTCAAGATCAAAGATGTCTTGTAGAGAGTCAGAGCTTATCAGTGCTTCTAATTTCTAGATGCATTTACCCTGCCCCCTACCTTCTAAGACTTCATTGAGCTGTATGTAGATGGAGTGACCAGAGCTTTGGATTGACTGCTGAGACCTGGGAGGGGTGGGGGAATGAGACAATTCAAGCTCTGTAACAGGTCTTCTCTACCTCCAATCCAAGGAAAAAGAGCCAGTCCTATTAGTTGATGGCCTCATCTAGGTTCTGTCTCTCCTCTCTTCCTACAAAGGGGAAGAATCCAGGTGGGAAGAAGGTGACTGAGGACAAGCCTCCAGCTTTCTGTTTTTGAGTGAACTTCATAGTCTGACTCCAACCTATCTTTCTATAGTAATGGCACTCCTGAGCCTCCTGTGACCCATTTGCTTTGATTAAACACATGTTGTTCCCCTCAAAAGCATATAAGCTCCTGGAGACAGGGTCTGTTTCACCTTTTGTCTCTGCAACTCCAGCACCAAGACAGTACTCAGAACATAGTAGGAAGGAGCATATTAAATGTTTATAGAATGAATCTGGGTGGAGCTGATATCTCTCTGACAAATATAACCTCTTGTTTTCCTCTTCTGACATTTTAGGAAGGGAGACTTCAATTACAATTAGCACGGGATCATTGGAGGTGGGAGTTTGGGGCACAGAAGATCCAGAAAATGGGAGAGCTGCCAGTCAGGAAGAAGGAAGAGGTGTAGAGTGGAAAAAGTCTTTCAAGAGAACATTAGCCCTGCCTGTCCCCAACAAATGGGGTTTTAAAATTTGTAGCATTCAGCTAAGTAACACATTGAGCATCTTGGCCTGGACAGAGGAAAAACTTAACCAAGAAGACCTGAGTTCAAGACCAGCCTAGCATACTTACAGACTGTGAGAGCCTGGGCAAGTCATTCAAACTCTGCTTTCCTCAGTTTCCTCAAAAGTAAAATGGGGATATTAGCACCTACCTCCCAAGGTTACTTTGAGGATGAAATGAGAGATTTGTAAACACTTAGCACAGTACCTGGCCCACAGTAGGTGCTTCATAAAAAGTTGCTTCCTTCTTTCCATGGGAAGGCAGAAAGGGCTCCCTTTTTCATCCCTCTATCTGTGTCCCTCCATAAGCTGTGGTCCCCCTCCATAACTTCTTGGGTACCCTTAAACAGGAGCATTTCTCTGTCCTTCAGCCTCAGTTGTTCTCTCTTTTCCTCTCTCTCTCTCTCTCTCTCTCTCTCTCTCTCTCTCTCTCTTTCTCTCAGCAATTGAGGTTAAGTGACTTATCCAGGGTGAATACAGCTATTGAGTGTCAGAGGAAGATTTGAACTCAAGTACTCCTGACTCCAAGGACAGTGCTCTATCCACTGCACCAAGTAGCTTCCCAATCACTATCACAGGGGATACGATGGGGGATGGCAGAAAGAGAATTGAACTTGGTAGTCATGAAGACTTCAGTCCAAATCCCACCACTAGGGCTTAGTAGCTCAGTGGCCCTGAGCAAGTCACTTCATACCCACAAACCTCATTGCTCTTATCTGTTAAATGGGGATAACAAAGTAGGCATGCCCTATGTAAGGAAGAGAGAACGTCTTTGGGGGCCATATGATAGAGGACATACCTGATTCTTTCCTGAGAACCCATTTCATCTTCCTCCTGCACTCACCTCTAGGTGAGTCCATTCTTTTCTGATTGATTCCCTGTGCTCCATAGTCAGAACACTACCACAGATGTTGCTGCCGAACCTGCCATGTCCCCATGGGGTCAGAGGGTTTGATCTAAGGTCAAGTGACCTAAGAGAGGTTTGGACAGGGCAGATGGCAGAAAACGGTGATGTGTGCAAGGAGGGGCAGCCTTGGCATCCCAAAGAGCAAAAGAGGAAAACCAGGGAAAATCAGAGAGAAAAGCCAGCATCTGTCACTGAAATATGTGCGAATGGCAAAATGAATGAATGAAGCATGTATTAAGTAAGCCCTGTATTAAGCGACAAAGACACAATAGAAAAGCAAGACAGTGGTTGTTCTCAAGAAGCTCACATTCCAGTGGAAAAGACAGAAGGAGGTGTAAGTATCCCCGTCACAAAATTTCTTTTGTGTTTCTTTTGAGTGAGTATGAAGTGTTGGGCCTAGTTGCGCCCCTGTGGACCATTTCAGGCTTTGCATTACCTACCAATCCTTCTCAGTGCCTTCTTTTATGGGCACCTTCCCTCATAGAGGTATCATAGAAGGGCAGATGGAGAGCTGGCCCTGGAATCAGGAAGACAAGAGTTCAAATCTCACCTCTGACACATCCCAGAGTAGGACAACATATACCGGCACTGATATTATGGAAACAAGCATAAAGTAGAGGGTCTGAATGAGCTCAGGGTGGGTGACTTGATGACAAAACTACCAGATATTCAGAGAGTCTTCCTTAACTTTTCATGGCACATTTAGAGTATCTGAATGGAGCCCTCTACCCCTGTGAGGTCAGCAGTCACATTGAACTAACGGGAAAAACAAAGTTGAAGAAGGTTGACCTTGAGAGGATCAGTAGTCTAGAACTGAAAGCTACCTGAGAGACAACCATGTCCATCCCTATTATTTTACACATGAGGAAACTGAGACCCAATGAGAGGAAATGACTGGCCCAAGCAAATTGGTAGTAAATGTCAAAGGTGGGATTTGCACTCAAGTTCTCTGTCTTTAGAAGTCATGTTATTCCCACCCCCATCCCCTCTCTGCCACACCTGTTGAAGGTCACAGAACCTAGGGGGAGGATCAAGTCCCTCCCTCCCAAAGGAATTACCTCAACTCTTCTTATCAATCATCAAAATTCTGCAGTCCACTTTTTGGGAGAATTTGGGTTGTGGACTGGATTATTTATTTCATTGGTACAGGGAACTCCCAGGCATAAAACACTTGCTAGCAACATTGATTGACTACTACTCTGTCATGTCTAGCCTTTGATCATTTAATTGTTCGCCCAAAGTCATTTCATCCATACTCATCAGAGGCAGAATTCTGGGAAATTCAGGAGGGTCAAAATTTGGAGGTTTGGTGGTCTTTCCCTAGAAGTTGACCAAGGATAAAGTTCTTTACCCTTGATTCCTGCCCTCTCATAGGAAAGGAACATGATCTAACACCTGAGTCCCAAGCTGAGACATTGGGGCAGATACTCAAGAGATGAGTTTGAAGATGAATGAAAGATACTGCCCTCTTTCACAGCCTATTGGAGGATTTGGAAATGGGACAGAAGCCTTTACATGCTGAAAATCACAGACACATCCATTGTTGGTTTCTAAATAAAAATCACAAAGCATTAAATTTAGAAATTGTATTTTAGACACTCAGTAATGTAGAATTCACTTATAGGCAGCTATTTAGTGGCAACTAGGTGACTCAATGGATAAAGAACTGGGCATGAAATTAGGAATACCTATCTTGCCTTTCAAGAACCAAAGTCTCCCCTGGAGAAGGGCAGTGTGGGACAAGAGACCAGTTCCCCTGCCTCCTAATTCATGGTTAGTCTACCCATGAAATCATTTGACATTGATCTGGAGAATATGAGAGCCTGGAGTTATGTCTATTTCCCCAGACAAAGTTCACTGAGAGGTCAGAAGGAGAAGGCCATTATGGTTGCCATCCTGCTCCACAAGTTATGGAGTGACAGTATTGATTTGCATGTGATAAGCACATCTAGACAGCTTTGGTGGGGGAAATGGTTGTATTCTGCATTAGAAATATAAAGACTACTTTGCCTGTTGCTTGGGAGGAATTCAGAGGGGATGGGGTAAAGAGCTTTTAAATGGGATCCTATTCCTCCAGGGATTCACAAGACAAAAGTCCTGATACCAGAGGTCTCAAGATGTGAAGATATGTGGGGAACAGGACAGTAGTGTCTGACGGTTGGAAGTCTCTGCCCAGGAATGCATTGGAAAAGATGCCCAGAGAGACAGGTTCTCCTACTCATCTCTGTTTTGTGGATCTACAGTGCTTAGCAAGAGTACTGCTCCATTCTCATCCTCTTTCCTAAAGAGGGATTCTTGGTCCACACCTTTATTCATTCCTCCATGGAACTGGAATCATCACCGATCTTCTTTCCCCTAACTTTATTTCCAATGACTTTGTGTATCACAAAAAGTAGATGTGAGTATTCTCTTGGAGGAAATGTTAACTTCAGAATAAGGAACCATAATTTCTATCTGTCCTATGTAGAGTGGGAGCAGTCCAGACTTCAGTTGGTGATGAGTTTCATAGAACTGCAGGTTTGGAAGGGACCTCAAATGTCAACTGGGATCACAGCTTCATTCTCAGAAATGACAATGAGACTATGAATCCAAAGGACCCAGACTTGCTGTTGAGTGTCCTGAATTTTCCCTTTATAAGGGCTTTTGAGGACTAAAAGAAATATGTAAAAGGAAAATCCAGTTAATCTAGGAAGACTTGGCTTCTTTGATTGATGTCTCAGAAATTGGTCAACCTGAAGCTAGGCACTTGGGGAAGGATGGTTTGACACGTACAGAAGTAATGCTATGTCAACCAGTCTCTATTTCCTGGACCTGTTTCCATACTGTGTGTACTGGTAGTCCTCCACTTTCCTGAAGCACCAAGCAAAGGAAGGTACATTGTTCTACTTATCTCCCTGAAGCAGTAAATCAATCAGGCTAGGAGAAAGAAGAGATTCAAGAACCTGTGAAATGTCCAGGAAAAGATCAATGTGAATAGGACTTGTTGGTTCTGATACCCTGGAGCACTGTCAGTCTGAGAAATGTGAATGGACAAACAATCTCCTATCCCTAAGAAGCTATGCCCCAAACACATGAGGACTTTCAGAGAACCTGAGGAAGATTCTTCTCGGCCCCTTGCATAATGGGGGAAACTGAGGAAATTCTCCCCAGCCCCTTGCATGACTGCCACATGATGTAACATAAGGAATATAACTTAAAGCCAACATGCGCAAATGGAAGTGTTAAAGGAAGCAACACAAATATAGGAAGAATTAATGAACCATGTAGCCAGGGTAAAGAGGCCCTTATCTTAAAAAGTCATAAAACTCCTTAAGGGAGGAAGTGTCTGTGTCCATGGACCTGGCCAATCCTTGGGCACATTCACCAAAGTAGAGAACTGAAAGTTTGGCCAATGTTCCTTCTTTGATTCTGCTCTAATGTTCCTCTTTTCCTTGAAGTTACATGTATAAAGGAACTGAGTGGGAGAAGAATCTTTGGAAGTCTTTGTTGCAGAAGTGGGGAAACCTGCTTCTTCTCTCCCTGTCAGGACCTTTGCCAACTGCTGCCCCCTTCCCCAGTAGCCATAGTGATGAAGTTCAGACTTGACTGGTGATGTATACTTTCTCTTTTTCTATTCCATCTTAACTATTATCTACTGTTTATATGTACACACTTGCTAACTTACACTGTTTGTCGTAATAAAACTTAATTGCCTATTAAGGTTGCTCTAGTGTGTGTCACTGTATCTTAAGATCCCAACCTAATGTGAAAGTACTGCAGTCTGTAATCCCTTTCAATCACAACTGACATCATGAACAGGATGTAGAGGTACAATGCTGCTTTTTAGGAAAAATAAGGAAAATGACAATAAAAGAAATTGACATCCCAGGCTGGGAAGACCCTCTATATCCTTCCCTCATGAAAGAATGGGCAAAAAGTGCAGGATCTAGTTAAGAATGGGGGAGTCAACTCAAACAAGCTGAGATACTAGATGTGGCACATTGCTTAGAAACTATCCCCATTGAAAAAGGAAGAGACGCCATTAGCCTTGGGCGATGGGGTTGAGCTCTTTTGACTGCTCCCAGGAAAATGTGTGAACCAATGGATCAAGTGGTAGAAAAGAAGATTGTCTGGGAAAAGCAATTAACCATATTACAAAGCAAACTATCCATGCTACAATAACAAAATATTATTTTGGGATATCAAGTAAGAAATTATCAGGAAGTGGCAGACAAGGCAGCCTTAAGGATTGTCCTGTACAAATACCATAAACAGAAATGGAAAATTAACAAGAGAAAAGTCTGTACAGTACAATACAAGATAAGACCCTGATAAGTGGGATAGAGATATTTGGGACTAGTCTGAGGATGATGAGATCTTAGATGAGAAGGCATGGGATGAGTATGGGGCTAAACACCCAGATGTAGATACTGAGTCCAGACTCATCACCCATAGGAAAGAGGAGGATCAGGGAGGAAACAAGGTGTTTAAAGCCATTACTGAAGATTTTACACAGCAGGAGTTGACAGATATTTTGAGTAGATTTACCAAAACTTGAGTGAGCCCCTGATTTCCTGGATGGTCAGAATTAGTAATGCAGGAGCTGGAGGGATATGAGTGGACGATACAGACTGTATGATGTTTGTAGGGATTAGAACTAATTTTTTGGTACAGCAACTATATGGTGGGAAGTACTGCAGGTCCTAATACTAACTTACTGCCCTGGCAGCAGAAAGGTAACAAACAACACCCTGCAGATTGGATGTGGCCACGATCAGACAGACAATGGTATGTCCTAAGGGATGGGATACAGAAATTGAAAGAGAAAGTTATGAAAACAACTATTATGGTCAGGTGTGCAGACCATTACCTGAGTCCATCACAGGAATATACTTATTAACACTGTACCCTCCCCCCTTACAAACATTTGATTATGACTTTACTGTTAAGTGAAGCTCAGAAGACTTTAAATGAAGTACTGGAAGAAATTTATAACTAGGGGAATGAGAGGACAATAGAGAGAATGAGGGACAGAACAATAGCAGTGAGGAAGGAAGAAAAGGGTCTGAAATAGGATTCCCTGAAAGGATTTGTTTGCTACCCTGATAAGCAAGAGTAGACAAAATCAAAATTGACGAAACCCCCACGATAGAGTTATACCATATGCACAAAGAGAAAAGGTTGGGAGGAAAGGCAGTTAGAGAGATATGAACCGAACCATCAGCCCCTCCCTTGGTGTCTCCAGTCTACCCAGATTTAAGTCATCTGAAGGGAGATTAGATCAAACCCCAGTGGAAGTCCACACAGTAAGAAGGAGAGACTATATACCACATATCCCTCTTACTATATATTGGAAAAATGGGTCTACCACAATGACTAAATCTCTGTTGGACACCAGGCAAGAGGCCTCACTAATATATGGGAACCTGGCTGAGGATGTGCGTGGACATCCTATAATCAACCATCACCAGGTTAGGAGGGAAAGAAATAGTAGCTAAACAAGTCATTTTATTTAAGAAAATTGGACAACTCCCTTGTAGAGAATATTCAGTGGTAATAGGTCCCATTTCTGAATACATAATGGGAATTGACATTCTCACAGGTATGACATTACAATTGCCAGAAGTCAGATATCAATTTGCAATGCAGTGCTTCTCAATTAGGAAGGTGCTTGTAGGAAAATTAAAAATGTCAGCTGTATCTTTACCCCTCCCTACTGAGGTTATTACCTTAAAGCAATATTGCGTACCAGGAGGGCAGGAGGAAATAACCAACACTATACAATAATATGTAGAGGTAGGAGTTCTGTTACCTGTAACCACAGAACGAAATAATCCAGTGTGGCCCATTTGCAAATCAGATGGTTAATAGAGAATGACAATAGATAGTAGACAATGAAATAAAGTTATTTCATCTTTGTATGCTGCTGTATCTGATACTATAACCCTGAAGGCAGGGTACAGAAATACTGCGGACTCTGGTATGCAGTGACAGATTTGGCTAATGCTTTCTTTAGCATTCCAACAGACCCTGCTCAATGGGATGAATTTGTATTTACTTGGCAGAGGAGGCAATACACTTTCATCTGCCTCCCACATATAACTCTATAGCCCCACTATATGCCATAAGGTAATAGCAGAACATCTAGATGATTTTAAACACTCACATGTTCAAATTACTCATTATATAGATGATATCATGACACAGGGGAAGGAGAAAGCTCAAGTAGGACCAGTAATACATGACTTATTGGAATATTTAAAGGAGAAGGGGTGGGAGATTAATCCTAGAAAGGTACAGGGAACCTCTCAAATTGTTAAATTTTTAGGGATTCATTGGAACCAGGGGCACAGAGAAATACTTCCCAAAGCTAGACAGAGAATATTAGATTTTCTCCCTCCCACCAATAAGAAGGAGACTCAGAAATTTATACATTTATTTGGGTACTGGAGAACACATATACCACATTTGGGACAAACACTACACCCCTTACTAAAAGTGACCTGAAAGAAGTATGAATTTTCTTGGGGTTCAGATGAGGAAAAAGTCTTTGAGTAGACTAAAGCAGCAATCCAAACTGCATTAGATTTATGGCCCATGCAGGAAGGGCCCATAGAATTGTAAGTGTCCATACCAGAGAATTATGCTGATTGGAGCCTGTGGCAAAAACAACAGGTAAAAATGGTTCTTTTAGGATTTTGGTCCCCAAAACTACCTACTGCAGGAATATGTTATTCCCTCTTTAAGCAACAATTATTGGCAACTTACTGGGCCCTTGTGGAAAAAGAAAAGCTCACAATAAGGCATGATGTGGTACTGTGACCCCAAATTCCTATAATGCAATGGATTATCAGTACTCCAGCTTCCCATAAAATAGACCACGCACAGGAAGCTATGATTATTAAATGGAAATGGTATATTCAAAATAGAGCTAAAACAGGAAAAAAAACAGGAATATCACAATTACATGAAAAGGTATCTGAACTTAATTCAGAGGAACAGACTGATATTAATTCTTCCACCCCAGTACTTAAATGGGGACAAGGATATAGTACTTTAAGCTCAGAAAGTAAGAAACATGCCTGCTTTACAGACCAGTCTCCTTAAGTATGTGGTTGAAGTGAGGTATTGGAAAATAGTGGTAAAACCAGAGTACTAAACACTTGAGAGTTCAGGACAAGGAGGAAGCAAGTCAATTTGCAGAGTTGTTTGGTAGCAGTCCATTTGACTGTAATAACAGAGCAGGGAAAGAAATGTCGCAATATTCACTGACTTTTGGGCTGTTGCTAATGACTTCTTGATCTGGATGCCAATATGGCACAGAAACCATTCACAGGTACATGGTAAGGACATATGGGGAAAGAATTGTGGAAAGATATTTGGGAATGGTCACATCAAACTAACTTCTCAGTTTTAAATGTAGATGCCCATGCTTCATTGATCATTCTTTGAAGTGGTGGGTTGTGAATCCACAAGCCCATGTTCCATGAAGGGAACTTCAGGCTCAGCTGGGTATGACTGACATACTCTTACACCTTTGGATTTGCCCCCAGGGAAAGTAGTTACAGTTTCTACAGAACTGGCATGCAAATTCCCCTTGGATACTTTGGCCATATATTACCTCATTCTTGTTTGGCTCTAAAAGGAATACACACACTTAAGGGGTTGTTGATTCAGATTACATAGGGAAAATTAAAGTTACAGCACAAAACTTAGGACCACAGCCTGTGGTGTACGCTACAAATTCAAGAATCATCCAAATAGTTGTGAGTAAATGTCTGGTGGGAGATGCAGAACAAATGTCTGAACTGTCCTCTATTGTCATAATTCGTAACGGCTTTGGAGACACTAATTTTGTAAAAGGGGCTAAGGTATGGGTGAAACGTTCCCAAGGCAACAGAAATTATTGCTGATGGAATTAATAATACCATTATAGTGGACTTCCCTGGGGATGACAAAATGTATCACTATACATTAACTCAGGTGTTTTTACATGAATAGCATTTTATAGGGATCGTGTCATTCCTTGGCATAATGACCTCTAACCAGGGGCAGTGAAATTCCCTTGTGCAACTGGGACAAGCAGTGGCAGATACTGGACCATGGGATTGCTGGGTTTTCCAGTTTCATCCTCAGGTGTGAGAAGGACCTCCACAACGCAGAGGACTACAGGAGCAATCCCACATAGCCCTGCCATATCCTTCTACCAAATACATGAAACCTTTGTTTCAAGTACAACCAAAAAAAGAGACTTTTAAGGAAGTACCTTGCTTTAATTCTGGACAAAAATTTTATAATCAGACTTACAATGAAAGCTAACATTTTGGACCTGTATTGATTACTATAGCAGGGAAAGCTAAAGTAGGTCTGTTCACATATACTTGTGTGAGTGGTAATATATCTACATTTACTTCTCCAAACTTTACTCATATGGTGTGTTATAACTGTACGAAGATTCCGACTGTTTTTAAAAGGACTAAGGTTCTCATGTATGTACCTACTAATTGTAGTTATTGGTTCCCTGATTCTACTATATTAAGACTATGTAACAGCTATAGGAATGCTACTAAATTAAAACCTCCACATAATAAATTCCCATCTTGGCAGATATATAAGCAACTGAACAAAATTGATTTAAATCTTTTTTTCCTTTCATCCTGTAATGATACCTCTCCATGGGGACAATCTATTGCATTATTGTTAAATACTACTATTTTTAATACCGTGTGCGCACCCAATAGGTATACCTTTGTATGTGAAAAATCTAATATCCCTTTAGTGGTATATGAGGCTATGTCGAATTTAACTCATTGGGACATGATTACTATGCTGAATGCTTTTCAGTGTCTCAGTACATATAAAATCTACAGTCAAGGTACTTTAGGAGTAATAAATTCTGGAATGCAATTGTATAATTACACCACATCAGCTGTTCAAGGGAGAGTAAAGAGAAGCCCTTGGGACAATTTCTTGTGGTGGATGTGTCAAACCACCACCTTTTTAGTCCCTTGGGTAGGATAGGTTGACCATGAATTGATATTGACCAATATTACCAAAACTATTGAAGTCATTGCTAGTGAAATAGCTGAAGATTTGCACAATCTACAAGAATCCTTGGATTCCTTAGCCCACAAGGTATTAGGTAATCGTATAGCCTTAGACTATCCTTTAGCAGCAGAGAGAGGTGTATGCAGGGTAGTAAATATTTCCTGTTGTTTCACAATTCACCATGAATAGTCACAAACATACACCACTTTCATGATGTGGCTGTTTGGATGAAAGATACTAGACAAAAATTATTCCCTTCCGAGTCCTTACAGGATCAATGGAAATCATTTTCTATTCTCTTTCACATTTGTTATTGTTAGTACTGCTGGCTTTAATCTTTGAGCCTTGTGTTTTAAATTGTATAACTTCTTGTATTTCTGTACAACTACAGTCATTTTCTTTCTGCAAGTGAGAAGATTCTCCTCAGCCCCTTGCACAACCACCACATGAGCTAACACAAGAAATGTAACTTAAAGCTGATATGTGTAAATGGGACCCTCAAAGAAAGCAACATATAAATATTAGAAGAATTAATGAACCATGTAGGCAGGGCAAAGAGACGCTTAAGAGTCATAAAACTCCTTAAGGAAGGAAGTGTCTGTGTTCGGGGACCTGTCCAGTCCATGGGCACCTTCATCAAAGCAGAGAACTGAAACTTCGTCCAACGTTCCTTCTTTGATCTCTCTGCTATAATGGTCCTCTTTTCCTTGAAGGTACATGTATAAAAGGACTGTGTGGGAAAAGGACCTTTGGAGGTCTTTGCTGCAGAAGTGGGGAAGCCTGCTTCTGCTCTCCCAATCAGGACCTTTGCTGACTGCTCCCCCCTCTCCAGTCACCGTACTGATGAGGTTCAGACTTGACTGGTGATGTGTACTTTCTCTTTTTCTATTCTGTCTTAACTATTACCTATTGTTTATATGTAAACACTTGCAAACTTACACTATTGGTCATAATAAAGCTTAATTTCATATTAAGACTGTTTTAGTGGGTGTCATTGTATCTTAAGATCCAAATCTAAAGTGAAAGTACTGCACATCTGTAATCCCTTGCAATTGGCTGAAGGCTAAAACTGGAACCAAAGGTGAAAACATTGGGGAATTCCCAAGCAGATTCTGAGTGTAGAGACTGAAAAGATGGTGTAATTAAAGTGGCACGATGGGTGGAACATTGAACTTAAGGTCAGACTCAAATGCTGTCTCTTTCAGTTTCACAAATGGTAGGTACCAGTACCTCTCTGAACATTTAAAGTTTGGATCTAAGTCAAAATGGACAAGTCTCTTCATATCTCTCCCTTCCTTCCCCTCCCTTCCTCTGTGCCCTCCCACTCAACTGCCTTTCTTCCCCCTACCTTTCACCATATTATTCTGTCTCTTTCAGTCTCTGTCTCTCCATCTCTCTTTCTGTTTCTCCCTCTCTGAGTCTGGCTCTCTCTGAATCTTTGTCACTTTGTGTCTCTGCCTCAGTCTCTCTCTCTTTCCATCTCTGTGTCTCTCTCTGTCTCTGTCTCTCCCTCTGTCTCTCTATCTCTTTGTGTTTCTTTCTCTCCTCCCCTCCTTCCATTTTCTGGCAAAGAGACCTGTCCTTCTCCAAAAGACACTACATGCCTGACTAGAGAAGGAAATGGCAAACCACTCCAGAATCTTTACCAAGAAAACTCCAAATATGGTCACGAAGAGTTTGGCATAAACAGCAACAACAAATTGGAGGTTATAACTGTTATTACAAAGTGTTACCTCTCTTTCTTTGTACGAGAAGTCAGTTTGAAGAAAATGTTGACAGTGATAACTTAAGAGAACCTGAAGAGACTGTTTTCCTATTTTTCCTGTTTTGGTAAAGAAGCTGAGGAACATAGAAATTCTCTCGGTGTTTTAACTTTTATTTTGAGGAACAAGTAAAGAGAATTCTTCAGTGAAGATTTACTTTGGAATCTTGAGAAAAATAAATGATGCAACTGTTTCCAGAATTTAATGAAAAATGTTTCGCATCATAACAATGATTTGAGATCATTCTGGCTATGTGTTTGCTCTTTTGCTGTTTAATACTGACTTAGTCCTAGAAAATAAGGGCGTTTGATACAAGAAATAAGAGGGAGTCTTTCTTTAAAAACTGGGATGGAGATATGAATTAATTGACTAATTCGTCAGAGATGTTTCAACTTGCTAATTAGTGAGGAAATATTCAAAATTGAATTGTCCTACAGTTCAGGATGATAAAAATGAACATGGCAACAGATCGTGCAGAAGACCAAGAAATGACCAGCAAGTGAGGTTTGTTGACATTTGCTCTATTAGGAACTCATTAGGTGCTAAATTTTTGTCACTTGTCTTGGTTGTTGTATTTTCTACCATTTCCTTGCTCACTATATAACAAAAAATAGTCTAGGATAAAATAATAACAATAGTTGCTGTAATTCAACAGTTCTATATGGTAAGGATTGGTTAAGAAGAGAGGTATGATTAATATCCAAAGTTTGATTTGTTTAAAAAAATATCCAGCTTTGTCCGTTAAATAAATGATTTGTATTTTCTTAGTGGAATGCATCCCCAAGCGTGCCATCTAGTGGCCAGTGGGAGCTTGTTTCTAATGAAATTCAATCTGTTCTAATTCCAAGATTGTAAGATGCACAAGTGGGGCAGATCATCGTATGGTTATTGGTGAGTCATAGAAGCACAATGCCTAGGAGGAATCATAGGGCTTGCCTTGGAGGCCCTAACTTGTGACATATCATAATACTAAATCACAAAGACCCTCAGTATCTGGTTATGACACCAAAGAAGCTGAGATCAAGACCTAGAAAGGATCAAAGAGACATAGACTCAAGCAGTAAGGTACCTTGGAAGCCTGCTAATAGAGGTCCCTTTGTTCTGGGGATGAGGAAGATAAGACACAGAGAGTTTCTATGAATTGCCCAAAATCACACAAATAATAAGTTGCTGATGTGAGATGTCTAACGGAAGAACTCAGACTCTAAATACAACATTATTCTCACTACACTGCTGTCCCTCCTTCTGTGGTTACCCAGTTCAAATCTTCATGTTACAGAAGGGGCAAATGAGGCCCCAGGTCACAATAAAACTTGTTTAGTCCCCTTTTCTCTCTACCTCCCTAACATTTGACTTGACTTTCTTCCCCAAAGTATTTGAAACCTCAAATTAGTCAGTGGATTAGAGTGGGGTCGATGCCACGCATGTGAAGACTTTCCCTGTCTGAATGGGCAAATGGGAACAATTTGTTCTAATGACCATGGAGGTAGTAAAGAGCTTAGAGCTTGGTCAGACATCAAAGACACCAAAATCATCCATTTTATCATCTGACTTCTCTCTTGTCACTGGACTTTGATGGTTCTGTTAGACAGTGAGGCTGATTCCTTTATGTAACACTGCCTCACTTAAATCCAATTCGTGTAAGTCATCATTCTTTGATGTCATCAGTCCTCTTCAAAACCTGGAATAAACAACCTTAGAAACTACCGCCATCTAAAAATCAGACCTAAATTAAGACAACACCTCAACCAAACTACATCAGTGGAAACAGAAGATCCCATTTCAGGGTCATAACTATTCACATCATTGAAGGAATGTGAAACCAAAGGCTGAATGGAGAGAGCAAGTTGGTGGTTATTCTCTTTCTGCTAAACCCCTACCTCAAAGGATTCTAGGACTCTGCCTAAAACTCACACTTGCTTTACACATACATTTCTTTTAAGGGGGAGGTAATGTATTCAATTCACTGAATAGTAATTTACTAAGTCCTAATACTGAGAATTGGAGTGGAAATAGATGGATAACAAGAAAATGTACCAAAGTCTACTGAAGAAAACAGCTCATATAAGAAGGAAGAATGAATATTTAGAAAGTACAAAAAATTTCTAACCCTGGTGGACATAGAATTAACACATTTCTTTAGATGCGTTGACATGCAGTAGTTTGGAAAATACCCTCTCCTTGTGAGTACTTACATTTTGAACAAACTATAAACTTGTCATTGTAAAGCTTCTAAACTTGCTGCCTATTCTTGTTGATTAGAGGACCTCTCTGACAAAGACTGAGTAAGCATGATCCAGACCATGATCTCTGTTGGCAATCTCTCATCCACCTCTGCTTCCCCAAAGCCCATTCCCTACTCATCCTCGCATGCCCAGTGACAAGAATGAATGAGAGGAGTAGAGAAAGCACAGCACCTGCAGTCAGAGGGTCCAGGTGCAATGCCCATCTCTGATGCTCACTACTTGGGAGATCTTAAGCAAGTTTTAAGTTTTGTGGACCTCAGTTTCTTCATCAGTAAAATGGGGGAGGGGGGAGTGTACCAAATGATGCTAAGGCCCCTTCCAGTTCTAATTCTATACTCCCATCATTCCATCTGGGTTCTAGTTTCACTTCTCCATGGAACAGTTGCATCAAAATGTGCTTTCTTCTCTCTGTCTTTCCCTGATATGCTAGCAAGGGACAACTCCTTTTTCCTTAAAATGTTCTAAGTTCTTCATTAGGAATAAAAGCTTACAAAATACTACATACCACCACATACCTGTTTGCCCTCTAGGAATTCCACCCCATCCCACAGCCAGTGAAAAAGCAGTAGTCCCTGCTCATCAAGTACAATAACCCATCTCAGGGTCTCACCCTGATTACAATATTACATAACATCACCTTATACTTGACTCTCCTTCCTCCATGAAAGGTATGCCCCAATGAAGTTTGCAGGTATGTCTCTGACTGGGACAGCACCCTTCACCTAGATAACATCCCAAATATGTCATCGAATTCAAAATGAATTTATGAAGACTTTACTATGTCAGACACTGCCATGTGCTAGGGATACAAAGATTGAAAAGGACAGATCCTTGTTTAAATAAAGTTACACTGTATCAGAGGATACATGGACGCATGTAAGTATAGAGAAAATATGTGGAAAAAGGCCCCATGAGGCAATAAGAGGAGAAGGGACAAGCTTCTGGGCACAAGGCTTCTCAATCTGGGCACGATGAGCTTGTTTTCCCTTTTAATATTTTGATAATGATATTTCAGTGCTCTCCTTTATAATTTTACACATTATCATATTTTTATGAAATTTTAGGCATTTCTTAATTCTCATATCTTCTTATTATTAATTATTTCCTATCTATACTCTATGTAGTTTGCTTTTATATATTAGTTTGCTTGTTGTCTATTAGATTATGACCTTCTTGAGGGCAGGGAATGTCTTTTGCCTCTCTTTGTATCCTCAGAGCTTAGCACAGAGCCTGATACATGGTAGGTGCTTAATATATGTTTATTGCTCACTTTATTGATTATACTTCATGCATTTAAAAACATGGTTGTGAGAGTTCATAGGCTTTGTCAGACTGCCAGAGAGGGTCATGACAGATGAAAAGTACTTGTGCTGGAAAATCATGTGGGAGGTGATGCTGCACTTGAACTTTAAAGAAAACCAAGAGTTCTGAGAGGCAGAGATCCTAGAAAAAAATAGCTGGCTAAGAGATAGAAAGGATGTGTCACTGGAGTCCAGAAAGACTTCCTGAAATTTGGAGCCAACAAGGTTTTCAAATAGAGGCTGAATAATCACTTGTCAAGGGTGTTACAGTGGGAATTGTATTGGGTATTGATTATTTAACCACCAAGGACTTTCCAACTCTCTTGTTATGATTATGTGAACTCTGATTTTACAAATGGAAAGTACAAGCATCTCTCTGAAGGTTGAAGCTTTGGATCCGACCTAAGTCAAAGTAGACAAGTCTCCTTCTTCATCTTGCTCCTTTTTTCCCACTCCCTCCCTCTTCCTCACCCCTCTTACAGTCCCTCCTTCTCCCTCCCCCTCTCTTTCTCCATATCTCTCTGTCCCTCCCTACCTCCCTCCCTCCCCCTGTTCTTTCTCTCTCTCTCCCCCTTTGCCTGTGTCTCTCTGTCACTCTGTCATTCTCTCTGTGTCTATGTCTCTGTCTCTCTCTGTCCCCTCCCTTCCTCTTTCTCTCTCTTTACCTTCTTTACCTTCCTCCCTCCATCTCTCTCTCCTACTCTCTCTTTCCCTGTTCCCTCTTCCCAATTTATGCAGCCTATTTCCTATGAGCCACTGCCAACAGGATAATAGGACCCTGGATTAGAGATGGAAAGAACCTCAGAATCCAATCCTCTCCTCTTAGAGGTGGGGAGACTGAGGCATGGAGAGGTTGAGTGTCTTAGTCACAGTCACACAGGTAATAAGAAGCACACTTAAAATTTGAATCCATGTCGTTTGCATCTCATTCAGTGCCATTATTAACTATACTCTGCAACCTCATCAGGGTATGCATACATTCTTGTGTGTAAGTGTGTGTCTAAGAGTGTGTGTTCCATTAAATACACATTTTACATATAACATAACTGTAAACTATATCACAAACTCATGTATAATGATGCATTAAATATACAAATGTGATATAGATATAAATTTAATCAAGTTATTCCGTG
>CM053769.1:119370074-119413364 GCA_028658325.1 Potorous gilbertii
TACAAGTCTTCATGTTACAGAAGAGGCAAATGAAGGCCAGGGCCATGATAAAACTTCCTTGGTCCCCATTTCTCTCTGCCTCCTTAAGATTTGACATGACTTTCCTCCCCAAAGTATTTGAAACTTCAATTCAGTCAATGAGTTAGAATGGAGTCTATAGCAAACATGTGAAGACTTCCCCTGGCTTAATGGGCAAATGGGAACAATTTGTTCTAATGACCATGAAGGCACTGGAGAGCTTAGAGTTTGCTCAAATGTCAAAGATGCCAAAATAATCCACTGCATCATCTGACTGTCATTGGACTTTGATGACTCTGGTAGACAGTGAGGCTGACTCATTTATGCAACTCTGCCTCAGTTAAATCCAGTTCATGAGCAAGCCACAATATCACTCTTTGATGTCATCAGTCCTCTTCAAAACAAAGAACAAGCAACTCCTGAAGTCATTGACATATAAAAATCAGACATAAATTAAGACAAAACTTCAACCAAACTACAGATCAGTGGAAACAGAAGATCTCATTTCAGGGTCACATCTAGTCATGTCATTGAAGGAATGTGGAACCAAAAGCTGAATGGAGAGAGTTGGTTGGTGGTTCTTCTCCTTCTGCCTAAAATCCCCCCTTAAAGGATTCCAGGACTCTGTCTAAAACTCACACTTGCCTTACACACACAGTTCTTTGAAGTGGGTGGCAATGTATTCAATTCACTCAACAATTATTTATTAAGTCCTGATACTGAGATCGGGGATGGAAATAGATGGATAACAATAAATTGTCCCAAAGTTTAGTAGAAGAAAACAAGTCATATAAAAAGAAAGAATCAATATTTAGAAAGTACAAAATAATTTCTACTGTGGTTAACATGGAATTAACACATTTCTTTAGACTTGTTGACATTCAGTAATTTGGAAAATACCTTTTCCTTGTGAGTACTTACATTTTGAAAAAACAATAAACTTGTCATTATAGGGCTTGTAACCTTCCTGCCTATGCTGTTGCTTAGGAAAAGCCCTTTCCCACAAAGACTGAGCAAGCGTAATCCAGACAAGGATCTCTGCTGGCAATCTTTCATCCACCCCTGCTTCCCCAAAGTCTCATTCCTACCCATCCTTCCATGCCCAATGATGAAGGTGAGAGGAGCAGAGAGAGCACAACCCCTGCAATCAGAGGGCCCAGGGACAATGCCTTTCTCTGATGCTCACTACTTGGGAAACCTTAAGCAAATGAAGTAGTTTTTTGGGCTTCAGTTTTTTCATCAGTAAAATGGGAGTGTAGGATGGTGCACCAGATGACTCTAAGGCCCCTTCCAGCTCTAATTCCATGCTCCTATCGTTCCACCTGGGTTCTATTTTCATTTCTCCATGAAATAGTTGCATCAAGATGTACTTTCTTCTCCTTTCTGTCTTTCCCTGACATATTTTCAAGGGACAACTTTTTTCCCAACATTTTAATTCTAAGTTCTTCATTAGGAATAAAAGTTTATAAAGCACCATGTACCACCACAGACCTATTTGTCCTCCAGGAACTCCAAGTTGATTCATTCTCCACCCCATCCCGCAACCAGTGAAAAAACAGTAGCCCCTGCTCATCAAGTCTAATATCCCATCTCAGGGTCTCACCTTGATTACAGCATTACGAATGCCTCACCTTGTACTTCACTCTCCTTCCTCCATGCAGGGTGTGCCCAAATGAAGCTGTCAGGTATGTCTCTGCCTGGGACACCAGCACCCACCAGGATACTACCCCAACTATGTTATGGCTTTCAAAATGAATTTATGAAGAGTTTACTGTATCAGACACTGCCAATGTTCTAGGGATACAAAAGACTGAAAAGGACATATCTTTACTTTCAGGTAAGTTATACTGTATCAGGGGATACATGGTGGCCTGTAAGTATATAGAAAATATGTTGAAGAAGCCCCTACAAGGCAACAGGAGGAGAAGGGAAATGGTTCTGGCCACAGGGATTCTCAACCTGGGGACAATAAGTTTGTTTTCTCTTTTTAATATTTTGATAATGATATTTCAATGTAATTGTTCTCCTTTGTAATTTTATACATTATCACTTTTTTATGAAATTTGAGGCATTTCTTAATTCTCATATCTTCTCTTTATTAATAATTTCTTATCTATATCTATCTTCTATGTAGACTGCTTTGTATATATTTGTTTGCTTCTTGTCTCCCTTATTAGAATATAACCTCCCAGAGGGGAGGAACTGTCTCTTGACTCTCTTTGTATCCTCAGAGCTAGCATGGAGCCTAACACATGGTAGGTGCTTAATATATGTCTATTGCTTGACTGATTAATTATATCTTATGAATTTAAAAGCATGATTGTGAGGAATTCACAGACTTTGACAGGCTGCCAGATGGTCATGACACAGACAAAAAGTGCTTGTGCTGAAGAAACACACGGGAGGTGATGCTTCCCCTGAACTTTAAGGAAACCAGGAGTTCTGAGAGGCAGAGATTCTAGAAAAAAAAATTACTGACTAAGAGATAGAAGGGATGTGTCATTGAAGTCCACAAAGACTTCCTGAAATTTGAAGCCATCAAAGTTTTCAAATAGAGGCTGAAAAACCAATTCTCAGTGGTGTTGTAGTGGGAATTCTTTTGGGATATGGATTAAATAACCATTTTGCAATTGTCTCATCATGATTACGTGAACTCTGATTTTACAAATGGAAGGTATTGGTGTCTCTCTGAAGGTTTAAGTTTTGGCATGACCTAGGTCAAAGTAGACAAGTCTCTCTCTTTATCTTCCTCTCTTTCCTCTCTTTCCCTCTGCCCCATCCCTCTCATACTCCCTTCTCCTTGCCCCTCCCTTTCTCTCTCTCTCTCTCTCTCTCTCTCTCTCTCTCTCTCTCTCTCTCTCTTCCACTGTCTCTGTCTCTGTCACTCTCTTACTCTGCCCCTCTCTGTCTCTCTCTGTCCCCTCTTCCTCTTTCTCTCTCTTTACCTTCTTTTCCTTCCTCTCTCCCTCTCTCTTACTCTCTCTTTCTCTGTTCCCTCTTTCCAAACTATGCAGCCCTGTTTGCCCATGTACTTGTAAATGAGAATCAAAGATCACTCCTGCCACAGTCCACTGTCCCTGATGTTCACTTCCTTTAAGCTCCCTGAAAGAAAAGACTATTGCAATTTTGTCTTTCTCCCAGCAACTAGAACACACCCTTGTACAAAGCAGTTGGTTAATAAATGCTTGTTTTCCTTGAAACATTCTAGATCTCAGTGCCCCTTCACTGGAATAAGGGACCTTTCTGGGAAGATAATGAACCTTTGTGTTGGCTCTCTCACAGCTATGGCAGGCTGAAAGGGGAAGAAACATATTTCAACCTACAAGAGTATTTTGGCCAGGAGAGGGTTGGGGCTGAGGAATATTTAGAATGTTGGATTCTATGGTACATCTGTATAATGCTTCTTATGTTTTACTAATCCAATTAAACCATTGTTTAACTACGTACTTGAGATCAAAGTGAATGTTAACCACCCTGATCCCTGGATCTATCAGTTTGAGATGCAAGGGATAGAGATATGTCTCAGTGCATGAAAAGTGATGATTGAGTGGTAATTCCTAGACAGACCCCAGGAGGGAAGAGTAGGGGAGAGTGCTGTGCAATTAACAGCCTGCCTATAGTAGTTATCCCTTTGGTCATTACACAGTCAGGTGCAATTGTGGATAGAGTACTAGGCATTCAGTCAGGAAGATCTAAATTCAAATCTGGCCTCAAACATTCACTAGCTGTGTGACCCAGGGCAATTTGTTTAACATCTGTTTGCTTTAATTCACTGAGGAAGGAAATGAAAAACTAGTCCAGTATCTGTGCCAAGAAATTCCCAGACAGATTCAGGAAGAGTCAAAAACTATGAAACAACATTTATAGCAGTGACATAATTTTGCACAAGGAACTAAATATCTTTTATACATCTGCATTTTCATTTATTTCTACACATGGCTTCACAGAGATGGCAAATTGTGAATATTAGTTCTCACATCCAGGTAACAAAAGGAACTGACATCTACTGAGACTTTGGCTTAGGACTAATGATTGCTCTGATTATGACATTAGGATAGAAATGTTGATGTGAGCTGGATCACCAATACCTCACCAATACCTTCTTGTCTTCAGATTCTGCACAATTTTTCACGATATGGTGAATTGCGTTTCAAAGCATTCACAACTCAGGGACACAGAGAAGAACTGGGGTAAAGATGGGTGAATTAGGAGTTGGCAGGTCTGGATTCTTATACTATATCTTTCACAACAAACTGTGTGAGCTAAGGGGAGACACAGTATCCCTGCATCTTCGTCTCCAGAGGGAGAGGTCCATCCAAGTTCCCTCTGTCTTTGAGGCTCAAAAGTGATCACTCTACCTATTTCCTATGAACCACTGCCAATATTTATTCAGCCTTAGAATAACAGGTCCCTGGATTAGAGATGGAAAGAACCTCAGAGTCCAATCCTCTCATTTGACAGGTCGGGAGACTGAGGCTTGGGGAAGTTGAGTGACTTGACCACAGTCACACATGTAACAAGAGGTACAGTTAGAATTTGAATCCATGCTGTCTGCATCTCATTCAGTGCTATTATCAACTATACGCTGCAACCTGGGCAAAGTAAGCATACAATCTTGTGTATGTGTGTGTGTGTACGTGTGTGTAAGTGTGTCTCAAAGTATGTGTGTGTGTATAATCCATTAAATTCACATTTTATATATGACATAACTGCAAAATATATCACACTTATATATAACATTGCATTAAATATACAAGTATGTGATATATATAAATTTAATCAAGTTATTTCCTGCCTGAGCATATGCAGACTCTTATTATTCCAGAAACCCTAACATTCTGACCAACTTTTTCAGTTCATATCCAGAGGTCAGTGGGGACAGCAAATTTTTCTAAGATCCATGTTGCTAATGCTTTTGGTCTAGAAACAGCCACAAAACTTCAGCACCTGGGATAGATCTGATCTGGAAAACATCCTCTTCAGAGTAATTCCAAAAGACAAACACATTCCCAAGTGCCACTTGGCAAAGGCCCTCATGTCTTCTATCAACCTTCTCCCTGTCACTAGGAACTGCTCTACTAGGTGGCTGCTCCCTTTGGGGAATGTGAGGGAAATTGACTGGATAGGAAGTTCAGGAAATGAGATACTAAAAGCCTCAGTCACCCAGGACATCTTGTATCAACGACTACAACAGTTAACAGATAGTTTTATTTAAACCAGTGGTATTAATTACTAAGCCCCTAGAAGGTAGGAAGACATCCTAGTTATATTTCATGTCTCTCATCATAGGCACAAATTTAATAAATATGAAAATGTTTTAGAACATGTGGTATACTGTGCAAGGACAGGCTTTTGTTGAATTTAAGCTACTTGGCCCAGGCCAAGCTCAGTCCTGGAATGGAAATAGAAATTTACATTATCTTTTCCCACATTCTTGGTCATCTTGATGGGTTTCCCATTCTCCCTTGAACTACAGATGAACCAGCCAGGATAGGCAGCTGACTCAAAGGTAGAAGTGTTACCATTTGTTTTATGGTAAAATACAAAAGACTTCTCTGTTTTCTGAGTCCGATATAGTATCATGATGTCCTTGTCCTAAACAAAAAGAAGAAGAAATTCATTAGAGTGGGTTTCAGAATTTAGGAATGGGAAGGGATCTCAATGGCCATCGACTTCAACACATACACACGCAAAAATCCCTACTAAAACCTCCAAGTACTGGGATCCCATATTCTCCTGAGGCTGTCCCTCCCACTCTAAGACAACTCTAATTGTTGGGATGGGTTTGCTGATATTAAACCAAAATCTGCCTCTTTCAACTTCCACTGCTTGATCCAAGTTCTGCCCACTGAAGTCAAATGGAATGTTAAGTCCCTCTTCCAAGAGATAGTCCTTCAAAGATGTGAAGACAAACATGATGTCTCTCTCTCACACTCCCAAGCCTTTTCTTCTTCAAGCTGAGCATGCCCAGTTCTATCAACTCATCCTTAAATGATAAGGAATCAAGACCCTCCACCATCTTGATTACCCTCCTCTAGACTCTTTCAATTTTATCAAAGTCCTTTTTAAACCATGGTGCTCAAAATTGAATACAATGCTCCATATGAGGTGAGACAGGACCAGAGTACAATTAGATTGCCATCCAGCCCTTCCTGGAAATTATTGCTTATAAATGTAGAAAAAGGTTGCATTGAGTTTGTTGTGAGTATGCCCTTTGGAAAGGGGTGGGGGAAGAGCTGCTTCTTCTCCTGAGAATATTAATCAAATTAACTCTCCCACTGGCAGTTTAATTCTGCTAAATGAGGATCAGAAAGACCTAAATTCTAATCCTGCCTCAGATATTTGCTCACTAGGTGACATTAGGTAAGTCACTTAATCTCTAGTTGCCTCAATTTCCACATCTTTACAATGTAGATGTATGTGTGTGTATATACATATATATGTACACAAGCCTACATATATACACATATACATACACACACACATATTCCCTCCAACTACCCTAATACTGAGAAAGGTCTCATGAGTTACAAATATTATCTTCCCATGTAGGAATGTAAACATTTCAACTTTAGTAACTCCCTTATTATATCTCTTTGCTGCTTACCTTTTCAGGCTTCTTTTGATTCTTTTATTTGAAAGTCAATTTTTTTTATTCAACTCTGCTCTTTTCAACAAGAATACTCAGAAATCCTCTATTTCATTGCAATTTCATTTTTCCCCTGAAGCATTATACTCAGTTTTATTGGATTCTTTGTTTTAATCCCAGCTCCTTTGACCTCTAGAATACCATATTTCAAGACCTCAAGTCCCTTAATGTAGAAACTGCTAAATATTGTGTTATCCTGATTGCGTTTCCATGATACTTGAATTGTTTCTTTCTGGCTACTTTTAATATTTTCTCCTTGACCTGGGAACTCTGGAATTTGATGACAATATTCCTAGGAGTTTTCCTTTTGGGATCTCTTTCTGGAGGTGATTGGTGAATTCTTTCCATTTCTGTTTTGCCTCTGATTCTAGAATATCAGGGCAGTTTTCCTTGATAATTTCTTGAAAGATGATGTGTAGCTCTTTTTTTGATCATGGTCCTCAGGTAGCCCAAGAATTTTTAAATTATCTCGCCTGGATCTATTTTTCAGATTAGTTATTTTTCCAAAGAGATACTTCACATTGTCTTCTATTATTTCATTCTCATTTTTTTTATAATTTCTTTCTGTTTGTTTGTTTTTTTGTTTCATAATTTCTCATAATGTCATTAGCTTCCATTTCCTCCATTCTAATTTTTAAGGAATTATTTTCATCAGTGAACTTTTGGACCTCTTTTTCCATTTGCCCCATTCTGCTTTTTTAAGGCATTCTTATCAGAATTGAATTTTTGGACCTCTTTTCCCATTTGAATTAGTCTAATTTTAAAAATGTTATTTTCTTCATCATTTTTTGGGTCTCCTTTAGCAAGCTATTGATTATGTTTTCATGATTTTCCTTCATCACTCTCATTTCTCTTTCTAGTTTTTCTTCTACTTTTCTTACTTGATTTTCAAAATCCTTTTTCAGCTCTTCCATGGCCTGTAACCAATTCATATTTTTCTTGGAGGGTTTGGAGGCAGGAGGTTTGACTGCATTGTCTTCTTCTGGTTGTATGTTTTGATCTTCTTCATCACCAATGACAGAAGAAAATACCTTTTCACCAAGGAAGTAAGAATTTCTATTCTGTTTTCCCCCCTGGATGCTCATTTGTCTAGTGAACTACTTGACTTTTGAGCTTATTGTTAAGTGGGGGGCTCCAGAAGCAGCCTACCCTTCTGCAGTGGGTGCTGCCATCCTGGGGCTAGCACTGAGATCAGGACTGGAGCCAGACCTCACTCACTTGTCAGCCAGGTTAGAGTCCCTCCCCACTGAAATTTGAAGCTGTCTTTAGAGTTTGTGGGTTGAGAAGTCTGGAATCCACCAAAACTACCAGTGACTCAGTCCCCTAAGGCTTGCTCCTGCTCCCTCTGCACTGCGGTGACCCATACCAAACTGTGCTCCACTCTCAGCTGGTATAATAGACCCTTCCTGTGAACCTTCTAGATTTTCTTGGGCTGGAAATTGCTTCTGTCTGTCCAACTGGGGCTTCAGGTGCTCTAAAATTTGTTTAGAGTCATTTTTACAAGTTTATTGAGGGGTTTCAGGCTCAAGCCAGCCCCTGCGTCTACTCCACCATCTTTGTTGCACCTCCCTAGTCCAGGGACATGATATTTTTTTCAAGAGTCAGATGGCCTTATACGGAAAATAAGGATTTAAATATTCTCTGCTTGGTCCCAAACAATGGAATTAGGAAGAAAGTTTTAATACTGAAACAAAGATTCAGGATTAATATAAGGTAAAACAATCTAATGATTAAAGATTAATTATTGATAATTAAAGAGGAATCAGTTGCTTTGAAAGGCAATGGCAGGAAGAAGGGAAGAAAAGAAGGAGGGAAAGAAGGAGGAAGGAATGGAGGAAGGAAGAGAGAAAGGAAGAAAAATGAATTTATTAAGGGTTTATTACATGGCAAGAACTATGTCAACTATGAATATCCACAAACAAGGTAGTTGTTGCCCCCAAGGAACTAACACTAAAATGCAGGAAGACAACACATAAAACAAAGCAAAAAACATATGGAGAGAAGGTGGGGTTGGGAAATAGCCAGGAAATGGCAAGATGGTCTCGTTTGAGCAACATAGGGCAAAAGCTCATTTATCAGAACCCAAGAACTTTCATTGGAACCTGGATGACCATTACTTTGTGCCATTTTCTAGGAGATTCTTTTTCAAGTATTAGTTGAACTAGGTGACCTCTGAAATCCTTTTCCGTTCTGCAAATTTATGGGATGCTATGAAACTTACCTCCAGCTTCAGTACTGGCTGCCCTCCACTCTCTGCACAGGACAAACACAGTTTGTGGTCTGCTATCCCCAGGTAAATAGCTATACCTTTGTTTTTTTCAAGAGAGTTATCTCGGCATGGTGTGGTCATCAGTTTGACTGGGAATACAAGAATCAGTGATTACAGAGGGTGAACAAAATAACAGGATCATGAATACATTTCTGACAAAGAGGAAGGTAATGGAGGAAGAGATTATCTGTCTAAAGAAAATAGCAAGGCAATGCTACCGTTGGGCTTGAATTTGAGGGATATAAATTTGGAAGTGCCTAGGGAAGGGAAGGAAACTGAAGTACAGAGGTCTATGGGAATCTTCCATTCATTCCTAGATGGGGAGGCCATCAGCTCAGTGGTCTGGTCCTCATATTGATTCAATTTGTCCTTTAGACTTTGGAATCCCTGATAGAAATTCTAGATCCTAAACTCTGAAGCGCAGTTCTCACAGGAAGCATCACAGGGCGAGGTACTCTGATCTGACAAAAGAGCAATCTCCCAGACTATTGCATCAGCCAGGTCTGAAATTTGCTTCTGTGATTTCCCATTCAGGTAACACCCTACCCAGGCAGGCTTGACCAAGCCCTAAAAGATAGTTATGTGATGTTGTGAATGGTATACATGAGGGAAATACGACTCTTACATAGCTGAAAAACTTCTGATAGAGAAGCAGGAAAATGGAGAGGCAGAATGAGAGAGAAGGGGTTGATTTTTGGCAAACAGGAGAGGCCCAGGGGGAGCTAGCACCCCAACATATGTGTTCATGGAATCCCAGAATGTGCACTTAGAAAGACTACAAAGAACAGACCTCTTGTGACAGATTGTTCCCTCTTTTTGGAGCTGAGATTTCACCTCCCTTCCAAATCCAACAGACCTTTGACCCATATGTATTCTTCTGATCAAACTAATTAGTATAACTTACCTAATTTACCATTTGGTTTCATAGTTATATTTGCTCATTAAAACATGATCATTTTTGATGTAATTAGCGTTTTGTGGAATGAGATATAAGCTGGCTGAGATTACAACAACTGTTACCCTCTTATTCCAGAGTAGGACTACTTACTCCAAGAGTGACTAGCACAAGTGGCTCTTATACTAAACACCAAAAAATCACTGTAATTCAAGATGGCAGATATTTGAAGTGCAATAGATAGACATAATTCTAACCCAGCAGCCCTCTTGAAGATTGGAGAAAAGGGAGTGATCAACCAATCACAGCCATTCACCAACCCGCCTCAAAGGCAAAAAGGACAATATTCCTAAGAGATGTGTGGTGGGCATTCCTTATCCCAGATCCATCCACTGACATACTACCTGAGGCCTTGGGGTCAAGTTCAAGTTGCTGCAATAAAGTTATTGAATGAGACCTAGAAAAGATCTTAAGGGTCATCAAATTCTGTTTTACAGATGAGGAAAATTGGGTTCAGAGAATCTGCTTTATGTCTGATGACTACCCAATGTGACAAAACCATAAGCTATCTAAAGAAGGAGTGTGACACAGGTCTCCCTAATGGGAAGTTCATCACCCTATTCCACTGCGCCACCCTAGTTTGCTTATAAAGGAATGCCACATGAAGGAAGCTTCTGACCTCATTCCTGGATGTCAACCACCTAGGCCAAATTCATTTACTCCATCCCTGCACTCTATTCTGTTCCTCTCCTCCCATTACATCCTCCTCCCAGCCCAATTCTTCCCATAATTCCCTGGCATTAGAACCCTCCCAGATTGTATTGCAAAAGATCAATCAACCTGAATTTCCCCTCACTCTTCCATCCTCCCTAAGCATTGTTCTACTGCTTTTTTGTTCTCATGGAACAGCACATCTTATCTCTACCAAAGGTCGGCCTGCCCCTTCCCTCACCATCATTCACTGCCAAGAATAGGAATTTTCCCTTCTCCCACTCTTTATGCTTAATAACTGCCCAAGTCATCCCTAGAATTTGTTGAGCTCCAGGCATCTGTCCTGGGGGACACTATAAAGAGAAGGTCATGCAAGGTATGAGACTGCCAAAGAGGAAGAAAAAAATAGGATCCAGTTTCCTACTCACTTGGGTGTACCATTCTATCTTCAGCAACCGCTATGAGGGTCTTTCCTTGAAGGATCAAGACTTGCTGATTGATGTCCCGAATTTCACTGAGGTAAGGATTCTCCAATGCTTTAAAATTAAAATTGTTACAATGCAAATGTCATTGACTTAGGAGGATTAAAGCTGATTGAATGGGTTGGTCTCTAGGAAATTGCCTATTCTCTGAGCACATGGAGAAGGATGGACTGATGGTGACAGAATACAGCCTCAACTGAGTCGACACATAGCCACTTTCTCTCTATATGTGTATCCCTACTGTGATGACTAAAGCACTGTGATTGTGAAGGAGGGAACTTCAGAATTTCAGAAATGGAAGGAAACTTAGAGTTTATCCTGATCCAACCCACTCCCAAACACTGAGTATGTCTAGCAAATAACCATTCTTCTTTTAAAAAAAGACAGACCACATCCACTTGGGGAGAGCTCTAATTGTTGGAAGGGTTTTCCTGACAGTCTAAATTTACTTCTTTGTCAGTTGTACCCATCACTCTTCTTTTTGCCTTCAGGGACAAGCAAGATGGGTCTAATGTCTTTCCCCTCTATACACCTACACATTAATGAATCTCTTTTGAGTCTAATCTTCCAAACAATTCTGAATCCATCTGAATTCTAATTGTCCTATATACTACATAGCACCTCTCTATCTTTTCTCACAAGAATATCATGATATCCTTTATTGCTTTGCCAAATTCAGCTGAATTTTATCTGTGGCATCTCTCTGATTTTCCCTCCAGTTACTCCATCAAACAAGGACACAAATTTAGAATCATATGAATGGTTTTTTTAAACACATGCTAACAATCTGTGATCAAAATCTGTGATCAATGCCTCTTTCTCAGGCTGTCCCTCAAGCATCACTTGAATGGCTCTTTCTATAATTTTATAGAAATCCAAGACAAGTTTACTGGCCTAGAGTTAGCAGAGCAGATCCTATTCTTTTCCTGTTGAAGGAAATTACTGTACTTGCCTTTCTTCAGCCATTCCCCAGGATCTTTGTGGTGTCACTAACAGTGCCTACCCCACATCTGCCAAGAGGTAGCTCACTAGACCAGGAAACTTGAATCCAAGGGTCGCCCCCTAAACATCACTTTGCCTACCTTCTCTTTCCACTCCCAATTCACCATTACCATAGAAATGGATAATTGAACCCATCATGTCTCCATTTTTGGAGAGCTTGGTGTCAGCAGGGAATTGCATGAGCCTAGGTAAGGCATCCCCTTGCTCCACCCAGAGGGCCCAGACAAGCATGCATGGCAGAGGGGAGAGGGCACAGTCATGTATCACCTTTCTCTTGTAGTGGTTTTGCTACATATAAAATCTGATAAATATGAAAAATATGAAAGCAGAAATATAAAATCTAGCTACTGTGTTATTTCCAGGTTAATCAATCAACAAGCAGGTCTACTATATGGTAGGCCTTGTGCCTGCCCTCAAACTGCTTAAATTCTAACAGATAACATGGACACATGCAAACAGTTCTCTTCATGTCAGTGGATTGTTCGGCAGCAACATGAATTTACCTCAGACTTGAGGAAAGGAAGAATGAGGCAGAAAGGGGGCTGAGAAGGGAGCTGCCACCTGGGGAAAGAAGGGGCTAGCACACAGTTCAAGGACAGGGATAAAGAAGCAAGAACAGGAGGAGGAGCATGCAGGGACCAGGGACACAATCTAGAGAAAGAGCAGGGGAAGGCCCTGGGGGGACATGTAGGTGCCAGATGGACACAGACAAGAGAGGACAGACAGGCTATACCACAGGGAAGACAGACAGAAGAGTGTCAGGCAAAGTAGGGCTAAGTTCTTCTCTCTCAGCACAAGAGCTCTCGAGCCAAGCATTCCATCACACTGTAACAATGAATTCTTTCAGAATCCTTTCAGAAAACTGGAATTTGAGTAACTTTATGAAAAGTGAGAACTGTCTGTATAAGAACAAATCCAATACATACAAACATAATTTGAAGTAGTTTGGGGAGGGAGAGATGCCGGTAGCCAGGGGGAATAAGGAAGCCTCCACCACAGATGTAGGTGAAAATAAAATGTAAGATATGTGTCTTCCATACACTGGTTAGAATTTAGGAGACTCTCAAGTTTAAAACTTGTCTGGACAAACATCACCCCACAGTGACCATTACACTTCTCATCTCCAGTGACAAACCTGCAAAACATCATAATCATCATCAAGTGCAAATCATTTTGCAAAATCCAGTCTTAGGCACTTACCAGCAGTGGGACCCTGGGAAAGTCACTTAACTTCTATTTGCCTCAGTTTCCTCAAATATAAAATAAGAAGAAGAATAGGACCTTCGTGCCAGAGTTATTGTGAAAAATCAAAAAAGATGATATTTGTAAAGCACTTAGCATAGGGCCTGACACATAACATGTTCTAGATGAGTGATAGTTGTTGTTTATCCTCATCATCCTCATTATATGAGGAAATTGAGGCCCAGAGATATTAAATGATTATCCTAAGAGCACACAGGCAAAATCTGAACCCACTTCTCTGATTTCAGAACAAGTGGGTGCTCTTGATACTGCCCCACAGCTAACTAGCCTCAGACCCAGTGTTGTCCACCATATTGTCTACTTACATTCCTTATGTGGATCTTGGTTCCTTCTATTCATGATAAGATCCTCTCTGCTCCTGCAAAGGGAGATTGAAGGTGATTGATTTGTAGGACTTTATTCATGGCTAGACCCAGTTGTAGCCCCATACTTAACTTTACCTCAGCACCTCTATCCAGAGAAGTGTAGGAAGGTAAGGAAAGGGATGAACATTTATTAGGATCCTTCATAATTAGAGATTAAAAAATGCTTGCTCCCTGTCATCTCTTCTGCACCCACTCTGGGCCAGGCTTAGCACTTTACAAATATTACTCTACTAAGCCTCTCCCAATTTTCTCATTTAATCCTTATAATAATAAGTGGAGTTACATGCTGTTATCATCCCCACTTTACAACTGTGAAAACTAGATTGAGGCAGATAGAGATTTAAACAACTTGCTCAAGGTCAAAGAGCTAATAGTATTTGAGGTCATATTGGAACTTGGGTCTTGACTTCAGGCTCAGCACCCAATGTGCCACTTAGCTGTGCTGGGGTGAGGAAGCCCTCTGGGCCATGGTTCAGCAGTTCATGGCTACTGGGCTAAATAGATTCACAGTTGGTTCATCTTCCCTGCACCCCTGGGCACTCCATTCAGCTGCCTCAGCAGGGGTCTCTGACCACAGGCATCATCATCTCCAAGGGCAACACATGGAACAGAAGAGCAGACTGAAGAATGTGCTCCCATTCAAAGATCCTGCCAATTTTGCAGCTTTCCCATCTTAGGCAGACATATCACTTAGAGTTTTCACAATGAACCCAGCTCATCAGCCATCAGTGCCCACTCCCAGTGAACATGGAAGGAATCTGCCACGCCCATGGGCCATAATCAACCTTATAAGCAAAAATGAAAACATTCTGATAATAGAAATACTTAGGCTCAGACCCACACCCCTCACTGGAACGAAAGGGAAGTAGTGAGAGGCAGATCCAGACAAAGGCAGTTTTCAGCTGCTGGACAGATCAAAGGTACCTGGTCTAACTGTTCTCTCCAATTTCCTGTGCTCCTGGGCTGTGATGGTTTCTTTAACCTCCAGTGAGATTTTCTGGGGTGACTTGACTTTTTATCTAGTTAAGAACTGGGTGGTTCTGTAGCTTGGGTGGGGAGATCTCCTCCCTTGGAGCTTAAGCATCTGAGGCTGCTCCCAAGGATGCCAGAGAATGTTGAAGAGGTGGCTGGATGGGGAGGGCTGGATCAACAGCAATTGGTGGTGCTGGGCTGGGTACTGAAGGTTCAGCCTTAGTTTAACTTTGGAAAATCCATAGATACCTGTGTTTCTGTCAAGGAGCTCTTTTTCTAGCAAGAAAGTGGAGAAAACAAATTTACAGCAATTTCTCTGATATAGACTTCAATTCTCAAAAATATAGAGAATCTGGTAAACTTAATAAAAACACGAGAAATTCCCCAGTTGATAAACAAAGGATATGAACAGGCAGTTTTCAGATGAAGAAATCAAAGCTCTCTATAGTCATATGAAAAAATGCTTTAAATCACCATTGATTAGAAAAATGCAAATTAAAACAATTCTGAGGTACCAGCTCACACCTGTTAAGTTGGCTAATATGACAAAAAAAAGGAAAATGATAAATGTTGGAGACAGTTGGAGAAATTGGAACACTAGTGCATGGGTGGTGGAGTTGGGAACTGATCCAAAAATTTTGGAGAAAAATTCCAAACTGTGCCCATGTGTATACCCTTTGATCCGGCAATATCACTGTTAGGTCTGCTTCTCAGAGTAGGAAAGGAAAGAAAGGAAAAGAAAAGAAAACAAAAGAAAAGAAAAGAGAAAAGAAAAGAAAAGATCGTATACATACAAAAATATGTATACCATCTCTTTTTGTGGTGGCAAGGATTTGGAAACTAAGGGGATGTCTAGCAATTGGGAAATGGCTGAACAAGTTATAGTGAATGATTGCTATGAAATACTGTTGTGCTGTAAGAAATGACATGCAGGATGATTTCAGAAAAACCTGGAAAACCTACATGAACTCACTGATGTAGAATGAAGTGAACAGAACCAGAAGAACATTGTACACACTAACAGCAATACTGTACAATAACCAAATGTGAATGACTTAATTATTCTTAACAATACAATGATCCAAGACAATTCTTGATGAAAAATGCTAAGTACCTCTAGAGAAAGAATGGATGGAGTCTGAATGCAGATTGAACTATACTTTTTAACTTCTTTTCCTTTGCTAATTTTTCTGGTCTGTATTCTCTTCTGCAATGTGACTAATGTAGAAACATGTTTTGCTTGACTGTAAATCTACATCAAAATCTGTATCAAAAAATTTGCCTTCTCGAGAGGGGCTAGGATAGGATGGAGGTAACTTGGAACTCAAAAATTGTAAAAAAAAAAAAAATGAATGGCAAAAATAGTTTTCTACAATAAAAAGAAAACCACTTTGAAAGAAAAAATGAATGAATGAATGAATGAAATTAGTCAATCAACCACATGGAGACCCAAAACAGGAAAAAATGAAAATTAATAACAACCACTTTGGAGGATTTGGGAGGAGGGAGAGAATCTTATATAAACTGGTAATGAGAATGGAAACCTGACAAGCCACTGAATCTCCTGTGGTCTGATGTCATTGACTTGGTTGCCTCACCACCTCAACAGCTACCCTTAGACAGGATATCCCAAAAGTATACTAAAGATTAAATTTACACTAAGATGTTTGAGACATCCTGTGTATACCTGCTGAATGCTTCTGTGGCTTTGTTTAGTGTTGATTTCTATTTAGTAAAAGGAGGTATGTGAGCGTTAGTAGTGGGATTACTCACCTGATTATTCAACGTATTCAGATCCAGAACTTTCATTTGGATCCAGTCTTTCCCTGCTCTAAAAGGGGCTAGACATCAAAATTAGGCCAGCCTATGAAGGATTTTAAAAGCCCAATAGAAAGCCAGGTGTTCTGGTGTATGCCTATCATCCCAGCTACCTGGCAGACTCAGGAGTTCTGAGCTACAATGACTTAGGACAATTGGAGGTCACAGTAATCATGGCATTAAAATGGTGAGTCCCTGCATATAGGGGCTGCCTAAGGATGGTAGAACCAGCCCTGGTCAAGAAAAGTAACAGGCAGAATTTCCTGTACCCATTAAATGGAACCTGGTGAAAAGCTCCTTTACTTCCATTGTAGGAGAGATAGGGAAATCTAGCCTTTAAGAAAATGTAAAGAAAAAGCTTCAGATAGGTTTGATCCTGGAGACAGTAAGTATCCACAGCCTTTTATTGAGTAAAAGAGTCCCATGGTCAGACTTCCCCTTTAGAGCAATCATTTTGACCACTGTGTGGAAGACAGAGAGAGACGGGGCCAGGAGAGAAATTAGGAAGTTGTCACTGTACATGATGAAAGCGGATGAGGACCAGAAGTATATCAATGGCTATGAGAGTGGAGGAAGACAGGGAAAGATGAGATGGGGTGTAGGCAGAAACAAACTTTATTCTGAATGTTAAATGACCATCCAAGAGTTCAAGGCAGTATGATCACGATGGTAACAGCTACCTTACCTGTGCTGTTCTCACCAACACCCCTTGAGGCAAGTTACTCTAGGTATGATCCCTATTTAGTAGGTGAAGAACATGAGGTAGACAGAAAGTGTGACTAACCCAAGGGTCGGCCACGGAGGAGAGGGTGGGTGGATAGAAGAAACTTTGTGGACATGGAACTGACAGAATGTGGAGTCATGGATAATATCACTATTACAAACCTGTGTGACTGAAAATACAGTGGAGCCCTCAGCAGAAAGAGGGAAGTTCGGAGGAGGAGTATATGTGCTGGGAAAGATAATATTCTCTGTTCTGGACCTGTGAAGTTTGAGATCTGAACAGAACATCCTGTTGAAATGTACTTGGAAACTGGCAATATGAATCTAGCAGAGGGGGGACCAAATCCTCAGTGATATACGCAGAATGTGGATGAGACATCACCAATGAGGTCACCATGAAGGGACAGTACCTTCCAGAGCTCTATCACACATCCCTCCACCCCCATCCATGCATCCTACCCTTTCATGCTAGATAATTTCCTAATTCCATATAGATCTGGGCACATCACTCCACGGCTCAAAAATCTTCCAGGCTTTCCCATAACCTACCCCATGAAATCCAGCCTGATTAGTCAGGCAGTAAAGGCTCTCCATGTGTCATCAACCTACTTGTTCAGTCTGAACTCACCTTATTCCCTCCCCCTCATCCCTGCTACTCTCCATCCTAAATGAACTTCTGTGTCAACAAATCCTATGCTCTCCTGCCTTATAGTTTTTGTCATGCCATCCTCTTATCCTAAATGCCATCCCCTCTCCCAGCTACTCTATAACCCTGGATTCCTGGGCTCCCAGTCCAGAAAGCACTGAACTAGAGATGAGATTCAAGCAGACGGCAGCTACTAAAGGGTTCATTAGATAACGACATGTTCTGACTTTGTCTTTGCAGCACTGAATTTTTTCAGAACATCCAAGAAGAAAGGGGCCAGGAAAACTGATTCTGCATCTTATCACGTCATCAATAAGAGCTGAATACATCCTTACACCGTGCCAGGTTCTGTGGCTAACTCTGGGGATAGAGAGAAAAGCAAAAATACCCTTTGTTCTCCAGAAGTTCAAGATCAAAGGTATCTTGTGGGTGGGCAGAGCTGATCAGTGCATCTCATCTCTGGATACCTTTACCCTGTCCCCACCTTCTAAGACTTCAGGGAACTACGGTTGGAGTGATCAGAGCTTTGAGGTACCAAAAAGGCTAGAGAGACCTGTAAGGGATGGGGGATTAGACAATTCAAGCACTGCAACAGGTCATCCTTACCCACAATCCAGGAAAAAGAGCCAGTTCTATTACTTGGTGGCCTTATCTAGGTTCTGTCTCATCTCTCTTTCCATGAAGGGGAAAAATCCAGGTGGGAGGAAGCTGGTTCAGGACAAGCTTCCAGCTTTTTCTTTTCTAGTGAACTTCACAGTCTGGCTCCAACCTATTTTTGATGGTGATGGCACTCCTGAACCACCTGTGATCCATTTGCTGTGGTTAAACACATATTGTTCCCCTCAAGAGAACATAAGCACCTGGAGACAGGGTTTGTTTCACCTTCTGTCTCAAGCTCCAACACCAAGTACACTGCTCAGAACCCAGTAGGAGACTATTAAATGCTGGTAAACTGAGAGCTGACACTTCTCTGAAAGCACAACTGCTAGTTTCTCACTTCTGACATTATAGGAAGGGAGACCCCAATTACAATTAGCAAGGGGTCATGGGAGATAGGAGTTTGGGGCACAGAAATTCCAGAGAATAGAAGGGTTTCCAGTCAGGAAAAAGGGGAGGTGTAGAGCAGAGATAGCCTTTCATAGGAACATCGACCCTGCCCCACAAAAACAGGGACTTCTTAGACCTTTATGAGATGTCAGCCAGGTAGCACCTGGAGCTCTGGGCATGACACAGGACAAACTGAAGCAGGAAAACTTGAATCAAAGGCCAGCCTTGGAGTCTTACAGACCATGAGACACTGGACAAGTCACTCAAACTCTGCTTTCCTCAATTTCCTCAAAAGCAAAGTGGGGATAACAGCGCCTGCCTCCCAGGGACATTTTGAGGATTAAATGAGAGATTTATAAAGCATCTAGCACAATACCTGGTACACAGTAGGGGCTTCATAAATGCTTGCTTCTTTCTTTCCATGGGAGGGAACAAAAGGCTTCCTTTCTCATTCCTCTACCTGTGTCTCTCCATAATATGTGGTCCTCAGAACTAACTCCCTGGATACTTTTAAACAAGAATATTTACTCAGTCCCTCAGCCTTAATTGCGTTCTCTCTCTCTCTCTCTCTCTCTCTCAATCTCTCTCTCTCTCTCTCTCTCTCTCTCCCTCCCTCCCTTCCTCTTTCTCTCTCTTTAGCTTCTTTTTGTTCCTCCCTTTCCTACTCTCACTTTCCCCATTCCCTCTTCCCAATCTACGCAGCTATGTTTGCACATGCAGCTGTGACTCAGAATCACTGAAGGCTCTTGCCACAGTCCTCTGTTCCTTATATTCACCTGCTTTAAACTCCCTGAAAGAAAAGACTATTTCAATTTTGTCTTTCTCGATAGCAACTAGAATAGGACCTTGTACATAGAGGGTGGTTGGCAAATGCTTGTTTTCCTTGAAACAGTCTCAGTCTAAGTCCCTCTTTACTGGGATAATGGAGCTTTAGGGTAAAATAACGAACCTTTGTGTTGGCTCTTCCATGACTATGGCAGGCTGCAAGGGGAGAAAACATATTTCAACTTACAAAAGAGTTTTTGCCGGGAAAGAGATTGGGTTGAGAAATGTTTGGACTGTTGGATTTTGTGGTACATCTATATAATGCATCTTGATTTTTACTAATTCAATTCAACGACTGTACTTGAGGTCGACACCTCGATCCCTGATCTACCAGTTTGAGAGGCAAAGGATAGGGGTATGTCTTGATGCCTGAAAGGTAATGATTGACTAGGGATTCCCAGACAGAGCCCAGGAGGTAGGAGTAGGGCAGAATGTTGTGCGACTGACAGTCTACTTGTAGTAGGCATCCCTTTATCCAACTTGCACAGCTAAGTGTAATTGTGGATAGAGTTCTGGGCTTGGAGTCAGGAAAATCTGAATTCAAGTCTGGCCTCAAATACTCAACAGCTGTGTACCTGGGCAACTCACTTAACCTGCGACCCAGGTAACTCATTTAACCTATGTTTGCCTTAATTGGGGAAGGAAATGGAAAACTACACCAGTATCTGCGCCAAGAAATCCACATACATATTCATGAAGAGTCAGACGTGACTGAACAATGTCATTTATAGCAGTGACATAATTTTGGACGAGGAATTCAATCTCTTATACACCTACCCATCCATTCATTCATACAGATGGCTTCACAGTGATGTCAGTTGGTGAATATTCGTTCCCACATCCAGTCAACAAAATGCACTGAGATCTACCCAGACCTGCTCTTGGCTCAGGACCAATGATGGCTCTGATTATGACATTTATATAGAAATGCTAATGTGACTTGGATGCCTCACCAATACCTTTGTCATCAGACTGTACAATCTTCCATGATGTGTTGAATTGTGATTCAAACCACTCATAACTCACGGGAGGCAGGGAAGTACTGGGGTGTGGATGGGGAGAATTTGGAGTTGGTAGGTCTGGATTCTCATCCTAGTTCTTTCTCAACAAACTGTGTGAGCTAAGGGGAGACACAACATTTCTAGATGTTTATCTCCAACATGAGAGAGGTCCCTCCCAGTTCTGCCTGTGTATGTGGCAGAAAAGTCATCACTTCAGCTATTTCCTGTGAGCCCCTGCTAACATTTATTCAGCCTTAAGATGATGGTACCCTGGATTTAGAACTGCAAGGAACCTCAAAGTCAACTGGTTCAATACTCTCATTCTACAGGAAGGGAGACTGATGTCAGGAGGAGGTTAAGTGATTTGGCCAGTTACACAAGTAATAAAAGGGACTGTGAGAATTTGAATCCAGGTCATCTGAATCTCATTCAATGTCATTATCAACTATACTCTGCAACCCGGTCAGGGTATGAAAACATTCTTGTGTGTATGTGTATGAGTTTCTATGTGTTTATGCATGTTTGTGTTTCTGTGTATAATCCATTAAATAAAATTTTATATATAAAAGAAACATAAAATATATCACATACTTACATATAATGAAGTATTAAACAAACAAATATGGCTTACATATATATTTATGTATTTGAACAAGTCATTTTGTGCTTAAATACAGGCAAGCCTATCTTTTTACAACAATCCTAACATTCAGACCAACTCATTCATTTCCTATCATTCATTTTTTCCTATCATTTCCTATATTCCTATCATTCTTTTCCTGACCAGTGGGGAAAGCATCATTAATATTTTTTTTTTCATTTTCATGATCCTTGGTGCTAAAGCTTTAGGTCTGAGAAACAGTCACAGAACTTCAACTCCTGGGACAGGTCTGGTCTGGAAAGCATCCTCCTCAGAGCAATTCCTGAAGACAAACATTCCCAAGTGCCACCTGGACAAGGCCCCTATGCCTACTATCACCCTGTCACTAGAAACTGCTCTACTGGGTGACTGCTCCCATGGGGAATGTGAAGGAAATTGACTGGACAAGGAGTTCAGGGGGTGAAATACTAAAAGCTTCAGTCATTAGGACATCTGTATCAATTACTACAATGGTTGATATATAGGCTTATTTAATTCACTGGCATTAAATGCTAAGCCCCTAGAAAGCAGGAACACATCCTAGTTATATTTCATGTCTCCCAACACAGGCACAAATTTAATATATATGAAAATGTTTTAGAACATGTGGTATAGTGCACAAGCAGGACAGGCTTTCGTTGAACTGAGGCTACTTGGTCCTGGTCAAGTTCAGTTCCTGGAATTGAAAGAGAAATTTACATTATCTTTTCCACATCCTTGTTCTTCCTGATGGGTTTCCATTTCTCCTTTGAACTTAAGTTGAAATAGCCAGAAGTGTTGCCATTTACATTTTGGTAAAATACAAAAGACTTCTCTGTTTTTAGGACATGATATAATTCTATGATGTCCCTCTCCTGAAAAACAAAAAGAAAAAGTCCATTAGATGGGGTTATAGAATTTTATTAGGGAATGGGAAGGGATCTCAATGGCAATCAAGTTCAACACATATGCCAAAAATTATCTACTAAAACCTCCAAGGATTGGGAACCATCTTCTCCTGAGACTGTCCATCCCACTCTGAGACAACTCTAACTGTTGGGCTGGGTTTGGGGATATTAAGCCCAAATCTGCCTCTTTCAATTTCCTCTGTTTGATCCCAAGTCTGCCCACTGAGACAAAAGGAATGTCAAGTCCCTCTTCCATGAGATAGCCTTTCAAAAAAATAAAGACAAATATCATGTTCCCCTCAGATACCTCCAAGCCTTTTCTTCCCCAGGCTGAGCATGCCCAGTTCCGTCAACCCATCCTCAAATGACAAGGAATCAAGACCCTCCACCATCTTGGTTAGTTTCCTCTGGATATTCTCCATCTTATCAATGTCCTTTTTCAACCATGCTGCCCAAAATGGAATAAAATACTCCAGATGAGGTGGAACAGGAGCAGAGTCCAAATGAATTGTCATCCAGCCCTACTTGGAAAACATCCCTTTTAAATGAAGCCATAGGTTTCATTAAGTTTGTTGGTTTGGGGAGGTTGTTGGTTTTTTGTTTTTTGTTTTGTTTTGTTTTTGGCTGCTCCTTCTCCTGAGAATTTTAATCAAATTAACCCTCCTGATGGCAGTTAAATTCTGCTGAACTTGAATCAGATCCTGCCTCAGATACTTGCTAGTTAGGGGACATAAGGCAAGTCACTTAACCTCTGGTTGCCTCAATTTCCATGTCTTTGCAATAGGGTTGATGATAAAACCTACCTCACAGAGTTGTTGCCAGATCAAATGAGATAACATCCATAAACTGCTCTGCAAATGTTAAAGTATTCTTTCAACTCTAGCTATTTGTAGCCATTCGCGTTGCCTCTCAAAGGACATGTCATTTGATTACCCTGTGGTTGAACTCATACTTGTGACTTTCCAGAACATAACTCCCCTTGCTGGCCAGTATTCCCTTATGTATGGCACTTTGTTAATTAGATAGTAAGCTCCTTAAAGGCAGGGACTTCTCTGTTTGCATTTTCAGTGCTTAGAACAGTGTTTGACTCATAGCAAGTACTCAATTTATGTTTTTCATCCAATCAGTTCTGAGCACCACATTTCAGTAAGAACTTTAAACTGGAGAGAATCCAGAGAAGGGATACCAGGATTATAGAAGACAGTAAAATCATGCCACATATGAAAGAGATGAAGAAATAGGTGGTGTTTAGCTTGAAGAACAGTTCTATGGAGGACATGATTATCTATTTTCAAGGGTTAGATGGTCTTTCATGCAGAAGGATTTAAATATTCTCTGCTTTGTCCCAAAGACTGAAACTAGGAAGAAAATGTGCATATTGAAGCAAAGATTCAGGACTAATGTAAGGCAAAACAACCTAATGATTAAAGATTAATGATTAAAGAGGAATCAGCTGCTTTGAAAGGTAATGTCAGGAAGAAAGGTAGAAAAGAAGTAAAGAAAGAAAAGAGAGAAAGGAAGGAAGAGAAGAAGGAAGAAAAAAGAAAGAAGGGAAGGAAGGAAGGAAGGAGTGGAGATAGGAAGGAAAAATACATTTAATAAGGGATAATCACATGCCACATAGTGAGCAAATTACTGAGGTTTGTAAATTCATAAAATATCAACAAATATGACAGCCACTTCCCCCAAGGAGCTAACATTAAAATGTAAAATTCAGGAAGACAACACATAAAAAATCTAGAAAGGATATGGAGATGTGAGGTTTGGAAATGGCCAGGACATGGCATGATGGTCTGGTTTGAGCAAGATAGAGTAAAATCTCATTTATCAGAACCCAAGAGCTTTCGTTGAAACATGGATGACCACTACTTGGAGCCACTTTCTAGGAGATTCTAATTCAAGTACTCGTTGGACTATTTGACCTTCGAAATCCTTTCCCATTCTGAAATTCTATGAGATGGAATCTCTGATAGGAATTCAAGATCCTGAATTCTGTTGCACAGTCCTCATAGGAAACATCACAAGGGGAGGGACTCACTGATCTCACAAAACAGCCATCTCCCAAACTGTTGCATCAGCCAGGACTGCAATTTGCCTTCTCTGATTTCCATTCAGGTAACCAGACAGTTTTAGCAGAGTCCTGAAAGATAGTCCTGTGGTGCTGTGTGTGATATACATGAGGGAGATAGGACTCCTAAACAGCAGAAAAACAGGTGCAGAAGCAGAGAAATGAAGGAAAAGAAAGTCAGAATGAGAGAGAAAGGTTTGATTTTTGGAGAACAGGAGATGCCCAGGAGGAGTTAGCACCCCAACTTATGTATTCATTGATTCCCAGAACCTGCACTCCCAATGGTTACAAAGAGATTCTTGAGAGAATTTTTTGGAGTTGAGATTCCACTTCCCTTCCAAATCCCACACACTTCTTACCCATATATATTCTTCTGACCAAACTAATTGGTATAACTTCCCTAATTACCACGTTACTGCTTGCTTTGACAGTTATATTTGCCCATCAAACATGATCATTTTTGATGTAATTAGCATTTTGTGGAATGGGATACAAGTTGACTAAGATTACATCAACTGTTGCCCTCTTGTTCTAGGGTAGGATTATTTACTCCCAGAGTGACTAGCAGAAGTTGGTTTTACTCTGCACACCAAGAACATATTGTATTTCCAGATGGCAAATATTTGATGTGCAATAGATAGATAAAATTGTGGCCCTGTACTTCTTGTGAAGATTGGAGAGCTAGGGAGGAATCACCCAATGTCAATCATCTCCCTGCTTGCTGCAAAGACAAAAGTGACATTATTCCTAGGAGAAGTGGAGGGGGGCATTCCATATCCCAAATCCATCCACTGACACACTTCCTGAGGCCTTGGGTCCCATTCAGCTTGCTACAATAAAGTTACAGATTTACACCTAGAAAGACCTTACCGGTCATCCAATCCAAACCCTTTGTTTTACACATGAGGGAAAGGAGGGTGAGAGAGCCTCACTTATGCCTACTGATGGCCTAAGGTGACCAAAGTATTGTGGCTAAGGGAAGAGTCAAACACAGACCTACCTTCCTAAGGCCAAGCTCATCGCTCTATCTACTGCGCCACCCAGGTTTGCCTACAAAGAAATGTCACATGGAGGAAGCCCCCACCCCTTTCCTGGATGTCTGCAATCTAGGTCAAGTCCATTTGCTCTATCCCTGTGCTCCACTCTGTTCTTCTCATCCCATTACCCCCTCCTCCCGGTCCCATTCTTCCCATAATGCCCTGGCATTAGAACCCTCCCAAGTTGGATTGCAAAAGATCAATCTATCTGAATTTCCCCTCCCTTCTCCATGTCCCCTAAAGTTCTACTGATCTTTTGTCTCTGTCATCATGGAATAGTACGGTTTATCTCTAACAAAGCCAAGCATGCCTTTCCCTTGCCATTTTTCACTCTATGGTATAAAACTTTCCCCTTCTCCCATGTTGTATACCTAATAACTGACTAAGTCATCCCTGCAATTTGGTGAGCTATAGGCATCTCTACTAGAGGATACTATAAAGAGAGGGTCACCCAAAGCATGAGAGTGCCTCAGAGAAAGAGAAAACAGGGCCAGGGTTCCCACTCAGCTGAGTACACCATTTCATCATAAGGAACTACGATGAGGGTCTTCCCTTGAAGGACCAAAATTGTCTCTCCCTCCCTCTCTCTCTCTCTCTCTCTCTCTCTCTCTCTCTCTCTCTCTCTCTCTCTCTCTCTGCTTTTAGAAGAAATTGATGTTAAGTGAGTTTCTCAATGTCACAGAGCTAGTGTGTGTCTGACATAGATTTTGAACTGAGATCCTCCTGACCCCTTCATGCTCTATTCACTGTACTACCTAGCTGCCAAACACATTTAGAGTATCTCAGTGGAACCTTCTACACCTGTGACATCAGCAGAGCTGGTTACCAGTCTCCATTGAGTTGAGGAGAAAATCAGAGCTGAGGAGGTTGAAATTGCTATGATCAAAGGTCTAGAACTGAAAGGTCCCTGAGATAACGGATCCATCCCTATCATTTTACAGATGAGGTAACCGAGGCACACTGAGAGAAAATGACAGGCACAAAGTCACACAGCAGTAAATGTCAGAGGTAGGGTTTGAATTCAAGCTCTCTATCTTTAGAAGCCATGTTGTTCCCATCCACCTTCACACTCTCCCACACTTGCTGAAGATCACAGAAGGTCACAGAAGCAAGGGATGACCAAGTGCCTCCCTCCCAAATAGATTTCCTCAACTCTTCATCAGAATTTCTGGGAGAGTTTGGGTTTGTGCACTGGACTTTTGGTTTCATTACTACAGGGAACTCCTGGGGATAAAACACTTGCTAGCTACATAGATTGGCAACTACTCTGCCACATATGGTTTTGAAGCATTTGATTGTTTGCCCAAAGTCACTTCACCCATACTCATCAGAGGCAGAATTGTGGGAGATTCAAGAAAATAAAAATTGGAGGATTAGAGATCCTTCCCTAGAAGTTCGCCAAAGATTAATTTCTTCACCCGTAATTCCTGCCCTTTCCTAGGAAACATACCTGATCTATGGCCCAGAAACACTGCCTGAGTCTCAAGCTGAGACCCTGGGAGCAGATACTCAGAGATGAGTTTGAGGGAGAATGAAAGACACTGCCCTCTTTCTGAGCCTATTGGAATAGAAGCCCTTACATGCTAGTGATCACAGACACATACATTGTTTATTTGTAAATAAAAACCACAAAGCGGCAAATTAAAAATGATATTCCAGACACTAAGTAATGTGGAATTCACTTATAGGCAGATATTCAAAGGCAGCTAGGTGGCTCAGTGCATAGAGCACTAGGCATGAACCCATCTTGCCTTTGAAGAACCAAAGTCTCCCCTGGAGAAGTGTAAGTGGGACTAGAGCCCCTGCCTCCTAATTCAGGGTTATGCTACCAGAAAGTCATTTGATAAGACCTGGAGAGTGTGGGAGTCTAGAGTTATGTCTATTTCACCAAACAAAGTTCAATGAGAGGTCATGTGGATTGGGCCATTGTGGCTGCCATCTTGCTCCACATGTTATGGAATGACAGCATTGATTTGCATGTGATAAGCTTATCTTGGCAGCTTTGCTGGTGGAAAGGGTTGTATTCTGGAGAAGAGGAATGAGTATAAAGGCTTCTTCTTTGCCAGTGCCCTGGGCGATATCCAGAGGAGATGAGTAAATGACAGCTAAAAAGGGACCTTATTCCACCAGGGTTTCACAAGGCAAAAGTCCTGATAACAGAGGACTCAAGATGTGAAGATTTGTGGGGAACAGGGCAGTATTGCATGAGGGCTGTAAGTCTCTGCCTAGGAATTCATTGAGGGAGATACCCAGAGAGACAAGTTCTCCTCATTCTTTTCCGTGCTATGGATTTATAGTGCTTAGCAGGAGTTCTGCTCCATTCTCATCCTCTTTCCTAGAGAGGGATTCTTGGTGCCCACTTTTATTCATTCCTCTTTGGGATTGACATCATGACTGATCTTCTTTCCCCTAACTTTACTCCCAATAACTTTCTGTATCACAAAAGGCAGAAATAAGTATTCTCTTGGGGAAAATGCTAACTTCAGAATAAAGGAATACAATTTCTGTCTGTCTTATGAAGGGTATTCTAGACTTCAGTTGGTGGTGAATTTCATAGAACTGCAGGTTTGGAAGGTCCCTCAAATGTCAACTGGGATCACAGCTTCATTATTGGGAAACACAATGAGACTATGAGTCCAAAGAACTCAGACTCGCCTTTGAGTGTTCTGAATTTTCCCTTTATAAGGGCTTTTGAGGACTGTAAGAAATATGTAAAATCAAAATCTAGTTAATCTGGGAAGACTTGGCTTCTTGGACTGATATCTGAGAAACTAGTCAATTTGAAGCTAGGCAGTTGGGGGAGAATGGGTTGAGATGTACAGAAGTAAGACTGGGTCAACCAGTCTCCATTTCCTGGACTTATTTTCACACTGTGTACTGATAGTCTTTCACTTTTCCCAAACACCAGGCAAAGGAAGCTACACTGTTCTGCTTATCCTCTTGAAGCAATAGAAGAATCAGGCTAGGAAAAGGAGGACATACAAGAACCTGTGAAATGAACAGGGAGAGATCAATGTAAATAGGACCTTGTTGGTGCTGATACCCTGGAGCACTGTCAATATGAGGAATGTGAATGAACAACAATCTCACAACCCTAAGAAACTATGCCCAAAACCCACGAGGACTGAAGGCTAAAACTGGAATCAAAGGTGAAAACATTGGGCAATTCCCAAACAGATCCTGAATGTAGAGACTGAGAAGATGGCATGATGAAAGTGCTCTGATGGGTGGAGCACTAAACTTAAAGTAAGGTTCAAATCCTGTCCCATTCAGTTTTATAAATGGAAGGTACCAGTGTCTCTCTGAAGGCTTAAGGTTTGGATCCAACCTACGTCAAAGTAGATAAGTCTCTCTCTTCATCTCTCTCCCTTTCTCCCTCCTCTTCCCTCTGTGCCCTCTCTGCACCCTCCTTCCTTCCCCCTCCCTTTCACCATATATCTCTATCTCAGTCACATTGTCTCACTGTCTCTGTCTCTCTCTCTCCATCTGTCTCTCTCTCTCTCTCTCTCTCTCTCTCTCTCTCTCTCTCTCTCTCTCTTTCTCTCCTGCCTTTCCTTTTCTGGTACTCACTGAGACCTGGTTCTGTCCAAAAAACACTACATCCCTTGCAAGAGAAGGAAATGGCAAACCACTCCAGGATCATTGCTGAGAAAAGCACATAGAGTCAGCAAGAATTGAACATAAACAAGAACAAATTGAAGAGTTATCATTGTTATTAGGAAGTGTTACCTCTCTTTCTTTGAATGAGAAGTTGGTTTGAAGAAAATATTGACAGTGATAACTGAACAGAACCTGAAGAGACTGTTTTCCTATCATGGTTAGAGAGAAGCTAAGGAGGATAGAAATTCTCTCCTGGAGCCTTAACCTTTGTTTTGTGGAACAGGTGAAGAGAATTCAAGAGTGGAGACTTTGCTTGGGATCTTGAGTAAAATGAATGATGGAACTCTATTTCCAGAAGTTAAGGAAAAGCATTTTGCCTCCTAATCATGGTCTGAGGTCACTCTGGCTGTGTGTTTGCTCTTCTGCCCTTTAATACTGTTTGTCCTAGAAAATAAAAGTGGTTGTTATGAGAAATAAGAGCATGTTTTCCTTTAAAAACTGAGGTGAGTCTCTGAACTAATTTACTAATTAGTCTGAGATGTTTCAACTTGCTAATTAATGAGGAAATATTCAAAATTGAATTGTCTAGCAGTTCAGGATAATAAAATGAACATGGCAACAGATCATACGGCAGATCAAGAAGTGATGACCAAGTGAGGTTTGAAGATACTTGCTGTACTAGGGATTCATTGGTGCTAAATTTGTGTCACTTCTCCTGATTGTTTTATTTTCTACCATTTTCTTGCATACTATATAACAAGTGTAGTCTAGGTTAAAAATAATTAACAATAATAGTTGATGTTATTCAATAGTTCCATATAGTAAGGATTTATTAAGAAGTGAGTTCTGTTTAATATCAAAAGTTTTATTTGTTTAAAAGAATATTCAGTTTAACAAATGTTTTGTACTTTCTTGGAGGAACAAATTCCCATGATTTCCACCTAGTGGCCAGTTGGAGGTAGTTTCTAATGAAATTCAATCTAATGAAATTCTAAGATCCTAAGATTCATATGTGGGGCAGATCTTTGTATGGGTATTGGTGAGTTACAGACACTTAGTACCTAGGAGGAATGAAAGGGCTTGTCTTGGAAGTCCAAATTTGTGAAATATCAAAATATTGAATCACAAACACCCTCAGGATCTGGTTATAGCACCAAAGTGGCTGAGATATGACCTAGAAAGATCAGAGAATCACAGATTCAAAGCAGGAAGGCACAAACAACACTTGAAGCTACTGTCATATAAAAATCAGACATACACTGAAACAAAACCTCAACCAAATTACAATCAATGGAAACAGAAGATCCCATTTCAGGGTCATATTCTATTTTTGTCATTGAAGAAATATGGAACCAAAGACTGAATGGAGAGAGCTGGTTGGTGGTTCTCTTTCTGCCTAAACCCCTCCCTCAAAGGACTCCAGGACTCTGCCTAAAACTCACACTTGCTTTACATACAATACTTTGAAGGGGGAGCAGTGTACTCAATTCACTCAACAATAATTTATTAAGTCCTGATACTGAGATTGGGGAAAGAAATAGATGGCTAACAATAAACTGTACCAAAGTCTACTAGAAGAAAACAACTCTATAAGAAGGAAGAATCAATATTTAGAAAGTGCAAAATAATTTCTACTGTGATTGACACAGTCACAAAACTTTAGATCTGATATGGAAAACACCCTCCTCAGAATAATTCCAGAAGACACATTCCCAAGTACCACCTGGCCAAGTCCCCCATGTCTGCAGTCCACCTTCCCTCAGTCATTAGGAACTACTCTGCTGGACAGCTGCTCTCTTGGGGAATGTGAGGGAAATTGACTGGATAGGGAGTTTAGGAGCTGAGATGCTAAAATCCTCTCTCAACCAGGACATCTCATATCAATGACTGCAGTGGTTGAAAGACAGCTTTATTTAACTCAGTGGTATTAATTGCTAAGCCCCTAGAAGGCAGAAGCACATTCTAATTATATTTCATGTCTTATGAAAGTGTTTTGAAACATGTGGTAGCCTGTGCAAGCAGGACAGACTTTTGTTGAGTTTAGGCTACTTGACCCAGGCCAGGCTCAATCCTGGGATGGAAATTACAATTTACACTATCTTTTCCCACAACATTGATCATCCTGATGGGTTTCCCATTCTCCCTTGAACTAGAGATGAAACAGCCAGGATAGGTAGCAGACTCAAAAGTAGAAGTGTTTCCTTTTGCATTTTGGCAAAATACAAGACTTCTCTGTTTTCTGAGTCTGATATAATTCCATGATGTACCTCTCCTGAAAAAAAAGAAGTCCATTAGATGGGATTATAAAATTTCAGAATTTGAGAATGGAAAGGCATCTCAATAGCAATCAATTTCAACATATACACAAAAAGAAATTCTCCTAAAATCTCCAAAGACTGTGTCTGCACCTTCTCCTGGGGCTGTCCATCCTACTCAGTGAGATTTTGGACTCTTTTTACATTTGGCCCATTCTGCTTTTTAAAGCCTTCTTCTATTCACTGGTTTTCTGGACCTCATTTGCCATTTGTGTTAGTCTAATTTTAAAGATGCTATTTTCTTCAGCAATTTTTGGGGTCTCCTTTAGGAAGTTATTGATTCCTTTTTCATGATTTTCTTTTATCACTCTGATTTCTCTTCCCATTTTCGTCTACTTCTCTTGCTAGATTTTCAAAATTCTTTTTGAGTTCTTTCATGGCCTGAAATCAATTCATATTTTTCTTGGAGGTTTTGGATGCAGTAGATTTGACTTTGGTGTATTCTTCTGGTTGTATGTTCTGACAGTCCTCATCACCAATGACATAAGAAAATACCTTTTCACCAAGGAAGTAAGAACCACAGAGGGAAGCACTGATATCTGAGTTTTCAAAGCCAAGGGGCTCCTTAAAGTGGCTTCCCAGAGTCCTTGTCTGGTCAAGCAAACACTTCCAGTCAGTAAGCCTCCAAGTAATCAAAGATCAACAGACATGGCTTCCACTGCCTGACCATAATTCAACAGGTCCAACTGTCTGACCATAGTTACCACTGAGGGAAGCACTGACATTTGGGTTTTCAAAAGTAGGGGGCTCCTTTAAAACGGCTTCTCAGAGTCCTCATCTAGCATTCAACACTCCTTATAAAAACTAAGCCTCAAACTAAAATCTCACCCTCAGAGTACTTATACACTTTTTAGAGCCAGAAGGCATATCCCTCTGACCCAGTGCCTCAATAGGTAAAACAAAAGATACTTGGGACCCTCATACAAAACAACTCCCTAATCAAGCTTTCCACAACCGGCAGGCCCATTGGGTCAATGGGTGGGAAAGATCTTCTTTAATCACATTATTCAATCAGAGGCACTTTTCCTAAAACCAAAACAGCAAAAGATCCTAATTTGATTACCATCACAATAACACAGAATGAGCTGTAAGTGTCCCTGCACCCAAATTTCTTTTGTGTTTATTTATGTAATATGCCTAATTGTCTCTGACTCTTTGTGATCCTATGGACCATACTGTCTATGCAGTTTTCTTGCAAGGATGCGAGAATGCTTTGGCATTTCCTTCTCTACCTCATTTTATAAGTGAGGAAATTGAGGCAGCTTTAATGGACAACTTCATAGGCTAATGGGAAGAGCATGACCATCTAGACAAAAGGACAAAGCACAGAAAAGTGCTCTAAAAGGCCTAGAGACATTGATGTTACCCAAGAGCATCCTCTTATGTCGTTTGGGTGAGGAAGAGAGAGGTTAAGTGACTTGCCCAAATCATACAGCTAGTAAGTGTCTCAGGACAGATTTGGAGTGGATAAGAGAAGTCTTCCTGATTCCAAATTCAATGCTCTAGTCACTACATCACCTGGCTGCTTGAGTCAGAGAACATAAGTTCATATTCCACCTGTAATTCTTGACTCCTGTGTAACTTTGGGTGACTCATCTCCCTTCTCTATAAAATAAAGAAGGGTGGTTTCAATAACTCCAAAATCCCATCTCCAAATCTGTAATCTCATCAATCATGGGAGGCAATCCAATTGTTCCTCATGGCAGACCTTCAAATACATAAAGATAGTAATTATGTTGTCCCTGAGTCTCCAAGCTAAATCTTCTCCTGGGTCCCCATAAGGCATAATTCAGACCATATCTACAGTGTGGTGTTCAGTTCTCAGTGGCACAGTTTAAGAAAAGCATTTGGAGGAGGCCAGTCAGGGTGAAGACAGCATCTGCTAAAAGAATGAATGGAGTTGATTAGACTGGAGAAGGCTTAAGGAGACACATGAGAACTTGGGAAAACTTGACTCCCAAGTTCATGAAAGACTATCTCTCAGAAGAATATTCTGCTTGGTCCTGATGGAAAGAAATCAGAAAAGCCAAGACAAGTCACAAGGAGAGAAATTGAAATGCCAAAGGAAAAAAATGGAATTTTGAGAGTTGCCCCAAAGGGGTTGTGTTGTCGTGGTTTATCCTTCATTCTCCAAAAGGGGCCCCAAAGTGGAATGGGCAGACTCAGGAAGCAGTGAGGCCTTTAGCCAACTGGGAAGACATCTTATTAATCAGTCAGTCAATCAAGAAACATTCATTAAGCACCTACTTTTGTGCCAGGCACTGCTAAGTGTAGGGTATGCAATGAAAGGCAAAATTCAGTCCTTAGTCTCAAAGGACAGCCCAGGCTAATATAAGTAACAGTATGCAAATATCTGTGTACAAATAAGGTACAGATAATGGATAAACCGGCAAACATCAACAGAGGGAAAGCACTAGGTTGGAGGGGGAATCAGGAGGGCTGGATTGCATGGATTCTGGGAGCACTTCTAAAGCTGATATTGGGGGCAGATGAAACTTCTACAAGGTTGCATTTATTTTTTCACTACTTTTCCCCTACTTTTCCCCCTCTTCCCCCTCCCATCCCCTCCACTTCATGGTGCCCTCTTTACCTATGTAGCTGTGACTGAGAATCACTGAAGGCCTCCTATTCCTTATGTCCACTTACTTCAAGCTCCCTGAAAGAAAATACTTTCCATTTTGTCTTTCTTTCCCTAGAACAGGGCCTCACACATAGGAGATGGATAACAAATGTTTGTTGTCCTTAAAACAGTCTAGGTCTCAGTCCCACTTCACTGGTATAAGGGAACTTTATGGTAAGATAATGAACCTTTGTGTTGGCTCTCTCACAGCTATGGCAGACTGAAAGGGGAGAAAACATTTCATCCTAAAACAGTTTTTTGCCTGGAGAGGGTTGGGACTGAGGAATGTTTGGATTGTTGGATTCTATGGTACATGCATATAATACTTCTCTATTTCTACTAATCCATTTAAGAGATTGTTTAACTATGTACTTGAGGTCAAAGTGAATATTAGCAGCCTAGATCCCCAGATCCACCAGTTTGAGATGCAAAGGATGGAGGTATGTCTCCATGTTTGATGAGTGATAGTTGATTGGTAACTCCCTGTCAGAGCCCAGGAGCTGAGAACAGGCAGAGTGCTGTGCAACTGATAGCCTATTTGTAGTATATTTCCCTTTTGTCAACTTGGGCACCTAGATGGAATTGTGGATAGAGTGTTGGACCTGGAGTCAAGAAGACCTGAGTTCAAATCCAGCCTCAGATACTTCCTAGTTGTATGACCTGGGCAAGTAATTTTATCTTTTTGCCTCACAATCAAGATAAGATGGTGTTCTTGTCCAGGTCTATATGACTTGTAAATCTCTTTTCTCTATTCTTCCCCTTTTTCTAGGTGGTGATGCTCATCCCATTATCATTAACCTATGAACGTTTAGTATATGGATGTATCTTATTAGACCCATCCTCTGGAAAACACAGTCCTCTTCCCTTTCTCTTCCTTTTCTGTTTCAATAGAGTGGATACCACAGACAAAGCATAACTGAATTCATTTCTTTATTTATAATCACTGGAGAAAAGGAATGAAAGCAAATGTATTTAGGAACCACTGCAGGGTCTATATTCCTGTGGTTCCTGCAGCCTTTGGATTACACTGCCTTGGAATCATAGACAATCTACAACCCAAGTTCAAGGATTGGGATTCATATTCAAACCTCCCCATTGTATGCAGGCAAGTTTAAAAAAACAGGGGTTCAAGGAACGGAGGTGGGGGGGCGGTGACTCTCAGATTCAAACCTCTCAGCCTTTGTGCATTGAAGGTGCAGCACTCAAAAGAATCCAAACTAGAGGTCTCTGTCAGCTCTATCCACAAGTCATGTCCTATCTGCTTTTCAGACCTTACCACCTTAAAACTGACAAGTCTGGGCCCATGGGTATTCTTTGCTCTCCATCATATATCAGGTGCCACTTTCCCCAGGAATCTTGATCCCACCCCATCTTCCCATCCAGTTGTTACTATCCTCCTCCCAGAAATAGCTTTGTGTGCATTCATTTGTATGTATGTGTGTATTCAATTTTCTATGTTCTCTCCAGTGGAATGTTTATTCAATTCAAGTGGAGAATTTCTCATTTATTGTCCTGGTTTTTCTGGTGCCAAGTACAATACTTGGGACATTCTAGGTATTTACTGATTAAGTGCAAGGGATGGATGCTCTATAAATTATGATCAGTCCAGATCTCTCAGTCTCATTCTATCTCCTAGAATCAGAATAGCTCTACCATTGCCTCAGTACTCCCATTTTCTTTACTCTGTCCTTTTTCCTCCTTGAAAAACTCATAATCTGTCCTGGTTTATCTCTGTCCTTCCTACATCATTTCCCCCAGATCAGTCTACCTCTGCTCTTTGACCCTATTGGTATTGTCTTGGCTCTTAAGCTATTGGCTCCTTCCCTTCTTTTACCCAGTCCACAATAGGGAAGAATGAGGGATGTGTTACACTGGCAAATCCCAGTGCCTTGGCAATTATACAGCTCTAAGGTCATGCTATTGTCAAAGGAAGTAAGCACAGAGGGGCACTGAGGGAAGCCTTCCCTCCTACCTTCATCCCAGAATATGTCTCCTACCTCACTGAAGCCATATTTGTGGCTTCTCATTACATGTCAAGACTTCTCAGCATCTGCATCTAAAGTCTCCTTTCCTCAGAGAGGCATCATGGCATGATAGATAGAGTTGGCCTTGCAGTTGGGAAGATCTTAGTTCAAATTCCTCCTCAGACTCATAATATCTGTCACCATGAGCAAGTGATCTAACTTCTTAAGGTCCCCAGACAAATCTCTAAGATTCTGAGTTGCTGAGGAAGTCCCAACCTACAGGAGTAGAGAGAGTTTAGATCCAAAATTTCTCAATACCAAAGAAATCTCATTTCCCATCTATCCCTATTTCCTTGGAGGTTTGCTCTAGGGATGGAATCATAATTAGAATAGCAAAGATAACTCACATTTCTATAGCACTTTAAGTTTTACTAAGTACTTTACATACACTATTGATTTAATATTCACAAGGACCTTTTGGGATAGATACCCATTTTACAGATGAGGAAAATGAAGCTGAGAGGCTAAGTAAATTATTGATATAAAGTAGAATAATAATCATGGTCTTCCTGATTTCACATCCAGCTACTCTGTGTGACTAAAGAATTCACCTCTTGGGGGAGAAGAGCACAAAAAAAGAAGGCTACAGAAGACCCCCTAAAAATTCACCTATTTTGTGCTTTCCCCAATCTCAACACTCCTAGCTTACTAAAGACAGATTTTGGACTTTTTATTACCCCTACCAATCCTTCTTAGGGCCTTCATTCATAGGCACCTTTCCTCAGAGAGTCATCATGGCAAGGCAGTTGGAGAGCTGGCCCTAGAATCAGGAAGACCTGAGTTTAAATCCCACCTCTGACACATTCTGTAACAGTACTGCTACATACTGGCACAGATATTATGGAAACATACATAAACTAGAGGGTATGAATATGCTCAGGGTGGGCGAGTTGGTAAGAAAACTACCAGATATTCAGAGAGTCTTCTTTCACTTTTCAAAGGACATTTAGAGTATCTCATTGGAACTTTCTACAACACCCTATGAGGTTAGCATATCTAGTCACCAGTGCCCCTTGAATCAATAAGAAAATCAAAGCTGAGCAAGGTTGACCTAGGATCAGAGATCTCTAAGTGAAAGGTTCCTGGAAGGTCACCTGGTCCAATCCTATAATTTTACAGATGAGGAAACTGAGACCCATTGAGAGGAAATGACTAGCCCAAGGGAATACAGCAATAAATGTCAGTGATTTGAACCCAAGTTCTCTATCATTAAAAGATGTCTTGTTGCCACCCCCACTGTACCAGTCATACAACCTAGGGATGACCAAGTCCCTCCTTCCCAAATGGGTTCCCTCAACTCTTCCTATCACTGATCAGATTTTTGAAGTTCACTTTCTGGGAATGTTTGAGTTATGAACTGGACTTTAGATTTTACTAGTACAGGGAACTCCTGGGAATAAAACCTTTTTTATCTACACAGATCAGAAACTGCTCTGCCATGTTTAGACTTAGAGCACTTGACTGTTTGCCCAAGTACATATCACCAGTATTTGTCAGAATCAAAACTGCGGAAGATTCAGGTAAGTAAAAATTTGGAGGCTTGGAGTTCTTTCCCTTTCTTTATATCTTGCTTTATATCTGAAAAACAGCCACAAAACTTCAGCACCTGGGACAGGTCTGGTCTGGAAAACATCTTCCTCAGAGCAATTCCAGAAGACAACTGTTCCCAAATGCCACCTGGCTAAGACCCCTATGCCTGCTGTCAGTCTTTCCCTCTGCTCAGATAGTTGGCTGCTCCCTTGAGGAATGTGACAGAAATTGGCTGGATGGGGAGTTCAGGAGCTGAGATATTAAAAGCCTCAGTTACTCAGGATATCTATATCAAAGACAGCAGTAGTTGGCATATAGGTTTACTTAACTCAATGGTAATAAAGTCTAAGCCCCTAGAAGGCAGGAATACATCTTAGTTATATGTCATCTATGTCAGTTATATGTCTCCTAACACAAGCACAAGATTAATATCCATAAAACTATTTTGAAACATGTAATATACTGTGCAAGTAGGGCAGGCTTTTCTTGAATGGAAGCTACTTGACCTAGGCCAAGCTCAATTTACTCCACATTGAAAATAGAAGCATAAAACATATTTATCTCACCTCTTGCACATTACCATAGGTTTATCCTCCTGGAATGAACTACCAATGCACTAGCCAGGACAGGCTACTGACTCAAAAAAATTAAGGAGAGAATTTTGCTGTAAGTAAAATACAAAAGACATCTCTGCTTTCAGAGCATGATATAATTCCATTATGTCCCTCTCCCAAAAAACAAGAAGAAAAAGCCCATCAGATGGGGTTATAGAATTTCAGGATTTGGGAAGAGGAAGGGATCTCAATGACTATCCAATCCAATCCATACACCAGATATTCCCATGATAGTGTGTGTGTGTGTGTGTGTGTGTGTGTGTGTGTGTGTGTGTTCATCCAACCTCTGCTTGAAAACCTCCAAATACTGGCAATCCATCTCCTCTTGAGGCTGTCACTCACTCTGAGACAACTCTAATTTTGGGGGTTGGTTTGCTGATATTAAACCCAAATCTGCCTCTTTACAACTTCCACTACTTGATCCAACTTCCACTCACTGAGGCCAAATGGAATGTCAAGTCCCTATTCCATGAGATAGCCCTTCAAAGATGTGAAGACAAATATAATGTCCTCCTCCAACACCCCCAAATCTTTCCTTCTACAGGTTGAACATGCCAGAGTCCAGCAATCCATCCTCAAATGACGAGTCAAGACCCTCCACTATCTTGTTTAACCTCACCTAGATACTCTCCATCTTATCAATATCCTTTTTCAACCATGGTGCCCAAGATTGAATACTTCAGATGAGCTAGAACAAGAGCTGAGTACAACTGGACCATCATCCAGCTCTTCCTGGGAAGGATCCCTTTTGAATGCAGCCAAACATTGTATTTGTTTCTGTTTTGGGTTTGGTTTTCTTTTCATTTTTTGTTTTGTTTTGGTTTTTTTGACTGCTTCTTCACTTGAGAATTTTAATCAAATGAATCCTACTACTGACAGTTAAATTATGCTAAACTTGGATCAGATAAGCCCGAATTAAAATCCTGCCTCAGATACCTGCTTGCTAGCTAGAGAACACTAGGCAAATCATATAATCTCTGGTCATCTCAGTTTTCTCATGTTTACAGTGGAGGTGACAATAGCACCTACCTCACAGAGTTGTTGTCAGGATCAAATGAGACCACATCCATAAAGTGCTTAGCAAACCTTAAAGTACTCTTTCAATGCAAGCTATTATTAGCCATGACCACTGCCTCTCACAGGGCAGGTCATTTGACTCCCCTATTGTTGCGTTCATACTGTGACTTCCCAGAACAACTCCCTTTGCTGGCTACCACTCCTTTATGTATGGCATCTTCTCAATTATACTGTTTGTTCCTTAAGGGCAGGGACTTTTCTGTTTGCATTCTCATGCTTAGAACAATCTTTGGCTCAAGTACTCAATGTTTTTCATTCATTCAATTCTGACCACCACATTTCAGGAAGAACTTTAAAACTGGAGAGTATCCAGAGAAGGGAGACCAGGATGATGAAATACATTAACATCATGTCATGTAAGAATAAACTGAAGGAACTGGTGGTATTTAGCTTGAAGGAGAATATTTCTATGGAGGACAAGATAGGTTTTTGTCAAGTGTCAGGTGGTCTTTCATGTAGAAAAAGGATTTAAATATTCCCTGTTGGGCCCCACAGAGCAGAACTAGGAAAAAAGTGTGACTACTGCAGCAAAGATTCAGGATTACTATAAGGCAAAACAACCTAATGACTAACAACCTAAATGACCTAATGAGTAAAGCTTTCCAAAGTAGAATCAGCTACTATGAAAGGCAATGACAGGAAGGAAGGAAGGAAGGAAGGAAAGATGCATTTATTAAGGTTTTTATCATATGCCAGATACTGTGGAAAGAACTGGGGTTACAAATATTAGCAAGTAAGGTAGTCCCTGCCCTCAAGGGGCTTACATTTTAATGGGGGAAGACAACACATAAAACAAAGCAAAAAGCATGTGGAAAGTAGGTAAGGTTTGGCAATGATGATGGCATGGCATGATGGCCTTGTTTGAGTAAGATAGGGCAAAAGCTCGTTTATCAGAACCCAAGAGTTTTCATTGGAACCTGCATAACCACTACTCAGTGCTACTTTCTAGGAGATTCTAATTCAAGTGTTGGTTGTACCAGGTGACCTCTGGAATTTTTTCCCATTTAGAAATTCTATGAAATGGTGTGAAACTCACCTCCAGCTTCAGTATGGCTTTCCTTCATTCTCTTCACAGTATAGACACAGTTTTTGGCTTCTTATTCCCAGATAAAGAGGAAGGCCTTTGTTAAAGCCTTTTCAAAGAGATTGATCTCAGCATGGTGTAACCATCATTTCAACTGAGAATGCAAGAATAAGTGACCACACAGACTGAAAAATTGTGCACGTATAAGAGGATCAAGAATCCATTTCCAAAAACGAGAATGATGATGGAGGAGGGCATCATCCATCTAAAGAAAAGAGCAAGGCAATACCATATTTGGACTTGAGCTTTAGGGATATTGAGTTGGAAGTGCCTAAGAGAGGAAAGGAAAGTGAAGTACCTAGGTCTATGAAAATCTTCCATTATTCCTGGATGTTGAGGTCATCAGCTCAGTGGTCTGGTCTTCATATTGATTTAAATTGTCCTTTGGACTTTGGAATCCCTGATAGGAATTCTAGATCCTGAGCTCTGAAGCACAGTCTTCACACAAAGTATCACAGTGGGAGGAACTCTCTGATCTCACAAAAGAGGTATCCATCACATCAGCCATATCTGAAATTTGCTTTCTCTGATTTTCCTTCAGGTAACACCTTAACCAGGTAGGCTTGGCAGTGTCCTGAATCACAGTCTTGAGATGTTGTGTATCGTATATATGAGGGAGATATGACTCCTGATTAGCTAAAAGTTTCTGATAGAAAAGCAGTGAAAAGGAAAAAGAGAAAGGTGGAATGAGAGAGAAGGGATTGATTTTTGTAAACAAGAGATGCTCAGCAACAGCTAGCACCCTAATATATGTATTTATTGATTCCCACACCTATACTTCCAAAGGAAACTAAGAGCAGAACTCTTGGGTGAGTTTCCATATGGTATTCCTTTACAGGTTAACTAGAGTGACACAGTGGATAGAGCAACCAACTTGGCATTAGGGAGACCTGTGTTAGATTCCTCTCTTAGACACTAAATACTTTTGTCACCTCAGACTCTCTGAGCATCATTTTCCTCATCTCTAAAATGAAATGATGATCCATAAGGTCTTTTCTAGGACCTCCCTTCCAAATCCCAGAGACCACTGACCTATATGTATTCTTCTACCAAAATTAATTGCTATAACTTCCTTATTTACTGTTCTGGTTTTTTTGATAGTTATATTTGCTCATCATACATGATTATCTTTGATGCAATTAGCCTTTTGTGGAACGGGATATAAACTGGCTGAGATTATTACATCAACTGTTACCCTCTTGTTCTAGATTAGGACTATTTACTCACAGAGTGACTAGCAGAAGTGGGTTTGATAGATGTCATGAATTCCAGGAAGTATGACATCTATCAGCAAGTCTTGGTCCTTCTAGGGAAAGCCTTAGAGAAAGAGAAAATAGGATCAAGTTTCCTACTTACTTGGGTGCACCATTCTATCATCAGCAATCGCTATGAGGGCCTTCCTGACCTACAGGAAGTAAGGCTCCTCAAATGCTTTCAAATGAAAATTGTTACAATGCAAATATCATTGGTTGATTAGGATTAAAGCTTATTTAATGGGTTGGTTTCCCGAGAATTGCCAATTCTCTGTCAGCACATGGAGAAGGATGGACTGATGCTAATGGACTCAACCACATGTACACACAGCCACTTTCTCTCTGTATGTAAATCCCTACTGTCATGACCAAAGAGCTGTGACTGTGAATGAGAGAACTGCAGAATTTCAGAAATGGAAGGGAACTTACAGTTCACCTAATCCAACCCACTCCCAAACACTAAGTATGTCTAGAAAATAGTCTTTTTTCTTTTCTTTTCTTTTTTTTTTTTTTTTTAGGAAATCTTTCATGTACCAGAACCTACCACATCAGGAGACAGTTGAGTTTCACTTTGGGACAACTCTACTTGTTGCAAGGTTTTTTCCCTGACATTGAGTCTAAAATTACCTCTTTGTCAATTATTATTAATAACTAAGTAATAATTGTTTCTCTTTTATCCAGGAACCCTGAGGGTCTTACCCTCCCAGTTTTTTCTTTTTTTTGATTAAAGGGGCCATCCTTTGAGTAACTTAAAGAAGCCTATTCATTGAATTGGGTGTATCTCAGTCAAAGTGAGAATGTGATAAGACCTTAGTCTGAAAGGGCCATGATCTCACATTGCATACCGGGACATCTCCAGTCTTCTTGATGAATATCAGGCCACTGGATCCAGATGGCTCAGGAGAAGAAGGTGAGGTTTGTGACCTTGCACAACCCTCTGTCACTCAAATCATAGTCAAATTGAAAGTCGTGTCATCATCCTGATGTCATGGTTCTCTTCGAGAATTAAGGACAAACACAACCTGTGAGTCAGTAGCAGCTCTTCTCCTCCCCTCTCCTCTGGTGTTCTACACAGAGAAAGGTACACTCCATGGCCAAAAGCTGCCTTTTTTCCTTTGAGTTTACTAGCTACATTTCTTTCTCAAAGATCAAGCCGTAAACTCAATTCACTCTGGAGCTCATAGACTGGACAAAAAGTCCCCACTCACCTAGCATAGAGTGAATGTAATAACTAAATAGAAATTATTTCTCTTTTACCCAGGAATCCTGAGGGTCTTCCCCTTCTAGTTTGATTTTTTCTTTTTTGATTAAAGGGACCATTCTTGGAGTAACTTAATGAATTCTATTCATTGAACGGGTATATCTCAGTCAAAGCGAGAAAAGACCTTAAAGACCTTTGCCTGAAAGGGTCAGAGTCTCTCATCGCATCCTGGGCCATCTTTAGCCATTCTGATGAATATCTGGCCCTTGGACCCAGTTGTGTCAGGGAGAAGAAAGGGAAGTTAGTGACATTGCCCAGCCCTCCTTCATTCAAATCAAAGTCAACTACAAGTCATGTCATCATCTTGATGTCATGGTCCTCTTCAAGAACAAAGGACAAACACAACAACAAACTCTTTGTCAATTGTATCCATCACTTTTCTTTTCATCTTCAGAGCAAGCAAGATGGGTCTAATCTTCCCAGGGTTGGTTTAAATACTTAAAGACAATGATCATTTCCCCACTGAGTCTTCTTCTCTCCAAGTTAAATATCTCCAGTTTCTGCAAAACATCCTCACGATGGATTTGAGGCTTTTCCTCATTAAACTGCCTCCATCTGGCTGCTTTCAGCTTCTAGACATCCTCCCTTATTCCT